>OZ022513.1:6216847-7416847 GCA_963989385.1 Ctena decussata
GTCTTTTTACTTCGCCTATGCGTTGCTTTAAAAAGGATGTAGGCAAACAGTGAGTGCGGATCCAGATCAGATGCCACAGAAGGCTATTTCTGATCAGGGTCTACACTGTTTGCACAAAATTCTAAGCAATTTGTATAAAAATGAAAAAAAGACACACACTCCAAAATGTCGAATGGACGCATCCACTACCCTGCGAGGCGGTTCTGATGAGGGTCATAACATATGTCTGCAGGAGAATTAACAAAAATACCCTAGAATCATCACTTGTCGCCTTTATCTCCAACTCGACAGAAAGGTGATCTTAAAGGTTACGCAAGAATAAGCAAAGTTATCCTGCAGGTACATTCAACTCTCGATATCTCAAAATCGAAGTTTATCTCAAACTACTGATATCAAAGTAATTTTTCTAGTCCGAGAAAATTTACTTTGAGAAACCAGTAGTTTGGGAAAGCAGGAGTTGAAATATAGAATAGAAAATTAATCAAAACTACACTGTAAAAAATTCCGTAGATTTTACGGTAGAACACTTTGCAACCAGCTGCCAGACCATTTCCCGTTATTTTTACGGGCGCCCGTAAACATTGGCAGAAATCATCACGCAGAGTAGGGCAGAATAAGACAGGTATTGTTTTGGTCATATAGCCCTTCAACACTATAAAGGTATTTTTGAGTATGGTCAGTTAGAATAACTCTACCATATCGATATTTCTAAAAAATGTAAAAATAACGGGAAATGGACTGGCAGCTGGTTGTCAGGTATTCTACCGTAAAATCTACAAAAAAAAAATTTATAGTGACGAATTTTTTATTCTTATTGGATACGGCAAGAAGAAATAATACATGTTGAAATATTTTTTTCTGTCGACAGGATAGCGTCAACGTCAGATGGCAAAGAAACATTGGATGAGATAGCTGACGCAACTGGCGCAGGACCATCCCATCCAAGTCATAACAAATCGGCGACCTTAACAGTACCGATTGTAAAGAATGTGCCAACGGCTTCTTTGCAAACTTTAAGTTTTCTACCAAAGCGCGGTCTTACTATTGAAAATGAACCAGATGTAGCTTTTCACGTCTGTGGAATGGTTCCTCTCAGCGATGGAAGAATAGTCATAGCAGATCTTAAAAGTTTAAAGGTCTACTTGCCAGATATGACAACGTCACCAGATCTGACTTTGTCTGCTGATCAGCTCAGACTGAATCTTGACAATCAGGACAGAATTACAGACATTGCTATGTTCAATGAAACTGTAGCGGTCGTATCATTAGGTTTTGGGGGTTCAAAAATCCATTTTATTGACATTTCTTCAGTGCCAGTGTCAGTCTGTCATTCATTTTCGACTCGGTATCTTACCCACGGCATAACAGCTTGTCCTAATTTTATCTATGTTACATCTATTTGTGAACCGCCTTCTGTTAAGAAGATTGACGGGACCGGTAAAGTGTATTGGTCTGTTTCCGGTCAAAAGCAAATGAAGCCATTCTTTAAGTTACCATATGACATACATAGCTTTTCAACTGGAGAATCCATTAGACTTGTAGTTGTGGAAAACAGCCGTCCTAAACAAGTTACTCTATTGGACGGGGAATCCGGTAATATAATGGCTGTGCGTTGCGGACTAGACACGATGCGTGGATTGACAACTGATCATTTTAACAATATCTACATTTGCTATTGGGGTTTAGGTGTGGTGAGTGTGATGCCACCAGATCTTTCTGATGAAAGAGTGATTCTGACATCAGAAGAAAGAGCGAAAAAGTTTCGAAAAGCTTTAGTACATGATCTTGACGAATATCCTGAAAACATAGCTTTTGATCAGCGATCGAACTCGCTTTTTATCACAAGCGGAAGTTGTGGTAAGCTAAGAGGCCAAATTCAGGTTTATCAATTTTGTTAAAAATTTGAACTATATTATTAGTAGAACGCTGTGTTAAAGGGTAATGGGTACACCTCCATATGTTCTACCATTTTTACAAAGGGAAACAACTTTTGTGACTTCCTGCTTGCTTCCCTTGGGATGAAACTCTTAATAATGGGTCAGCACTCAAAGAAAAGCATTTTCCCCTGTGGAAGCAGATTTTTACTTCAAGTGTTGACCGCCATTTGAAAGGGAGGCCAAAATTTAAACACCAGTGGTGCGCCCCCTCCCTCTCAAAGTTCACCCATTGACCTTAAAATATAAACGTATCCATACCAAATTTAGTGCAACAGACGTGCGTTTCTGTATTTAACATCTTCAGTGTCGCTAAACCCAACAAATTTGAAAGAAACAAGATAATGGGCAGGTCTCGGCAGGCAACGAGCATTCCTCTCCTTTCTTTTGTTTAAGTTCCCCTTGTCGGGCTGCGTAGCGCAATCGGTAGGGCACTTGACTCATAAGTCAGAGGTCCTGGGCTCGATACCCGGTCTGGCCACATTCTACTTTCGTTTTTCCTTCCGCTGACTCAAGAAGGGCAGTTGTCAGTTACTGGCGAAAGTATGTGCACTTAATACTGGTTAACCGCTTAGGAGGTCTAAGCCTGCCCAGGAATAGTGTGGATAGGATAGGGGGAAGGTACCAAATATACCACTTCCACCTGTACGCTTTACGGTACCATTCTTAAGCCCCTTCCTTAGAGCAGCGTTAAGCCTTACCATGACAGTCTTTTTATCACGAATTCCATACTTGGTAGGTAGGTGTTTAAGAATTGTATCTCTTGTAAAAGCCATTCCATGTTCTTGATCATGGAAACACAGGGTATAATCGATTCGGCTAATTTTCGCTTCCTGCAGAGACTGTACATCATATTTGGCTTCCGCCGAGACTGTCCGCGAACTCTTGCTTCCTGCCAAGACTTCTGTACATGATAAATGGCTTCCTGCATAGACTATCCGCGTGAATGTGCTTCCTGCCGAGGCTCTCGACAGGAAGCAGAATCATGCGGACAGTCTCGGCAGGAAGCCATTTTTCGAGGACAGTAGTCTCTGCAGGAAGCAAGAGTTCGCGGACAGTCCCGGCGGAATCCAAATATGACGGACAGTCTCTGCAGGAAGCGAAAATTAGCCGAATCGATTATACCCTGTGGGAAAGCGTTCTTGATTATATCTTCGTATGGTAGATGTTGTGGACCAGACTTCCTCTTCCTTCGTTTCTTTATATTAACCACCTCTGTGCCTCCTCTTCGTTTTGCCGTTGCCATTCTATTTGGAGCAAAGTTGAAATGAGCAGCGACACGAGAAAACCATTAATGTGGTTGTGAGCCCATCGCACACTCAGATCTGCCTGGGCATCCGCCCAGTCTGAACAGACTTTTTGCTAATCACTTTAAGGGTAGCTAAGGGTCTAAGCTACCTCCATGCGGACAGAGAAGACTCTGATCAGCCTGGGCTGAAGCCCAGGCTGATCTGAGTCTGCGCTGGGCGCACAACCACTTTGTTGGTATTCTCGTGTCGCGGCTCAAATTAATTACACACCTGTAAAAATATAAAGAATTATGCGGCTATTGTATAAATATACATAATTATGTATTGCGATAGCTTAATGTGAAGTTACACTTTCGGCGGAAGCAGGCTTCAGTGAACTCAAACAGAAAATATACGAACCGGGACACGAGAAAACCAACAAAATGGCATGTCCGCCGAAGGAAGACAGAGATCAGCCTGTGCATCTGCCAAGTCTGATCAGAGAATTCGCTGTGCGCATAACGGGTAGCTGAGGATCTAAGCTTGCTCCATTTGGACAGCTAAGACAGTGATTAAACTGGACAAATGTCCATGCTGATCTGAACCTTCGCTGCGCGCACATGCAACTTTGTTGGTTTTGTCTAGTCGGGTCTCAAAAATTATAACTCCGGTTTAAATACTCCGAAACATGAGCACTCAACAGATGACCACTACTGAAACGCGGGAGCGAAAGTCGTCCAACAGGCAGACACTAGAAGATTTGTTTAATATCATCCCCGCTCGTCAGGGCGATAAACAGGCAAATTCTCAGACGTACGTTAGAGTACTAGGCTTCATATTGCCTTGCCCAAAGGTTTAGGCTGTGCCTTTTCTACGGATGAAATTGATACTGGGGTGATAGACGATGTTCTCACATAATCGTCTTGGCACGAGTTTAGACGAGCTTTCCTGCTGAGCGACAATTCTTCGGTTTAATGTTAAGTGTTTATCTTGCTGCGGTGTCCTGCGGATTACTTGTGTTAGTGTTTGCTTGAGAGGGATGTCTGTTGCCTGTCGAGAGTTCTCCCTATCCCATAAATTTTCCAAACTTTGTGGTTCAGCGACAAAGTAGACGTTAAATACAGAAATTTGCACCTGTTCGTACTAAATTTGATATAGGTGCGTATATTTCTATTAAATCACTCGGCTGATACCACTGTTGGTGGACAATTTGTCTACGAGGTAATCAGCAATTCATTAATCTGTCTCCGAGGGTATCATCAATCCAGTAGTTAGTGCTTCAAGAGTGTTTTCTGTACTCTTGTATGGTGGTCAGTACTTAAAAAGTTCTTATTTAAATTACATCTATTTCATAGTAACCTTTTTAACCTATTTCTAAAATATTCTAAAACTAAGACAGACTAGCCATTGTGACATGAATCGTAGCGGAGGTTTGCTTCCTTTCTTTTGGGTTATTTTGGCTTATTATTAATTGTCGTTTCATCTGATGCCCATGGCTCTTGTGTTTCTCTAGGGCCATAGGGGTTGCTGTGATATGGCGGGAATCGCCTACTTTAGCAGCGAGCCTCCATGTATTTCTTGCCTGATGCCAGTTGCTATGTCTCGAAGATATATCGATAAGTGTGTGCTGGGAGAGGGATGTCCGCTGCTTGCCGAAATCTATCACCTATTTCAAAACTTTTGAGGTTTAGCGACACTGAAGAAGATGAACATCTGTCAAAATTAATTTGCTTCTTGTACGTTTAATTTGTTAATCATATGTATCCTTTTAAATATTTATTTTATTTTTTTCTCATGACTATAAATTAAACAACAATTCTAATGCACATATGTATGTAACGCAACGTCTGCTTGGATAACGTCAAAACTTTTCGACAGTACATCCAGCGATATACTGTCGGAAACCCGACAACATTACGTAACGTCGCTTCTCATTGGTGTCACGTAGTTGAAAGCGTTTGCTATGGGTGCAAAGTAGCACACTTTTAAAAGTGAAAATGTGAAAAGTGCATTAGAATGGGAAAAACTGTATAGAAAATTGTCATTTGGGGAGGAAAGTCGTCGGTTTTATGGTCGCAAATTGTGCTTTAAGGCTCCGCTGGCGCGTCGCCGTCAAACGAAATTTCCGACCATAAAACCGACGATTTACCTCCCCAAATGACAATTTTGAGTACAGTTATCCCCTAAGTGACTAACATCGCTCTTTGTTCAATGTTAAGTTAATTCTTGGTTCATACTTCCCTAAACAAAAAAAGAAAAAAATCTTGAAAGCTCACAGCACCTTTAAACAACTGTTGCCACATAATGATTCATTCAGTACATCTACCCCTTTATGCACAACCCCAAAATGCGAAGACTTATTCCTTATAGTACGAAAGCACTGACATGATACCTTCTGCTAATGCCCTTTTTCAACGATATGTCTTCAGGATATGGTCCTCATAAGCCTATGGCTTTCGACCAGATTCTGGTCCATATTTTCTATACTGTGTATTCCTCGATTTCCTTTCGTTGACTGGGCGGTACTGTTAGAGGCTTGCCATTCAATGTCAAAATCGAGCAGTCCAAATGAAAAATCGGTAAAGTAGCATGCTCATGAGTTGTTACGCATAATTGACAGATTAAAAATGCCTGGTAAACGCTATCGGTCATCGCAAATGATACACGTTTCCATACAGGCATACTACGGCGAAACGACGTCGGAGGAACGTCAATGCAACGTTATGACGCTTTATTGACGTGTATACAAGGTTGTTCCGATGTCATAACGTTGCATCGACGTCGGCACTACGTTGTTTAGACGATGTCTGTATGATGGGTTGAAAGAAAAAAAAAAGAATATTGTTGTGCGATCTCCGAACATTCCGTGCCTTTTGTGAGGGTGAGCTTTGTTCTGCACAAGTGAGCATAAAATCATTACTGCATTATACCTTTTTAGAAAATGTACTCGTCGAAGGTAAGGTCAGAAATAAGCACCGCCCAGTCAACGAAAGGAAATCGAGGAATACTAAACTTTGATTGATATAATATTCTTTTAACCAAAGATATGTCTTCTCTTTATTTAAGAACAAGGCATTTTACCTATGTTTGTACAAGTTTTATCCTTTACACGAAGTATGATACGTCTGTAATGTTATTTGCAGTCGTGTCCATTGATTTTCTGTGTCATAGTGTTAGCGGGTATAGGATTTGGAATTTTTAACACTACTATTAGGGGTCGAGTCGGGTAACTCCGGACAACGGGTAAATTCGGACATACCATTGCAAACAGTGAAAATCCAGATGATACAGCTCATAATGAGCCGTCTCGTCAGGATATTTACTGTTTGCCCAGTTAATTTTGACTTAATTCCGAACAACTGACGTATAAGGAAACAATGTCACTGTCCCAATTTTCCCGCTTTCCGTATTTATCCGACTTTACCCTATAGGATTTGGAATTTGCTGACGTTGTCTTTTCACACTACTGTTGCGATGTGTGTTCTCATTGGATATTAAAACACTTTTTGAAAAGTGGACTTGTCCATCCTTATTATTTGGATGACTCCATATCTAATTTTAGAATTTTTTGTTATTTTACATGTATTTTGCATAGAAATACGTGTAAGCAAACCGTGTAGATCCTGTTTGCATATGTCCGCAAAACGGCTTTACAGTCTAAAACGGGTTAACATAATTGAGGTAGCAAAATTATTTTCAGCTATATTATCATATCAATAAACAGTTATTGATTGATGTATTGATTATTGTATATCAGGGCACTAGTACTTAACATTATTTCACTCTTATATATGGAAGGATAATCAATGTATGTATGTATGTAAAACAGTATGTATGTATGTATCTATTTTTCTATCTGTCTGTCTGTCAATCTATCTATCTATCTATCTATCTATCTATCTATCTATCTATCTATCTATCTGTAAATCTAAATATCTATCGGTTTGACTGTGTGTGTATGTATGTATGTATGTATGTATGTATGTATGTATGTATGTATCTATCTATCTATCTATCTATCTATCTATCTGACTATGTATCTATCTGTTTGACTATGTATGTATGTATGTATGTATGTATGTATGTATGTATGTATGTATGTATGTATGTATCTATCTATCTGACTGTATGTATGTATGTATGTATGCCTATCTATCTATCTATCTATCTATCCATATATATGTCTATCTATCTATCTATTTTTAGACAGTCTATCTATCTATCTATCTATCTATCTGTTTGACTGTGTATGTATGTATGTATGTATGTATGTATGTATGTATGTATGTATGTATGTGACTGTTTGACTGTGTATCTATCTATCTATCTATCTATCTACCCACCTACCCACTTACCTACCTACCTTCGTACCTACCTTGACATGTTTAAGCGTTCCCCGCCCTGAGCAATTTATTCTTGACAGCCCCAAGGTGGTATGTCATTTCTACTCTCTGTTGTGTTCGTTTAATTGTCAGGTTGACACAAATTTCAACACACACCAGCGTATTTGCAAGCTGAAGTTATGAAAATTGGACAGGATATTGGTACCGACTACCATAGGATGGATGGATGGCTTGTGATTTTACGTCCTTTTCAACAGTATTTAGTTATATCAGGACGATGGGAGGATGATAGGTGCACCCTCTTTAAATATTGTATAAATAAATAAATAAATAAAATAGTGGAAGGCTGTGTGCAATGGGACCCCGTTTACGGAAGGAAAGATTCTCGCCTCAAGCGGGATTCGAACCCGGGTCCGCTAGATCATACCGACTACCAATAAACATGAAAATATAAAATATATATAACAGATGATCCCTTCTATTTCCCTTTGAAATATTACAACATGATTGTTCTTTCACGTAATTGCCCCTAGCTACGCCGTTGACTCTAGTTGTCCCTGGGTACGCCACTGACTCCAATTGCCCTAGCTGCGCTACTGACTCCAGCTGCCCCTAGCTACGCCACTGACAGTCTCCAGTTGTCCCTAGTTACGCCACTGACAATCTCCAGTTGCCCCAAGCTACGCAACTGACTCCAGAGTCTTTCTTGAATACAAGGACCGTCTCTGGTGACTCCTGATTAATTCAACTGCGTCGCCTTTGATAAGATTTAAGACTGTAGGTTAAACAGAATTGTTAGACTCTAAATGCCGCGGGTCTCAGTTCTCCAAATAAGAAGGGGTAACAGTAATAATTCTAAGACATTTTTTTCTTACTCTGAACAAATTACGAATGTTGTGACCCTTCAATAGAACCGTCTTGCCGAGACGGTCTAATGAGGTATCACAAGTTATGTTCCGATGAAGAAATATTTATGTCCCTAAATTATCCCTGTTACTCTTTCTTATCTGGAGCTCTGACCGGTGGTGCGGCTTAATTAAGCCTCGCGGGCTCAAATTTTGGCGGTTAAGGATCGAAAACATAAACATTAATTTCCGTGATTTTAATTTTTGCGGTTAGCAACATGCGCGAAAAGCAAAATTTCTTTTTCACTTGAACCTGTTCGCCCATTAACCTGCGGCAGGTCCGCCGCAGGTTAATGAAAGAACTGGTTCAAGTGAAAAGTACCAGCAATTACCGAAGCAAACAGAAACAAAACAAACTGAACACTGTGTCTACAGATGAAAACTTTGTAAGAAACAGGAAATTCTTTGCGATTTTAATATCTCGAAAAATGGAACATCCCAAAAATTACCTTATATAAGGTATTCTATCCACACACAGTGTTATGAAACTTTATGACCATCTACCTGGGAAAGAGATCCGCTTGTATTGTTGGATTTCATATGTTGTTACGTCAATGTTCCTTTTACCGTATGCTGTCGTGGGTGGGATGCGGAATTGGTTTGTACTAATTCTTATTTATTGTATTTTTCACGACTTTTTATACCGATAACAACTGACTTCATTGTGTCTTTTATAGGTTTGCTATTTATATAAACTTTGCACCAAACGAAATGACAACTTCTAAAGGAAGCGGTGGAATGGAGACGGTTAGTGAAACAAGACAGAGAATGTCGAAACCTGATCCAAAACATCCACCATACCAAGATATAATAGAGGATGCCTTCCGTGATCGAAAACATAAAATGGGTTTTACGAGAGATGCAATTCTTAAACACTTAATAAAAAAATACGGAGTTCTTGATAAGAAGACAGTCATGTTAAAGGTAAACGTTGCTATTAGAAACGGGATTAGGAGTGGCAATTTGCAGAAGTTAAGTGGTAATGGGAAGTCAGGTACTTTTAGGCATGTAGAGACAAAAGCTAAACCAAGTTCAAAAGACAGTAAATGTAAATACATGTATCCCAGTCGAAAGAGAGAACGGAGCTCACCTAAAGACACATCACTGAAAAAAGAAAAGGCATCAGTCAAAGATATAAAGAAAACGTATGACTTGAGAAACAGGAACCAAACGGCCACGAAGAAAGAAACAGAATCTGTTAAGACTAGAGAGATTACCGACATCAAAATGCGTGGGGATGCTGCAAAAAAGAAAGTGGGCAAACAGTGAGATACTTTTCAGTATATAAGATTAATCCACTAGGCGCACAGCGTTGAATCAACATTGTAGCCATGCTGAATCAACATTGTGACGTTGAATCAACGATGATTTAATGTTAATTCAACGGTGTGTGTTTGCTGATTTCTACTGTCAGATACAATATATAACGGCCATGCTATAATCCAAACTTCAGAGATGCTTAAATTGCATAACATTGTGTTTGCTTTATCATGCACCATGCATATGCATATAAGTAAACCAGCCAGTGCAGTCTAATCAGGACAAGTGCAGCTCACACAGGTCATTCTTTGAACTGCTGGAGGGCAATTTGCGTTTATTTTTTTTTTTCGTTTGTTATGTCCGGTAGTGCTCATTCAGCAAGACCATTCGTAACTTCAGCGGGCACAATTTTTCAATGAGCTTTGTGCTTTGCACGCGGATGTCTAGTTGGCTAGTCTGCCATATATGATAAAGCGGACGGCAAAGTCCCAGTTCAGGGCACACTCGTGCAGATTTCCTTTTCTGTTGCAATAAGGAACATAATATGTGTGGCCGCTAGGAGTCGAATCCACGATTCTCTGCATGAAAGGCGAACTCTAAGTTCAATAGGCTCGGCGCTTCGCTTTAAAATACTCTCATTTCAAGAAGCATATTTAATGAGATGGTCTGACAGACGAATTGGTCTGTCGCATTTCTTGCAGGGAAACCTGGGGATTTTTTATTCGGGCTAGTTTGACAACTATTCTTTCAAGCCCTGTCCGCCATCTTGATCTAAATCTAGATAATACCCATAAGTCCATGCGCCAAATAATAATAGTCATAACAGGATGTCGTATACCTCTCGCGAGTTTGAGTGTCGTCTCGCTGTGAACTGTCGTTCTCAACTCCGTGTAACACCGGCAAGAGCCGGTGTTAAACGAAGTTGGGAACAGCAGAATACGAATTTGCTGATGTTTGTCGGAGTTTGCCGATTTACCAATATGCTCTATTTTAAAGTTTGTTTTTGTCTTGGTAGGTTGACAACGAGTCCAGGCAGGAAAGCTACACCGATTAATGTTTCTAAGACTGACACAAACGACCCACAGCCAACATTATCTCAGGGGTCAAAAGCTTCAACGTTTGACTTTTCTATTGCGGACAGAACCAACCCAACCTCAACATTGTTCGAGGCACCTTCTCCGCAAACTACATCGTTTACCATCTCTACGATGGACAAAACCACCATAGATCAAACATCTTTGGATGTGTCTGTTTCGATTTGTGGTTCTGTAATGGACACAACCGACCCAAAAGCAACATCTTCCAAGCTTCATCTTGACACATTAGATTCACCTCAACCCTCAATGTCAGAGCAAATGCCTGCGTCACGTGAATGGCCATTCATTGGTATTCGACAGAAGCGAAAATTCCTAATAGAATTGATGCCAGCTTTATATGGAGGTGGAATGGTTGTGTTAAGCGATGGTAGAACGATTGTTGCCGACGAAGCAACCATGAAGCTTTTCTCACCAGATATGAACCCCTTGTCTTGTTTGACATTTACCGCTAGGACTGACTTTTATGGGTTCGTTCTAAACAAGAAAATACATGACATTGCAATTTTTAGTGAAACTATTGCGATCGTACTGGTATATGGCATGGTTCATGAAATACAGTTTATAGACATTTCGACTGAAGCCCTGTCAGTCAGTCGGTCGGTCCAAGTAAATGAGAATTTTAATCCGAGACGCATGACAGCTTGTCGAGGTTACATCTACTTCACTTCCAATGATTCTTCCAAACCGTCCCTAGTTACTAAAATTGATACAGCTGGTAAAGTATGTTGGTCTGTACCCAGTACCAAGCAAGGGGAACTCTACAATCCAGGATTTTGCATTGAAAGTTTTGTGATGGACAACTCTGTTAGGGTTGTGGTTACTGGTATTGGCCCTGAGGCCTGCATCTCAGTTCTGGACGGAGAGTCAGGTGATATGTTATTTTTTCGCCATGGACAGAATTGTATGTTCGGACTGACTACGGATAATTTTAACAACATATACATTGTTAACAGCTGTGGTTGGGTGAGTGTATTGACAAGCGATCTCTCGGAAGAAAGAATCATTCTGACGACATCAATTTTCAAGGCAAAATACAACAATGCTTTGGAACACGACCTGGATTGGGGTGCAAAACGGATAGCGTTTGACCACAAATCAAACTCTCTTTTTGTCTTTGGTGGGCCTCAAGTCGATAGAGCCGTTGTGCAGCTATATCAATTCTGTTAAGTTGGGCCTGTAATCGATAGTGCCGTTGTGCAGATATATAAATTCTGTTAAGGTGGGCCTGTTATCGATAGTGCCGTTGTGCAAATATATCAATTCTGATATGTTGGGCATGTAATCGATAGTGCTGTTGTTCAGATATATCAATTTTGTTAAAGTGGGCCTGTAATCGAGAGTGTTATTGTGCGCATGTATGAGTCTTGTTAAGGTGAGTCTGTAATCGAGAGTGTTATGTGCACATGTATCAGTCTTGTTGAGGTGAGTCTGTAATCGAGAGTGTTATTGTGCAGATTTATCAGTCATGTTAAGGTGGGTCTGTAATCGAAAGTGCCGTTGTGCAAATATATCAATTCTGTTAAGTTGGGCATGTAATCGATAGTGCTGTTGTTCAGATATATCAATTCTGTTAAGGTGGGCCTGTAATCGAGAGTGTTATTGTGCACATGTATCAGTCTTGTTAAGGTGAGTCTGTAATCGAGAGTGTTATTGTGCAGTTGTATCAGTCCTGTTAAGGTGGGCCTGTTATCGAGAGTGTTATTGTGCACATGTATCAGGCCTGTTAAGGTGGGCCTGTAATCGAGAGTGTTATTGTGCATAAGCATCGGTTCTGTTAAGGTGGGCCTGTAATCGAGAGTGTTATTGTGCACATGTATGAGGCCTGTTAAGGTGGGCCTGTAATCGAGAGTGTTATTGTGCACATGTTTCAGTTCTGTTAACGTGGGTCTGTAATCGAGAGTGTTATTGTGCACATGTATCAGTCTTGTTAAGGTGGGCCTGTAATCGAAAGTCTTATTGTGCACATGTATCAGTCTTGTTAAGGTGGGCCTGTGATCAAGAGTGTTATTGTGCACATGTATCAGTTATGTTAAGGTGGGCCTGTAATCGATAGTGCCGTTGTGCAAATATATCAATTCTGTTAAGTTGGGCATGTAATCGATAGTGATTTTGTTCAGATATATCAATTCTGTTAAGGTGGGCCTGTAATCGAGAGTGTTATTGTGCACATGTATCAGTCTTGTTAAGGTGAGTCTGTAATCGAGAGTGTTATTGTACAGTTGTATCAGGCCTGTTAACGTGGGCCTGTAATCGAGAGTGTTATTGTGCAGATGTATCAGTCATGTTAAGGTGGGCCTGTAATCGAGAGTGTTTTTGTGCACATGTATCAGGCCTGTTAAGGTGGGCCTGTAATCGAGAGTGTTATTGTGCACAAGTATCAGTTCTGTTAAGGTGGGCCTGTAATCGAGTGTTATTGTGCACGTTTCAGTCCTGTTAACGTGGGCCTGTAATCGAGAGTCTTATTGTGCACATGTATCAGTCTTGTTAGGTGGGCCTGTGATCGAGAGTGTTATTGTGCACATGTATCAGTCTTGTTAAGGTGTGCCTGTAATCCAGAGTCTTATTGTGCAGATGTATCATCACTGTTAAGGTGGGCCTGTAATCGAGAGTCTTATTGTGCACATGTATCAGTCTTGTTAAGGTGGGCCTGTAATCGAGACTTATTGTGCACATGCATCAGCCTTTTGCTAAAGTGGGCCTGTGATCGACAGTGTTATTGTGCACATGTATCAGTCTTGTTAAGGTGTGCCTGTAATCGAGAGTCTTATTGTGCACATGTATCAGCACTGTTAAGGTGGGCCTGTAATCGAGAGTCTTATTGTGAAGATGTATCAGTCTTGTTAAGGTGGGCCTGTAATCGAGAGTCTTATTGTGCACATGTGTCAGTATTGTTAAGGTGGGCCTGTAATCGAGTCTTATTGTGCAGATGTGTCAGTCTTGTTAAGGTGGGCCTGTTATCGAGAGTCTTATTGTGCAGATGTATCAGTCTTGTTAAGGTGGGCCTGTAATCGAGAGTCTTATTGTGCAGATGTATCAGTCTTGTTAAGGTGGGCCTGTAATCGAGAGTCTTATTGTGCAGATGTATCAGTCTTGTTAAGGTGGGCCTGTAATCGAGAGTCTTATTGTGCAGATGTATCAGTCTTGTTAAGGTGGGCCTGTAATCGAGAGTCTTATTGTGCAGATGTATCAGTCTTGTTAAGGTGTATGCATCGCGTCCGTGTTTTCTGTTATTTGTTTAAAGGGCGACAACTTTTTTGACTTTCTGTTTGCCTCACCGGACGACAAAAACTTTCCAAAAGTGATCTACTCTTAAAGGAACTAATTTGCTCCTAGGTGAGAAAATTCTTTCATTTTAGAGTTGACCTACATTTGGACGGAAGGCAACATAACAATGTCAGAGGTGCTTTTGCTGAAAATTTACCCATACACCTCAGAAATAATTGTTTTTAGCTATTTCATACTGTATATATAATAAATGAAAGTCACAAAACCAATATTTTGTTTTCCACATGTCAAACCTTGTGGCGATAAAATGACCTGCTCAGTTCTATCCCATAACCTTGCAAAATCATGGGATAAACAGAATAGAATGTAGGTATATAGGCCACCACTGGCGCTGAAGGCTTTAAACCAATCTCTCTCTGACTGGTATTGTTTTCAGCTGCTCTAGTTGTGCTGGCAAAGTCCATTCTTGCCCACTCTTAAATGTTGCCCCCTTTTGGAAGGGTATCGTAGTACTGCGTGTCTTTTTCTGCCAATGAGTAAAACATACCGTATGATAATTTTCGCGACGTTTCATTTTTCGGTCACTTAGAAACCGCGAATATTAAAAGCGTGAAATAATTTCCTGTTTCTTACAAAGTATCAGCAGTAGACACAGCGTCCATATATTTTGTTTCTGTTTGCTTCGGTTAAGTCTGATACTTTTCATTTGAGCCAGGTCTTTCATTAACCTGCCGCAGGTTAATGAAAGTATTAGCTCAAATGAAAATCAAGCAATTTTGATTTTTGCGCCTGTTGCTGACCGCGAAAATTAAAAAATCGCGAGAATTAATGTTCATGCTTTTGCCCCTTAACCGCGAAAATTTGAACCCGCGAAAATTACCGCGGACACGGTATTCTGCGATGTAAGTTTACATTAATTATATACTTTTAATAATGTCAGCAGTATAACATGTCTACCGTTGTTCATAATGAGCCGTCTCATCAGGAATTTCACTGTTTGGCCAGTTATTTTTGTTTTAGTTCAAAACAACTGACATATAAAGGAAACAATGTCACTGTCCGAATGTACCCGCTGTCCAAAGTTAACTGACTCTCCCCTACTGTAAAAGTTCTGAATTAGTCAATTATCGTAACAGTCCTCGACTGGTACAGTTTGGTTAACACAATGCAGCAATGCGTTAAAAAAGATGTAGAAGGAATGACAAACAGGGTGGATCTTTAGATGCAGTCTGGGCTGGGTCTGCACTGTTTGCTCAGACTTACCTGTCCCAATAATTAGAGATTTTACAGTATTTCGTATATATACTGTATCATATATGCATTCATTTCTACTGATATTGATAAAAACGTCGTTCCACACGATGAAAAAATAAGGTCTAAGAATAATGTATTGTTTATTGCATACGTTGTGTATGCCATTTCAATCAAAATCGATAGGTCTATGTTCTATCATTGAAAAAAAGGTCGAAAGACACCATACCTTCATACAATTTTGTGTCTTGAAGGTGGATAAGTATACCAATATGTGAGTCACCATTTTTGCAAAGGGAAATAACTTTTATCCTTTATTCATTCCTTTTAGAGTTGGCACCCTTCGATAACGGAGGAAAATACGAAATGGGAAGAGTTGCTTTGCCTGAAGGGACGTTCCTCACATTAAGGCCAACCACCTACGGTTTAATATATTCCCTCTGTTGTGGCCGTTGGTAAATGTTAATCTTGTTTTTTGAAATCAAATAAATAGCTTATTGACAATGTGTTGCTGAAAGAAACCAGCTCTGTTGGTAAGAAAGATTTATCTTATCTTATCTTAGCTATCTATCTGCATGCAATTTCTTAGCTATCTATCTGCATGCAATTTTGCTTTCTGAAAGGGAAGAAAAGAAAGCCCAGAATGGGAAACACCAGACGCCGACCAGCAATATGTAATAGCTCAGGGAAAATGTATATTTTGAAAACCCCTTGACTGCCATATTTAATATCTCAAATTTCTCAGTGATGACAAAATGTCATCTGATAGATTCTTAAACGGCAATGTCTGGGCTACCAGAATCAGTCATAAAACATTGGGGCATTTTTTTCCAGCTGTACTATTAGGGATATCATCAATGTGCACCACAGTATTCACAGGGATTGCATTATCAATTTACACCACTGTATTTTTTGGAAGAAAACTTGTACTTGCTTTTACATTGTTTTGAAATTAAATCGAAACGGGTTCCTTCAAGGACACAGCAGACATTTAAAAGAAGTAACATGGGCCATACTTCGAAGCTTCGGCTATTCAAGCCTCATCAGTGACCTGATAATATCTGGTTACGAAATCCGGAGACAAGAATACTGTAATTTCTTAATTTTAATAAGGCAGTCAATTCAAAGACTGATTAAAATCAAAAGGATCCAAATGGTTATAAAGCGATGATATAGAATAAAGTCTAAACCAATAAAGAATTTCTGATTTCTCAGAATATATCCTCTGATCTCGAAGGGCAAATAAAATATAATCTGCAATATTGATGATGTACGTTTTCCGGCCGTCACACGGCACAAAAATAGCTGCATTTAAGTCATATTAAATCTTAACGAGTTCCTGTAACAGCAGAGCAGACATTTAAAAGAAGGAACATGGCTCATACTTCGAAGTTTCGGCTATGAAAATTGCTTCACCATCCATGTGTAACAGACTATACAAAAAGTCCAATTTACAAGAAAAAAATCTCCAAATCTCCAGTCCAGATTGACTTCGACAGAAACAGATATATGCGTATAAAAACTACATCTACAACTGTTGGCAAAATAGTTTGGCATGATACAGTCACTTGATTTTAAATCAGCTAACAAGAATTCATCTGTCTCTAGCATTTATCAAGTTTTAGCTACATACAGACCTCTGTCACTAGCAAATTCAACAAAAACTGTTAAATCCACGTTGATTTGAAGATGTATTTTACCATGATTTTTAGCTCACCTGAGCCGAAGCTCAGAGGTGAGCTTATAGGATGGGAGTCGAGCCGTCGTGCGTGCGTGCGTGGGTGGGTGGGTGGGTGCGTCAACAATTTCAAACATTAATATCTCAGAGACCAGTGGGCCGATCGCAATAAAATTTTATCTGAAGCATCATTTGGGTGGGGGAAAGGCTGCACTAAGTTTTGGTGCCGATCAGATCAGAGCTCTGGTTTCCATGGCAACAGATATCCCCCATAGGGTTATAATCGGGAAAATGGCGTCATCACGTTTTCTCGACTGTTTTTGATTAGATCCTTATCATACTTGCAGGTAATGATGACATACACAAGAGCTTGGATGAGTTCGAAATTTGGCCGGATTCGGGCACAGACTACGGAGTTAGCTGCCCTTGAGTGTTTGAAAAAAATCCCGTAGGGTTATAAGGCGAAAATGGCGTCATCACGTTTTCTCAACTGTTTTTGCTTAGATCCTTATCATACTTGCAGGTAATGATGATATACATAAGAGCTTGGATGAGTTCGAAATTTGGCCGGATTAGAGCACAGACTACGGAGTTAGCTGCCCTTGAGCGTTTGAAAAAAATCCCATAGCGTTATAATGGAGAAAACAACATCATCACATATTTTTAGAAAAACTTTGTCATCGCTCTATTGCCTACATTTCTCAACGGATTTTAAAATAACTTCACACAAATGTAGGGCGTGAAAATATCGCGAGCAAGTTCGACTTTCAGGATGCTGCGCTCAAGGTCAAGGTCACTGTGGCTATTTTTAGAAAAACTTTGTCAGCGCTCTAGCACCTACATTTCTCAGCAGATTTTATAATAACTTCACACAAATGTAGGGCATGACAATATCTCTTTGACTTTTAGGGTGCTGCACCCAAGGTCAAGGTCACTGTGGCTATTTTTAGAAAAACTTGGTCATCGCTCTAGCGCCTACATTTCTCAACGGATTTTAAATCAACTTCACACAAATGTAGGGCATGACAATATCTCAAACAAGTTTGACTTCCAGGGTGCTGTGCCCAAGGACAAGGTCACTGTGGCTTTTTTTAGAAAAACTTTGTCAGCGCTCTAGCACCTACATTTCTCAATGGATTTTAAAATAAATTCACACAAGTGTAGGGCATGACAATATCTCGAGCAATTTTGACTTTCAGGGTGCTGTGCCCAAGGTCAAGGTCACTGTGGCTATTTTTAGAAAAACTTTTTCATCGCCCTAGCACCTTCATTTCTCCATGGATTTTGAAATAACTTAACACAAATGTAGGGTATGACAATATCTTAAGGAAGTTCGACTTTCAGGATGCTGTGCCCGAGGTCAAGGTCAGTGTGGCTATTTTTAGAAAAAAATTGTCATCGCTCTAGCACCTACATTTCTCAACGGATTTTAAAATAAATTCACATAAATGTAGGGCATGACAATATCTCGAGCAAGTTTGACTTTCAGGGTGCTGCAATCAAGGTTTTTGATTAGATCCTTATCATACTTGCAGATAATGATGACATATACTGAGAGACTTTAGAAACGCACCACTTATCTTGTTACAGGCCCAACATTTTCATGCTGTGAAAACAGAATTGAAAAGTGCTATCAGTTGGCTATCATTCAATAAGAAAATAAAAAAGCTGAGACTTATGGTTCCCGAGACATCGCGAGAGTTCTGAGACAACCCCAATTTAAAAAATCACAGAGTAACAATACCTCACATTATGAGCGATAAAAAGTTTTCAAACCAATATCAGTTTTCAAATGCAGTAGGCAAGACAAAATCAAATCATGAAGTTTTAGGCCTCTGTCAACGTTCATTTCGTCTACGTCACGTCTTTACTTTTAAACGTAATTGGCCGTTTATAACCTAAGGAATATGAATAATCGAAATCTTTTAGTCTCATCAGATAGTCCTGAACGTGTTGCATAGAAAACAAAAGAATCGTGTCATTATCGAACGCCATGAACCTGGAATGACTGTTTGAAAAATTTTGGCTGACGTCAGCAAAGAAACGCTGCGACTGGGAGTGTAAATAAACGGTAATAGCCGAAACTTTTTGTGTTTTCTCATTAGTTAAGACATCTGGCTACCAGCTAAAGTTGTTTGCTTTCAAATCGAATTAAACTCCCATCTGCAAGATGCCAATTGTTGAAAAACACTTACGTCATGGTAACGTCAGAATAAACAGCATGAGCAAAGCCAATTAATGGCAATCAATAAATCATTGCGTGTGAACATGTAATATGATTAAGAAAAACTCATCAATTTAGCCACGTAGAAGTAACAGAGGATGTAAAATGGTGCGTTTCTAAAGTCTTTCAGTATACATAAGAGCTTGGATGAGTTCGAAATTTGGCCGGATTCGAGCACAGACTACGGAGTTAGCTGCCCTTGAGCGTTTGAAAAAAAATCCCATAGTCTTATAATGGAGAAAACAACGTCATCACATTTTCATTTTTCATCGGATCCTCTTCATACTTGCAGGTAATGAGGATATGCATAAAAGCTTGGATTAGTTAGCATTTCGGCTAGATCCCACCACTGACTATGGAGTACCTGCCCTGAGCACCCCAAAAAACCAATGTCACCACGTTTTCTTAGTTTCTACTGATCCGATCCTTTTCAAATTTGCAGGTAATGAGGAAATGCATAATATCTTAAAGAAGTTCAAATTTTGGCCAGATCAGGCCAACCACTACCCTTGACAGCTCTGTCTATTGTGCTCTTGATCGGATACTTTTTAAACATGCATATATTAAATGAGGGCATACATAATGTTTTGGATGTGTTTAATTTTCAGCCTGATTGGACCACTGACTGTGGAGTTAGCTGCCCTTGAGCATCTTAAATATCCCTATAGGTTTACAATGTCTCTCAGGTGAGCAATTGTTGCCCTTTGGGCTACTTGTTTTTCTTTACAGACTTAAAATTAATTTCAGCTCGAGACAATTAAAAAGATGGCAGATGCGAAAAGCAGGAGCAGTAAAGAGCTGGATAATGAAATGACACAGCGTCAGCAGGAACCTAAAATAAAACATCCACCTGACAAAGATATAATAGAAGCCTCTATGCGTGAGCAAGATAGTAAGGGTTTTACAAAAGATGGAATTCTTCAACGCCTACTTACACACTATGGAGTTCGTGATAAAAAGACAGCATGGTTACAGGTCAACGCTGCTTTCAGAAACGGGATTAAGAATGGCAGTTTAAAGCGGATAAGTGGAACTGGGACGACAGGTACCTTCAGGCTTGTAACAACAAATACTGGACAAAGAAGTAAAGGTAAAATTCCCAAAAGAATGAGAGAACCGAATTCGCAAGAAAACAATAAAACGACGACAGGACAGGCACGAGTCAGGAAGATGTCAATCAAGGACAGTCAGAAAGAATATGGCTTACGAAAAAGGACATCGTTGACCACAACAGCAAATACTGAATCAACTGCAAGAACAATTGTCAACACCAAAGATCGTAGACGTGCTTCAAAGATAAAACAGGGCAAAAAGTAAGAACGTCTTTTTTATTCTTACTTTATGTAACAGAGCTAGCTCAAACATTCAGACAAGTTAATTCATTTATGCCCAGTGGAATGTTCTTAGCTTCTAGTAGTATCATATGGATGAGTTCAATTGTCAACTCAGGGATGTCGTGTATAGTTTATCATTCTTTATTCTGTTGTAAGGCAAAATACCCTTTAGATTTATCCAAGTAGTAAAGACCTTGATCGGACGACGCATGATGCGGCGATTGATCCGGCTCTGCACTATTTGCTAATGTTCTATTTATGGGACACTAGTCATTTATTGGTTTACTCATTTAAGGAAACTAACATGGTATTTCATATATTTTCACAGGTTGACAACGCCTAGTAGAGTTTCTGGAATGTATCCAACTGACCCAAAACTGACAGTATCTGAGCCACCGGATGACAGACTAGTATCACCTAAGACAGCAGTGGTAGCTGGAAAGTCGGCCTCGAATACTTGGACAATGATGGGTTTTCAGCCAAAGCAGACTGTATTGATTGAAAGCAATCCAGTGGCAGGTGTTATATCTGGATTAGCCGTGCTAAGTGACGGAAGAAAGCTTATTACAGACAAAATAAACGTACGTCTTTATTCATCAGATATTAAGCCGTTGTTCTCTCTAAGAATCGCTGCTGAATGGGACTATATAACGGATGTTGCAGTTTACAGTGAAAATGTTGCGATCGTTATGTTACAGGGTGGAAATCCACGAATTCAGTTTATCGACATTGCACCTGAAGTATTGTCAGTCAGCCATTCAATCAATTTGACCCTCCCTGACATCCCTGGTTACTATATAACAGCATGCCGCGGTTTTATATTTTATAACAGCGGAAACACTCCTTGTTCCATTATGAAAATTGATACAGCTGGTATAGTTTGTTGGACTGTATCCGGTGACTATGAAAGAAAACTGCTATTCGATGGGCCGAATCTTATTCGCAGTTACGAAAGGGATAACTCTATCAGACTTGTGGTAATTGATGGTGGCAGAGATAGTAAAATCATGCTATTGGATGGAGAGTCGGGGGATGTTTTGTTTGTCCGTGCTGGAAATTTCCGTATGTGCGGACTTACAACAGATCCTTTTAATAACATATAATTTTCATACAGCACACTCGGCTTGGTAAGTGTGATGAACAGCGATCTTTCCGAGGAAAGGGTCATTCTGACAAAACCAGGGTGTGAGGAGAAATACAGGGAGGCTTTAGCAAACGATCTTGATGAGTATTCGCAATATGTTGTTTTTGACCATAAATCAAACTCACTTTTGGTAACCAGCTGGCGTGCTGGCTTTAACTTTAATGCCGGTATTCAGATATATCAGTTTCGTTGAAAATTTGACTTGGCTTAATATATACATTATTCATCTGTATATGTCTTTCTGTGTAAAATACAAATGAGCCACGACACGACAAAACGAACAAAGTGGCATGTGCGCCCAGCGAAGATGCAGATCAGCCTGGGCATCCGCCAGTCTGATCAGAGTCCTCGCTGTGCGCTTTTAGGGTAGCTAAGGGAATAAGGTACCTCCATGCCGACAGCAAAGACTCTGATCTAAGTGGGCGGGTGCCCAAGCTGATCCGAGTCTTCGCTTGGCTCACATGCCACTTTGTTTTGTCGTGTCGCGGCTGAACGTAGCCATGATACACAAAACGAGTGGTAACGCATTTACAAATAGCAGTGGCTTAGACCAGTCTGCGCACCAGCGTTATCCGGAAACGGCATTTGCTGTGTCTTTACATGAGGTATTCACCGTTTGCGGACACCAGCAAAGGCTGTAGCTAGACTGCATCGGTTCATAGACTGGTTTGAGTCCTGACCGTTAGCAAATATAACTCAATTGTGCTTGACGCACCAAATTCTGTGACTTACCGTTGGGATAGATCTGTTTTTTTCTACTCTAAAAAGAGCCAGTTGGTCGAGCCTGAGGTTTGTCTGTTGCTTGGCCATTTCGGGTATTAGCTCGTTGTTTTCTTTGGCCCCTGTATGCCAGTAGTGTCGTTTGACGCCCAAGGATCCCGAGGTGTCGCAATACCTTGTTTCTGTCGAGTCCTCATCTTTGAATCACCATAGGTTTCAACGGTGTTTTTATTGATTTATTTGTATATTATTATCTTATTTCTTATTTATTTATCTATTCATTTATAATATGTTTCACGTGATGATTCATTGATTTGCTAGGAAATTATCACGCGAGTCGAACAGGCGAGGAAATGTTCCATACCATGACAGGAACTTGGGGTAAGAGTTTGGATCCTGTAAAACGAGTTCAAGCTCCACCCCCCCCCCACCCCCGGTCCAAAGTGAGTTTTGCTGACCGTTCCAAGGCGGTGTTTTTTCCCTGCTTTTGTTTTTTTTTAATTAACTATATCAGAGTTAGCTTGTTCTGTGAGTGGTAATTTAGTTAGAGAAGATAAAAGACTACTTGCCCCGGAAAGAGCTTTTCATCTTGTTTCATGAACTACTGACAAGTATGCCTGTGTGAAATCTGGGTTCGAGGTTATAAAACTTGAGAATAATCTCAAACTCAAAATAAAGCACACTGATTGGCTGCTTCCGAGCATGTGCTCGGAAGCAGCCAATTAGTGTGCTATATTTTGAGTTTGAGAATGTACTCAAGTTTTATAACCTCTAGGCCTGATTGTATAAGTTCCTGCTCATTGCCCATCTTTGTACTTGACGATGTCCCTACTTCTAGGGCAGATTTCGATGTCTACAAATCCAGAAAGAAGTACATGTTATGGCAAACGAGACATATTTGTCTGCTGTCCAATGACCCCACTCAGCTGGGCGTAAGCTATTTATACAACAATAATTAAATTGTATAATTACAAAACTGTTAGCAATAAAAGTAAAAAGATAGAGTCTGACAATGATTAGGAATTATATCAGGACTTGCCAGGAATTCATTATTAATTTATTATATCAGGAATTATCTTGAATTATCAGGAATTAATGAAGTCTTTAACTGAATCGAGAATAGTTTGATTCCCCAAACTCAAATAGATATTAATATAAATCTTATTGCAATTTTCAGTGTTTGACAAAGTCAAACAATCGACTATTAGTTGTTTTCATTTTGTGACTGTTAAATGTTTGGTTTCAGACAACATTGATGTATTTTAATATGTTTGTATTTAACCCTTAGTCTGTTGATCCAGTCAACTTATAATAATCTGATTCTCAGCTATTCTGACATCTTCTGTCATTTAAGTGTGTAGAACCTGTTTACTTGGCTTTTTCAGGACCTACACAGTTAACAAGGACAGAACACTCTGGATCAGCACAACAGGGGTTAAGCAATATGATTAGACAACATCAAAAATATTGTAAATAGTGTTATGAAGTAGAAGTATATTTGTTTAGATATTCATAGAGGGCCTCAGGGAAGATTGGTTTTGCCAACTGTGTTTTACCCTCTCAAAATAAAGACATTAATAGTTGGTTTCTTCCATGTACAGGGTGTTGAAAAATATGATGATGGAAAAAGGACTATACTGTGCTCTCTATTATTTCATTATTAAACAGCAAATTAAACGTTAATCTTTGTGTCTAAGAAACATGTATATGATAGTTGTGACAAATGAGCCGTGACATGAAAAAATCCCAACAAAGTGGCATGACTCCGATCAGCCTGGGCATCCGCTCACTACACAGTCTGATCAGAATCTTTGCTGTGCGCTTAAGGTGTCACTAGGGTCTATGCTGCCTCCATTCAAACAGCGAAGACTGAATCAGGCTGGGCGAAAGCAAGGCTGATCTCAGTCTACGCTGGGCGCACATGCCACTTTGTTGGTTAAGTCGTGTCGCAGTTCAATTATTCATTGTATATAATTTGAGCTTTATGCTAATGACAGATGCATGCTGAAACATCTTTGTCAAAAATTGAGAGATTCATGCTAACATCCTTTTCTTTAAAAGTATCTAATATATGCGATGTTCTGTTTCTATAATATACACCCGGTGAAAAAGCCAAACACCCCAGTACAAATACATTTTTTCCATCGAGCATCATAAAAAGAAAAAACAGATATGTTTATATTGGTTTTGAATGCAATTCAAAGATCGAAACATCTAACATGTTCTGACTGAGTTTGGGGCAGTAATTTGTCAAAATGATACTGTTTTGTGAAATAGCATAACAGTCCTATTTTATGTAGGGGTTGAACTTGAGATCCCTAAACCTGAACTTATTGTGTAACATATCTTTTACAAGGTTTAGGCTTCATGTGCTTGTAAAATCAGTCATTTTTGGATATAAACAATCAATGAAACACGAAGTTCCTAGAGTGCACAAAAGTTAAACAAGCCACGTTATTTGAGCGCGCTGTCAATTAAGTTTTTTTTTATTTAGTTCCAATTACTTTCCATTTACTCGGATATCAAAGAAGCAGTGTATCAAGGCTAAATAATTACCAAAAGAAATGGTTTTGAATACTATCTGTGAAAAGTTGAGAAAAGTTAAGATTAAACTTCTGCAACAATTACTGGGGTGTTTGGCTCTTTTCCGGGTGTTTATACTGTTTTGTTTCTTTATTCATGTATCTGCAAAAAAGAAGTCATCAACAGCTAAGTGATTTTTCAGTTTTTGTTGATCAAATTACTCTTATTGTTATTATTTCATTAATTTACTTATAATCACTCCGCCCCGTTCGTGCAAAACACACGCTTGTAAAGAAAAGGAAATTACTTTTACGATGGCAGTCTTTTTATTTACATACCTTAGCCCGTTCTGCAAAGCTATGGTTCTTCATGGCAGATTAGATATAAACCAAATTCGTTCGAGTTTGAGCCACGACATGTGACTTCTAACAATGTGAAAATTTTGTCATGTGATATACAGATCACCCTCTTCATTTAAACCAGGTGATCGGAGACCGCATTGTTTGGTCTATGGCTTTGGTCACTTCTATAGATGGCTGGTATGACAAGTGAAGGCTCTGATCAGACTGCACTTTTGTGCAGTCTGATCAGAGCCTTTGCTTGTCACCAATGCAAAATTCTTGAATATCACATGATATGGCTCGTATCGTATGATATGACTCACCCAGTCGCAGTCTCTGTTGAAGGATAAGAGTGTATGTCTTTTTTCAACGACCGGTATATTTGACTTCGCTGGCATGGACCGCACAAACAAGCACACCCTTCTATTATGTTTATTTTTCATGTATCTTTTCCCCCTGGAGATCAAGCACTCGAACAACATTTGACAATGCATAGTATACCAGTGTACTTACTTTATGCAGTATGTTACATATATTGAAATAATTCATATCAGGTAGCTACAGAGAAAGCAAGTTTTTAAAAGTAGCAAAGGGCAGGAAAAAATCTCTTATTTATTTGTTAAAACGTCCTATACTTTGTCTCTGTATATATAAATGTTGATGAAAATAGTCATTTCTTAGAAATATAAGGGAGAATATGCATTAATTAATAAATAGTAGTTGTTCGTGTCAGGAGTTGGTATTTCTAATAACATTTTCTTTAGTTTTGACTTTTGTCATTGTTTCTTTGAATTTTGTATTTCTATAATAGTACACAAAGCTTCACGCACCCCTATATAGTAGTTCGGGCTTTGAATGTGTGTGATTGATTTCAGGCTTTGTGCCAGATTGGTGTCAGATTCTACATACAAAATTCGGTAAAGGATTTTAGGACCTATTGGAGGGCTTTATTAACACGTGGCCACGACTCAATACGACCATTAACTGGTGGCAACAATTTAATAAGAAGTGTGAACGACATAATAAGTAGAAGGAACAAAATATGTCGAGTAAACGACTCAATTAGTCGAGGGAAAGACTTACTAAGTCGATGGGAATATGACATAATAAGTAGAGAGAATGGCTTAATAAGTCAAGGAAATGACACAATAAGTCGTGGGAATGACATAATAAGTCTCGTTTACAACATAATTAGTGGAGTTGCTTATGTAATCCCGTGTCCACTTTTTGTTAATCAGGAATGTTATATACCAAAATGTTTGTTTTGACAAGTAGTTTTCAAAAATGGTTCCTGCGAATTTTTTCTATCACTTTTCAAGGTCAAGGTCAAAGGTCAAAGGTCAACGCTTCAAAATAGAGAGGAAAACTTTAAAAGTCGTGATTTATGGTGGGCAAAGTGTAAGATATGGGACTAAATTTTGGTATTCTCGAAAGAAAATAAATGTTAGTGATTAAAAATTCATTTTACAATTGACTTTGACCGCTAGTGTGGCAAGGTCAAGGTCATTTCATTAAAGGTCGAAAGAAAATATATAGATATAAACACTATGATTATTGTTTCGTGAAACGCAAATTGGATATGGCATTTCTCAGCTCATTCTTACGGTTAAAATAGTTTAGCAGGCCATTGTATTCAAGGCTATATCTTAATTATCAAATCCGTTGCCATAGCATCAGATTTATGCAAGCATATTTCTAAAAACTTGGCATTATAAAGACAAACATTGGAGTTTGTTGTGCAAACCTGATGGGTTTTGTGGCAGTAAATCTTGATTGTAATGTGCGAAACGGTTTGTTTTGAGCATAGATATTGGACTCATGTAATTTTTGAAGAAGGAAATGTGTATATCTTTATTCTTAGCAACCAGTTTCAGCCCTTAGCAACCAACCTTAAACAGATTTGAAACCTTTGATTTCTTTCCACGAAGAATAGCTATTATGTGTAATAAATCTTGATAAAAACTGTTGTAAATATTCAAATGACAGCTGATAGATTTTCATCTGGTTGAAAAGATGCATTTATATTTGTCGTAGCAACCAGTTTCAGCCCATAGCAACCATCTTTTGTAACAAATTTGGAACTTTTGATTGAATTCCAAATGAGATATCTTTTAGTTTCAATGTGTTATGCAGACAATTGTAAGTAATATTTAACGAACAAGTTATGAAAATTAACAATGTGTTGAAAAATCTGCGTATACTTTTGTCCTTAGCAACCAGTTTCAGTCCTTAGCAACTTTCAATCAACAGATTTTAGACTTTAGATTGACTTTCATTCTGGATATCTGTTATGAGCAACAAACTATAAAGACAATTGAAAGTAATATTTAAAGCAAAGCTGTCTGACTTTGAAAATCTGTTGAAACATATAGGTATCTATTTGTCCTTAGCAACCAGTTTGAGCCCATAGCAACCACAGTTTTATAAATCTAGATTATTTTTACTTATTTCCAAATGAGATATCTTCTATCATCAATGTTATTAGTTATATTTAACAAACAAGTAATGGATTTTAACAAACTGTTGACAAATCAGTCTATACATTTGTCCTTAGCAACCAATTTTAGTCCTTAGCAACTTCCTATCAACAGATTATAGACTTTTGATTTACTTTCATTCTGGATATCTGTTATGAGCAACAAACTACGAAGACAATTGGAAGTAATATTTAAATCACAGATGTCTTACTTTGAAAATCTGTTGAAACATATGGGTATCTTTATGTCCTTAGCAACCAATTTGAGCCCATAGCAACCACCTTGTAACAAATTTGGATTTTTTTTAGTTTATTCCAAATGAAATATGTTCTAAAATCGATGTTTATATAGATAACTGTAATTCATGTTTATCAAACCAGTTACAGGCTATAACAAATTGTTGAAAAAGAGGCGTATATTTTGTCCATAGCAACGACCCTTAGCACTTAGCAACTTTCTCTTAACAAATTTTAGACATTGTACTGAACTTCATAAGGGATATCTTTTATGTGCAACAAACTTTGAAGACAATTTGAAGCATTGCCGGCTGACTTTGAAAAATCATTGAAATAATATGGGTATATATTTGTCCTTAGCGACCGATTTAAGCACTTGACAACCATCTTCCAACAGATTCAGAGCTATTGAGAGAATTCCAAACAAATCATCTTCTATTTACAATGTATTATATTAGCTGTTGTATATACTTTTGAAGCGTAAGTATTGGACTTAAACAATTTGTTAAAAACACTATTTAATATACACTTGTTCTAGAACAATTATTTATACATTTATCCTTAGCATCCTTTGCAACCAGTCTTAGCAACAAACTCTTAGCGAATTCGAGACTGTTTACTGAAATCCACCCGGAATATATTCTACCTGAAACAAAATATGAAGACAGTGTTGTAAGAAACTGTCGGATTTCTTCAATCTGTTGATAAATGCGTCCTTAGCAACCGGTTGGAGACCCTAGCAACGAACTCTTATGAGATGTGGAATTTTTGACCATATTACACTAAGATTATCTTTTATGCCCTACAAATTATTTAGACAAAATAAAGTCGATAGAGTTAAAAAAAATACCTTGAAAACCTCTATGTATCCGCCCACAGCTTCCAATATGTGCCTTAAGCGACTAAATTTAAACAGCGCTCAAACCTTAACTGAATTTCCAACAGAACATCCTATATGTGCAATGAACTAGATTGCAATGTTTGAAGTACGGCCGTGTGACTTTTAATTCTCTTGAAGAAAAAAAAAACGTGCTTTGTATTAAACTTGAGCAACCAGTTTGAATCCTCAGCAACCAACTCTTAACTGTTTGAAGCTTATGAATGAATACTAAACAATAAATCTTTATGTTCAACAAACTAGTACTGTACTCGCAAGAAACATTTTCACTTTTAGCATATGTGAGCCGCGACACAACAAAACCAACAAAGTGGCATGTGCACCCAGCAAAGACTCAGATCAACTTGGACATCCGCCCAGTCTGACCAGAGCCTTTGCTGTGCGCTTGAAGGGTAGCTCAGGGTCTCGGCTAGCTCCATGCCGACAGCGAAGTCTCTGATCAGACTGAGAGGATTCCCAGGAGGATCAGAGTTGAGCTGGGCGCAAAGCCACTTTGTTGGTTTTGTCGTGTCGCGAAAAATATTATCGCTATAACATACGTTCATTTCTTAAGAAAAAAGTTAATCAATCAACCAGATCACAGGTGGTTGTCTATCCACTGCCTTACCTCCTTCCGCCCCCCTTCCCATTCTGCCGGGGTGGTATATTACCCCGTCTGTAAAAGGAAATGTATCGAACTGTTATCTTTCTATTGTACCATGAAAAAAATACATGATTTTCACAGCTTTTTATCAACGATCTGTGCAGTAGAATATATTTTTCTGGGACAGCTGGTGGGGGTTCGACACATTTATCTTGATAATGAATGTGATCGTGAACTGCACAGAGCGTAATGCATGTTTAACTCTTTTGTCAGCATGAGCATTCCAAATCAGATTTTTTTCTCTCTTTTTGTCCGCTTCTTGAGTCTTTCTTATATAGAGATATACAGCCTATATCATAGCTTCCATATGGATTTATCCTGTGTTTTGTGTGATCTGGCACAAGTTTTCGAGTCTTTTCTAAACATTGCAACATATCACATTACACCATACCGATATGTCTGATATCAGGGCAGTTAATTATGTAGGAGCAGTACACGTAATTCTAGAATCCTCCATGTCGTCATACTCCTTTTTTTTTAATTTCGCGACTTCGATGCTTGTAAGTTTACGACTCATTATGTATTAAGCGTAGAAATTAGAATATATTAAAAACATTCTCTTTTAGAAATTTAAATTGCAGACATATAGATATAATATCTCCGTAGAGAAATTAAATTAGTGCACCTTGCTAATAATTTTGAAACAATTACTGGCAGGATAATAGGTCTTTATCTGTTATCTTTTTATACCAGCATGTCGGGGATCTAAACATTGACAATACAGCTATTACTGATTGAAGAAATAAACCCTAAAACTGAAACAGTCTGCTGGTAGAATAGATGATTAGGTATATAATGTATAAATTATTTTATTCAGTCAGAAAAATGTTCGCACTCGTTTCTTAGAACACAGAATCTTTTGGTTAGGTACTGAAATATTCGGCAATGCGACACAGGTCCTCTAGAACACTGGTATAGTATTGACAGGTTTTACAAGCAAAACAAAATTTTCATGTAAGTTATGTCTTCATTTGTTTCTTGACTCAGATTTATAATGTACACAAACCAGCATTCCCTGCAGTAGTGCGCATGGCACGCTACGGAGACCCGATCCTTTTTGTACTTTTGATATTATTTCCTTTAACATTTTAGGCTACTTAATATAATAGCATGGCGAGATATCCTAGTCATATTCGAGTACTTGGTATTCTCGACTTGGGCTATAAAAGCTGTTTTCTAGTTGGCAAGATGATTTCTGTGCAAGCTCAGACCTCGTTTCTTATATTTACCTGCTTGTAAATCTCTTACACTACACTAGTATTGCTTTAAAACAGAAAACAGATATGTACAGCAAGCTTTCATGTACCCTAGACTTCCTCCGAAATCTCACACCTACGATATCAGTTTATACGGTGTTTAGTGTGACCATTCGACTTACGGTATTTCCACTTACCTACAAAAATAAGGTGTTTAGTGTTACCAGCCTATGGGCCTTCTGCATATTATTTCTCCATCTCGAACGGTTCAAAAATGAATCAGCTAGCGCATTGCGGATATAGAAATCCGATTCGATATAAGGTTTGCTGGCCGAAAATACTGGTTGCCATGGCAACAGCTGTGTTCGTTAGGGCCCAACCCTATTTTTCATAATTTAAGGGATTGCTATATAATACCATACGAAGTCTGTAACTGAATATTTTGTCAACCAAGTCTATATAAAGCTCTATTTTCATTGTTTTTATGTGGAAAAAGTACTGCAAATACCCGTAAAATGCTCGCTAAAGCTCTCCAAAATCATTTTTTCTTATCGTTTTCCTGATTTTGTCCATCAAATGACAATTTTCATAAAACTAAATTCATTTACGCCTTTGAAACACGACATTAATGTCTTTAAATGGAGACAAATGAAATAAAGGTGAAAAATTATAGTGCCGTGCATTTGACCTTGACCTTGACCTTATAAAGGTCATGAAAAAATTCGCAGGAACCATTTTCTGACTCTACTTAGATTGACAAACATTTTGATGTATATAAACCCTGATTAACAAAAAGTGGACACGGGAGCATATTTTTGTGACATAAGCAACTCCACTAAATGTGTTATGGCCACGACATACAAAAAATGACATATTGCACATATTCCAGTTTGCTTCGCAGGTGGTTCCGTAGGGTGGGGAATTCTATTTCTAAGAAATAACGTCTTTTGACGATTTAAAACCCAGAATTTCTTCTATTTCAACGTTATAAACGATAGTCAAAGTGACACCCTGAACTATATCAGCTGACATCCGCTATAAGTAATTTACTCATCGAATCAAATTACAAAAACATATAACAATACCATTGCCACTGAAAGTGTTAAACACAAGGATAATAAAATATCTAGTCCCAGATGCCAAAGATTATTAGCCTAAAGACGTCGTTAGTCAAGGATCCGTTGTCTTCTAGCACACATGAAAGCAAGCTTACTAGTGAACTTATATTTTGCTGAAAAAAATGAGAAGAGTTTTTGCAGTGCGACAGCTCCTTACATTTTTTCAGCAAAACTGGCAGTGTTTTGTGCACGGTACGTTTGAAAGTTTAATGTCTCCTTAACTGACAACGACTGTTAGTTTTGAGCAAGCGGGTCCTGCAGTTTGCGAGAAAATTACAATTTACAAAATAAATTGCTTCATATACGCTATAGATAAAACACAGCAATGCATCCAATCCATATGCATTTAGCAAGATTCTAAGTCACATCATTTTCAAGGTGCATGGGTAAAACTCTATGTTTTCAAACAACTTTTGTGAATTCCTGTTTGATTTCCTAATCGATAATACCCTTTCGAAAGAGGGGTCCTCTCAGAAAGAAAAGAAATTTCTCTTAGAAGAGCAATTTCTTTTCTTTATGGGTGACACCAATTTGTATTTGGGATCGGGGCGTGGGGTGTGCAAATATGAAAACCGTAGGGTTACTTCCCCTGAAAGGGTACCAGTTCCATTCAAGGAAACTGGTATATCTGCACTGCAACTCTGGAATTAGAGGACACAGGCCCGCTGGTGATTAAAAGCGAGTTTGATCTCTGGTCAAATGCTATTTGCTGTGGATACTCATCAAGATCGTGTTTCAAGGCATTGCTGTATTTCGCCGCACAGAACAATGGTGTCGTGAGAATTATTCTTTCATCAGAGAGATCGCTTTTCAGCACACTCACCAAACTGACAGAACTATAACAAATGCATATGTTATTAAAGGGGTCAATTGTAAGTGAACTCATGCAATTTGCTCCTTGACGAACAAACAAAACATCGCCAGTGTCCCCGTCCAGTAGCGTGATGTTGTTAAGTCCGGCGGCATCAGCAACTACAAGCCGAACAGAGTTGTCATGCACGAAACTTTCAATGCACGATGGTATACAAAATAGATTTTTGTCTTCGTGATCGTTGGAAGCAGCCCAATACAGGTTACCAGCTGAATCAATTTTCTTGACCGAGGGAGGATTGTCTATGGTAGTATAATAGATATAACCTCGGCATGACGTTATGCCGTTAGGTCGAGAACAAATCTTCAAATTTATTGTTGTAGAAGACAATGACAAGGACCCAGGAGAAATATTAACAAACTTAACCTTGGGAATTCCAGCGTATAGCATAACGATTGCAACAGTTTCACTGAAAACTGCAATGTCCCTAATAACTTCCCGGATGGTCCTTTCAGGGACTTCTCTAGCCGCGATGTTTTGGGTGCACAGTAGCCTCATATCTGATGAATACAGCATTATATTTATATGGTCTGCAATAAGTTTCCTTCCGTCATTTAGCACCACCATTCCGCCTCCAAACAGATCTATTGACGGCTCCATTTTAATTTCTATACTACGTTTTGGATAAACATCTTTCATTGGCCAGTCATCAATTGCTGATTTTCCATCCGACTGTAATGCTTTAGACGATGATAATATGTCAAACGGTAGCTCAGGAGATGTTGATTTTTGGTCTGGTGTTTGAATCGAATAATCATTAGATGCTGTTGTTTTCGAGTCGGGAACCTGTGACAAGTTTGGTTTTGGGTCGCATGTTACAGTTGCAGAATCTATAGACAATGTAGCTTTCGAGCAAGGCACTTGGGAAGATGTCGCTTTTTGATCGGTTGTGCCCTTGAAGGACTTGTTATATGACGCAGATTTAGAACCAGGTTTGATTTTTAACCTGCCAAGAAAAGATAATAACATAGATTGTCAGCTAGAATGTATGTAATATATATGGCGCGCAAAGTTGCGATTATTTGTTCTTAAAGCATATACAGATACGCCCAGTACTGAGTTTGTGTGTATGCATAGCTTGACTGGAGCATATAATATACAATACACACTATCTATTTATAACCTGTGAAATGAACTTGTCCGAATATGCTTACGGCGCACTTCCGCAAGCTCTTCTGTGTAACTATGTTGTTTGAATCTTAGGCCAGATGGGCCGTATTCATAAAACGACTTAAGTGGTTGCTATGATTTTGCTAAGGTTAAATTTCTTTGAAGGAGAGTCCCTACAACTATGAAATTTGCTCTGGAGGAACAGTCTTACAAAGACTGTTCCTCCAGACCAAATTTCATAGTTGTAGGGAATCTCCTTTATAGATATTTAGCCTTAGCAACAGCATAGCAACGACTTAAGTGGCTTTATGAATACGGCCCCAGATACATATATTAACGAATCGCAGAACATGATTATATTACTGAGTTTTATGGGAATGATTATGCTTAGCATTCTGTTTGATGTTATACCAACAGAAAGCAGAATAGATACAGATGTCATCATATTTCAATTCTCATATCGACGTTACCCCCGCACCTCAGCGGAACGAATCCATAGCCGCAGTAACGGGGCGCCGAGCGTCCGTCCAAGAGAGTACTGTTTCTGTTTAGCTTTATTCTTCCAAAATTCAAATATATGTTTCCCCATTATCCGCAGTTCTGGACCTGTAAACAGGTGATACTTATCGGACAAAACGGGTCATAATAGCGTTTTAGCTATTATATAATAAATAAGGTATATTAACGAACATATATACTAGCCAAAAGTTCTAGCCGGCCACTTACATTTTAGTGATATTCTTCAAATTTTCAATCAATCGCACAGTTCTGTTTACATCCCCAAATAGACAGATGTGTCATTCAATTTCGCTATGAAAAGGTTTGACAAAATTCTTAACATTACAGCCAGGATGCGCCGATGAACACAAGTACCCCCATTTGTAAAATTCACAAACTTAGCATTTCGTCACAATTTGTGAAAAACACTTTTTGAAATATTCAATTTACGTGAGCAAAACCACTTCATCTAACTGAAGAAACAGACTTATGTAGAAATGAACACTCTTACTGCATGACAGTGGTCGCTGTGGGTAAAAATGTTAAAACTTACCACACCACTCAGTGCAAATTCTTGTTTATTTGTAAAACGGGGATACCCGTATTCATCTGTGCCTCCTGTATGCAGTGTACTGAATAATGCTTAACCTTTTAGTGGTGTGGTATGATATACTGACATATTCCCCTATCTGTGGCTGAAAACTAAACTGTGAGATTGCTTACAGGATTGTGGAAAAATAATAAAAACTAAGTGGCCGGTTAGAACATTTGGATAGTATACAAGTATATTGGCAAATATATATATCGTTGAAATCAGTTCGAAGTACACTACCCTTGTGATATCGAAAACTTACAAACCCGCAAACTTGCCCTTTCTATCTACACTTTGTCAACGGCAGACAATTATCCACAATATCGAATTCATATAAACTTTATAATATTCAAAACACGCTTACCGTTTCTTCCTTACAGTTCCAGCTCGCTCTTTTGATTTTGTGGTCTGTTTTGTTGTACTAGAATTCGTTTCTTTCTTACGTACATTTGTGTCGGTAGTCCTTCGACTGTTGAAAGATTTTTCTTCTGTCTCTGTAGTTATTTGCTTTCTTTTTCTCAAATCATACGTTTTCATAATATGCACTGCTGACTTCTTTTTCGCTGGTGATTTTTCTTTTTCAGATGTTTCTTCCTCCATTTGGGTTGGATTTGTTTCTTTACTGCCTTTCCGACTTGGTTCAGATGTTGCCACTTAACATTTTAATTAATCAGGCGTGCCAGTTCCACTTAAGCGCTTTAAAATGTTATTCTTAACCTCGATTCTTAGAGCAGCGTTGTACCTTACCGTTGCTATTTTCTGATCTTGAACTCCATAATGTGTGACTAAATGTTTAAGGGCTATATCTCTTGTAAACCCTTGTTCATGTCTTGATCATGCAAAGCGGTTCGTGAAGCGAACATTTTAGATCAGCTTTCCGCTGACGGTGTATCTTTTCTATTAACAGCACACAGGTTTCTGTTTGCATTTGACATTGTTTCAGGCTGCAGTTGAAATCAGTCACAAATCTATAATAAATAGAAATTTCACGAGAATACAGTGTGAATACACATATCAGAAGATGACTTTCATAGTGCCGAACAGTCATTATATATTGGAATTATTCGATAATCTCTGAGCGGTCCGGAGATAAGCAGTTACCTGTATACGATTCTTAGTTTAATAGGAAAATGTATAGAAGTACATAAATAAATTTCTTTTCCTACAATCATGTCTTTTCCAAAATTGAATCATAACGTCTAGGATGAAAGCATTTTATGTTCTTTAATCAGGTATACAAATCATAGAAATACGTCAATGAGAAATTTCTTCGATCTGAGCACATAGTCTTCTTTCTATAAACCCTGAATTTCTCAACATGTTTTATTTAAATTACACAAATCACCATTTTCGGTTCTAAATGACATACATAAATTAGCACTTGCAAATCTATCATAACGTTTGAGCTGAAAGATGATTACAATGATGTACTTTTTATCTTTTTAACATATATATAAGAAAAGTTCCCTGTACGCCTAAATTTGCTAACTTTTGATTCGAACGTCAACTTATCAGAGCTCCAGATAAGAAGGGTTGGTTGGTTGGTTGGTTGATTTGATGCTTAACGTCCACGGTAAACAACTAAGGTCATGTCGGGACGGTCAGTTAACCTAACCACACTATTCCTGGGCAGGCTTAGACCTCCTAAGCGGTTAACCAGTACTAAGTGCACATACTTTCGCCAGTAACTGACAACTGCCCTTCTTGAATCAGCGGAAGGAGAAACGAAAGTATGTGACCAGACCGGGATTCGAACCCAGGACCTCTGACTTACGAGTCAGGTGCCCTACCGATTGCGCTACCCGGCCCGGCAGATAAGAAGGGGTATTGAGCATAATTCAGAGATATTATTTTCTTATTTCTCAATGAAAACATATGTTGTGACCCCTCATTAGAACCGTCTCGACGAGACGGTTCAAATGATGGGTCACAAAATATGTTTTCATGGAGAAATATGGATAATTATACCTAAATTATCTCTGTTACCCCTTCTTATCTGGAGCACTGCTTATTAGCTTTGGCGAAACTTTTTTAAGTTTTCTCTTGAAAGCGACGAGACAGTGGAAAGGGAAACAATTTCATTTGTGGCCAAGGGCTTAATTCACAGGTAGTATACAGTTATCGATTCGACAGCGTAATATCTTCATTTCCAGATGCGTATCAGGTGTTTGGCTTAGCGCCAGAATAATTTGTGCCATATTATATAGTGTACTGTTTAGTAACTATGTAGTTTACATTGAACCAACATTGTTTCAACAATACACATAATGTATGTATGTTTTACGAAAGCCTGGATGACATTCATAAAGTTGGTTGGGTGTGTGGCAAAACTGACGAATCAGAACTATCGACTCATCAAAGTATTTAGTACACAGATTCCAATCCACAGACACTGAATGTAAATATTGTAGACTCCAGTCAGACTGCGCAAACCTAAGTTTTATGTTGTTAGCAAAGGGTATCTTCTTATTGCATGAAATAATCATTGCCAGAGACAATGTACACGAGGTTCCATTGAACAACATTTCATTATGTCCCTCCAATTGCCCTGACAATACTGATATACTTTTGAAGAGGACGTAAAATCGCAAGTCAGTCATCCATCAAGGAATATAATCATAATGATAATGCTTACCCTCTAATCTAGAAATCCGACAATGTAGTATTGACTATATTGACCCTATATTCGCGTAAAATTATTTTTGTCGCAAAGTAGAACGATATACCCGACTTAAAATCTACACACAACGCACACACTAAAAATACCTGTTGAACAATAAATGTCTTGAATAATGACACGAATGGTATGTCAGTATGAGTATGTGTTCGCTTTTTATATCGATTCTCGATTGAAGAATACAACTTTTTTAGCGAGCAATGATGATATGCAATAAAAAGTTAAATGCGTTACAGAATTTTTTCAGGTACATACTGACAATCTAGTTATCATTCTTATTAAAACTCTGACACATGATTATACCGATAATGTCAAACAACGTTGACTCGATGTAACATTGAAACATGATTATTGCATGGTAGCTATTTGGGTTCATGTTCGAGTTGTAGAAAATCCGTGTTTCATTCATGTAATTCTCCTGCTGTTTGAAGGCCATTTCAGGCTGCGTACTCCTATTCCGGGGTCCTAACATGTTTGCATGACGTTACCTGACGTTACCGGCCTTCGGATAGTCATATTTAGCGTCACAGCATTCTGTTTTCCCGGGATGTCTTCGCAATACATAAGGCATTATAAATGACGACTTTTATGGTATCAAGGCATTTTTGACGAGTTTTTCAATGCAGTCATACTATAAATACAAGAATAGCTATCAAACATATTTGCTTCACGGCATTAAATTTGCCAGGTCGCTTGGAAGAAGGTTGAACTAAAGTTCAAACGACTTTCTCGGGACCCGATGAATGCTAATGCATAAAAACAATTACATCGGAAAGTCATTATAGCGTCAAACAGCGTTGAAGTTCGTTATGTCGACTTTGGTTCGACGTTTTTATGTTGTTGCCTAGTGAAAAATATGCTAACATTTCTAAAATAATTTTGTCGAATTTCAAATATATATCGAGTGATTCGCCGATGGTGAGTCTTATTTGTGCATGACGAAGATAACGACAACAACGTTCACAATACTTCACTATAGGGATCATACATGTTTTTCATGCATTACAATTTGCCAGGTTCCGAGAAAGTTGTTTAAACACGATGCTCTAGCCGAGTGTTCCGAGCCGAGGAACCCGGCAATGTTAATGCAATGAAACAATTGAGCCGTTCTCTGTGAAAACCGGGCTTAATGACATTACGTAATAAGTACATTGTGAACGGGTGAAAAACATCAAAATTAATGATTTTTCGGACCTCTATTTATTTCCATGAAAATACCTTAGGTGTTGAGATATAACAGAAAGCCCATGAATTCAGACAAAATCCAGTCATAAATATGACATATGTTGCCATGACAACGCTTATTCCACGGTAACCCCAAAGTCTTGAAAACAGATGGTATACCATCATAAAGGCCTAACATTTGAGAAAGACTGTTAAGTCATGCAAATGTCATTTGTGTACTATGATTATACATATTGAAAATGAGCAAACACACTTTTTGTCCGAGTTATTTTGTGTAACAAGCACAGAAAGCGCGTTCAAACAAACGTAGTGACGTTGACGTCAAAACATACGTGCATGACGTTAATAACGTCACATAATGAAACTGCACTACCTGTTAGCTTCTAAAGTCTATATCTCAGTAATAAATAATGGTAACCATCTCAAACTTTCAGGAAATGTTTAGAAAAGGTCATACTTTTCAGTGGTGCAGTTAATTGATTTTTTGTTCTTATGTCATTAAGCCCGGTTTTCACAGAGACTGGCTCAAATATGTTTGATCGCTACTATTTCTTTTCCTAGTATGATTTCATAAAACAAGAGGGCCATGGTGGCCCTGAATGGCTCACCTGAGCATTAATCAATTCACTGGCTCTGGTGAAGATTTATAAGAGTTTTTACCATACATGGGAATGGCGGCCACCTTGGTCATGTGACCAAGATCATTTGAACTTTCAATCCTTTCAATCCTTTGACCCATGCAGGCTCCATATGAAATTTGAGTTCAGTCTGCCCAGTGGTTTCAGAGATGTTTGAAAATGTTTCTGAATGGATAACAGAGGCAGCTAACACCAATACTGTAATGCTCAGGTGAGCTAAAAATGGCAGAGTTGCTTCCCCGAAAAGTACCTGTTCATGTTGAGTTCCTTTGATGGATCTGAACTAGACTGAACTAGGCGAAAACAGATGATAGAATGGTAGCATCATTATCTCACTGTAGTTAAAGTTAATGTTTTATAGGGAGTTTGTGGCTGGCATCATTGCAAATTTTAGTTCTGATACATGCAGCATAACCTTATTTAGATTTAACCTAGTGACCTAGTTTTTGACCGACATGACCCAGTTTCGAATTTGAACAAGATTTTATGGAGATAAACATTCTGACAAAGTTTCACGAAGATTGGACCAAAACTGTGCCCCCTAGGGTGTACACAAAGTTTTTCTAAGATATGACCTAGTGACCTAGTTTTTGACCCGACAAGACCCAGTTTCAATGTCGGCCTGGATATTGTAAAGATAAACATTCTGACAAAGTTTCATGAAGATTGGATCAAAACTGTGCCCTCTAGAGCGCACACAAGCTCGTTCTTATATTTGACCTAGTGTCCTAGTTTTTAACCTGACATGACCTACTCTCGAACCTGGTCTAGATATTGAGACGATAAACCATCTGTCAAATTTTTAAAAAGATTGGATCAAAACTGCTCACTCTAGAGGGTACACAAGGTTTTTCTAAGATTTGACCTAGTGACCTGGTTTTGTATTCGACATAACCCAGTTTCAAACTTGGCCTAGATATTGTTACGATAAACAATCTGACAAAGTTTAGAAAAGATTGGATCAAACTGTGACCTCTAGAGCGTACACAAGGTTTTTCTGATATTTCACCTAGTGACCTAGTTTTTGACCCAACATGACCCAGTTTCAAATTTTGCCTGGATATTGCGAGAATAAACATTCTGACAAAGTTTCATAAAGATTGAATCAAAACTGTGCCCTCTAGAGCCTAAACAAAGGTCATTCTTATATCTGGCCCTGTGACCTAATATTTGACCCGACATAACCCAGTTTCAAACTTTACCTAGATTTTATTAAGATTAACATTCTGACAGAGTTTCACGAAGATTTGATAAAACTGTGCCCTCTAGGGTGTACACAAATTTTTTCTAAGATTTAACCTAGTGACCTTGTTTTTAACGACATAACCCAGTTTCCAACTTGGCATAGATATTGTAAGGATAAACATTCTGACAAATTTAAAGAGTAACTACACTTCAGGAACTGACTGAATCAGATCCCAAACCCAATCCCCAACATCAAAGGGAAAAATTGACAAAGACATCCCAACAAACAATAAATTACAAGTGATAAGCCGAGTCAGCAGCTCTTTCCCAAATAGATGGCAACTCAGCTATCTTTATTGAACTAAATAATTTAGACCAACAGACGGGTTACAACGGACTAAGCACATTATATGAAAAACATTTAACAATTATTTTTACCTATTTTCTATTTTTTAGAAGGATTAAACTGAGAACACAATAAATTAAACAGCACCGAACATAAAACAAATGCAACCGCAACAAAAGTACCGCCTTGGGACGGTCAGTAATAACTACTGGGGGGGGGGGGGGGTTAAACCGGTTTTACTGGGCACAAACCTTCACCCTCACCCTCCGCTGCGGTGCACACAATTAGTTGGTAGTTCGGTTCGTATGGAGGTCCCCTAACTCATCAGAGAGTCATCACGGTCAACAATTAAGATCAAGAAAAGACCGTGATGAAGCAAGGATGCGGACTCGACAGCCAAAACGTGTTGAGACACCCGGAGATCCCTGGGGCGTCAGCAACACCACTGGAGTACTGGGGCAAAAGAAGACCACCAGTTGAACCCCGGTGGGCCAAGAAACAGACAAACATCCGGCCCCAACCAACTAATATATAGCTTTATGTAGGGGCTATCATTGAGTCTGAACCCCGACCCACCGGCGTGCAATTAAAGAGGACAGCAAAGTTGTCAACCGTGATTGGGTTAACCACTAAGCATGCAGACTGTCGCATTACATCTATCTTATAGCCAATGCGTTTAAATCGTATGATAATTTTCTTAAATTGATCGGGAAATTCTGTTTTCTACGATTTTGCGTAATTTATATACTAAGTCACCATAAAATTCAGGTTCCGATAGGCCTTGTTGCAAAAGTGACCTTAACCCTATATTATATTTAGAAACCAATTCAAAGTGTCTACGATAAAATTTAGAAAAAGCTTTCCGAAGTTTATGATACCGATACCCCTGCTGTAAAAGCTTGGCAGTCAAACTTTTATTACGAGCATTGAAGTCAGCCAGATGACTAGACACCCTAGCGAAGCGAATAAGCTGAGAAATGTAAACACCACAAGAAGTGGTGCGGGGAACATCACCATCCAAAAACGGAAAATTAACAATGTCGAAATCAAAATCATCGCGTTTGTCATAAATTTTAGATGAAACAAATCCATCTAAAATAGATAAATGCAAATCCAAAAATGGGGTCTCGGTATCAGAAGTATTTGCTTTATTTAACTGCAATTCAGCAGGATAAATTTGACTAAGCATTTCTTCAAAATAAGGGTTGTCAATATTTAAAAGGTCGTCCAAGTATCTAGACGTTGAGTTGAATGCTTCAATGACATGAGCTTGAGTATCATCAGAAAGAGACATCATAAAGTCTCTTTCATAGCAAAATAGAAACAAATCTGCTACAAGAGGAGCGCAATTAGTGCCCATCGGAATTCCTATAATTTGTCTGTGTAACTTAGTACCGAATCTGATGAAAATGTTATCTAGAAGATATACTAAAGCATCACAAACATTTTGGCAAGACCACATTTTAAACCTTTTTTGGTCATCGGAAGTAAAAAAAAAGCATGTTTATCATTGCAAGCGAGATAAAGAGCACCCTCTCTCTGAAAAGTAGTCTCAATTAAATTTATTAGTTTCTTTTTTATTTATTTTTTTTTATATTAAATTATGGGGTAAAGTGGTATAGAGTGTAGAAAAATCGTATGTGGACAAACTAGACGCGCGATATCCTCTAGACTTCAGTTTATCAAGAACCTCGGTAGAATTTTTAATTGACCAAAACAAATTTTTTCCTGACCGTTCGTAAACTTTTTCACAGTACCTAATTACATGAATTTTGATAGCGGTAAGGCAAGAAGTTAATAATTTGGAAAGTTCAGTAGTGGTACAAGCTCTAGAATTAGCAATACACCTGGCTTTATATAGTCGTTTATGAAGTTTAGGTAACCAGTACATCGTAGGAAGCTTGTCCTGCCGTTCCTCTACATTTACAGAAAACTTGAGGGCTATATCATTACAGTGCCTAAAGACAACAGACTTTTCGTCTTCTGAAGTCTCTTCATAGGCCTTAGTGCCGCCAAGTTCTTGTTTCAATGTGTTAATATAGTGTAACCGTCAAACAACGACAGCGTTATTTGCAGCCTTGTCTGCTGGAACCAGAACGTACCTACTATGAAACTGCTGGATACCCAACTTCAGGTGACGGAATGTTGATTTAGGTTTAGGCGGCAAAAGATTTGTGTTTTGGGAATAGAATTTAATACGTTTATCCATTACATTAAAAATGTTCACCTTCCATTCCTTTAAGGCATCAGACTCAACATGTTCCCGCTTGCACCATCGATTACCAAAATCAGTTAAAGAACAGGCCATATCTTCCCTACATTTTTTTAAATCAATACGGTTAGGAAATCTATATTTTGGTCCCTTCGAAATAATGTTACGAATTCTTGAATCTGAAATAATATTAAGATTCCCTGTAATGACAAGGCCAGCGGCAGGATAGATAAATTTGGAGTCTATACAATCTCATGTATTGGGTGTATTTGTGTGAACATCAAGATCTGAGACCAGTTTATTAAAGTTAACTATAGTGTTTCTAATTGGTTTGTTATATTTATAACATATGATAGGTGGCTCCTTATTCACGAAATAATCCGGGATCGATGCAGTTACAGACCGATCCTTAAAAATACTTTGTAGGTCAATAAAATCAATTCCTTTATAAAAGGAATTTTGAGAAAATGTCTTTTATGGTTGATCTCAGATTCGATCAGTGGACGAAGAGCATGTTGAGTATCATGAAGATTGGATCAAAACTGTGCCCTCTAGAGCGCACACAAGCTTGTTCTTATATTTGACCTAGTGACCTAGTTTTGGACCTGACATAATCTTCTTTCAAACTTGGCCTAGCTATTGTAACGATAAACATTCTGACAAAGTTTCATAAAGATTGGATAAAAACTGTGTCCTCTAGAGCGTACACAAGGTTTTTCTAAGATTTGACCTAGTGCCCTGGTTTTTGACCCGACATGACCCATTTTCATACTTATCCTAGATATTGTATGGGAAAACATTCTGACAAAATTTCATGAAGTTTGGATTAAAACTGTGCCCTCTAGAGCGTACACAAGGTTTTTCTAATATTTGATCTAGTGACCTGGTTTTTATCCGGCATGACCCAGTTTCAAACTTGGCCTAGATATTCTGACGATAAACATTCTGACAAAGTTTCAAAAAGATTGAATAAAAACTGTGACCTCTAGAGCGTACACAAGGTTTTTCAAATATTTCACCTAGTGACCTTGTTTTTGAAACTTGGCCTGGATATTGTGAGAATAAACATTCTGACAAAGTTTCATATGGATTGAACTAAAACTGTGCCCTCTAGAGGGTAAACAAAGGTCATTCTTATATTTGACCCTGTGACCTTATATTTGACCCGACATGACCCAGTTTCAAACTTTACCTAGATTTTATTAAGATAAACATTCTGACAATGTTTCATGAAGATTTGATCAAAACTGTGCCCTCTAGGGTGTACACAAGGTTTTTCTGAGATTTGACCTAGTGACCTGGTTTTTGACCCGACATGACCCAGTTTCATACTTTTTGTAGATTTTTAAGGGTTTACATTTTGACAAAGTTTCAGGAAGTTTGGATCAAAACTGTGACCTCTAGAGCGTACACAAGGTTTTTCTAATATTTGACCTAGTGACCTAGTTTTTGATCCGACATGACCCAGTTTCAAACTTGGCTTAGATTTTGTAAAGAATAACATTCTGACAAAGTTTCATAAAGATTGGATCAAAACTGTGCCTGCTAGAGTGTACACAAGCAAAAGTTACGGACGGACGTCCGTTCGGACGTCCACACGTACGACGGACATCAGGGTATCACAAAACTCACCCTGAGCACTTCGTGCTCAGGCGAGCTAAAAAAAACAGTGACGAAGAAGGAAACAGATGCTCCCCGATCATCACCTTTTCCAACCATGAAGCCAGTGATACAGTCAAATCACTGGTCAACTGATTCACCACATTAGTCTAGCTGTAATCTGTCTTTCATGTAATGAAAAGTAATTTCACACTTTTGTTTCGATGGCAATCTTTTGGCTCTGATTGTACCTGTTTATGATCACTGAAAACCATTTCTCTAATAGCAATAAAGGAAAAGCCTTTGTTCACATTTTCATTCATAGATAATTCTAATATATTTACAATAAAGTTTAGTTAAGTATCCGCAAATGCTTCATAAAAATCACTTCAAACATTAAAGCAATCTGTTGAATAGATAAAAAGGGTTTAGATCCTTTTTAGAGCAAAGAAAATACCCATAAGAAAGGCAGAAGATGAGCCATACCTAGGTTTCAGCTATAAAAGCCTCATCAGTGACCCTATAAAGATCTAGCAAAGGGAGCAAGAGGAAAACAGTGTATATTGGTAAATTTAACAAGGCATTCGTCTCAAAGAATGGTAAGTCGAAAAATACCCAAATCTTTAAATGAATCTAGACATATGACTATTTTCAAGTTCTCAGAATACATTCTTTGATCTTAAGGGACCAAAAGTAAGATATAATCTGCACTAAAGATGAGTATGGGAGCACTAGGCAAACTTCAAGCTAAAATCAGAATATGTTTCTGTTGCAAAATGAGCAAAAAGCTTGGCAAAAGAATCAGGCAGATACTGGCATAAAATTATCATCTTTAGCAATTTTGATTTTTTGAGGAAGTTCAACTCATTCTCAGACTTTTGTGGGTAGTTTAAGATATAGTTATACAGACACAGATAAGTCCTTGTAAGTTCTAAAGTTTCCATAAACTACATCATTTAAATAGGCATCGGCAAAGGTTTCATAAAAATCGCTACAAACATTCAAGTATTCATTGCGAATTTGAGCATTGTGCAAAGTGTAAGTCTCAGTAACAGAAACAGCAAAATGATTGGCATCAGTATCAGTACACTGCTTGGCAACAGAATCAGTAAATTGCTGACTTTTTAAGGAAGTTTAACCCATTCTCAGACTTTTTATGGAAGTTTAACCCAATCAAAGACTTTTTGGGGAAGCTTAACCCATTCTCAGACTTTTGGGGAAGTCTTACCCATTCTCAGACTTTTTGGGGAAGTTTAACCCATTCTCAGACTTTTTGGGGAAGTTTAACCCATTCTCAGACTTTTTGGGAAAGTTACGTAAACCCATTCTCAGACTTTTTGGTGAAGTAAAACTACATGCATTTCTTTCATTTTCAGTAAAATTCAGAAGCATTGTTTGCTTTTTATTTTGCAATTTCTTCTTTATACTCTCTTGTAATTGTGAAACTTTTTGCAATCTTGGGATTGTTCAGTCTGAAAATAGACAAGGACCAATATTAACTGAGCATGGTCATGAAAAAACTGTCTTTCGTATATGCATAAAACCCAGATCAGCTATGCTAATGCACTGGCCGATCATTGCCTTTGCTCTTTACTACATACATCGTAAAATCATTTTGGTTTTTTTTTTAAATCCGATTTTCCCATTATTATACTGCTCTTATCCCTGAGCGAATTATTGGGAATGCGCTAATTTACATAGTATCGCGGTAATTCGCTAACAAATCGCTATGGTCGCATGGTAATCGCTATGCATTCATTGGTATTCTTAAGCAATCACACCAATTTTTGCAAATTTTAGAAACATGTTCCTAAAATTTGTAAAGAAAGCATATTTGCAACATATTCGGAAGCAGTCACAAGCCATTCTTATTAATGGCAACGCATTTATCGTGATTGTAAGACGTTAGTAAAGATTCGCTAGCATTTGTATTGACATTCTTGTAGTATAATGAACAAATGCGGACAATGAGTAACAATATGATGGAGACTAAGCTAATTGGGCACAGCCTAGCAAATAAAAGGCAAAGAGAAACAATGTGTATATGCAAATAAAGTATGCGTGGGTCGTGTTGTTGTTTCTTTTGCAACACATTCATAAGATTCGCAAAACAGCATTCGTAAGCATTCTTAAGAATGTAACAATAGTAAAACAGATTTGCAAGGATCTTAAAACATTCTGAAGAATTCATAAGGTTTCATTTTTTTTCTTGGCCAATCATATCATTTTCGGTGATTTTAGCGCGAAATTCAAATGTTAATCAATTTTTCATATTCGTAAGGATATTCGCCCAAGTGTAAGAGCAGCATTAGTAAATGGAATTCTGTTTTTGACACTCAAGGGAAACTAACTCTGTTGTCATTGATTCAGTCTTGAGGTAATTCAAACACCTAAAAGTTTTTATGCATATCCTGGTTACATGCAAGTACCAAATACATGCAATTTATAGCAAATGAGAAAAGTGGAAACAAGCCAGCAAGTAAAGTCATTCAAAATTTGAATTGTTTTCAAATGAGAGAGCATTTTTTCAGGGCTTATTTCAGTGTCACTGAAGAGACTTGATTATCCGAAATAGATCTGTCTGGCCCACTCTCTTTCTTTTGAATGTTTCGGCTGCTCTTAAATGATCTCACAATTATATTTTCATTAGTAACTTAGCCGTCTCAATGTGCCAGAAATCAGAGTGACAGACCTCTTGTAGCCTTTAAACATGTCCTTTTTAACTAGGAACAAACTAGCATGGATACAATACTTTTCCATTTTAACTCTTTGGAACATTTTTCCAAACAATCAAGGGTGGCTTATTCCTCAGTAAGTGTGTGGATCTGGCCGAAATTGGAACCTGTCCAAGATTTTATGCCTGCCTTTATAACTTGCAAGTTTAAAGAGGATCAGATCAATAGCAACCGAGAAGAAGCTGTGACATCAATTTTTTAGATGCTCAAGGGCAGCTAACTCAATAGTCAGTGGTCCCATTTTGCCAAACTTTGAGCTCATACAAGATATTATGCATGTTTATGTTACCTCCAACTTGAAAAAGATTGGATCAATAGTTACCAAGAAAACATGGAGACATTGATGTTTTAGATGCTCAGGGTAGCTAACACTAGTCAGTAGTCTGATCTGGTGGAAATGGTTCTCTGTTGCCTGTTTTTGGTGTCAGAGTTTCTGTGATGTTTTACCTTATGTATGTTCTTATTATTTTTGGTTCGGTTTGGGTTGCTGAGTGGCCACCTTTTGGGAACAAGCTGCTCACTCGGTTGGCCATATGTTCTCTGTATCTTGATTATTTGTAATCTTAGTTGTTTCCAACTATGGTTTGAGGGCTGGATTTGGATTTTGATTGTTTCAGTTCCTGGTCTTTGCATACTTTTTACTTTCATTCAAGCTGTAATGACTACTCTTGTTACAGGAAAGTATCTAAAGGATCCAATCAAAAACAACAAAGTAAAAGTGGAGACACTATTTTACCCATTTAAAGTCTATGGGGTATTTCTAAGATGCTCAAGGGCAGCTAACTTTGTAGCTGTAGCCTTTGGTCTGATCTGGCCAAAATTTGAACTCACCCAATTATATCATGCATGCCCTTGTTACCTGCAAGTTTGAAAAGGATCAGATCAATATCAACCGGGATTACTTGGTGACATCAATTTTTAAAGCTCAAGGGCAGCTAACTCCATAGTCGGAGTTGGGTTCTTGCTGAAATCCAAACACATCCAAGCTTTATGTATGTCCATGGTACCTGAAAGTATGAAGAGGAACAAATAAAAAACAGCGGAAAAAACATGAAGTTGTTTTCACCATTATAAGTCGATGGGAATTCTTTCCGATGCTCAAGGGCAGCTAACTTGGTAGTGTTGGCCTGATCTGGCCACAATTTGAACTTGTTTAAGATATTATGCATTTTCTCATTACCTGCAAGTTTGAAAAAGATCGAATCAGTAGAAACCAAGAAAAAGTGGTGACATTGATTTTTTGGACGCTCAAAGGCAGGTAACTCCATAGTTAGTGATGGGATCTAGCTGAAATTCAAACTAATCCAAGCTTTTATGCATATCCTCAATACCATTATAACACTATGGGATTTTTTTCAAACGCTCAAGGGCAGCTAACTCCGTAGTATGTGCTCGAATGCGGCCAAATTTCGAACTCATCCAAGCTCTTATGTATGTCATCATTACCTGCATATATGATAAGGATCTAATCAAAAACAGTCGAGAAAACGTGATGACGCCATTTTCCCCATTATAACCCTATGGGGGCTATCTGTTGCCATGGAAACCAGAGTTCTGAGCTGATCTGCACCAAAACCTAATGCAGCCTTTACCCCATCCCAATGATTTCTTCAGATAAAATTTGATTGCGATCGACCCACTGGCCTCTGAGATATTTATGTTTGAACGTGTTGACGCACCCACCCACAGACGGACGGACAGTGGAACAACGGCTCGGGATCTAGCCGAAATTCAAACTAATCCAAGCTTTTATGCATAGCCTCATTACCTGCAATTAAAATCTAAAAAAGTTCCTTCAAGAGCAGAGAATACATACAGAAGTAGGAACATGGGCCAGACTACGTAGTTTCGGCTAATAAAGCCTCATCAGTGACCCTGACAATATCTGGTGACGAAACCAGAAAAAAGCATATTGTAATTTCTACATTTTAATTGGGCAGTCTTTTCAAAGACTGATTAATTTCAAAAGGATCCAAATAGTATAAAAGAAAATGATCTAGAATAATAGTCTAAATCGATCTCAATTTTTAGATTTCTCAGAATCTATCCTCTGATCTCAAAGGTATGAAAGGATGAAAAGGATCCAATGAAAAATAGCGGAGAAAATGTGATGACGTTGTTTTCTCCAGAATAATAGTCTAAATCGATCTCAGTTTTTAGATTTCTCAGAATCTATCCTCTGATCTCAAAGGATGTAAATGAAATATAATCTGCACTATGGATGATGTACGGGGAGACTTTTTACGGCCGCCACACGGCACAACACCAGCTGCAGTGAGGTACAATTAAAATCTAAAAAAGTTCAGACAAGAGCAGAGAATACATACAGAAGTAGGAACATGGGCCAGACTACGTAGTTTCGGCTAATAAAGCCTCGTCAGTGACACTGACAATATCTGGTGACGAAACCAGAAAAAGCATACTGTAATTTCTAAATTTTAATTGGGCTGTCTTTTCAAAGACTGATTAATTTCAAAAGGATCCAAATAGTATAAAAGACGATGATCTAGAATACAAGTCTAAATCGATCTCAATTTTTAGATTTCTCAGAATCTATCCTCTGATCTCAAAGGATGTAAATGAAATATAATCTGCACTATGGATAATGTACGGGGAGACTTTTTACGGCCGCCACACGGCACAACACCAGCTGCAGTGAGGTACAATTAAAATCTAAAAAAGTTCAGACAAGAGCAGAGAATACATACAGAAGTAGGAACATGGGCCAGACTACGTAGTTTCGGCTAATAAAGCCTCGTCAGTGACACTGACAATATCTGGTGACGAAACCAGAAAAAAGCATACTGTAATTTCTAAATTTTAATTGGGCTGTCTTTTCAAAGACTGATTAATTTCAAAAGGATCCAAATAGTATAAAAGACGATGATCTAGAATACAAGTCTAAATCGATCTCAATTTTTAGATTTCTCAGAATCTATCCTCTGATCTCAAAGGATGTAAATGAAATATAATCTGCACTATGGATAATGTACGGGGAGACTTTTTACGGCCGCCACACGACACAACACCAGCTGCAGTGAGGTACAATTAAAATCTAAAAAAGTTCCTTCAAGAGCAGAGAATACATACAGAAGTAGGAACATGGGCCAGACTAAGTAGTTTCGGCTAATAAAGCCTCGTCAGTGACCCTGACAATATCTGGTGATGAAACCAGAAAAAAGCATACTGTAATTTCTAAATTTTAATTGGGCAGTCTTTTCAAAGACTGGTTAATTTCAAAAGGATCCAAATAGTATAAAAAACGATGATCTAGAATAATAGTCTAAATCGATCTCAATTTTTAGATTTCTCAGAATCTATCCTCTGATCTCAAAGGTATGAAAGGATGAAAAGGATCCAATGAAAAATAGCGGAGAAAATGTGATGACGTTGTTTTCTCCATTATAACACTATGGGATTTTTTTCAAACGCTCAAGGGCAGCTAACTCCGTAGTCTGTGTTCGAATCCGGCCAACTTTTGAACTCATCCAAGCTCTTGTGTATGTCATCATTACCCACAAGTATGATAAGGATCTAATCAAAAACAGTCGAGAAAACGTGATGACGCCATTTTCCCCATTATAACCCTATGGGGCTATCTGTTGCCATGGAAACCAGAGTTCTGTGCTGATCTGCGCCAAAACCTAATGAAGCCTTTCCCCTACCCAAATAATGCTTCAGATAAAATTTGATTGCGATCGGCCCGCTGGTCTTTGAGATATTTATGTTTGAAAGTGTTGACGCACCCACGGACGGACGGACGGACGACGGCTCGACTCCCATCCTATAAGCTCACCTTTGAGCCTTCGGCTCAGGTGAGCTAAAAATCGGTGAAAATACGTGCAAAATAAAACAAAAAAAATCGTCGTTCATAGTGCGTGTATATCATCATTCCGCGAAAAACAGAATGCCTTTCACGCTCAGAAGGGTGAAAACAAACCTGCTTATCCCAGGGCGGCTACGTAATGTCTAGCAAGGTCATGTAAACAAATTACGACCCGGATTGCGAATAAGCAAGCCTAAAACAATGTTCGAACGGCGCGTAAGCTCCAGTGTTACATGTAGCATACGAGTTGAGCTTTGTTAATGTATTTGCGTCTAATTGGGTTTTCTACAAGGAAACATATTCCTGTGAGCCAACAGACCTTTTCGATAATAGTGCTTTAATCTTAATGAACAGAGTTGTTAAACCGATGTAATTCCCTCCAAGTTATTTATTATTGATCAGTCCAAAGCAGTGCTTCTATTATGGTTTATTATCATTATCATTGTCTGTCGGCCTTGTATTAGTCCGTGACTTTTTCTTCATTATTTAGGATATCCTCGCAGCCATCTGCTGGGAAAGAGCTGACCTCCGGCTTCATGGCTTGTCTTGCTTTGCTTTGTGTGCCGTCTTTGTTGTTTTTCTTTCCTATCTTTTACTTAGGACAGGCTGTGAAAATCGAATATGTCGGTTCCTGATTATTGCCTTCCCATCTATTTTGTAATATTTTGAGCCGCGACAAGAGAAAACAAACAAAGTTGTTGTACGCCCATCGTAGACTCAAATCAGCCTGGACAACAGCCCCGTTTCATCAAGGTCTTTTGTAAGGGTTGCTGGTAGAGGGTAAAACTTTCTGAACACAGAATTGTTTTGATTTTGTACATTGACGTCGCGTCACAGACTGGAGGGCTTCTTGTTTGGAGGATGCTGTGTCGGGAAGTATTTCCGTTTCATGTTCATTGGCGGTAAAAGTTGCCGAATAAGTTAAAGGAGGTTCCAATAACAGTGTAACGCTGCCATATACTTTTAGAAACAGATATATATCTACCGTAATAGCGATATAATTCTATAATAATCAAAGGACTTCTTTGCTTAAGGCGTGAACTTTCCCCACGATTAAAAAGTTATTCGGATTATTGACTTCTGCTTTGCATTTATGACTATGACATGTAACTTACATGACAAATGAATTTTCAAGTGTTTGTGTCTATGTAAAGTACGTTAAAAATACGTTGACGTTGACGTCATTGTTGAGATAAATTGTAGATTATCCTCAAACTGATCGTTGAAATAATGATTTATTGTATGTATTTCACCCTTTTTGACTCACATTACCTACATAACAGACAACTTTGGATAGTTTTGATTATATGTATGTGACCTTGACCTCATTTCAAGGTCATGATACACAATATAATCCTTGAAGATCACAGTGCAACTGCTGACCATTCTTCTTCTTTGGCTTACTGAGTATCGTTCCCCCCGTGACCCAGCTTCCCAATCATATATATTGCGTACTTGCTTCGCATAAGTCTGCTGCATGAAGGAAATGCTGGGTCACGGGGGGGGGGGGAGTACTTGTATTCTAATTACAGTAAAGCGTTCTCTTTTGGCCGCTATTACCGGAAGTATAACTGTGGTCTTGCATGTTAAAATGCCAGTCAGGCGTAACAAGATGAAAATCATTGCTTTGTATTGTGATATGCGTGTATTTAGCATGCATTTATGACAAAAATTATGGAATGAATGACTGATTTCAATAGTTTTATTACCTCAAAAAATGAGGTATGCAAAAAACTTGAATTTAGGGTAGGTAGGGTCAGACTGGATTATCTCTCCGTCTCTTTGGGTCTGAATCAGAAATAATCTGATTTCTTACGGTTTACATATTTGTGGAAGCTCTGCTAAGAAAAGTCTGCACTATTTATACTTTTGAAAATTCGGACCTGTCGATCCGGTCTAATGGGGAAAATCCTCGCCTTAATCATAGAAGTCCTTTGGCAATGTCCAGATGTAGAGTTCTGTCGTTTTCGATAGACTTCAATTTTGATTTCTATGTTTCTGAGATATTACACTTATGAGTTAGGAATCTTCCACACAATCCGAACAGCTAAGTGTCTGATGAACCAAAAAGAAGGACCAAGGGCTCGACCGCAAACCGGTAAAGCCCCAATTTCATTGCTGGCCGTTCCAAGGCGGCACTTCTGTTTTGGTTCTTTTAGTTGTTTCATGTGTTGGTCGCTTGGACTGTTTTGATATATTTTTTATGTTAAGGCTAGCCCTGACATTAGAAAATTGAAAATTAGGTTAAAATGGATGGTTAATGTTTTACGTATAACTTGTTTTTGTTTTGGGGTCGGACTGTTGTGTGGGCGGTGGCTGTTTCTTTGTTTGATTGAACAGCTAAGTATCTGATGAACCGATGAACCCAAGGCGGCAGTTCTGTTTTGGTTCTTCTTGGTTGTTTTATGTATTGTTAGTTACTATGTCTGTTATTGATATATTGTTTGTGATGTTAACACCAGCCCGGTGACCACCTACATGGGAAATGGCTGTTCACAAGGCTGCCGCTGATGGTGTCTTTGGTGGTGACTAATTTCGGTGTTGTCTCTTTCCCACATAGTGTCTTGGGTTGGACCTGAGATTGAATTGTGTCAGTTACTGAGAATTTTCTTCCTCACTTTTGTCGATTTTCGATTAACGCAGTAGACTGTCAGACTGCTAGGAAAAAATCTGATGCATAAAACACCTTATTAAGTATTGATTGACTAAACTACTGAATCAATCAAACTTCAAAAATGTTCAACTGATTATAAAAATCTATTCAGCCTTCCTCCTTTAGGGAAATTAAAGTGAGTTACGAAATCAATCTTTCTGGTAAGAAATATCTACCAAAGGAAATATGCAACCTTTTTCATTTCATCTGTCATGGTTGAGCCGCGACACGACAAAACCATCAAAGTGGCATCCGCTCAGTCTTATTAGAGTCTTCGCCGGGCGCTTAAAAGGTAGTTAAGGGCCAGAGTTACCTCCATGCCGACATCAAAGACTCTGATCACACCGGGGCTGTAATGGCTGATCTGAGTCTTCGCTGAGCGCAAATGACACTTTTTTGCGTTTGAGTGTCGCGGTTGATTATACTTTTCGCAAGCTACAGTCTGAACTTTTCATACTCGAAAATAAAAAAAATATCATGAGTATATATATTCAGTGGGTTTGCCTCTTTTTTTTTTTTTTTTTTTTTTTCTTTCTTTTTCTCTCTTTTATTTGAGCGGCTGGTACGATTATGGGTTCACAAGAGAATTTATAAACCGGTCAGAAATCCATCTTTATAAGGAACAATGATGTTTTGTCATCTAGAAAACCATCCAATGACGCTTAATACTTTTTGACAAAGAAAACAGAAAATATAACTGTGATGGAAAAATACGGGTTAATAGTAGTAATGGAAAACCTGACATACGTTTCCTGTCCAAAAACAATAATTGAGCCGCGACATGAGAAACCCAACAATGTGTTGTGTGTTACGCAGAAGGTTTTACACTCGGTCGACACGGGTGTAGAGCCTTATGCGTCGCCAGGACGGCGGAGGGTGACTTCCGGTTAAAGGGTTATCTACTAGTGTAATACACTAACAAGGAAACTCTAACAACGTTAGAATTTTTTTTAAGTTTATATATAATGTAAATTTTATATACAACAATACAATTTACAACTGTCACAATTACAATAATATACAACACATATTAGTTCATGTCGCTGGCCCAAGCAAGGTGTTTGTTTCAAATATGTAATCGATTTGCGTACAATACGCAAATAGATTACCGTCTGACGTCAACACCGTACTCGGCTCAGCGCCATGAACTAAAGGAAAACACAAAGAACAAAAAAACGTTAGTTTGAGCTCATAGAAAAAACAAGGCCTTATGTTGGTAGACTTCAATTCGTCGTTCCCTGGATCATGTCATGGGCCAGTCCATATATCATGAGGAACACCAACTCTTATTAACACGTGCACGATTATATACTGGTCGCTCCCTGGATCGTACCAAGGACCAGTCTATATATATTAATACACCTTAGTGGACGAACGCTGTCCCACACTTGATGTGACCTTCAGATCTTATCACAGAATCTGGCAAAACTGTGCTAACCACTTCCGCCTACATTTTGTGCTTCCCGCCTCTGCTTAGGAACCATGCACAAACGGCGTTGTAACTGCCTCTACCCGGGTTGGTATTAACCTGGAGACGTATATCGCATCTCCAGGTGAGACGTGGCTCTAAGCCCTAACAGCTGACTGCCGGACTTGATGTGCCTAAAAATAACGAACTTACACTTAATACATTGTAACTACATAATAACAATACGTAAGACTTGGGCCTGTCTTGGAAATACCATACAACGCCCTCGGCGAATGCCGAGCATAACGTGCACACGCCAGCCGTGTCACTAGACACAACTCGCGCTCACGATGTAAAGCTAAAAGTGTGCTTACCACTTCCGCCAATGAAGAAACGTAGATCCTACTACGCATGTGCGTCGAAGGATCTGACGTCAAACATTGTCAAGAAGTATACTGACGTCAACAGGCATTACCATGACATACCCCACATAAAACATGAATAATTTAAACAATGACCTATTTACATTAAATTGATTGACCAAAATCTAACTCTCATATGTATTAATTCATTTCTCTAAATTAAGCGTAATACCATTTGCCATAGAATAAAATAACTGAATAAGCGTTTCTAACACATTTGGGATCATAACGTTTGATCTGACATCATGACATCAATGATGTTATATCATATGACGCCGTCTAATGAAGGCAAATCAAACGCATGATGACCAAATGTTACCATTATAACTTATGAAAAAAAACCTTAATGCGGTGCATGCTATGGCGTCAATTGACGTCACGAGTATATAAATTAGTTCCATTACAAATCAATCTACTTCTATAGCCCCGTTTCATCAAGGTCTTCTGTAAGGGTTGCTGGTAGAGGGTAAAACTTTCTGAACACAGAATTGTTTTGATTTTGTACATTGACGTCGCGTCACAGACTGGAGGGCTTCTTGTTTGGAGGATGCTGTGTCGGGAAGTATTTCCGTTTCATGTTCATTGGCGGTAAAAGTTGCCGAATAAGTTAAAGGAGGTTCCAATAACAGTGTAACGCTGCCATATACTTTTAGAAACAGATATATATCTACCGTAATAGCGATATAATTCTATAATAATCAAAGGACTTCTTTGCTTAAGGCGTGAACTTTCCCCACGATTAAAAAGTTATTCGGATTATTGACTTCTGCTTTGCATTTATGACTATGACATGTAACTTACATGACAAATGAATTTTCAAGTGTTTGTGTCTATGTAAAGTACGTTAAAATACGTTGACGTTGACGTCATTGTTGAGATAAATTGTAGATTATCCTCAAACTGATCGTTGAAATAATGATTTATTGTATGTATTTCACCCTTTTTGACTCACATTACCTACATAACAGACAACTTTGGATAGTTTTGATTATATGTATGTGACCTTGACCTCATTTCAAGGTCATGATACACAATATAATCCTTGAAGATCACAGTGCAACTGCTGACCATTCTTCTTCTTTGGCTTACTGAGTATCGTTCCCCCCGTGACCCAGCTTCCCAATCATATATATTGCGTACTTGCTTCGCATAAGTCTGCTGCATGAAGGAAATGCCGGGTCACGGGGGGGGGGGGAGTACTTGTATTCTAATTACAGTAAAGCGTTCTCTTTTGGCCGCTATTACCGGAAGTATAACTGTGGTCTTGCATGTTAAAATGCCAGTCAGGCGTAACAAGATGAAAATCATTGCTTTGTATTGTGATATGCGTGTATTTAGCATGCATTTATGACAAAAATTATGGAATGAATGACTGATTTCAATAGTTTTATTACCTCAAAAAATGAGGTATGCAAAAAACTTGAATTTAGGGTAGGTAGGGTCAGACTGGATTATCTCTCCGTCTCTTTGGGTCTGAATCAGAAATAATCTGATTTCTTACGGTTTACATATTTGTGGAAGCTCTGCTAAGAAAAGTCTGCACTATTTATACTTTTGAAAATTCGGACCTGTCGATCCGGTCTAATGGGGAAAATCCTCGCCTTAATCATAGAAGTCCTTTGGCAATGTCCAGATGTAGAGTTCTGTCGTTTTCGATAGACTTCAATTTTGATTTCTATGTTTCTGAGATATTACACTTATGAGTTAGGAATCTTCCACACAATCCGAACAGCTAAGTGTCTGATGAACCAAAAAGAAGGACCAAGGGCTCGACCGCAAACCGGTAAAGCCCCAATTTCATTGCTGGCCGTTCCAAGGCGGCACTTCTGTTTTGGTTCTTTTAGTTGTTTCATGTGTTGGTCGCTTGGACTGTTTTGATATATTTTTTATGTTAAGGCTAGCCCTGACATTAGAAAATTGAAAATTAGGTTAAAATGGATGGTTAATGTTTTACGTATAACTTGTTTTTGTTTTGGGGTCGGACTGTTGTGTGGGCGGTGGCTGTTTCTTTGTTTGATTGAACAGCTAAGTATCTGATGAACCGATGAACCCAAGGCGGCAGTTCTGTTTTGGTTCTTCTTGGTTGTTTTATGTATTGTTAGTTACTATGTCTGTTATTGATATATTGTTTGTGATGTTAACACCAGCCCGGTGACCACCTACATGGGAAATGGCTGTTCACAAGGCTGCCGCTGATGGTGTCTTTGGTGGTGACTAATTTCGGTGTTGTCTCTTTCCCACATAGTGTCTTGGGTTGGACCTGAGATTGAATTGTGTCAGTTACTGAGAATTTTCTTCCTTACTTTTGTCGATTTTCGATTAACGCAGTAGACTGTCAGACTGCTAGGAAAAAATCTGATGCATAAAACACCTTATTAAGTATTGATTGACTAAACTACTGAATCAATCAAACTTCAAAAATGTTCAACTGATTATAAAAATCTATTCAGCCTTCCTCCTTTAGGGAAATTAAAGTGAGTTACGAAATCAATCTTTCTGGTAAGAAATATCTACCAAAGGAAATATGCAACCTTTTTCCTTTCATCTGTCATGGTTGAGCCGCGACACGACAAAACCATCAAAGTGGCATCCGCTCAGTCTTATTAGAGTCTTCGCCGGGCGCTTAAAAGGTAGTTAAGGGCCAGAGTTACCTCCATGCCGACATCAAAGACTCTGATCACACCGGGGCTGTAATGGCTGATCTGAGTCTTCGCTGAGCGCAAATGACACTTTTTTGCGTTTGAGTGTCGCGGTTGATTATACTTTTCGCAAGCTACAGTCTGAACTTTTCATACTCGAAAATAAAAAAAATATCATGAGTATATATATTCAGTGGGTTTGCCTCTTTTTTTTTTTTTTTTTTTTTTTTTCTTTCTTTTTCTCTCTTTTATTTGAGCGGCTGGTACGATTATGGGTTCACAAGAGAATTTATAAACCGGTCAGAAATCCATCTTTATAAGGAACAATGATGTTTTGTCATCTAGAAAACCATCCAATGACGCTTAATACTTTTTGACAAAGAAAACAGAAAATATAACTGTGATGGAAAAATACGGGTTAATAGTAGTAATGGAAAACCTGACATACGTTTCCTGTCCAAAAACAATAATTGAGCCGCGACATGAGAAACCCAACAATGTGTTGTGCACCCAGCGCAATGTCAGATCGGCCTGGGCATCCTCCCAGTCTGATCAGAGTCTTTGCAAAGCGCTTATATGGTAGCTAAAGGTCTAAGCTACCTTCATGCCGACACCGAAGACTCTGATCAGACTGGGCGGATGCCCAGGCTGATCTGAGTCTGCGTTGGGCGCACAACCACATTGTTGGTTTTCTCGTGTCGCGGCTCAATTATAATGTTGTTTTAGATTAAGAAAAACAAGAAAAAGGAAAAACAAATACAAATAAAATAAACAAACACAATAAGCAGAATCATAACTTGTACTGCCGTTCAAAAGATATCAATAATGTAATAAAGCTGTCTAAGCAGACAAAAAAAAAATATGTTTTTCCGCTTTATAGCTTGTCTGCCATAACATCAAACAACAAACAAACAAAAATAAAACGAAAGAAAAATATAAACAAGTGGAAAATAAGAAAGAAACTGCAGCCGATCTGAATGAAAGCACCTTTCGACTCATTCAGTAGATTGATCCAATCCAGAGTTTGCAGGACGTCGAAATGACGTTGCATTGTCTTCGCATTGACGTAGATGCGACGCCATATCGTCACATCAACGCCAGAAAGGCACCATTATGACGTCATGAGCCTGCTGAGAAGCCTGTATACAATGCCAAAGTATTGTATGAACTCATTTGACTCCAAGCTGAATTGGTATACATCAAGGGAAAACAACTCTTACGACAACCACTTTCATCTTTGCAGCTCTTCAAAATGAGGTTAAGCTTTAAAAGGAAAGAATTCGCTCCTCTGATTGGTTCTGATCAGATAATGGAAAAGGGAATTAGAAACACATTTGTAGTGTCAGTAATTCAAAGGGCACGCTCGGCATAATCACTAGGGTAAACGTAAGCAATGCATTGCACTCCCCGGGCTATTCGAAGAAATGTATTATACTTATCGTCAAACAGCCCAAGAAATACCTTGATATTGCTCGAGTTACCCACTTATGCTTGATAGTCCCCAAAGAGACTCGACATTCCCACACTAGTATTAAGATCTATGTCCACAGTCCTTGGTTTTGTTACCTATCTTACAAGTGCAAAACTTAAGCGGAACTTTACCTGCTGTATCAGTTTTCTTCTTAAGTACATGATTTCCTTTTCCAAGTGAGGCTATTGTTAATGGGAATACTTGCTCGCTATAGCTCTTGATACAGAGAGACAACTCTTGATATAAAAACTCCATATGAAAAGGGAGATAAAACTTCTCCGACTTATCTTCCTTCGGGCCGTATTCCTACTCCTTAATGTATCCCACCAGGCACATGATGTCGTAATGACGTCGGACTGATGTCGATGCGACATCGACGTCAGAACTATGTCATTTCGACGTCACGTACCCGCTGTGATCATTTACGGACAAGTGCCACAGTTCTTTAGATGAACAATCTGTTATTGGCGCCCTCCAGGCTTGCTTTTCTGGAATAAGCTTTATCTTATTTAAGCTTCATCTTATTACCGAGATTTATATATAAGTCAGCCTAATACTTATTACATTTCAAATATTTGCCGGTGAAAAAAAAATCAGTAAACCTCGCTAGTGATCTATTTCATTTCATCATTCCGATCTATTTTTATGCTGACGGTTGCTTCGAACACATGAGATTTTCTCCTGCGCCATCTATCTTTTCTAGGCGTTGAATAGAATATGCAAGGTCCCTGTATATGGAAAAAACGTATATGCAAAGTAAAAAGATTGGCGATGATAGGAAATTAATATTATCAAGGGCCGTATTCATAAAACGACTTAAGTCGTTGCTATGCTGTTGCTAAGGCTACATTTCTTTGAAGGAGATTTCCTACAACTATGAAATTTGGTCTGGGGGAACAGTCTTTGTAAGACTGTTCCTCCAGACCATATTTCATAGTTTAAGGGAATCTCTTGTATAGATATTTAGCCTTAGCAACCGCATAGCAACGACTTAAGTGGCTTTATGAATACGGCCCCAAATCTCGCATGCCACCCTCAAAATCAAAAGGGAAAGAAGCATACATGTAGTACAAACAAAAACTGACCCAAAATCACGAAAGACACACACGGTAAACCGAATGAGCAACTCTTTCCCAAACAGGTAGTTATTTAGCTACCTCAATTGAAAACAGCAGCAATATCTATTTTTACCTACATTTACTTAGCTGTTTGGTCTGCATGAAGGTCTCCTAACTCATCAATGAATCATCACAGGAAACACACAAATCAAAGTTATGACCTATGATTAATCAGAGACGAGGACTCGACAGAAACAACGTATAGCGACACCTGGAGATCCCTGAGGTGTCAACAACACTACTAAAATACCGGAGCAAAAGAAAACCATCAGGTGAACCCCAAATAATCAACAACTGCCATTGGAAGAAGTTAATAAGTTTTCTGCTGTAGATGAGGCAGTATGAAAGGGGGCATTGTCACGCAAAAAATGCCATTTTATAACAGTCTCTAATTAAAACTTGAAGGATAGATGCAATCCTAAGACTTAATTTGCTGTCCACCTAGGAGTTCATCGCTAGGTCTCTAAACAAAACCTGAAAAACAACACCTGCGAACCGCACAGCATCACCAGGCAAAAGTCTTTCTAGAAGAAGTCAACTGACAGTATAGAACTCCAGGTTGAGTTCAACAGCCATGTGTTACTGGTAAAACCCTTGCTTGCCTTGTTTAGTTTGGTACATCATCTAGCAGGTATCAATAGGCCGAATCGCCATTTGAGTCTGGTTGTTTATATTTTAGGCCAGTTAAGTAACTTGCTTGAAGAAATTAAGACGCTCCCACCTCCACGAGTCTACCAAACACCAAGGGTCAGCTAGCTGTTTCAATAGCCGCAAATTACTCTGTGATCATTTCTATCTTTTAAGCACTTTTAACACCAGCGTTGTGGATTTTCAAATAATTATTGTGAAATCAACATACAGACGGCATCTGCTATGTTTTGGTAAGTTCTGTAGTATTTTCGGCGTTTTATGCAGATTGTTGTATACTTCACAAATAGCGCTTATCACCATCTTAATTGATGATATACTTAAGGACAAAAGTTCTGCACGGATGTTAATTTTTATACTTAAGGACAAAATTTCTGCACGGATGTTAAATTAACATCCGTGCAGAACTTTTGTCCTTAAGTATAGTTTTGCGTAGCTGCGTCACAACTTCACAACTAAAACTGAAACTCAGTGTAACGAAATTATCATCCTATGTGCACTTATAGGGTACCGGGGACCAGTTCGGTCAGGTGACCTGAAATTCAAAAAAATGCAGGGAAAATGTCAAATGGTGCTCTTTGATTGGATAATAATGCTGATGAGGTTGAAAGTGATGTTATGTGAAATGAAGAAATCAATTTTGTATGATATTATGGATAGTGTAAAGAAATAAATGTTTTTGATTAGGCCTCGAGCCAAAAATGATGACTGGTGATATTTAGCCTATCTTTGGCCCTTTTCTGCGGGATAGTGGTAGCTGCATGTCAGTATCCTGTTTGTGTCAAAAAGTGCAGAGTATAAAGGTGGTGTTTCCCTATTTTGTCTTATTGATTTATATTTTAGCTTGAAATTAAGGCAAACCTGGATAGTGAAGCAACATTGAAAAAAGGGTGGTTCACTGTCAAAGGCAGTGAGGGTCACTATAGACGTCTAACGGAGAATCAGTTAGTTCATGCTGTCCTTGTACTGAAAGATTCTACATCTCCCGAGTTAATTAATCTTACTCTGACTTACAAATTGACGTCAGGCTGAAATCTGGAATTGACACCTCTCAGACGAAGTATAACTCCAAGCCGTATAATGAAGAGTTTATCAAATTATATGACGGCGATTTAGTTTCTGGTCAGTCCTTAATATCATGAAATATGAGAAATACAAGATGCTATTTCCATAAGTACGTTTTTCTTTCCTTACAAGGAATTAGTAGTGACTGGAACGTGAGCAAAGTGGAATGTGCACCCAGCGAAGACCCAGATTAGCCTGGGCAGCCGCCCAGTCTTATCAGACTTTTCGCTTTGAGCTTAAAGGGTAGCTAAGAGCTTAAGGAAGCTCCATGCGGACAGCAATGTCTCTGATCAGACTGGGCAGATGCCAAGGCTGATCTAAGTCTGCGTTGGGCGCTCATACCACTTTGCTGGTTTTGTCTTGTCGTGGATCATATAAGAGTTGTCTATAGCACTGAACACCAGGGACCGAGTGCAGAAAGGATAATCAGAGTTTGATTGATGTTTAGGTTCAGCAACGTCCTGTGGGTCATCTGTCCTCTCCTCAACGGATTCCCCATCAGCTGAATTGCCCTCTAGCATTGACGATTGCGGAACAATTATACACCTTTCCTATAAATCGATAAAGTCGCGCACGAGTTATCTACCCAGGTAGACTGTGACGTCATCTATAGGAGCATCCCATATAATTCAGTACAACTGCAAGCACACATAACATGCATAAAGCAGACGTTTTGTAAATGTGAACTGCAAAAAAACATTGAACGACCAAATTAAAGTATAATTGCCCTGTTGTATATGAATTTTTTTATTTATGTATTTTTTTATTTTAATATCATATTGAGAATCCCGACTAGTCGCTCATAATTTTCATGACTCCATTCATCGATGCCGTGTTTTGACACCCCGGCAATACACTCACGTTTGTCCAATATAAAAGGGCTACATTTCGTATAATCTGAAGAGTTCTTTCCATTTTTCCAACAGGTAAAACGTCAGCATTCAGACAGTAACTATGCATTATTACCGGACAGATTATAGCGCTGATATTTATGGTTTCTTGTGCGATACACCGATCTAAAAGCATCAGCATCCAGACAGTTTTTCGTAACTTTCAACCCGAGGTTGAATTTATATTATTTTTCCATAACTAAGTCATCTTCGGTATTATTTATTTGATCGTTTCCATTTCACGGTAGGGTGTTCTTAAAGACACATTTTTTTCTTTAACAAATTGGGGTGGCACACTTTGATAGCTCCCAATAAACAGTGCTTAGGGCCACAGCTTACATCAAAGGATTGTCTTATCTAGGTGATTATGAGGGGATTATGCCAGTGACAAATTCCAAAAGTGGGGCCTAATATGGGGAAACTGATATTATCCTGTAGATGCATCTACTTTAAACAATTTAACAACAAGAACAAAAATCTAATGAGTTAAAAAAAAGTAATTCATAATAAAGAAAAAAAAAAATATTATAATTTTCATTTTATCTATTTTTGATGTTATTGTTTTATTTATTTTTTTTTTTTGTCTGATCCGAGATAATGGTTGTACAACTGTTTTCCTTTTTTTTTTCTTTGATTTGTTTATGATTATTTTATGTTAAAGTAAATGCAAAAAAAAAAAGAAAGGTTTCACTGTCTGCTAAAAGCTAAACATATGAAAGTTTCTGGCATTATAAAAAATATAAAAATGACTTTTTGCTAGACATATGTAAAACAGTCATATAAAACTTGCAAATCAAACAAAGAGATAATTATTTTAATTTTATTTTCTAGATCTGATTTTATGTGATATTTTGTGAAAAATTATATAAACATAGACACATATATATGCCCAAAACTTGAAAAGGCGAAAATAAAGACAGAATGTGCATGCTGATTTCGAATACTCATTGATAACGTAACTTTCGTGTGAACAATATGTCACATCTATGTAGACCGTAATCAGGTTTTTTTTTTTGGTTTTTGTTTGCTTTTTAGCTGTGCAGGCTGATTTGGCATAACTTGAATATTAACAGTAAATATTCAAATCAGCTGTCACATTGTGTAGATTGGTCATAGTCTTCAATTTTGCTTTTTAGGAATCGTAGACTGTTTATGCAAACATGATTGACTGATTAGACTGCACATGCTGATCTAAGTCTTCTGTATGCGCGAACGTTGTAATTTATGAGTACCTATATTTGCATGGCATATTTTAGTAGCCCTTGGCATAAAAACAGGTTTTGAGCAGATTATGGCAGCACTGTTCAACACAGCTCTATGTGGGTCTTCAAAAACAGTCTGATCTAATTATCATCTGTTTATAACTATATTCTGTCTTTTCCCTTGACAATTGATTTCCCTTTATCTGGCCCCCTACCTGTACTTCAGTGAAAAGTCTTCTGGGATATTTTATCTCTGAGCAGCATGTTTCAATAAACGGTCATTAGGGTATTATGCAATCAAAAATGTGTCTTTAAAGCTGCCCCCAGAACACGTGTCTAGGTAATACACAATCATAGGTGTTTGTTTATTGCGGCAATGCGCGCGATTCGGTGATTACACAAACGAATTCCATGTCAGCAGACTTTGTTGTCATTTTTAGCGTGTGTCTGCTCTATAATCAGCTTATCATTCGTTTTGTATCTTTTGTAATAACGGTCTGAACATCTTCCGCGATTTTATGTTTTGGAAGCTGTACTGGTGATACATGCTCTTGATTACGATAATTCTGGCCCGAAATTTTAGTCGGAAATCTTTTTGTTCCCATATGCTGTAAGTTATAAAGTTTATTATCCGACAAAGAAAGAGCTAAATATAGTTGGAACAAAATAGTTGTCTTTATCTTTTAACCGTTGAAAATTAGTTTTGAATATACGGAAACCCGGCATTTATTTGGTTACAATCCTATCCTATAGATGACGTCATAGGTGTTGCAAGGGACAAAACTCGAACAGACTCTGAATTATAGGAAAGGTGTATATCGAGGGTAAAGTCTGTATAAGGTCCTCCTTTCACTAGTGCCGGTATGTGGATATTTCCTGTTGGATTAGTCCTTCTTTGCTTGGGATAATAGATCTGTCTGTTTGTGTGTGGGGGTGCATGCACGTGTGCTTGTGTTTGTGCGTGCTGCATGTGTGCATATGTGTGTGTGTATTTGGGTTAAACATCACTTTCAACAATTTTTCAATCATACCCTCTATCACGATTGACGGTGTTTGACTGCATCAGGGAGCTTAACGCTCACTTTTAAAGTGCTGCCTCGCTGAAGTTCCATGCCCCACAGACACTTGTCATGATACCAGTGAGTCACCCACTTCCATTAGCCTGACACTGTCTAACAGTCTTAGCTCTACCCCAATAATTCTAAGTTCCGAATAAGGGAGAGCTAGTACCATTTTAAAGACATTGGTGTGTTGGCAGCCTGGGATTGAACCCATGACTTCCAGTTCCCCGGAGCAGACACACACCCGGTAGAGTCATGGAGGCACAGGATCCCTGAGCTTTCCAGAATGGTAAAAGCCTGACAAAGAGTGCAGTAATTATATGGCAAAAGTCACTTTTATCACTGATCAAGCAATTTAGGATGTAGCCCCTTTTTATGATGACCATGTGTTCTTACCACCTTTTTAGTGCCCTAGAAATAAAAATCTGTCAAGTCTGATACATGTAACAATATACACTCACACCTGCAGGTTATTGTTTTAAAATATGACCTGGCTGTGTTTGAACGAACAGCAAAGTGGCCAATTGCCACACTCCAAAATTTGACTCCACTCCACTCTAAAATTCCATTTCAAGACTCCACTCCATAGAATACACAGTGCCTTTTTCTATCCACACCTCACTCACACCCATGAAAGATACTTATAATCTCACCCATGTTATCTCATCCAGGATTGGATAAAATCACGAGCATTCAATGCATTGATTGTATTGGAAGCACGTATCTGCGTCATCAAGTGACGTAGCTTTTTAGATGATGTCGTCAAGAAGACAGCAAAATGACGTCAGTTTTTGCACGCCAGTTGCTGACGTAAAGAGCCGAATGGCGGTCGTTGAAAGCGGCGCCTTCTTTCAAAATCAAATAGAAGCCTCTCAAGCGCTAGAATTACTCATTTTAAAAAGTTCAAAAAGTAAAACAAAGCGTATAGTGCAAGAAAAAATATCTATCATGGGTGTGTGTTTCGGGTAGAAAAAAAAAAACACAAAAAAAACGTCACTCGGGATCACTGTTCGACATCACTCGGCAAGCCTCGTGATGCCGAAAAGTGACCCTCATGACGGATTTTTCTATCAACACCACACACCCATGAAAGATAATACATAGAAAAATACTTAAAAAAATCTTCAGAACCGCAAGGCTCAGATGCTTGAAATTTGGTATGTAGTATTGCCTAGTAGTCCTTTTCCAAGTTTGTTCAAATGGTGGCCCCAGGGACCAAAAGTGTCGGTTTCTGATCATTGCCTTCTTATCTACAAGAAATTCGGGTAAATTCGGACAGAGGGTAAATTCGGACAGCGACGTTGTTTCCTTTATATGTCAGTTGTTTGGAATTGAAACAAAATTAACTTGGCAAACAGTGAAAATCCTGATGAGACGGCTCATCATGAGCCGTCTCATCATGATGAGCCGTCTCATCTGGATTTTCACTGTTTGCAATGGTATGTCCGAATTTACCTGCAGTCCGAAGTTACCCGACACGACTCTACTTACCAGAAAACTCTCAATAATTCACTCTGACGCCAACATACCACAAACTTGTTTTCGAAAATATGAACGTCTCTTTTCAAGGTGTGGATTTGACTCAGGGCTTTAAGACAAACAATCTACGAAAATGGAGTCCATCGATTAGATCTCTATCAATAACAATAAAGAAAATAAAGGGGAAGGAATGTCACTTAGGCGGTCAATGGGTGGGGTTAAAAGGGTGTATTTAATCAGCAATTAGATGATGCTTCAATATTATATTAAAACTATATAACCACACTAAAAACAAGAGATACTAGATGATAAATTTTTGAAACTTCTCCTCAAGGGTCTCCTAAAGGTATTTATTTTTCATGTGTCCGAGTAACAGATACAGCATTCTAATGCACTTACAAATATAACGCCACGTCTGATTGGCTAACGTCAAAAATTTGCGAGAGTAAATTCTGCGATATACTGTCGCAAACCCGACGTCATTAAGAAACGTCGCTTCTCATCGGCTGGCGTATGATTTTACGCAGCTGAAAGCGCTTGCTATGGGTGAAAAGTAGCACACTTTTAAAGGTGAAAATGTGAAAAGTGCATTAGAATGGGGATAACTGTATTAAAAATTGTCATTTGGGGAGGTAAATCAACGTTTTTATGGTCGCAAATTGCGCTTTACGGCTCCGCTAGCGCGTCGCCGTAAAACGAAATTTCCGACCATAAAACCGACGATTTACCCCCCCCCCCCCCCCAAAAAAAAAAAAAAAAAAAAAAAGACAATTTTGAGTACAGTTATCCCCTAAATGAGAATTTCAAATTTTCGGATAAAAAGGTGTATAGGCACCCAGTCAGATGATCAGGGAGATTTTCATTTTCATTTCTGCCTTAGTGGACAGGCGTCGTAGCCAAGTGGTAGAGACTCTCGGTTATGATGCAGATGGTCTAGGGTTCGAATCCGGGTTGGGCCAGCCTACGACTGGAAAACTCTATGTAAACCCAGCAGTAAATGGGTTTCTTTTTCAAATCAGAGGAAAGGAGAGGGACGGACACTCTTTTCATATATGCTGTGCTCAAGAAATAGTGGGCCTCTAGCTCGCACTGCCCCTATTGCTACTAGGCCTTGAAAACCTGGACACGTTTACCTCAGCGAAGTAAGTTCTTGAAACAAGTTGCTCCTACAAGTTGCGCTTACAGTTGACATCTATGTGACGTTACTTAACCCATTTATCCCCAGTAGACTTTTCTGTGCCTATCAAATGCAATGGAAGACATTAAATTTGAGCAGCGACACGACAAAACCAACAAAGTGGTTGTGCGCCCAGCGCAGACTCAGATCACCCTGGGCATCCGCCAAGTCTGGCCAGTCATCGCGTTGCGCTTAGATGGTAGCTGAGGGTCAAAGCTAGCTCCATGCGGACAGCGAAGACTCTGATAAGACTGGGCGGATGCCCAGGCTGATCTGAGTCTGCGCTGGGCGCACAACCACATTGTTGGTTTTTGTGGTTTCGCGGCTCAAAATTTTGTTGATTAAGGGGTATCTGATGTCACCAATGAGGATGTTCGCAGAAAGCTCTAAGCAGCCATTGGAGACTGAGGTGGTTTGGCCACATCTCAAGGTCTTCTGGTTTAGAAAAGACAATTCTGTAGGGCACAGTGGGAAGGCAAAAGAAGATAGATATAGATATAGATATTTTTATTTCATGCAATAAGCCATATGGCCCATGAGCATATATACATATACAATACACAGGATAAAAAGAGGACAAAATCTAATAACGAAGTATTAACAAAAAAGACTTGCGTGAGCTATCCTCGGCCCAGCGGGCACATGACGTCGAATCAACGTCGCATCTACGTCCTTGCGACGTCGTTACGTCGCACCAAGTACGACGTCGCCACGTCATGCGTCCGCTGGGAAGAATTTATTTACGGTACTTTTGAGCTTTAACAGCTTTTGGCGTCCATAGAGTCACTGTGGGAGAAGGAGCTATATTACAAAAATAATCCATAGCATAACAACAAAAAAGTTGATATCAATCCAATTTGCTTATAATGTAATTGCCTCCAGCCAGTCGTGTGCCACTAGACAAAAAAAAGAACAATCGGGGTACTGGGTTTAGGGGAAGAAGAGGTAGACAGAAGAAGAGGCGTGGTAATTTTGTCACGAGTATGGTATTCCTTTGCGTGTCAATATCCAAGTATAATACGGGGAAGGAAAAGGACTGAGAGTCATTTGTTGATTTGCTTCGATGGGAAAGAAAGCTTTTCCGTCGTGGGGTCTTTTCTTGCTCCCAGTGGGTCCATTGAGAAATAACTGTAAAAGCCCACAACACCTTTTCGGGTGCAATATGTTCGAAATTTTAGCGTTTCGTTAACTAGCGATTTCGTTAGTTTTGCGGACCCTGATTTACCATGACCTAACCTAGGGCTACGGTCGACGCAAGCTCTCTTTCCCCAGCACAATTAATGACTGAAAGTCCTATGACAGTGCTTCTGTTTTGGTTTATCATTTATTTATGAATTTACGTTTGATGTATGAAGGCGGGATGGGACAAATAATCCAGAACCCTCTCTGACTTTTTATGCTTGGCAGAAGTTTGAATAGGAAATCGCTGAAACAGCATATCTGCGGTATTATATTATGAGCCGCGACACGACAGAACAAACAATATGGCATGTGCGCCCAGCGAAGACTCATATCAGTCTGGCCATCCGCCCAGTTAGTTGTGCGCTTAAGTGCAGCTAATGGTCTAATCTAGCTCCAAGCGGGCAGTGAAGACTATGATCAGATTGGGCGGATGCTCAGGCTGATCTGAGTCTTCGTTGGTTGCACATTCCACTTTCTTGGTTTTGTCGTGTCGAGGCTCATATTGGATGACGCTAATTAATGGTATGAATTTATTCAGTACCTTGTTTCAATTTAATTCAGTTAATTTTTATTAAAATTGATTTTAATTTTAGCACACCTGTTAATATGAGCTTATAGTATACTAGTATAGACCTGGTCACATGACAAAAATGACCGACATGCCCATATATAGTAAAAACCTAAAAAAATCTGCTCCAGACCCACAAAGCCGATTGTTTTGAAACTTGGGCTGACTTTGACATTTATTTTCACAAGATGAAATTTGCTTTTATACATGGAAAAATACTTTATTATAAGAGTAAATTGAAAATTTTGGTGCATAAGTTAATATATACAGTCAAATAAATGAGTACATGATCATTTGTAGCAATAGAGGTCAAGGTCATTCTTAAACCACCTTAAACGAATGTCTCATATTTTGACAGTTTCAAACTATCAGGTTTATTCAATATGATAATTATAGTTTTACCTTTGAACTTCTTACTCAGGTGAGCATTTCATGGCTCGTGACCTCTTGTTGGTTGGTTGGTTGATTTGATGCTTAACGTCCACGGTAAACAACTAAGGTCATGTCGGGACGGTCAGTTAACCTAACCACACTATTCCTGGGCAGGCTTAGACCTCCTAAGCGGTTAACCAGTACTAAGTGCACATACTTTCGCCAGTAACTGACAACCTCTTGTTAATTGTATTAGTTGCAGCATTGTTTAGTGTGTAAAGGCATACTGCCATGCCTTTTCTGCCATTTCTTGGGGTGGTGTGATGGTGCTGCGTATAGCTTCCAGTGCCGGGGCGTCCAATAGTAGGGCAAGGGCCTACTGTGCTTGCAGTAGGTGCGGGTGGGGTGTTTGGACAGTTTTTCTCTCGTCTTTCATTTTTCTCTTCTTTCTCCCTCTCTCTGGTAGCAGGCCCGATAGAGACTGAAATACTGTCTCAAAGGGCCGTTAAACCCAAACCAACCAACCAACCTACCAGTTCTACCATTTCTTCAAAGGGGAACATTTTTAGTGCCTTGCCGTTTGCTTTTCTAAATGATATAGCCTTTCACAAAGGGGGCTACTCTCAGAGGAAATAATGTCCAGCAAGGGAGCAAATCATTCCTTTGAGATTTGATTCCCATTGACTAGGGACGCAAGGAAGAGTTTTTCCCCTAAAAGTGATCCCGTTGACCTTTAAAATTCTAATGCGTAACAATAATGAGCCGCGACACGACTAACCCAACAAAGTGGCATGTGAGCCCAGCGAAGACTCAGATCAGCTTTGGCACCCGCCCAGTCTGACCAGAGTCTTTGCTGTGCACTTAAAGGGTAGCTATAGGTCTAAGCTACCTCCATGCCGACGGCAAAAACTCTGATCAGGCTTGGGGATGCTCAGGCTGATCTGAGTCTTCGCTGGGCGCACATGCAACTTTCTTCGTTATGTCGTGTCGCGGATCAAATTAATATCTAAATTGGTTGATGGGCAACGACAGAACTCAGTAACACCATTCCATTTCACATTAAGTATTCTGATGCTTATCAATATCATTTCATTGGCTGTTGAATGCTCTCTGACAGAAATGAATAAAAACAAAGAATTCAGCTACCGCGAACGCTTTGCGTGTTACAAGTTAGGGCTAACATGGCCATGAAGAACAGTTTTCGTTTCGGCTTATTTCTTTCATGTTCTTTGATTTGGACATACAGTTACGTCGCCTGCACGCCGGATTCCTGTAATTCCGTTCGATTTGACTCAAGCTATTTCAATAAAAAGATGGAGGGACATATTATTGAATCAAAGAAAGTGGTTTCATAGTCTGCTTGTGTGTACGAATGCATGGTTACAACAGATTGCCTTTCGTATAATTTTTACCCTTACAAAAACTGGTGTGAACTGAATTCGAAAAATAGTTCATTGTCTCCAGAAAGCATTGTGAATGCCACTGGAAAAGTTCGTTACTCTGACATAAGCATTTGGCCAAGGTCACTGGCACTGAAATGCGAAAAGGTCGAATGTCCGTCTGGCTACCGCTGTAACCAAGGAAACAATTTCACTGAGTGCAGATATGCAGTTGTAGATTGTGGAAAACCAAAAGCAGCACCCAAGGCAATACTGTCTCCAGGAAATTCGTCGCTCGGCACAGTGAGACAATATAAATGTTTGAAAGAATACGTCAGTGATGCTTGTCACACAAGTAAAATGGTCACCGAATGCTTGCCGACATGGCAATGGTCTTCAAATAATGCACAGTGTGTACATCAAGATAATATAGATGCTTGCGAGAACTTTTTCCTAACCGACTGCGACAGCATACCAGACACGGCGTTTACAGCTTCTACATATTACGGTGACTCTCTCAACCCTCATCTTGCTAGGCTCACTTCGCAAGCACCTGAATATGCCGCGTGGGCGCCTAAGACATTGGATATAAACCCGTGGATTCAAGTTGATATGCAAGAAACAAAACTTGTAAAAGGTGTTATAACACGAGGTCGCCCGACCAGCGGGCCGATAGGACAATGGGTAACTAAGTTCGAAATAGACTACAGTATGGACTGTGAAACCTGGATGCCAGTTGCAGAACCGAATGGAAATGCCAAGTTGTTTTCTGCTAATACTGACGCAGATAATAACGTGAGAAATGTTTTCGAGTACCCTATTAGAGCCAGATGTCTGCGACTCCGGCCACAAGCCTGGCATAACTGGATGTCCATGCGTTTCGACGTCATAGGCTGTTCCATAGGTGATGAATAAGCAGTGACAAACATTATGAGACAGTTTTGAAAGTGAGCCGCCTCAGAATAATGTGGTAACAGCAGAACCATCTTTACTGTAAAAATTCTAAAAATTCAGACAACTAACCAAATTACTGTTATAGTCATTAGACTGAGCAGTTTGTCCTAACACTGCAGAAAGGCGCCCAAAAGATGTAGATGGAATGGCAATAAATGTAGACTCTGATTAGACTTCACTGATCTTGGACTGCACCGTTTAATGAGACATATTTATCCCAATACATGTTTGAACAACCCGGGGATTTTTTTTCTACTGTCTGTTTTAAGGTGCTGGGGTCGTATTCATAAAACGACTTATGTCGTTGCTATGCTGTTGCTAGGTCTGAATCTCTGTGAAGGAGATTCCCAAAACTATGAAATTTGCTCTGGAGGAACAGTCTTTTTAGATTGTTCCTCCAGAGCAAATTTCGTAGTTGTAGGGAATCTCCTTCATAGAAATGTAGCCCTAGCAACAGCATAGCAACCACTTAAGTCATTTTATAAATACGGCCCCTGTTTCTGATGTACAATTTTTTCATGGATTTGAGTGACGGACTGCCTGGCTTTTTCTTGTATTTCATGATTTGATAATTTTGTTTATTAGTGTTATACGTATTATTCAGCTTTTATTTATTTATCATGATTATTTATTTATTCATTTTCTATTGTTGTTGTTGTTGATCTGTCCTGTCTAGTATCATTGTCACCTCATAAAGGGATTGTGTGTAAACGTTTTGTAGTTCCGTGTGTTGTGAAAAATGCAGACGACTTAAGTCGCCTAAGATTGCGCAGACCTTTTAGAATGACATTAAACCCCCCAGTAGTTATTACTGACCGTCCCAAGGCGGTACTTTCGTTGCCGTTGCATTTGTTTTATGTTCGGTGCTGTTTAATTTATTTTGTCTCATTTTAACTCTTCTAAAATAAAAATAGAAAATAGGTAAAAATGGTTGTTGAGTGCTTTTCGTGTGGTTTGCTTGGTCTGTTGTGGCCCTTCTGTTGGTCCGGGTTGTTTGGTTCAATAAAGATAGCTGAGTTGCCATCTATTTGGAAAAGAGCTGCTGACTCGGCTTATCACTTGTGATTTATTGTTTGTTGGGATGTCTTTGTCAATCTTTCCCTTTGACGTTGGGGATAGGGTTTGGGATCTGATTCAGTCAGTTCCTAAAGTGTAGTTACTCTTTTAATTTGTTATCACTTTGCAGAAATATGTTTACACAACATTTATTATGTCAAAAACTTTTCATCGTCACGTGCCTAAATACACGGCCATAATCTGTCACGTAAAAGTCACGTGTGATTGAAAGAAGACGTATTCTGTTAAAACATTTAGTCTTAAGGATATGAAACATTGATTGTAACTAGTTCAAACCTTAAACAAATTCTCGGTCAACAGCAAGAAACACGCATTAATAGTTATGTGATTACTTTCTGTTACTAAGATAATTCGGTGAAAGATACATTTTCCCGCTAAAAATATGACATCATATGTTGAAGCGATCGTCTGCAAGCAGTATGAATAATGAAGATATTTCAACAAAACAAACGCAAATCTAATAAATGTATACTTTCTATACAAAATTGTAGGAATTTTCGTATCTAGTGCGAGGCACGGGTTTCTGTCAAACTCCCTTTGGCTGCATTGACCTGCAACTGCGTTGACCTACATATTTTGTTTGTAAAATACAAGCACATACGTATTGATATGTTTGAATGCACTGTTTGGATATCTTTATCAAATCGACAGGTGGGAAGCTTCTCCGAGGTGAAAAAATAACAGTTTGCAAAAATTTGGCGAAAATTGCACTGGAACTGGCACACTCTTTTTTCTTGCACGCCGGATAGAAAATGCCATTCTATTCACCTGGATAGAAAATCTTATCTTACCCTGGTGTTCTGACTCAGGACCGAAAAAAATCACGAGCTGTTAATGCAGTGGTTGTATAGGAGCTCATGTACCTGCGTCGTCAAGTAACGTTGGCATTTTAGATGATGACGTCACAAAGACGGTAAAATGACGTCAATTCATGCACGCCAGTCGTTGACGTAAAGAGCCGAATGGCGGTCGTTGAAAGCGGCGCCTTCTTTCAAAACCAAATTGAAACCTCTCAAGCACTAGAATTACGCATTTTAAGAAGTTCTGAAGTTAAAATAAAACCTGGTGTGCAAGAAAAAGTATCTATCATTGGTGTGAGGTGTGGATAAAAAAATCCGTCACTCGGGATCACTGTTCGGCATCACTCGGCAAGCCTCGTGATGCCGAACAGTGACCCTCATGACGGATTTTCCTATCCATACCTCACACCCATGGTAGAACCTTATAATCTCCCGTTCACGTTCTTAATGCGAATGTTAGCGGCCGCGCAATGTTACCAGATTCGACTGTACTAAACTTCTTCTTGGTGCCAGAAGAGGACTGTGAGCTTTGATTGTAGCAGTTCCTGGATATATTTTAACTCTTATGTCACTAAAATCTTCAAAGGTGCAGAAAAATGTATATAATGGCAGGTCATGTTTCTCAAATTTCGAATAAAAATCATGAAACCAAAGCTTTTAATCACATTGATAAATTACCCCCTGCCCCTATGTATACACATAAAGTCAAAGAATTATCTCCATTTAATCAGAAGTGTAAAGGATCCTTCTCAGATCGAAGTAAGAAAGACCGAGGGAATGCCTAGCCCTTGTTTGGGATTATGTTTATGCTAAAAACTTTAAAAGAACAAAATAAATACAACATTTCAATTGATTTCTGTGGTCAAGTCCTACCGAGTCCAGCTAATGGATTTTTTGTACTCCAGAGGTCCAGTTATGGTGGTGGTTCTGTTTGTTTCATCATCATTCGTTAAACGCAGTATCATCGTTAGCTTAACACAGTAGCATCATTAGTTTAACGCAGTACTATCATAAACTTAACACAGTAGCATCATTAGCTTAATGCAGTATCATCATTAGCTTAACGCAGTAGCATCATTAGCTTAATGCAGTAGCATCATTAACTTAACGCAGTAGCATCGTCAGCATAACGCAGGATCATCGTTAGCTTAACGCAATAGCATCATTAGCTAAGCGCAGTAGCATTATTAGCTTAACGCAGTAGCATCATTAGCTTAACGCAGGAGCATCATAAGCTTAAGGCAGTATCGTCATTAGCTTTATGCAGTAACATCATTAGCTTAACGCAGTAACATCATTAGCTTAACGCAGTAGCATCATTAGCTTAATACAGACGCATCATTAGCTTAACGCAGAAGCATCATTAGCTTAAAAAATTGGCATCATTAACTTAACGTAATAGCGTCGTTAGCTTATCGCAGTAGCATCATGAGCTTAACGCAGTAGCATCATTAGCTTAATGCAGTCGCATCATTAGCTTAACGCAGTAGCAACATTAGCTTAACGCGGTATCATCATTAGCTTAATGCAGTGGCATCGTCAGCAACACGCAGTAGCATCATTAGCTAAACGCAGTAGCATCATGAGCTTGATGCAGTAGCATCATTAGCTTAACGCAGTAGCATCATTAGCTTAACGCAGTAGCACCATTAGCTTAATGCAGTAGCACCAGTAGCTTAACGCAGCATTATCATAAGCTGAACACAGTAGCATCACCAGCTTAACGCAGTAGCTTCATAAGCTTAACGCAGTACACCATTATGTTAACGCAGTAGCATCATTAGCTTAACGCAGTAGCATCATTAGCTTAACGCAGTACATCATTAGCTTAACGCAGTAGCATCATTAGCTTAACGCAGTAGCATCATTAGCTTAACGCAGTACATCATTAGCTTAACGCAGTAGCATCATTAACTTAACGCAGTAGCATCATTAGCTTAACGCAGTAGCATTAATAGCTTAAAGCAGTGGCATCATTAGCTTAACGCAGTAGCATCATAAGCTTAACGCAGTTCATCATTAGCTTAACGCAGTAGCATCATTATCTTTACGCAGTAGCCTCATTAGCTTAACGCAGTAGCCTCATTAGCTTAACCGGTAGCACCATTAGTTTAACGCGGTATCATCATTAGCTTAATACAGTACATCATTAGCCTAACGCAGTAACATCATAAGCATATCGCGGTAGCATCATTAGCTTAACGCAGTAGCACCATTAACTTTACGTAGTAGCATCATTAGCTTTACGTACATGTAGTAAGATCATTAACCTAACGCAGTAGCACCATTTACTTAACGCAGTGGCATTAATAGCTTAACGCAGTATCACCATTTGCTTAACGCAGTAGCATCGCTAGCTTAACGCAGAAGCATCATTAGCTTAACGCAGTAGCATCAATAGTTTAACGCAGTAGCATCATTAGCTTAACGCAGTAGCATCAATAGTTTAACGCAGTAGCGTCATTAGCTTAACGCAGTAATGTCATTAGCTTAATTCAGTAGTGTCATTAGCTTAACGCAGTAACACCATTAGCTTAACGCCGTAGCGTCATAAGTTAGCGAAGTAGCATCATTAACTTAACGCAGTAGCATCATTAACCCTACGCAGTAGCATCATTAGCTTAAAGCAGTAGCATCATTAGCTTAGGGCAGTAGCATCATTAACTAAACGCAATAGCTTTATTATTTTAACGCAATTGCATCATTAACTTAACGCAATAGCATCATTAACTTAACGCAATAGCATCATTAGCTACACGCAACAGCATCATTAGCTTAACTTAACGCAATAACATCATTAGCTTAACGCAGTAGCATCATTAACTTAACGCAATACCATCATTTGCTAAACACAGTAGCATCATTAGCTTAACGCAGTCATTAGTCAAGGCATTGTTAGGTCTTCTAGTACAAATAAAATGTCTTCAGCTTATATATTTGCTTATGTATTATATGAGAGGAGCTTTTAACGATGTCGTTAGTACATGTATTGAACAGCCGCGCCCAGATGAACCATGACAAAACATATGGCTTCTTGCACCCAGTTGTTAATACTGACCGTCCCAAGGCGGTACTTTCGTTGCGGTTGCATTTGTTTTATGTTCGGTGCTGTTTAATTTATTGTGTTCTCATTTTAACCCTTCTATAATAAAAATAGAAAATAGGTAAAAATAATTGTTAAAAGTTTTTCGTATAATTTGGTTAGTCTTTTGTAACCCTTCTGTTGGTCTAAATTATTTAGTTCAATAAAGATAGCTGAGTTGCCACCTATTTGGGAAAGAGCTGCTGACTCGGCTTATCACTTGTAATTTATTGTTTGTTGGGATGTCTTTGTCAATCTTTCCCTTTGATGTTGGGGATAGGTTTGGGATTTGATTCAGTCAGTTCCTGAAGTGTAGTTACCCTTTAAATGTGCGATGTATCAAAAAATGGTTTAAGCTCTCCCCTCAGGAGCACAGTAAGTCAACTGGCCATCACTTGGCGGGACATCTGTTTTTATGCTTTATTTATATATGTATTCTGTTTCGTGTATGGAGGCGGGGTGGAACCGATATTCCAGAACCCTCTCTGACTATTTAGGGCTTAGCAGAAGTTTGAATTTGCTGTGATTAAATATAAACTAGGAAAGCGATGAACTATGTTACTGAATATTTAATGATCTGGTACATAATGCCATGCGTTTCAAAAACAATAGGGATTCAATTTTATGTTTTCAGTACCTTGTATGTTAATTTAGTAGATCGCCATTAAATTGATTTTCTTTTTCTTTTAAATTTTATTCACAAAAATAAATAACAAAACAAAAACAATTAAAATATTGAAATTGATCGTTTGAAGTGTATTTTCAGCATTTGTTTAAGGTGTGTGGGTACAATGACATACTTATCCCGCTATTTTTACATGGGGGACACTTTTTATGAGTTCCATGTTTGCTTTCGTTTCTCAAAAAGGGTCAGTCATAAAGGAAAGAACTTTCTCCGAAAGAAGCAAATTCTTACCTTTAAGAATTGACCCCCATTGAGAAGGGGGGGGGGGGGGGATGAAAATGGCAGAGTTGCATCCCCTTAAAGTGTACCAATTCACCTTATGTATTTTGATGCCTCTCGATTAACATCTCTTTGATTGATAAACAGATTCTAAAACATGCGTACCATGGCAGAGCTAAATACAAACTGATTCGGCTTTCCGCGAAAGCTTTGCGTCTAAACGTGGAACGTAAAATAGCTATGAAAAATAGTTTTCATTCCAGCTTGTTTCTTCCGGTTCCTTGATTTGGACATACGCCCCCTGCATTCATGAGAGCTGCCTATCCGTTCCTTTTGACTCGCACAATTATAATAAAATGACGGAGGCACATGTTATTGAATCATAGAAAGTGGTAGCATATTCTATTTGTGTGTAAGAATGCAGGGTAACAACAGACTGCCTTTCGTACAACTTCTATCAGGAAACAAGAGGGCCATGAGGCCCTGAATCGCTCACCTGAGCAATTGGCAAAGTAGCAATTTCTTACGTCTGAAACTGTCAAAATATGAGTCTTGGATCAAACATTCAAAGAATGACCATGACCTCTTGTACTCATAAACTTTCATGTACTCATTAAGACAGCCATATATACCAATTTTTAGGCCAAAATCGTCAAACCTTTCCATGACATCTTATGTTCTAGCATTTTCCCATATTTGACCATGCCATTAAAGGTCAGTGGGAACCCAAGGTCATCATTTGAACAGTCTTGGTAGTACTCTAGTAATCCATGCTACTTACCAAGTTTCAAGGCTATAGGTCTATTGGTTCTGGAGAAGAAAAGTATTAAAGGTTTATACTATAAATGGGTATTGCCGCCATGTTGGGTATGTGACCTGAACCGTTTGAACAATTTTTTTTCAATCAACCCCTGAAGGCTCTATATGAAATGTGTTTACAATTGGCCCCTTGGCTTTTCAGGAAACGTTTGAAAATGCCAAAATATGACCTTGACCTCTTTAACTCATAATTCTTCATGACCTCATTAAGACGACTGTATATACCAATTTTTAGGGCCAAACTCTTCAAAACTTTCCAAGAAATCGTATGTTCTAGCATTTTCCCATGTTTGACCTTGCCGTAAAAAAGGTCAAGGTCAACCCAAAGTCATAGTTTAAACAATTATGATAGTGCTGGAGTACCGAAATGATACATACCAAGTTTGAAGGCCATCGGTCAATTGGTTCTGGAGTATAAGATATTTAAAGGTTTTTACCATATTTGGGCATGGCGGCCATGCTGATCATGTGATCCAGACCATTTGAAGAAATTTTCGTTCCCTCAACCCTTGAATGCTCTTTATGATATTTGATTACAACTGGCTCAGTGGCTTTTAGGAAAAAGTTTGAAATTTTCAAACTATGAGAATTCCGTGTCAAAGGTCAAAGAACGACCTTGACCTCTTGTACTCATAAATCTTCAAGTAATAATTAAGCTGACTGTATTTACCAATTTTAGTCCTAAATCTTCAAAACTTTCCATGAAATCATATGTTCTAGGATTTTCCCATAATTGTCCTTGCCGTAAAAAGGTCGTAGTCAATCCACGGTCATCATTTGAACACTCTTGATAGTACTCGAGTACCCAATGCTGCGTATCACGTTGTAAGGCCATCGGCTAATAGGTTCTGGAGAAGAATATTTTCAAACATTTTTACCATATATGGGCACGGCAGCCATGTTGGTCATGTAACCTGGACCGTTTGAACAAATTGTCATTCCCTCAGCCCCTGAAGGCTCTAAATGAAATTTGGTTACAATTGGCCCAGCGGTTTTTGATGAGATTGTTTCATATTTTCAAAATATGAGAGTTCTGGGTCAAATGTCAAAGAATTACCTTGACCTCTTGTACTCATAAATCTTCATGTACTCATTAAGACGACTGCATATACAATGTACCAATTATTAGGCCTATATCTTCAAATTTTCCATGAAATCTTATGTTCTAGCATTTTTCCATATTTGACCTTGCCGTAAAAAAGGTCATAGTCAAGCCAAGATCATCATTTGAACAATCTAGATAGTACTGGAGTACCCAATGCTACATATCAAGTTTCAAGGCCATCGGTCAATTGGCTCTGGAGTAGAAGTATTTTGAAAGGTATTTACAATATATGAGCGTGGCGGCCATATTGGTCACGTGACCTGGACCGTATAAATAAATGTTTGTTCCCTCAGCCCATGGAGGTTCCATAAAATTTGGTTTCTATTGGCCCAGCGACTTTTGAGGAGCTGTTTGAAATTGTCATAATATGAGAGTTCTGGGTCAAAGGTCAAAGAATGACCTTGACGTCTTGTACTCACAAATCTTCATGTACTCATTAAGATGACTGTACTTACCTATATATAGGCCAAACTCTTCAACAGCATCCAAGAAATCTTATGTTCTAGCATTTTCCCATATAAAAGCACCAACGACCAAATTTGAACTTACCGTAATATAAGTCAAGGTCCGCCCAAGGTCAGAATTGGAAGTAGCTTGGTAGTACTTGCATACCCAATGCTACATTCTAAGTTTCAAGGCCATCAGCCTATTGGTTCGTGAGAAGAGGATTTTTAGGTTTTTACAATGCATGTATATGGGCATGGCGGCCATGTTGGTCATGTGACCAAGACTGTTTGAACATTTTTTGCCCCCCCCCCCCCCTTCCTGTAGAGGCTACATATGAAATTTGGTTCCAATTGGGTCAGTGGTTTCAAAGGAGAAGTTATTTGAAAGTGTGGATGGACGACGGACGGACGATGGACGACGGACGGACGATGGACGACGGACGGACGATGGACGACGAACAAGGGAGCCTGCCTATCCTATAAGCCCTCCCAGCTGCCTATCCTATAAGCCCTCCCAGAGGTTTTGGCTCAGGTGAGCAATAAAAACTGGTGTGAACTGAATTTGAAAAATAGTTCATTGTCTCCAGAAAGCATTGTGAATGCCACTGGAAAAGTTCGTTACTCTGACATAAGCATTTGGCCAAGGTCACTGGCACTGAAATGCAAAGAGGTCGAATGTCCGCCTGGCTACCGCTGTTACCAAGTAAACAATTTCACTGAGTGCATGGGCCGTATTCATAAAGCAACTTCAGTCGTTGCTATGCTGTTGCTAAGGGTAAATTTCTATATTGGAGATTCCCTACAACTATGAAATTTGGTCTGGAGGAACAGTCTTACAAAGACTGTTCCTCCAGAGCAAATTTCATAGTTGTAGGGAATCTCCTTTATAGAAATTCAGCCTTAGCAACAGCATAGCAACGACATAAGTTGTTTTATGAATACGGCCCCAGATATGCAGTTGTAGATTGTGGAAGACCAAAATCAGCACCCAAGGGAATACTGTCTTCAGGAAATTCGTCGCTCGGCACAGTGAGACAATATAAATGTTCGAAAGGATACGTAAGTGATGCTTGTCACACAAGTAAAATGGTCACCGAATGCTTGCCGACATCGCAATGGTCTTCAAATAATGCACAGTGTGTACATCAAGATAATATAGATGCTTGCGAGAACTTTTTCCTAAGCGACTGCGACAGCATACCAGACACGGCGTTTACAGCTTCTACATATCACAGTGGCTCTCTCAAACCTCATCTTGCTAGGCTCACTTCGCAAGCACCTGAATATGCCGCGTGGGCGCCTAAGACATTGGATATAAACCAGTGGATTCAAGTTGATATGCAAGAAAAAAAACTTGTAAAAGGTGTTATAACACGAGGTCGGAGTTACGTCAGCCCGACCCGCGGGCCGATAGAACAGTGGGTAACTAGGTTCGAAATAGACTACAGTATGGACTGTGAAACCTGGACGCCAGTTGCAGAACCGAATGGAAATGCCAAGTTGTTTTCTGCTAATACTGACGCAGATAATAACGCGAGAAATGTTTTCGAGTATTTTATTAGAGCCAAATGTCTGCGACTCCGGCCACAAGCCTGGCACAACTGGATGTCCTTGCTTTTCGACGTCATAGGCTGTTCCATAGGTGATTAATAAGCAGTGACAAACGGTATGAGACAGTTTTGAAAGTGAGTCGCCTCAGAATAATGTGGTAACAGCAGAACCATTTACTGTAAAAATTCTAAAAATTCAGACAACTAACCAAATTACTGTTATAGTCATTAGACTGAGCAGTTTGTCCTAACACTGCAGATATGCGCTCAAAAGATGTAGATGGAATGGCAATAAATGTAGACTCTGATTAGACTTCACTGATCTTGGACTGCACCGTTTAATAAGACATATATATCCCAATACATTTTTGGGGATTTTTTCTACTGTCTGTTTTAAGGTGCTGGGGTCGTATTCATAAAACAACTTAAGTCGTTGCTATGCTGTTGCTAGGTCTGAATCTCTGTGAAGGAGATTCCCAAAACTATGAAATTTGCTCTGGAGGAAGTCTTGTTAGATTGTTCCTCCAGAGCAAATTTCGTAGTTGTAGGGAATCTCCTTCATAGAAATGTAGCCCTAGCAACAGCATAGCAACCACTTAAGTCATTTTATAAATACGGCCCCTGTTTCTGATGTACAATTTTTTCATGGATTTGAGTGACGGGCTGCCTGGCTTTTTCTAGTATTTCATGATTTGATAACTTTGTTTATTATTGTTATACGTATTATTCAGCTTTTATTTATTTATCATGATTATTTATTTATTCATTTTCTATTGTTGTTGTTGATGACCTGTCCTGTCTAGTATCATTGTCACCTCATAAGAGGATTGTTTGTAAACGTTTTGTAGTTCCGTGTGTTGTAAAAAATGCAGACGACTTAAGTCGCCTAAGATTGCGCAGACCTTTTAGAATGACATTAAACCCCCCCCCCCCCCCCCCCCCCAGTAGTTATTACTGACCATCCCAAGGCGGTACTTTCGTTGCCGTTGCATTTGTTTTATGTTCGGTGCTGTTTAATTTATTTTGTCTCATTTTAACTCTTCTAAAATAAAAATAGAAAATATGTAAAAATGGTTGTTGAGTGCTTTTCGTGTGGTTTGCTTGGTCTGTTGTGGCCCTTCTGTTGGTCCGGGTTGTTTGGTTCAATAAAGATAGCTGAGTTTCCATCTATTTGGAAAAGAGCTGCTGACTCGGCTTATCACTTGTGATTTATTGTTTGTTGGGATGTCTTTGTCAATCTTTCCCTTTGACGTTGGGGATAGGGTTTGGGATCTGATTCAGTCAGTTCCTAAAGTGTAGTTACTCTTTTAATTTGTTATCACTTTGCAGAAATTTGTTTACACAACATTTATTATGTCAAAAACTTTTCATCGTCACGTGCCTAAATACACGGCCATAATCTGTCACGTAAAAGTCACGTGTGGTTGAAAGAAGACGTATTCTGTTAAAACATTTAGTCTTAAGGACATGAAACATTGATTGTAACTAGTTCAAACCTTAAACAAATTCTCGGTCAACAGCAAGAAACAAGCATTAATAGTTATTTGATTACTTTCTGTTACTAAGATAATTCGGTGAAAGATACATTTTCCCACTAAAAATATGACATCATATGTTGAAGCGATCGTCTGCAAGCAGTATGAATAATGAAGATATTTCAACAAAACAAACGCAAATCTAATAAATGTATACTTTCTATACGAAATTGTAGGAATTTTCGTATCTAGTGCGAGGCACGGGTTTCTGTCAAACTCCCTTTGGCTGCATTGACCTGCAACTGCGTTGACCTACATATTTTGTTTGTAAAATACAAGCACATACGTGTTGATATGTTTGAATGCACTGTTTGGATATCTTTGTCAAATCGACAGGTGGGAAGCTTCTCCGAGGTTAAAAAATAACAGTTTGCAAAAATTTGGCGAAAATTGCACTGGAACTGGCATACTCTTTTTTCTTGCACACCCGATAGAAAATGCCATTCTATTCACCTGGGATAGAAAATCATATCTTACCCTGGTGTTCTGACCCAGGCCGGAAAAAAATCACGAGCTGTTAATGCATTGGTTGTATAGGAGCTCACGTACCTGCGTCGTCAAGTGGCGTTGGCATTTTAGATGATGACGTCACGAAGACGGTAAAATGACGTCAAGTTATGCACGCCAGTCGTTGACGTAAAGAGCCGAATGGCGGTCGTTGAAAGCGGCGCCTTCTTTCAAAACCAAATTGAAACCTCTCAAGCACTAGATTTCGCATTTTAAGAAGTTCTGAAGTTAAAAAAAACGTGGTGTGCAAGAAAAAGTATCTATCATTGGTGTGAGGTGTGGATAGAAAAATCCGTCACTCGGGATCACAGAGCTCCATCTACCCCTACTAGTTTTAATTAGAGACTAGTAACTTTGAGACAGGACACCTTCCAAGGTTGACGAGCCCCATCTGCCCACATGCAACAGGTAGTACTGGATTACATGGTACCAGTAGCAGGTTTTGCCTGACCTGACCTGGGGTATGAGAAGGGGTACAAGAAGGGGTAACAGAGATAATTTAAGGATAAATTACCATGTTTATGCATAAAAACAGATTAACTGGAACACGACAAAACAAACAAATTGGCGCGTGCTCCCAGTGAAGACTCTGATCAGCCTGGGCATCCAACCAGTCTGATCAGAGTATTTTGCAGTCTGCATGGAGCTAACTTACACTCTGAGCTACTCGGTGTGCCCTTTAAGGGCACACCAAGGATTCTGATCGGAACGGGCAGATGTCAGGCTTGAAGCACATGCCACCCCGCTGGCTCCGTCGTGCTGCGGCTCATATATTGTGACCATTCATTTGAACTGCCTTGCCAAAACGGTTCTAATGAGGGGTCACAACGTATGTTTTGATAAATAAGAAAAGTTATTTTCAGAATTATCCTCCAAAACACACGTTATCTTGGACTCTGATACCATTCTGACGATTGTTTTGGGGGGATTTTTATCTTCTGTCTCCATATAGACCATGAGCCAGAAATGGTTTACCCCCCCCCCCCCCAGGGGGAATTTTGTAGACCATACTTTTCTTAAAGCCCAGCATCTAAGAAGTATTTTGCAGCCTATGGGCCTATTTTCGATTATATACGTTACCGAGGGCTATTTTGTTAAACTCACATAAATTGATGATAGAATCATTTTATTTTCGTTGGTAGCAGTTTCTTCATGAAAGAATCTTTAAATATAAAAGAAAAAACGCATTCTGGTTTATGTTCTATGATAAGTCATTACTAGAAGTAACGTAAATAACATTAACATTTAAAATATTTCATTATAATACCTTTAATCAGGTTTTTTCCCACTGTCACATAAAAAGCAATAATATATATAAGTCTGGGTGTTCTTATGATATACTGTGTACTAGGACCTAGCAACACTTCTCTCAGTTATTTCTCTTAGGGATTCATGAGGTGTGTTTTATACGTGATTAAAACCAGTATACTACAAATTGTAATGTTAAGGGCATAGATATATTCTGCACACGTAAAACAGGGTTTTTTTGCTGGCAACTTTGTTATTATATCAAAGATAAAAGTATTTCATAATAGCGTTGCCCAGTTTGTTTCTTTTACAATTTGTATATTTGAGTTCTAAAGACAGTAACATACGTTAAATTTTGTTATATACAACTTAAAAAATAAAGAAAATACCACACCAGAAAAGATAAAAAGATAAAGCCGCAGCTAAGCCAGCATAGATTTTGCATATAGGGCTCGAGTAAAATGATATACAATCAGTATGATAACATTAAAAGCTAAGCGCTTTTGACGTGTTTAGTATAAAATTATAAAATAATCAGTAATTAACATTGCAAATGTAGTACCACCTTGTTTACTGACAGAATTTGGTATAGTTTTTACGTGCACACTGAAAAAACTATAAAGCAGAACAGTAAACCTGAAGTTTGACTTAAGCCCAAAACAGTTCTGCATCAAAGCTAATGTAGATATTTGCTGGCAGCGTATTCTTACTGTTGTAAGACTATCGTATATTTTACGTTACCAAGGGAAACAACATTGCTGAGTTACAGTTAAGAAACAAACTTTTGAAAATAATTAATGGTAGTGACAATACATTGCTTTATTTAGCTTATTTATGTATTTAACAATAATGTGTCAACCAGGAGTTTGGGAGAATAGTATCAGAAACATTTAATACAGAAAAGAGACACTGGCAGTTTACTAGCATACTTTAGCAATCTATTAATGCTATGTTTAAGATGATCTATATTTCTATGCTTTTGTTTCTTTCTTTTTAAAGTCTAAATACTTTGGATAATCTCTTAAAGAATCTAACTACATTCAACCATCTATTAAAGCATCTATTCACCAAAAAACATAAAGATACATTTAGTTGGACAAAAATGTTTCAGGGACAGTGTTCCAGTAGCTCTGCACACATACTGAAATGGCAAATGAAAATGACAGAATATATTAATGTTAGTCCTCGCTGTTCAGATATCTATGAGCAAATCTTAGTTGTTCTCCTTCAGACTGTATTCGCATACACTGTAGTTATGCTTTGCAGCATAATATTGAGAAAAAAAAAAAAGAAAGGCGGAACAAGTAACGTATACAACGTATTCATTGCGAGTTTATGGATTCTTCATTTCCGATATCCTAAACTAGCAAAACAGTATTTCTAAAGAGCAAATAATCAAACAATAGAAATAGTGCATACCTATACATGCCAAGGAAGGGTTAACCTAAATAACTTACTGCATTTGATCTCTGTGACCTTGTATTGCCATATTGTTTACTTTTTAGCAATAAATATGGTTGAAAACTGCTTATTTATGACATCTTACTGCCTATCTTATCGTCTTTGTCCAAGTTTATTAAATACTGTTAGGGAATACAGCATTTTGGCAATATCCAAACAACAATTTTAGTTGCTTACATATTGAAAAATTGACTGAAATTTGTATTTCGTAACACCTTTAGTCCGTGATAGTAACAACAAGTGGGAATAAAACCATGGGGTTTGCAAAATTACCTGACCAGTTAAATATTTGTAACAACATAATGAAAAATAGAACTCCTGAACAAGCTGATAACAGAATGATGTATGCGTTATAAAGTATGTCACTTTCTATCAGCCTTAAATTTTCACATTGTTAATAGTTTGTAATGTATTTGATGGCCGGGAGCTGCATAAACAGATCATGTAGATCACAAATTAATATGTAAGTTATGATCACGGGAGCCACACATATTTGCTATCTATGTAAAACAGTTACTGTGCAAAGAGGCTCGGGGCTGACGATTCGACTGACAGCATAGAAAAATGGTGTTTATCCCTGTTGGGAGAGTTGGTACTGCTTTTGATTGCCTCGGCTGGCAGTCACAGTTGCATATTTGTATGTAGGGTAATTGAATGGCTCAGCCAACAGCACAGGTCGCGAAATTGGTTTTATCCCCATCATGACGAGAACCTAAATATTAATCAGTCGCAGCATATATCAACTCTTACTTATTTCATTCTATGGATAAAATTTTTAAAAAAAATCATCTTTATGAAGTCACTTTTAAGTGAAAGTAAAAAGTATGCAAAGACCAGGAACTGAAACAATCAAAATCCAAATCCAGCCCTCAAACCATAGTTGGAAACAACTAAGATTACAAATAATCAAGATACAGAGAACATATGGCCAACCGAGTCAGCAGCTTGTTCCCAAAAGGTGGCCACTCAGCAACCCAAACCGAACCAAAAATAATAAGAACATACATAAGGTAAAACATCACAGAAACTCTGACACCAAAAACAGGCAACAGAGAACCACAACAGAACTACCGCCTTGGAACGGTCAGTAATTAATTACTGGGGGGCTTAAATCGATTTTACAGGCCCAACCTCACCCTCAGTTTCTGAAGTGGTACAAAACATTTAGTTGGTTGTTCGGTTCGCATGATAACCCTCTAACTCGTCAATGAATCATCACGGTAAACACATAAATCAAATTTCAACACCATGAAGAAGCAAAGACGAGGACTCAACAGATACAACGGGCCGTCTGACAGGTGGAGATCCCTGTCCTGCCAAACAACCCCACTGGAAATCTTAAGCAAAAGAAGGTCAGCAGTTGAGCCCCGGTGGACCAAGCAACAGACAAAAAGGCTCCGGTCCCAACCAACTACAATATATAGCTTTAGGTCGGGGCCATCATAGAGTCTGACGACCGATCCCCCGGTGTGCAATTAAAGAGTGCAGCAAAGTTATCAACCGTGATTGGGTTAATCACTAAGCATGCAGACTGTCGCATAACATTTAAATTATAGCCAATACGTTTGTGACGTATTATTATTTTTCGGAATTGATCAGAAAAATCAGTCCTACCCTTAATCTTTTTGAATTTGTATACTAAGTCACCATAAAATTCTGGTTCCGATAGGCCTTGGTGTAAAAGAAATTTTAATCCGACATCAAATTTTGAAACCAATTCATGGTGTCTGCGATAGAATTTAGAAAAAGCCTTTCTAAGCTTATGATACCGATAGCCCTGTTGAAGTAGTTTAGCAGTTAAACATTTATTACGAGCATTAAAGTCATCTACATGACTACACACTCTAGCAAATCTTATAAGTTGAGAAATATACACTCCATAAGAGGGACGACGTGGAACGTCACCGTCCAAAAATGGAAAATTAACTATATCAAAGTCAAAGTCATCACGTTTATCATAAATTTTAGAAGATACAAAACCGTTAGAAATAGATAGATGTAAATCCAAAAAGGGGGCCTCGGTATCTGAAGTATTAGCTTTATTCAATTTAAGTTCAGGTGGGTAAATTTGGTTAACCATGCTTTCAAAATAAGGATTATCAATATTCAGAAGATCGTCTAAATATCTAGAGGTTGAGTTAAATGCCTCAATGATATCAGCTTGATTATCAACAGAAAGAGAAGTCATGAAATCTCTTTCATAACAAAATAAAAACAAATCGGCCACAAGAGGAGCACAATTTGTACCCATCGGAATACCAACAATTTGTCTGTATAACTTATTACCAAATCTGATGTAAATATTATCTAAGAGATATGATAAGGCGTCACATACATTCTGACATGACCAAAGACTATATCCTCTATATATTTTACGGTCAGTAGAAGTGAAAAACGCTTTCTTATCGTTACAGGCAATATAAAGGGTATCTTCATTTTTGGAGAACTTTTTGAAGGCCCTCTCAATCAAATCAACAAGTTTTTCCTTTATTAAATTATGGGGTAATGTGGTATAAAGAGTAGAAAAATCATAAGTGAACAAACTAGTCGCACGGAACCCTCTTGACTTCAGTTTACTAAGTACCTCACCAGAATTTTTTATAGACCAAAACATATTTTTCCCTGACCTCTCATACACTGTCTCATAGTACCAAATGACACGAGATTTCACAGCAGTGAGGCAAGAAGTTAATAATTTAGATAATTCTGTAGTAGTACAAGAGCTAGAGTTGGCAATGAATCTAGCTTTATACGGTTTTTTGTGAAGCTTAGGTAACCAATACATCGTAGGAAGTTTGTCTTGGCGTTCGTTAACGTTTACAGCAAACTTTAAAGGCAAATTATTTGAGTGGCTGAATTGAAGGCAAGGTCGACATGCTTCAGCTATAACAATCTATGTGGGTCTTGCTGAGTTTTTGTGTATTTCAAAGAGCTAAATTGCCATCTGACTACCAGTGGTAAGCTAATACTACAGCAATGAATAATTCATATTGCCCGGGAACTACATTTTTGATAACAGATGACTCACAAATCTTATCCCCCGACATATTACAATTATGTAACGTAACATTACTGTTAGATTGATTTTAAATATACACTATCCAATGATTTTTTTTATAGTTTGAGGACATATAAAACGGGCGTTTCTTCGTGTTTACATATACAACAGTGTCTACTTAAGACATAATATAAATAATATTAAAAACGAAATGCAGCTGATGTTGGCTATCTTAGCTTTTCTCGTCATTTTGTAGGTTAAATTCTTCAAAAATAAGTTTCTGTCCACATTTAATATATCCACTGCTAACTGCTGCCTTACTTATCTAAGCTGTGCATGAATCAAAGAAGATTGATGGAGCACGTATAAACTTCAGTCCACCAATTCAGAGATTTAGTCTGGTTGTTCTTTTTTTTCGAATTTTTGTAGTGGTTATATACGTTACATATTTATCGTGACTGCTGATGAGTTTTGTAAGACTTTAGTTTGTTTGTTTTTTTTATACCAGACTATTGAAACAGTCATATATATATAACTATTACTTTTCTCTTCACTTCATTCTTACAATTTTCTCCTTATATTACATGTATTTAGACATTGAAGGGAAAAACGTCAAATACAACGTAAACTACATTATACGGGTTAGTCAACTTATCGTTGACAATGTCAATTACCTTGAAACAGCGATTTATGTACTAACAGACAAAACCCAACATTATTTAGGGCGAATACTAACATTTGTATACCAATGTGTATTTTCTATTATAACGTGAATATGTAAATTTGGGTTGTGTAAGTAACGTTGACGTTACACGTTAATGTCCCAACGTACAGAGGGCTAACATGTGTCATTTTGTTTCTTATATAATGTAGTTTCAGAAAATCATAGTGTCCTAAATTCCCCCGGGGGAGGGGGGTCTATGGTCAGCTCAAGGTCTAATACCAAGAATTCCCCTGCGTCTTGCCTGTCTGCCCATTGTCACAAAACTGGGCTGTTCCAGAAGAGAATACCTAATACAGTAGTACCTAATTCAAGGGCTCAAACAAGTTTAACCTTGCCATAAAATGTCAAAGTCAACTTATTATCATGTTTAACTTGGTGGTAAAAAAAGGTCAAGGGCAACAACCCAAGGTCTTCAGTTGAACAATCTTGGTATTACTCTTGTACCAATGCTACACACCAAAGTTCTAGGGCATCGGTCAACTGATTCGGGCGAAGATTTCCAACGGTTTTTACTATATATGGGCATGGTGGCCATGTTGGACATGTGATCTGGAGCCGTTGAAGAAATGTTCGTTCCCTCTGCCCCTGAAGGCTCTATACAAAATCTGGTTATAATTGCCTGTGTTTTTGTGGAGATGTTTGAAATAGTCAAAATATGAGAGTCCGTGGTCAAAGGTCAAAAGATGAACTTGACCCCATGTACTCATAAATCTTCATGTAATCATTAAGATGACTGTATATACCAATTTTTAGGCAAAGTCTTCAAAAGTTTCCATGAAATCTTACGTTCTAGCATTTTCCCATGTTTCAGCTTGCTGTAAAAATAGTCAGGATCAATCCAAGGTCATCGTCTGAACAGTCTTGGTAGTATCAAGTACCCAATGCTTTATACAAAGTTTCAAGACTATCAGTCAAGGGGTTTTGGAGGAGAAGGTTTTAAAGCTTTGTTACCATATATGTGCATGTTGGCCATGACGGTCATATGGCCAGGATAGTTTGAACAAATTTTCGTTCCCTGAGCCCCTGGGGGCTCTATATAAAATTCGGTCACAATTTGCCCAGTGACTTTTGGCAGATGTCATGAATATGTCAAAATATACGAGTCCTGGGTAAACGAATGACCTTGAACTCTTGTACTCATAAATCTTCATGTACTTATTAAAATGTCTGTATGCACCAATTTTCTGGCCAAAATCTTCAAAATCTTATCTTATAGTATTTTTCCATATTTGACATTGCTGTAAAAAGGCCACGGTCAACCCAAGGTCACCTTTTGAGCAATCTTTGTAGTACTTAAGTACCTGGTGCAACATACCAACTTTCAAGGAAATCGATCCTCTGGTTCTGGAAATAATAGATTTTTTAAACTTTTAACATATACGGGCGTGGGGGCCATGTTGGTCATGTGACCTGGACCGTATGAACAAGTTTTCATTCCATCAACCCCTGAAGGCTCAAAATGACATTTCATTACAATTGTCCCAGTGGCTTTTGAGGTGAATTTTGAAACTGTAGAAATATGATAGTCCTTGGTCAAAGGTCAAATAATGACTTTGATCTTTTTTACTCATAAATCTTCATATACTCATTAAGATGACTGTATATACCAATTTTTAGCCCAAATCTTCAAAGTTTTCAAGATATCTTATGCTCTAGCATTTTTCCATATAAAAGCACAAGAAAGCGAAATTGACCTTACCGTTACAAAGGTCAAGGTCAACCTAAGGTCAAAATTTGAACAAGTTTAAAAGTACTCGGATTCCCACTGCTACTGACCAGGTTTCAAGACCATTGGCCTGTTGGTTCTGGAGAAAAAAGATTTTTAAGGTGTTTACCATACATGCGTGGCGGCCATGTTGGTCATGTGACCCAGGCCACTTGAACAATATTTCGCTCCTAAATGCCCTAGAGCCTACATTTGAAATTTGGTTACAATCGGCTCAGTGGTTTCAGAGGAGAAGTCGTTTGAAATTGTGGACGGCCGGACGGACTACGGACAACGGAGCCTGCCTATACTATATGCCCCCTCGGAGCCGCTGGCTCAGATGAGTTAAAATGGTACACTTAAACTAATCCTAAATGGAACAGTTTGTTCTTACACGGCAAAATGCTCCCAAAAGACGTACACGGAATGACAAACAGTGTTGACCCTGGTCAGACTGCTCCTATGGGAGCAGCCTGACCTTGGTCTGCACAGTTTGAATAGACATATCTGTCCCAATGCTTAGCTTTTTACGGTGTGATTAGCGAAAATCATATTCAATTTATTTCAAGAATTGTACAGAGAAAAACGTTTTTTTTTTTCTTTTGTCTTCCATGTAGAGAGGGGGGCAGGGAGGGGGGCACAATTTTTAACATGTCAGAAAGCTTTCGTTTCATTGATTTTTAATGCAAGTTTTAGACCAATGTCCTGACTATATAGACTTTTCTGCACATTTGGCGATTTTTCACAAAGTTCGTGTGAAACGAAAGCTTTCTGTCATGTTAAAAATTGTCCCCCTCCCCCACTCCCCGCTATATAGGCATAAATTCAGTGAATTTTCTATATAATTTAAAGGATTCTTCCCACATTAAAGAATGAAAGAATTTGGGATTACCTGCCCCTGGTATGGATTATGCGCATTCTGAAAATCATGAGCAAAATCACTACAAATTTACAATTGAGCCACGACGCGAGAAAACCAACAATGTGGTTATGCGCCCAGCGCAGACTCAGATCAGTCTGGGCATCCGTCTGGGCCGCTCAGACTTTTTGCTAAGCGCTTAAATGGTAGCTAAGTGTCTCAGCTACCTCCATGCGGACAGCGAAGACTCTGATCAGACTGGGCGGATGCCCAGGCTGATCTGAGACTGCGCTGGGCGCACAACCACTTCGTTGGTTTTCTCGCGTCGCGGCTCAATTGATTTCTGTGGTCAAGCCCATCCGGAAAAGCTAATGGATATTTTATACTCCAGAGGTCCAGTGTGTGTTGGTGTTTCTGTTTGTTTCATCATGGAGTTTCACATGGACCGAACAACTGAAGATCTAGACCCGGTTCGCTAAACACCTTTCGTTAGTTTCAATTTCATACAGTTTGTTCAGTGAAACGGGCACAGATATACCATGGCAGAACTCATGGCTACTGGTGATGCATCAAAAAAGCAATTTAAGCACCCCCCCCCCCCCCTCCCTAACACAGTAAATTAATAACTGATTGTCCTATGGCGGGGATTCTATTTTGGTTTACTTTACGTTTGATATATGTAGACGGTATTGGACCAATATTCCAGAAACCTCTCTGACTAATAAGGCTTGGCAAACTTTGCTCTATAGGGAATCGATGAACCAGCTATTTTATGGTACTAAATATTTTATAACGTTGTGAAATGGCATGCATTTAGAAAATAATAGGGTATTTGTTTCTTTGTGTCACTACCTTGCATCGTTTAGTTAATTGTTATTAAAATGATTTTAATTTATTGTTCAGTTTATGTCGATAAAAGTATAAAACAAGATTATCAATTGTATGTTTCAGCATTGTTTAATATGTGCGCCGCGACACGACACGACAAAATAAACAAAATGGTATGTGCGCCCAGCGCATACTCAGATCAGCCTGGGCATCCGCTACCATTTTAGCTAGGATTTAAGCGCAAAGTGAAGACATTGATCAGACTGGTTGGATGCCTAGACTGATCTGAGTCTTCGCTGGGCGCACATGGCACTTTGTTGGTTTTGTCGTGTCGCCGCTCATGTAGGGTATACTGCCATGCTTTCCCACCATTTGAGCCACGACACGAGAAAACCAACAATGTGGTTGTGCGCCCAGCACAGACTCAGATCAGCCTGGGCATCTGCCCAGTCTGAGCAGAGTCTTTCCTAAGCGCTTAAAGGGTAGCTAAGGGTCTAAGCTACCTTCATGCGGACAGCGAAGACTCTCATCAGACTGGGCGGATGCCCAGGCTGATCTGAGTCTGCGCTGGGCGCACAACCACATTGTTGGTTTTCTCGTGTCGCGGCTCATTTCTCGAAGGGAAACAAATTTAGTGACATCCTGTTTGCTTTTAGCTCACCCGAGCCGAAGGCTCCGGGGGACCTTATAGGATAGGCAGGCTACGTTGTCCGTCGTCGTCGTCGTCCGTCCAGTTTCAAATGACTTCTCCTATGAAACCGCAAGGCCAATTTTAACCAAAGTTCATGTGTAGCCTCCAGGGGTATTAGGAATGAAAATAATGTTCAACCAGTCCTGATCACATGACCAAAATGGCCGTTACGCCCATATATAGTAAAAACCATTAAAAATCTTCTTCTTCAGAACAAATAAGCCGATGGCCTTGATACTTGGTATGTAGCATTGTGGCTAAACACAGAGCATATGTCACATTCAATGTAAAAATTATTCAATATTTTAAAAATATCAGCCACATCGTAAAAGACTTTAAGACATATGTCCAACCTTTGTTTTTACTTTAAAACTCTGTATTGTAAATGCTCAAAATTGTGGTATAGGTTATTAAGGGCTGTAAATAAATGTCTCAGAATCGTAGTTGAATGGTTCCTCTAAATGGTAGATATTAGAAAGCATTGAATACTTCTCTAAATCGTAGTTTATTCCCTTCCCATTTCCGTTCCGACAATGGTTAACTCTGATTAGTAGGTTTTCTCACTGCCGCTCCGACAGTTGTCCTCTTTAAACCATAAACCCCCTGTTTAAGTCTGCTCAAGTCTTCTGCTCATGTCCAGTAACTAACTTCAGCTGTTGCTAACGTCACCTATCCCCATTGACAACGTCTCATGACGCTGACGTCAACTAATTGTAAAACTAAACAATATTTACTTGAAACATATGCCATACAAGTAATAACAAATTATAAAAATGCAAAAAATCGCGGAGTGTCTATGACACTCCCACACATAAAAATGTTTAACTGTACTTTTATCCTTTATTGAGTTCTTTATGCCGCACCTCTCTTTGGTCACTGTTTTACAGTGTGCTTCTGATTTGGATCATAATCCTGACATCCTTCAAAATTTCTCACCAAATTTGTCGGTTTGTGTTTAACACTGTGTATACCTCTTTTTTCAGATGTTTAGTTTTGTGTCAAAAGACTAAGCATCTTTACCCATGTATTCACCAGTTTTTCATCGTCACCAGAAATTTCACAATTCTAAAGTAGAATCTGTTTCTTTATTAGCCGAAACTACGTAGTCCGGCCCATGTTTCTACTTCTGTATGTATTCTCTGCTCTTGAAGGAATTTTTGACGATTTCTTTATCAGCATCCTGATTTCCTCCATACCAATTTCTTCATTTTTCACTAAATCCTTAGCATCTGCATATCTGAAGGTTGACTGTGACTTCTTTGGTTGAGTTTCTCCTTGTTTCATTGCCTTCTTATCTTCTAAAGCCTCCAATAATCCTTCTGTCCTTCTATCAGCAGTTTGAAACCCCTCGATTAATTCTGTAATTTGTCCATCAGACTTTGAGCTTTGATGCCAGTGTTGCCGTTTTCTAGCTGCTGGCTGACATCCGTCTTCTGTTTGACATTATATTCAGGTTTCTTTGTTTCCTCATTGGTAGGCCTGTTGGCCCCAACATAACACTCTGTACTCTTAATCTTGATGTCGGATATCTCTCTTTCAAACGTTCTGATCATTTTCTGTGCCTTATCGAAGTCGGTCTTGCTGTGTTCTAAATTTTCAAGTCTTTCCCTTAACTGGGGTATTTCCCTGGTTTGCCTTTTTGTAATTTCAATATACTGGCTCATAGATGCCTGAATCATTTCCTTTTCTGATTGTAGCTAGGAAATAGTCTCTTCCAGAATTTTCTTTTCTTTCTTAGAGTCTGCCAGCTTTGATTTGGTTTGTTGTAGATCTTGTAGGTTAAGTGCATACTCAAATTCAAAATTGTTCTGAGCCCAACAGATTTTTGTTTCTGACTGTTTAAAAGTTTGCGTGTTGTCTTCAGGCACCTGATTTTTGTCTATGCATGATTGATTATTTCTAGAAGGTCGATCTGGTTCTTCCTTCATTCTGACTACCGGAGCTTGGCTTTGTTGTAAAGATCCAAATTTTAGTAGGCAGAGGCTTCTATGGTGACGGTTTATCTTTTTGCAGTAGTAGCATGTCTTCTTTGTTAAACACTCAAAGGCCCTGTGCCCTCTGTTAAGGCATATATAACAGCTCCATTTTAGTCTACGTTTTCTGTCTTCAGCAGTTGGATATTTGGTACACCTGTCATTCCAGTGGCTGCCATTGCAATATCGGCATGGAGCAAAATGCCAGTGTTGATTGGTGTGTTTAACGGGGTGCCAAAATCGTTTGATGGATATTCTCGATGGATTAACAAATGTCTGCTCTTTCATGTTAAACATTTTGTTTAAGATTTATAATTGATTTTTGGCCCCTTGCGTTGTTCCCGGGTTCCGGCACCAGCCAATGTGGCGAAACACAGAGCATATGTCACATTCAATGTAAAAATTATTCAATATTTCAAAAATATCAGCCACATCGTAAAAGACTTTAAGACATATGTCCAAACTTTGATTCTTCTTTAAAACTCTGTACTGTAAATGCTCCAAATTGTGATAAAGTTATTAAGGACTGTAAATAAATATCTCAGAATCGTAGTTGAATGGTTCCTCTAAATGGTAACAGATAAAAATATTCAACTCCAGAACCATTCAACCAATGGCCTTGAGATTTGGTATGTAGCACTGGGTACACTAGTACTATTGAGAATGTTGAAAACGATGACCTTGGGTTGACCTTAAGGTCAAGGTCAATCTTTGACTTTCGACCCAGAACTCTCTTATTTTGCCAATATCAAACAATCTCCTCAAAAGCCACTGGGCCAATTGAAACCATATCTCATATAAAGCCTCCAGGGGTTGAGGGAATAAAAATTTGTTCAAACGTCCATGTCACATGACCTACACGGCCTCCATGCCCATATATGGTACAAACCTTTAAAAATCTTCTACTCCAGAACCAATCGACCGATGGCCTTGAAACTTAGTATGTAGCATTGGGTACTCCAGTACTATCAAGATTGTGCAAATTATGAACTTAAGTTGACCTGGACCTTTTTTATGGCAAGGTCAAATATGGGAAAATGCTAGAGCATAAGATTTCATGGAAAATTTTGAAGATTTTGGCCTAAAAATTGGTATATACAGTCGTCCGAATGAGGTCATGAATTATGAGTACAAGAGGTTAAGGTCATTCTTTGACTTTTGACCCAAGAATCATATTTTGACAATTTCTGACATAAGAAAAAGCCACTTTGCCAATTGCTGAGGTGAGCGATTCAGGGCCTGATGACCCTCTTGTTTCTGAATGATGTAGCCTATCCAATAGGGGATCAGTCTTAAAGGAAATAATTTGCTCTAAAGGGAGCAAATCCATTCCTTTGAGAATTGATTCCCACTGACTAGGGAGGCAAATATAAATCTGAAGGCGTTGCTTCCTCTGAAATTGTTCCAATTTACTTGGGGTCGTATTCATAAAACCATTAAAGTCGTTGCTATGCAGTTGCTAAGACTAAATTCCTATAAAGGAGATTTCCTACAACAACGAAATTTGCTCTGGAGGAACAGTCTTTGTAAGCAAATTTCATAGTTGTAGGGAATCTCCTTCAAAGAAATTTAGCTTTAGCAACAGCATAGCAACCACTTAAGTCGTTTTATGAATACGGCCCCAGATGCGTAACAGTTAATGTTTCATAGGTTGATAAACAGATTCTAAAGTACAGAACTTAGCAATACCATACCCATTCACACGAAGTCTTCTGCTGCTTATCAATACACGTAACATTTCATTGGCTGCTGAATGTTCCAGGTCAGAAATGAACACGAACAAAGGACTCAGCTTTACGCGAAAGCTTTGCGTGTAACAAGTTAGAGTCAACATGGCCGTGAAGAACAGTTTTCGTTTCAGCCTGTTTCTTTCCTACTCTTTACTTAGGACATACAAATACGTCAGCTGCTTGCCGGATATCCGTCAATCCATTCGTTTTAACTCGAACTACTGTAAAACACTTAATATCTGCGGTATCAAAATTTCGCGGTTAAAAGAAAATGACCTATTGGCGCATGTTAAGTTTGGCGGCCTTCACGTACTATAGCTCCAAGTAATAATAAAAGAAAATGCCTGACTTAAATTATAAAACTTTTCTTATTATTATTTTAACTATACATTGTGGCATCCATTAGAATCGCCTCATCGAGGCGATTCTAATTGGATGCCACAATGTATAGTTTAATTTGATGGAAACGTATAAAAAATCTAAAAATATTCATCAAATACTCCTTTTTATCTAGACCTCTGCCATGCTGTGCATATGTATATGTATTAAATCTATGTAATATTGGCGGACTTATATTTTAGCGCTCTTTGCCCTAACCGCCAATATCGCCAAAATTCAATAACCGCCAAAAATAAATGTTTTACAGTATTCCAATTAAAAATGGAGGGACATGTTATTGATCAAAGAAAGTGGTAGCATATTCTGTTTGTGTGTACGAATGCATGGTAACAACAGACTGCCTTTCGTTCAACTTTTATCCGTATAAAAACTAATGTGAAATGAAATGAATAGTTCTTTGTCCCCTGAAAGCATTGTGGCTGCCACTGAAAAAGTTCATTACTCTGATATAAGCATTTGGCCAATGTCACTGACACTGGAGTTTAAAGAGGTCGAATGCCCTTCTGTCTACCATTGTTACCATGGAAACAATTTCACAGAGTGCAAACATGCTGTGGTTGACTCCGGAAGACCAAAAGCAATACCCAATGCAAGACTATCTGTGGAAAATTCGTCGCTCGGCTCAGTGAGACGATATAAATGTTAGAAAGAATGCGTCTGTAATTCTTGCGCCACGAGTAAACTGGTCACCGAATGCCTAACGACATCACAATGGTCTCCAGCGGATGTCTACTGTGTGCACCAAGACAATACAGATGCTTGCGAGCGACTGCGACAGCATATCAGACGCGGCGTTTACAGCTTCTACCTATTTTGGCGGCCTCAAACCTCATCTTGCTCGGCTCACTATCCTCAGATATGAAGAGGCTGGGTGGTCAGCCGGGACTTTGGATTTAAACCAGTGGACTCAGGTTGTTCTACAAGAGACAAAACTTGTAAAAGGTATAACCACACAAGGTCGAAATGGTGATGGTCACCCACAGTGGGTTTCTACGTTCGAAGCATACTACAGTATGGCCTGTGAAAACTAGACCTCAGTTGATGGACAAAATGGAATTGCCAGGTTGTTTTCCGTTAATAATGACGAAGATACTACCATGAAAAACCTTTTCGAGAACCCAATATGAGCCATATGTCCGCGGCTCCACCCACAAACCTGGCACGAATGGATTTCGATGCGTTTTGACGTCATAAGCTTGTTCAAAGGTGGTGAATAAGCAGCGTATGATGCGTTTGACGTCGGCTGTTTTATAGGTAATGAATGAGCAGCGTCAAAAAGGACGGACAGTTTTGAATATGAGCGGCAGCATGAATTAACAAGTGGCATGATATATACCGTAAAAGTTGGGACTCTTAAACTAATCACCGAACTGACCTGAAATGGAGCAGTTTCTTTCAACATTGCAGTGATGCGCCAAAAATGCAGATAGAATGGAAACAGTGTAGCCCTTATCAGACTACTTTAGGGGCAGTCTGACCTTGGTATGCACCGTTTGTCCCAATACTTAGAATTTTGTACGGTGTAATCGGCGAAATGATCTTTAAATTACTTGGACATTTGTACAAAGTAAAGCATGCTAAACAACCCAGTGGATTTTTTCTGACTGTTTAAAGACGCTGGTTCTGATGTTCTTTCTTCATATGGATTTTCTTGTTTAGCCCCGTTCTCACTGTCCCGGTTTGGCTTCCCCGGAAAGGCCCGGTTAGTGATCCGAGGCAAACCCCGTCAAACCGGGAGAACAATCCTGGCGGCTCCGTGAATATCCTGGACGATCCGGGATGAACGGCGTTGATCCGGCTGACAGCCCCGGTTGTTTGAAAATGTTTAATACAACCGGGAGTCACCGGGAAAGTGTCAAGAACCGGCGTAATCCTGGGATTTCCGGGGTAGGTCCGGGTCTCTTCCCCTCCCTCTACCGTGATAAACCGTAGCATTCCGGCGTAATGTTGAACCCTGGTTTTGGACCGGCAGAGTTCAGCTGAAGAACGGTATAGCCCCGTTTCGTACCGGTGGAGGCAGGGATTGGAACGGTATGAGACGGTTTATCAGCCGGTTAAGCCCCGTTTGTACCCGGAAAATAACGGTACAGCTACGGTGAGGACCGGTAGATCCCCGTTTTATTAAGGACTGACCCGGTTGAACACGGTTCGTACGGGATGATCCCGGCTTCAGCACTGTAAAGACGATGAAGCTGCGGTGACAAAGGAAAACATGTACAAGTACGTAACAAATTCTAAATCAGGAATTTACATCCGTTTTAAAAAAAACCCAATAAATATACGAGGCTGCTCAAAATGTACTTCAGGTCACTGGTCAAAAAGATTCAATTGTCCTGTTCCGAAGCCTAATCCGACTTGAGGTTTAAAATCCGCTTAAAGTGGGAGAAAAATAATCCATCATGAGCCCGTCCATGTAGGATAGGTAGATCCACCCTCGGGGTCGGAATTTCAACCAGTAACTCGGCAAGCCTCGGCCCTGGTTGAAATTCTGACCCCTCGGGTGAGAATTCCCTATCCTACATGGACACACATGATTGATTGTTATAATCATGTAGTAATGCATTTGTCATGTTTGGTCTCAGATATACCTTAATTAATTCACACTTCATGTGTATAGTGCACCAAAGGCATTCTAACTAGGTATTCTGGAATCCAGTATGGGTTATCATGTGTTCTTCTTTTCCGTATGACATCTACTTATTTCCTACATTAAAGCTCCCCCCTCTCCAAAAAAATTGCCTATTAGTTGCCCCAAGGGGTTCAAGCGGTGTACATGCGTGCGTACGTGCGCGTGCGCGTGCGTGCGCGTGCGTGCGCGTGCGTGCGTGCGTGCGTGTGTGTTTTCGTCTAGTTGTTTTCCCATCGCATTTTATCCCTTCATTTTTTTCTCTCCTTTTTTTGTAATTTTCCACGTAGAAACATTAGACTTTATATTGGCAGGCATTAAAGCAAAGCAAAAAGATAAGCAATGATCAGGAACTAAGTGTTATGCAGTCAGATGTCATATCCCACCCACAAAAACCAAAAAGGAAAGAGGTACCTAAATTTACAGTAAGTTCACGAAAAACACGAACGGTGTCGAATAAACAGCTCTTTCCTAGAAAGGTGGTCATTCAGGTATTCCAACTTAGCACACCACTTACACAACAGGGGTCGTATTTATAAATTGACTCAAGTCGTTGCTATGCTGTTGCGAAGGCTAAATTTCTATGAAGGAGATTCCCTACAACTATGAAATTTGCTCTAGAGGAACAGCCTTTTTCAGAAAATATCGGCTTTCGGCCTCGGGTTTCAACATCTCCCTCGGGACCTGGAAAACATTAATGCATGAAAAAGCATGTTTGATCTCTATGTTGATTAAGTTAATGACGTTCAAATATCACTGTTACGCTGCAATATACTTTAAGGCACAGACATCTTGCACAATAATATTTGAATAATCAAACTTCAGATTTTTTTTTTAAATTTGAACTGCTATTTTCGATAGAATATGTCTATTTTTGACTTCACACTGCAGTCTTTCAGACAGGTAGGAAAAGAATCTGATGCATAAAATACCTTATTAAGTATTGACTGACTAAACTACTGAATCAATCAAACTTCAAAAATGCTCAACAGATTATGAAAATCCATTCAGACTTCTTCCTTTCGGGAAATCAAAGTAAAGAACAAACTCAATATTTCTGACAAGAAATATCTACAAGGAGATATGCGACCTTGTTGTTTTTCATCGGTCATGGTGTTTCTGATTGTTTATAAATTTTCTTGTGAAGACACACCAACACTAGCATTCAGGAGTCGTATTTATAAAACGACTTAAGTCGTTGCTATGCTGTTGCTAAGGCTAAATTTCTATGGAGGAGATTCCCTACAACTACGAAATTTGCTCTGGAGGAACAGTCATTTTAGACTGTTCCTCCAGAGAAATTTCATAGTTGTAGGGAATCTCGTTCATAGAAATTCAGCCCTAGCAACAGCATGACAACCACTTAAGTTGTTTTATAAATACGGCCCCAGGTGTATGTCTACACCTCCTTGGTTCCGTTCTCTATTTTAAGAGCGGAAATTTTTGGCGCAATTTTACATGATTTCCTTTTCAAAGTGAGTGAAAAAAGGCCAGTTTATTACAAATCTCCAACCCCGCAACACCTACCTTGTTTAAATGCTCAAAACTTCGTGTTTGCACACTTTTTTTATTGAAAATAGACTGACCAATTTATAGGAGATAGAATGCATTTTTGCTCATGTACAATGTACAATACGGTATGTGTAGGTAGCTGCACGAAGAAAGAAATAAGCAAAATAGGTACAGGTATTTTCCGACCACCCCTCATAATTTCAATGCACTGAAGAACCTTCAGACCTAGATGCATTTTCAAAAAAGATGGATATTTTTCTTTTTAATTTTTTGTGCCGCAAATTATATACTTTCATAATTCGATAAAGTGTGTGATCTCCACTTAGAGTTTCTAGTCTCTAACTAGCACCAGAAGGATAGAAGAAACCCTTAGATTTGGTTAGCTGCCCATCTAGGAGTTCATTGCTAGGTCTCTAAACAAAACCTTCGAAACAACACCTGTGAACGCAATTCACAACAAGAGTGCATATTTTTCTTGTAACGCCTCAAAATACAAAAACACCCCTATATTTTAGCCATCAAGTCATTTGAGCCGCGACGCGAGAAAACCAACAATGTGGTTGTGCGCCCAGCGCAAACTCAGATCAGCCTGTGCATCCGCCCAATCTGATCAGAGACTTCGCTAAGCGCTTAAAGGCTAGCTTAGAGTCTAAGCTACCCTCATGCGGACAGCGAAGACTCTGGTCAGACTGGGCGGATGCCCAGGCTGATCTGAGTCTGCGCTGGGCGCACAACCACATTGTTGGTTTTCTCGTGTCGCGGCTCATTTTGACATTTAGAAATACCTCAAGCACAGGTTTTCAAACCACGATTTATGTAGACAGTAATAATTCCTTTGTTAGTTGTGTTTTTGTTGTTGTTCCAATAGAACAGTGCTGTGCATAGGAAATGGATATGAGCCGCGACACGAGAAAACCAACAAGGTGGTTGTGCGTCCAGCGCTGACTCAGATCAGCCTGGGCATTCGCCCAGTCTGATCAGAGTCTTCGCTGTCCACATGGAGGTAGCTTAGACCCTTAGATACCCTTTAAGCAGTTAGGGAAGACTCTGCTCAGACTGGGCGGACGCCTAGGCTGATCTGAGTCTGCGCTGTGCGCACAACCAAATTGTTGGTTTTGTCGTGCCGCGGTATTATAGCAGCTGAAAGCAGACCAGCCAGAAATTAACTACCGTAAAAAGTCTCTAAATTGGGACACCTTTTAAAATATTTACCGTTATTGTCCTAAAAATGGAAGAGTTTGGTTTTACGACCCAGTGATGCATCCAAATGATGACGATAGAATGGCAAACAGTGTATGCCCTGATCAGACTGCTCCTTCAGGAGCAGTCTGATCTGGTTCTGCACTGTTTGCTCAGACGTACCTGTCCGAGTATTTTGAAATAACTTTTGCGGAAATGCACTTTCCACAGGAGAATCTCTGACATTTAAAAAAAATGTAGTTTTAATTTTACAGTAATTCAATGCCCTGGCCCATCGGGACCCGCGAAATAGATGGGTTGCCTGGTGCCTTAGAGGCAGCGCTGATAGTATTTTAGGTCAAGTAAAAGTCCAACAAAGTCGGAGGCAATGTCTCGACATGACTAAAATAGTGTATGCTGGGGCGTATTAAACAACAACTGTAATTCTAAACATTGTATTTTAATGCAGTAACATGGTTGTAGTTGAAAAATATATATTAAAATCTGAGTACGCATGTGCGAAAGAATCGGGTTACAGACCAAAAAAGGACACATATTCCTATAACACTTGGTCTCTTTCTTTTCCCCCTTTCTATATTCTCACACGCAATCTTTCCGAATTCGTGTTGCTGTTTCTTTCTCTCTGTTTGTGTGTGTGTGTGTGTGTTCTGTGATAAATACATGACAATAAATGTGCCGCAAAAAGCAACATTACGTATAGTCCGTTTGCTCCCAAATGCAAACGGCATTCCCAATATTTTCTCAAAATTGGTGAGAGGTAAAAGATTTTAGAATCGCTCATTCTTAATTTTCATCCTATACATAACAAAATCATAATTTTGCAGAAATGTGAGGTTTTGCATAAAAAAGTTTCTATACAAAAATAGGACCTAAACTATGTCATTTTCACCTTTTATTTACATGGGAGTAAAAGTTGGCTGTTGGAATTCCCGTTTAGTTTTATGTGTTAGAGCATGTGACCAATCTATGCTATCCCTAGAACAAAATTTGCATAATTAATTGAAATTTTATTCTAAAACCATTTTTTATACTTTTTGTTTCACCCATTTATTATCAAATTTGAAAACATACAATTTTTACTCGCAAAATAATATAATAGTTCAATATTTATTTACAACATAGTATCACCTGACCAGTGATACCATGCGTTACGCGTGCGGACAGGTGAATACATTTTACTATTTCATTCATATACGCCCACACCTGTAGTAAACTACGAGTTTACGCTATTGCCTATCAACAATATTTTGGCTGTTCTAACAAGCATACGACGCCCTTTAGTGAAACTGCTCAGGTTTTGCATTAAGGTCAATGGCAAGTATTTTACAAAAGCATCCAAAAATTTGGACTTTCCGTATTCTGTTATGTATAGTTATAGGAATCATTAGGACATTGGAACATTTGATGGAACTTTCATCGTTTTCGAGAAAATAAGCAAAACCCCGTTTGCACTTGGGAGCAAACGGACTATACCTAATAGTTTAATCGGCAAGCCTTTAAAACATTTTAAAACGCCTTAAATGCAACAAGCATGCACTTTAGAAAGCACTTTTACAGCTGCAATCGAAGAGTACTTTAAGTCTGTTAGATATCCCTATTTGCATGTTTTTGGATATACAAGCATTGCATGCTGAGTCCAATATAATCTATTTCCTCTGATCCCATGCTGGGACTGAAATAGAGTTCACATCTCAGCAACTGTTTTTTTTTTTTCTCATATTAATCTATACTAAGGACTGTGTTAAGCATATTGGGCTTACTACTCTCGATATCTCGAAGTCTAAAAACAACCCAAACTACTGATATCTCTAAAGTAAATTTCCTGGTTCCAGAAAATTTACTTTGAGATATCAGTAGTTTGAGGTAACATGAGTTGAAATGTACATAGAAAATAGGAAATGTGTCCAAACTATATTCTTTTATCATATGACGTCGCATCTGAGAGTGTAATAAAGCCATGCATTAAAAACGATAATCCACTAGTGGATTAAATATGAAAATTACGTCGTAACGTTTTACGTTGACGTCCATTAAAACGTCGCGTTTTCTAATGGCGAAATCGTGACGTTTTAGTGCAAATTTTGCTAATAAAATGCGATTTTATTGTCATATGATAAATAGAATCTTGCATTCGTGCTCCTGTATTATTGAATTTATTAAACTCGTTGGGGAAAAACCGATAAGATGCTCGGCAAAGCCTCGCATCATATCTTTTTCCCCAACTCGTTTAATAAATTCAATAATGCATGAGCACTCATGTAAGATCCTCTATTTATATGAGAGTACTTTGAGATATCAGTGTCCGCGATATCGAGAGTTGACTGAACCCCTGTTTCTCGTTTACCGTATATCTTCCGTTATAAGACGGAGTTATTTCTCTTCCAAAACAATCCCAAAAATCTAGATCCGTCTTTTAAGCCGGCTCTAGATTTTCGGGAATACTTTGGAAGGGTAAACCCCACCTTATAACAGAATTTCATAAGACTGTTGTACACATTAAGGGTCATCCTAGAGAGGGAAATGCTCGTTTTATAGCTAAATACACTGTAAAAATCGTGCTTAGCTATAAAACACAAGTGGTTACATGTTTAGGTGTAAACATGTTTAGGAATATGTCATATAGCTAAACATGTACGCCTTTTCTATTATTTTCCCAAACAAAGTCTGCTAAACCCGTTTTATTCTGTTACGCGTTTCGGATGAATCCATTCTTTCTTTTCCCCGTTGAAGAACGAAATAAAAAGAGACGAAAATGTTTACAGGAAATTTTCAAAATAAAGGTAAATATTACCAGTTTTGTACATGTTTAATTTCTAAACATAAACCTAAACATGTTGCATATTGAACATGTTACGATTTAAACACATAAAAATCGGACTGCATTTTTTGCATTGATTCTAAACACATTTTTACAGTGTAAATATAAGGCTGTTAATTCCGATTCCTTATCATTGCCTTGAATAACTACGAGACAAGCCTTGATCTACAAAGTGGTAACTCAAATGGATCTGGAATTAATGAGTAACATATCTAATGTGGCTCCCTTTTTTCCTTTTTGGCTAGACATGTTATCTACGTCGAAATCTATAAACGCTCTGAAAATCTGACAAATGATCGACGGAACAAACAATACTGCTGTTGTAGATATGGATTAACATCCTATAATCCAATAGTTTACCTATTTTCTGAAGTAACCAAGATGATTATCGATAGAAAAGGGAAATGACAGAAATGTTCACTGATCTATGCAAACTTTTCAGACAGATAATCCGTCACTATATCCGGTGGATAGATCATAAAATATTTGCATGCCAGCATCTCTAAAGTGAGTATGAGAAACTACACAATACGAACCATGTCATTTCGGGAAAGGGCAACTATGGGCCTGGCCTAAAACCCGTTTCTCGTTCTGGTAGGAAGGTAACAGGCAGATAGGTAGGTATGCATATGTATGTATATTATGCAAGTATATATGTATATGATTTCATGAAAAATTTAATAAATACATTTCTAGGATTTATGATCAACACAGAATGATTTTTTTTGAATCAGTATCAAATTAATAAATGAGCCGCAACATGAGAAAACCAAAACAGTGGTTGTGCGCCCAGCGAAGACTCAGATCAGCCTGGGCATCCGCCCTGAGTCTGATCAGAGTCTTCGCTGTCCGCATGGAGGTAGCTTAGACCCTTAGCTACCCTTTAAGCGTTTAGCAAAAAGTCTGAGCGGATTAGGCGGATGTCCAGGCTGATCTGAGTCGGCGCTGGGTGCACACCCACTTTGTTGGTTTTCTCGCGTCGCGGCTCAAATGTCTGTCGGTAAATGATGTCTGAGGTTTTATTTGGTGCTTTCTTAGAGTAGGTCCTATCTTTTCTTTCACGCTGTCTTCATATCAGCCTAGTTAAACTTGGCCCCAAGCAACACGTTCACGGCAAATGTTGGCCAGCAAACTAACCTTAATGTTTTTCTCTGGTATGTAAGACTCCTCCAATGCATGACTTCGTTGCTGGAATATCACGTCCTTTCCTACGCAACTGGGCTTATGGGTAATGGTGGCCTAGCAGGCAGTTGAAATCTTCTAACATGAGTTCACCTGTCAATCAGTTAAGGTATGACCAGCATGGTGAAGAAATTGGTCGAATTTCCGCGACATTCTGTGTGAATGGCGAACACTCAGTCCACTAGGCCAGGCGCTCTGCTAAATATCATCGTGGGTCAGCTTGAACCAGACCACCTTTGTAATGACATCCATCGCGAGTAAAATATACCACCGCACTGAAATGAAAGAAAAATAGATAAATAAAGAATGAATATGAGCCATGACCCTGCTTGCCAATCTTACATTTTTACAACTCCTTGTTTATCTGTATACCAAATATGAAGTGTCTAGCTTCATAGTTTCTGGGAAAATTGTGGCACAAATTCATTGAAAAAGACAGAAAAAAAAATAAATAAGCTGAAAATGTGCATTGGGCCGGATGCTTAATCCAACAATAGAACAAGTTGTTGTTGTTATAGTCAATAAGTTTGGAGACTCTAGTTTCCATGCTTTCTGAGAAAACTTATAAAGGAAAGGAAAAAATGGACAGATAAATATAAAAATGGAGCAATGAACCTGATTCTCAATCTCCAAAAATAACAAGTCATACTTCTTATGTATACTAAGTTTAAAGATCCTAGCTTGAATGTTTTTTAGCAAACTTTGACCCAAAATTAATGTGTGAAATAAGGAAAAAGAAATAAAAAAGAAATAAACAAAGGAAGAATAAGAGCAGCGAGCCTCAGTCTCCATCCCACATTACAATATCAGGTTTGAAGACTGTAACTCCATAGCTCCTGGCATAACCTTGACACAAATATACTTTGGAAAGCAAAAAAGGGAGCAATGAGCACAGTTTTCAATCCCACGAAACAACAACTCACTGACCTTTAATGATTCTTTCTTGACCAGTTCATGAATAAACTGTGATTCTATCTTGACTAGTTCATGAATAAACTATGACACAAAATTTCTATGTGTGAATTAGGAAAAGTAAGAAAATTGAATAAACAAAGGAAGAATAAAGCAATGAGCCCAATTTTCGATCCCACAATACAATAACTCATTCTCCATGTGTATATTAAGTTTTAATATTCTAGCTTAAACAATTTCTCAGATTACTGTGACACAATTTACCTTGAAAAGACAGAAAATGGGCAAATAAAAAGAAGAATAAAAAGCAATTAGTTCGAGAAAATTCTCAGGGGTAAAAAAACAACACAAAATTAGTCACCACAAAAAAATCAAGCCCATGATACGCTCGTACAACAACTCATTGTCCATAGGTATAGCAAGTTTGAAGATCCCAGCTTGAAAAGTTCCTGAGAAACCTCTGACACAAATTTTCAAGGTTAACATGCCAAATAGGAACTTGAAGAAAGAAAATAGACAACAACTGAAGGATAAGAGTAATGAGCCCAATTCTAAATCACCCGCTACAACCATCCATTCTCCATTTGTATGCCAAGTTTGGAGATCCTAACTTACACAGTTTCTGAGAAAACTGCGACACTAACTGCCCTTGAAAAGGCAGAAAATGGACATATAAAGGAAAGAATATAAGCAATTAGTCCGATTCTTAAATCAACGATACAACAACACAGTGTCCATATGTGTATCAAGTTTGAAGATTGTAGCTTAAATAGTCCCTGGGAAGACCGTGACACAAATTTTCACACACAAGAAAAAAAAAACTCTCACGGAATTACGGAACTACAGACAGATCAAATCCAGGACAGGCCTATAATGATCTAAACAGTAAAATAGCGCTGATCAATTAGTGAGTTGTTACATGCACTAATGTTATTAACTACATGTATTCAATATATTCCGAATGTTTTACTGTGTCCGCGATCCTTTCGCGCCGTTTCACCTGTTACTGTCAACAATGAATTCCGGCATTGTCATCGAGTTTGTTGAAATTGACTGTCTGGCTGACACAAATGAAAATAAATGGTTGAATGCCTCTGATACTGGGCAGTTTAGCGAGCTTTAGTGACACTTTCAAAATATCTCAATATGAGAAAAGTTTCCGGCAAAAAGACGTTGATGTAGATTTATATCACGTGGAAAATATGCAGCCTCAAAAAGGCATCTAGAGTGTGGGTTGGGTAGAGAGACATTAAAGATATGACCAAATGCATAACAGTGCATTTGCAAAAGGCAACGCCCAATGAAGACTAAGAACGTTTCAAGTCACTTTGTACTAATCTCCCCAACTGTACTGAAAAAAACTCGGAATGTATATGGTATCAAATGTCGGTTTTTTGCCAAAATGGCATGTTGGTGCAATTTAATTTTGGCACGTTCCCATTTTTAGACTTTTTCTACAGCCGATGGCATAAAGCCATTTTAGTCGATGTAAGATCATTTGTCAACGGAGAAGTATAAATCTTCAGTCAATATGTTATATACAGCAGTTCATGTTAGACTGTGACAGATTATTGCCTAATCGGAAATTACTGTGAGCGTCAGGACTGCTCTTTGATGTGAGGATTTCTGAAACACGTAAAAAGGGATTTATATATCAACGAAACAATATTCCGCTTTTAAAGATCTAGATTTTTGTCTTTTTTAACAAGTATTATCTTTGTACATGCATATTTTTTCAGGATTTAACCAAATCGAAGTGTTAAAGTTATTCAGTTGGATATCTGAACTGTGGAATCAGTTATTAGTTGATTTGGAGCAAATGAATTTAAGAAAATAATGCAAAATATGGTTGCAGACAAATAAATACCAAAATGAGGGATCATATTATTCAATGAATCTTAAGATTTGAATAACAGCTTCAAACGGGAGTACTGTGGGGCTTATGATATAATTAATATTCATTATGCATTTTTTATGTCCATGGCATTTTAACAATCCATCCAGGCAAAGCATGATATGAGCTTACCCATAAGGTGTCAGGTGTTTTGAGGCAGATGTACATTATTACAACTGGTTGCGCGTTTGCATATACAGCCAAGCGTCAAAAGTCTTTCCCAGAAAAAAAATTTCCATTTACTTTAGTGCATTTGCAAGTGTGACAGACATTTTACTTTAAGACTTGTGTTCAAATGTTTAAAATGATTTTTGCATACCTAAACACCTAAAAGATTTCTGCAATACAAATGACTTTCATCTTGTTCTAAACTTACAATTAGACTATGTGTACAAGTGTTTGAACTTCGATGAAATTTTCAAAAATGCAGTTTTCTATTGACGTCAATGGTGACGTTGTCCAAAATTTGATGAAAAAGTACTGGTGTTGTCTTTAAAAGCATATTTTCTAAAATAACAATTCATTAGAGATCAAATCAAAATTAGATGTTGCAAAATTATTGCTCTTTCTAATCATATAGATTTTAATATCGTACGATAAGCAGTATTACTACAGCAAAATTTCCCACACACCTGAAAATACATTGAAGTCTATGGAAAATATATTTTGGGGGAAAGACTTTTGACACTCGGCAGTACTAGTCTGAATCTTCGCTTTCTATTTAATAAAGGATTCGCGTTACAGCTACCTTACGGCATGTGCGACCAGTAAAGACTTAAATCAGCCTGCTGCGCATGCGCACAGTCTAACCAGATTCTTTTCATTTTGGCATCTAAAATCCATAAATACAGAGAAATCAAACAGAGGACCTTTGTTCGTTTGTGTGGCTGCGTAGGCTTATTTGAATATAAACTTTTCTCACACGGCTTTAGCCATTTGAGCCACGACATGACAAAACCAACAAAGTGGTTGTGCGCCCAGCGCAGACTCAGATCAGCCTGGGCATCCGCCCAGTCTGATCAGACTCTTCACTGCCCGCATGGAGGTAGCTTATACCCTTAGCTACCCTTTGAGCTCTGGACTAAGATGCCCAGGTTGATCTTAGTCTTCACTGGGCGCACAACCACATTGTTGGTTTTGTCGTGTCGCGGCTCATTTGTGCCTAGCGTCCCATAAAGGGGGCTTTGGCGAACCGTGCATACCCAGATTAAACTCCTCAAAACCCGGAGTGTGATCGGGATATATACTGCTTGCATAAGACTAATGGATATTTCTCCTGAAAATAAATTAAACAAAAATAAAAAATAAACTAAACCAGACACCCAATACTTGACAAAGGGGGGTCTCCATAAGAGCCATTTTCTGGTTACAAATGGATTTTCACCAAAACTCACCAATCTCTACTTGTAAGTGTTGGCTTTCATATACTGAAATACGGATCTCATCGAAAGTGTATTTTGAGTGTAGCGCAGTGTCAAAGTGGGTGGGGTAATTCCACCCCATACCTTACCATGTATCATTTTTTCCAATTATCTCCATAAGTTTTAATGGCTGATTTACCATTATGATTTGAAATAGTACAGGCATATACGCTTATTAATTGGGTTATATAACTTACTACTGTTTGCTTATTCAATACCAATATATGAGCTTATAAGTGGTAGCAGGAATTTTACTTATTTTAGCTTCTCCAACTTTACGAAAAAACACAATTTTTCTTTATTTGTCCAGATATATAAAGGAAACTTTGTAATTATATTGACATGATAGTATGCATTGCAGAATTATGAGAAAACTATCCTAGGCATATCAGTACCTGAATTATCTGCCCTTGATTCAAGAAAATATAAGTAATTCAATTTAAAATGAAAGAACGAAATGCCACACTGGTAGGTATATTTTTAATGACTCTTTTGCTCATGTTTCTAACATTATACTGGTTGTTAAGCTTTAAATTCCATATAGTGCCCGTGATATCACACAAGCACTGTAACTGGACAGCAGAGCTCATCCTGTTATGAGCTTATATATGGTAACAGGAATTTTACTTTATTTTGCTTCTCCAACTTTATGAAAAACCTCAATGTTTCATTATTTGTCCAGATACACAAAGGAAACTTTGTAATTATATTGATATGATAGTGTGTATTACAGAATTATAAGAAAACTATAAGAAAACTATCCTTTGCATATCAAAACATAAATTATATGCCCTTGACTCACGAAATTATAAGTATTTAAATTGAAGATGTAAGACCGAAATTCTACACTGGAAGGTATATTTTTGATGACTCTTTTCCTCAAGTTTCTAATAATATACTGATTGTTGAGCTTTCAATTCCATATGGTGCCCGTGATATTACACGAGAACTGTATCTGAACAGCAGAGCTCGTCCTTGTTTATGCCACTTAATTACATAACATTTAAGATGTTATTTTCCGACCCAAAAGTTGATTTATGGATTTTAGTTACTGATATATCAAATGTTGTTGAATACCTTTGTTTAGAATTTACAAGTCTCACTGAAAACTAACGACAGAGACAGTGTACAAGACCCTCCTGCCCAACACACGCAATATTTTTTTATATATCTGACGGTGATCATCCTAATGTTAAACATAAACTGTCTGAGGACACTCCTAAAACTCAGATGGCAAGACAGGATAAGATAGTCCTGAAGAGAGGCAGAAATGCAAAGCATATATACACTTTTGAAACTGGCTCAGCTAAGATGGGCTGGCCATGTCACCAGAACAAATGCAGAGATGAAAGACATTCACAGACGCTGTTGGAGATATGTTTACCAAAGAAAATATTCCGAGGAGAACTTTAGTGTGAAAATGTTCATAAAGTTGCCAGAAGAAATGATACCAGAATATCCTTAAAGAAGAGAATCTGTGAAATTAACCAATCGTAACAAGAGCTTCGCAAGCGGTGAATAATACACCCATTAAATTTAGAAATGCCAAAGCCAAACAAGGGAGATAATTCATAAACTAAGTAAACTAGAGCTACCATTCTTGGTCCAAATATAAACCCCTGACAATATACACAACACCATTAAGTTGTTTTAAAACGTTTTGAACGATTAAGGAGTTACAGAATAAACAGGAAGTTTATTCAAGGGCACATAATTTAGGGATTAAGTAAGCCAGAGTTGTGGTTGTTATTCAGGATGCATTGCTTCATTATATACATATTCCTAGAAAGTTTCTATACAATATTTTAAAGGGTTAAGGAGTTTTGGAGTAAATGGGAATAGAGTAAAATACTAATCAAAAGGACGTTACTCCAAAATGAAGTAAGGAGGAGAAATCATTCTTATGTGCGACTCATTGTCTTGTAATAATGCAGACCACTATAAAGTTTCATCCAGATATTTCAAACAGTTACCAAGCTATGGTTTGCACAAGGTAAGTATACACAAAAAGTGCCTAAAATAATAATCGAAGGGAGGTAACTCTTAAATGAAAGGAGGGACATTTAAATTTCAAAGTATGGTATTCAATAAAATTCGATATCTCAGTAAGTAAAATCAATAAAATCCATAAATCAAACTTTGGGTCGGAAAATGATATCTTGAATGTAATGGAATAAAGTGGCATGTAGCAGGATGAGCTCTGATGTTCAGTTACAGTTCTTGTGTAATATCATGGGCACCATATGGAATTGAAAGCTCGACAATCAGTATAATATTAGAAACATGAGCAAAAGAGTCAGCAGAAAAATACCTTCCAGTGTTGAATTTCGATCTTACATTTCCAATTTAATAATAACTTATATTTTCTTAAATCAAGGGCAGATAATTCAGGTTTTGATATGCCTAGGATAGTTTTCTCATAATTCTGCAATGTACACTGTCATATCAATATAATTACATAGTTTCCTTTGTGTATCTGGACAAATAAAGAAAAATTGTGGTTTTTCGTAAAGTTGGAGAAGCAAAAATAAGTAAAATTCCTGTTACGACTAATAAGCTCATATATTGGTATTGAATAAGCATTCAGTGGTAAGTTATATAACCCAATTAATTAGCATATATGCATGTATTATTTCAAATCTTAATGGTAAATCAGCCACTAATACTTATAGAGATAATTGAAAAAAATGATACATGGTAAGGTATGGGGTGGACTTACCCCGCCCACTTTGACACTGCGCTTCACTCAAAATACACTTTCGATGAGATCAGTATTTCAGTATATGAAAGCCAACACTTACAAGTAGAGATTGGTGAGTTTTGGAGAAAATCCATTTGTAACCAGAAAATGGCCCTTATGGAGACCCCCCCCCCCCTTTACTCAACCAGCTGAAAGCCGGGCCGCGTAGCGCAATCGGTAGGGCACCTGACTCATAAGTCAGAGGTCCTGGGTTGGAAACCCGGTCTGGCCACATACTTTCGTTTCTCCTTCCGCTGATTCAAGAAGGGCAGTAGTCAGTTACTGGCGAAAATATGTGCACTTAGTACTGGTCAACCGCTAAGGAGGTCTAAGTCTGCCCAGGAATAGTGTGGTTAGGTTAACTGACAGTCCCGAAAATGACCATAGCTGTTTACCGTGGACGTTAAGCATCAAATCAATCAAGCAATCAAAAAGGCACAAATGGGTTAAGTTTCCTTTTCACACGACGTCAGTCTAACATAGACTCCTCAATGGTTCATAGATTCTTGACGTCTTATCTGGATTTTTACTCTTTGCGATGGTATGTCCAAATTTACCCCCTGTCCGAAGTTACCCGGCTCTACCCTAGATTCACATTGTACGAGGCGCATATGAGAAGTCATGGTAAATGTCCTTTAGCGACCGAAAACTGTTATTTTATATGCATGTTTTGTACATCAAATTAACCAACTTTCCCTCTATCAATACATAGAAGTATTCAAGTGCAAGTGCAGCATGGGTATTAAGTCATGGTCATAGTGGTTGGAATGGCGTCAAAGCATCTAAGAGGAGCAAGGGCCATATTGTAAGATTCGTAGAAAAATGCGTTCAGTACAATGGAAAAGAATAGACTTAGATCGTACAGTATGTATTTGAAACGTGCACTACATTTACATGTACCATACAGGACTGGTGACCGGTACGAGCCCCGGTAGTTCAGTGGGTTAAGAGCTGGCCTGCTGATCTAGCATGCCCGCGTTAGAGACCCGCATTTGGGGCGGGGGAGGGGGCGGGCAGAAATCTTTACAACCGTAAACGGGATTCCATTGCACACAGCCTTTCATTTTTACCTTCCCATTGTCCTGATATGTCGTACAATTTACATACTAGCTGGATAAACTTTTATAACTCTGGTCCGTTGCATCGCTTTCCATAAATCTATGCCGTCAAAAATGTTGAACCACTCTTTTCAGGTGACGCTTTGAAACTTTAACGCTTTCACTTACCCCGCAAAAACATATAAAGAAAAAATAGATAATTTTAAAAAACGAATTTTTCGTCTTGATCTTAGGCCGCAGCCCTTTTCACGATATTCTGTGGACGAGATAGGACGTGTTGAGAACTAGTTTGGTGTGACAACGGCCTTACTGAGAAAATCCGCACTAGATTTCATTTAAAAAAGAAATAGTTACAGGCGTTTGAACTTTCAACAGCGTAGGAAATCATGTAGAAGACAAAAGTTATCCAACTGAACAGTGATACCAGTCGCTACACTGTAAAAAGATTTCCGTAGATTTTACGGTACAATAACTGGAAACCAGCTGCCAGTCCATTTCCCGTTATTTTTACGGGCGCCCATAAAAACTGAAGGGTCCATCACGCACAGTAGAATAGATTAGAGTAGGTGTTGTTTTAGTCGTATAGCCCTTCAACACTATAAAGTTATTACGAGTGCGGACAGTTAACATAACATACCATATCGTGATTTCCGAAAATGTATTACAGGCAAACGTCCGAAAAAATAACGGGAAATGGACTGGCAGCTGGTTGCCAGTTATTCTACCCTAAAATTAAAAGATTTTTTACATTGTAGTGAATTGATACGGGATCGTATTATTAGTGGGTGATATCACTTTCCATTAACTGATCTTTTTCTGGGATTTCACCGCTAAGCGTAAAATAAATCCGATTATTCAAGTTATCATCTGAACTCTGGAAGAATATAAGATATTCCTTGAAATTACAAATAATGGCTTATAGAAAACATTAAAATAAATTGTTGCGAATTTCCATCTAGTGTCTATAGTTTATCCCATAAGGCTTGCGGGGTCGTTGGGGCACCATATATGACTTTCCCAAAATCCCTTTCCACATAGTCCTGTCTTCGGCTGCCCTAGATGCGCTTGCAAAGTCCATCTCTGTCCAGTCTTTAATATTGTATTCCCACCTCTTTTTCTGCCTACGTCTTCTTCATTTTACTTTCGCTGTGTCCTATAGAATTCCCTTTGCTACGCCAGAAGACCTTGAAATGTGGCCAAACCAACTCAGTTTCCGTTTCATGACCAAGGTCATATTCTCCAGTGGCTGCCAGGATGTTTCCGCGATAACCCATATTAGTTCTTGAACGAGATGTTCAGTAACCTTCGGTAACATCTCATCTCAAAGGCGTGCGTTCTTTTCTCTAACTCTGCTGTCACAGTCCATGGCTCACAAGCATATAGAAATATGGATATGACGAGGAAGCGCATCAGTTTCACCTTTGATCCAAGAGATATGTTGTAATTGCTCCCTAATGGCTTCAGCTTTGTCAGAGCTGCAGTGGCTAGAGGTTTTTTAGTTTGTTTGTTACTTATAGAGAACCTCCTGTTTTGATCCTTCATCTGCTCAAAAGCACTCAGGAGCGGCTGTAGCGTAGTGGATAACACTCCAGACTACCAATCCAGGGGTCGCAGGTTCGATCCCCCGCTTCCCCGGTCTTTCGGATGAGACTTTAAACCGAGGTCCCGTCTCCATATGACCTCGTTGTTGGTGGGACGTTAAACCCGAGTTCACTCACTCACTCAAAAGGACTCGAACCTTGTAACTGTTCAAAGCTTCTGTCCTTTATCCTTGGTCTCCCTCTGGTTGTCATTGGCGCTATTTGTCATTAGTTTGCTTCTTAGCACTTATCTCCGTTTTAGAGGAAACGTTGAGTTAAATAAGAGCAAGCGTTGAGATTTAATATTGCAAATTTCCTTATGAATTTAGTGAAACTACATTGTATATTTTAACCTTTCGTTTCCATATAGCATTTCTACAGCTATGCCATTTTGAGTCACCCATTCAGACTAAGCATTTCATTAGCCTATTTAAATTTACAATTTTTGATGTAAATGTCGCCAGCTATTTTGAGTATCCTGAACAATTTAAGATACAAATTGGATATCAAATAACAAGGGAACACTAGTCTATCTTGGCACGGCATGATCTGTAGGAGAGATTTCTCATTATTCTTTTGACTGATTAATTTTCCGAAGCTTTCAGCTCAGTCTGATATATTGTTACTATATTTCAAAAATGAGCAATTAAATTTCTATATAAAATTGCTGATGACATCTTTATATTTTATTAAACATGTCACAGTAACTAGTGACTGTAATTTGCTATAATATCTACAGATTCAAATGGCGCCACGGCTGTAAGGGATTAAGCATAGTAACTAAGCCACGGGGTTTAATAATCATCTGTGCTGAAAGAGAAATATTCATAATCGACTTAAAGCTGACCCAAAGAGCGACCTCAGTTTGTCCTGACCCTGTTTAAATTACTGTCAACAGCCGTGCTGCTCTTGTCAACAGCCGTAATTCTCCGTTGATAGTACCTGTCCGGTTGACAACACAGGGTACTCCCGTGCAAACTTCGTAATAATATTTCCCGAGAACTAAACTGTTAAAAACTAAGTTCACCAAATAAAGTAGGGGTATGTGCCTAAAAATAAAATGCAGAGACAAGACATCACGCATTTTTGGAACCCGCCAATTTGTTCTGTTTTAGTCTTAAACTTGTTATATTGTTTAGCGATATTACTGACTCTCTAAACAGCAATAAATTCTGCAACGCAGGCGTCGTTACGCCGGAATTGCGCCACTCTGATTTCAAATTTGTCAGGGTGGGTTTCAAGATCCCAAAGGACCAGGTAATATAATATGCACTCTAAGAATTACACGTATATTTCATCCGTAGACTCATTAAACCAGCACCATTTTAACGACATAACTTGATATTGTTCTAAGACAGTTACAAAGACGTTTAGCACTGGATTCCCCCGTGGAGATTACATAGAGCGCCTCAGAAAAGAAAGGGTAACAGGGATAATTTAGGGATAATTGTCCGTGTTTCACCATAACAACATAAATTGGGACGCCTCATTAGAACCGCCCTTGGCAAGACGATTCTAATGAAGGTCACAACATATGTTTATATTGAGAAATTAGAAACAATATCTCAGAATTATCCTTTAATATTCCTCTTATCTGAAGCACTGTTACAAAGACAGTCTGGTGACCAAAGACGTCGTGTCTAATAATCTCATGTTTTCTTTTAATTTTACAGAATGCTTTTAGTATCAGAGACTGATTTGACCAAAGAATGAATTGTAAGAATGGTCTGGTGACCGCAGGATCAATCGGAAATAAATAGTCTCGTATCTACATCAGTGAAGCAACAGATGAAAGCTGTCTGAGAGCATAAAATTTGAGCCGCGACACGACAAAACCAACAAAGAGGCATATGCGCCCAGCGAAATTTCAGATCAGCCTAGGCATTCCGCCCAGTTTAATTAGGGTCCTCGCTCTACCTTATAGGGTAGCTAAGGGTTTACGCTATCTTCATGCGGACAGCCTACTGGGCGGATGCCCAAGGCTGATATGAGTCTGCGCACATGTAACTGTGTTGGTTTCGTCCTGTCGCGGCTCATCTATGAAAGGATGCACTTTAATGGAAAGCAACTCTACTATTCTGCTATTTTGATTTTTCTCAATCATCTGCCAATGCCTGTGTGGCTCGGATCATATCTAAGGTAAAGAATTTGTTCCTGTGGGAGCAAATTATTCCCATTTCTGGAAGGACTAAGTCGTCTAGGGAAGGGAACACGCCCAAAATATTTGTTCTGATTGGCAAAACTGGTGGGAAAAAACATGGTGTACAATAGACCTAATTTAGGCGTTTGGAATTTCAAACTCATTACTGGAGATGGTTTACTTTGCTTTTGATCTGATCCTGGGTCAAAGTTTCTGTACTTTGTATTCAAATTTGATGACTGAAATAGTCTTTAAAACAAAGTCATTACTTCATCGACCTTACTATTGAGTCATAAGACTAGCGCTACAAGAACAGTGTCAACTCAGATTACACTGCTCTTTAGGGGCAGTGTAATTAGGGTCTGCACTGTTTGCTACTTCGATTACACTTTATGAGACATCGTCTGAACACCCTTAACCTAATATAGTCCGGTGGCTTAAGAGTGAAATTTTGGATTTGTGGGCACTTTCGCGGCATGACGGGCAACCGAGCTCATTGAAGTCACTAAACCTACCTAAAACCATTTTGCCCGGTTGCCAGCTCAACAGACGTCATATAAGGTCAAAATTGGGTCAAAGGTCATTTGGTGCATTTCTATATACCAGTTTGTGAGTGAATTATTTAATTAATAGAGACTTTCGCGAAATGAGAGGCAACTATGGCAAAGGAAGTAAGTAAACATACTATGAAAGTTTTTGCCATATTGCCGACGTCATATTTAATCATAACTGGGTCAAAGGTCAGTAAGTACACTTTTGTATAGTGGCTTACTATATCGTTTATTCTAAAGTTACCAATAGCCCATAGGCCTGCCCCACCAATCTGAATGAGAGGCCTTATACACTTTTTGTTTTTCCAAAAATATATAACAACATTAAATGATACCATTCTCTGCTATCTGACTTCAAAGTTGGTGCGTTTGACAGTTATCGCCAATTTAAATACGTTACTATATCAGTCTGCTTAATTCGTATGTAACTATACCTCTTATTCAAATGAATATTGAAATGTATATTAATCTTGCTATTGACAAAAAGCATCGTGCCGTTTCTCTATACAATCAAATAAGCTATCTCCTATAGAGCATAACTGCTGTTGCCTACGTTACCGAGTTTTATTTCTCCATTTTAATGAACAAACATATTTCGGATAAATTTACCATTTTACTGAAACAGCTAATTTTTACATTTTACCGTAATGCAAATAAAAAGAAAAATGTAAGTGTATCAAACTATGCAGAAAATTACACCGTTACATACGTTACCGGGCATATCAAATCAAAAATCATAAACCAGAAACATGGCCATTGATATTATAAACAGCATCTTACGGGCTGGCACTACAAAGATCTACTTTGATCTTAAACAGATGAGGTGATGCAATGTTCTAAATATAGATGTTTGGTTATTAGAGCCTGAACAATGGTCTGCTAGGGGCGGTACATTTGCCTCTTTTCTGAAGTATTTTAGTCAGTCAGCTAGCACTATATAATTGAAAGTGACAATTTGTCGAGAGAATTTAAACTTGTTCTGCAGTGTTGACAGAGAGCAAACTTAGTTGAAGAACAGATACAACTGTCTATATAATTGTGTTTTTTAGGTAGTCGAACAAGATAAAGATGCAGACAGAATATAATATGGAATCACATAAGAGAGCAATGACTCTCAAGGGGTTTTGTTGTAGCCTGAATTTCTAAAACCATGTCAATATATCCTTTTTTCTTACTCTGTGCTGGTACCACAGACTTTGTAGATGTCTGGCAATACACTGTCTGGCACTGAATTCTGCCCATCTTTATATAAAAGAAACAACTGCCATGACCGTATCTCTAGCGGTATTTCGGTAAATTGAGCAGGTGCCATAGTTGCAGCGGCATAGGCAGATACCATGATATATGCTGATGATTTTCAATAGCCTGACCTGACATCACAGTGTTTACAGAGGTGTCTGGTAGATGAAGATGGTACCCTTTTATCTATAGCCTTATCTGCAGTGTTACGTACGTTACGAAGTAGTATTACATACATGGATATTAGCATTATAGGGTGTGCTTTTATGGCTGCCACTACAGTGGTATTTTAGCATACTGGCAGAGGACATTTGGTGGCCAGAACTGGCATGTTAATCACACAAGATAACTAATAGAAGCCTGAGGTGTTAAACACACAGATGTCTTGTAATGTGCTTAGCCAGCATAGCAGTGGCAAACGTGATCTGTACTTTCACACAACAGTCGCCTTTCCTGTTTTCACTAAATGCTTTGACTGTTATCACAACCTATTCAGACGAGTTACTTGAACAGGTGTAACAGTAGGCCATTTGATGTCTCAACCTTGCACTACAGTAAAGGTCTTGTTGTTGCGAGAGCTTGAACAACAGTATCAGAAATGTTATGTAGTAGCCTGTGTCGATGATTAAGTCCCCTTAGTGATTTGTAGTGTGGCATGAGCCTATCACACAGAGTGCGATGTGCTACTTGAGTGTGGCCATAATATTTTTACCCCTTCTCTTTCATTCATACATAAAGTCTATATATATTTACACCTTGAATTATAACTGGTTTCATTTAGTTAAGATATCGTAACCGTTGACAAATGTAGTATTAAGACAGCTGGAGTAATAGTGTATAAATCTTGCCATTGGGGATGGCTGGCGCTAATTTTACAATTTTCAACCCCCCCCCCCCCCCCCCCCCCCCACACACACACCTCCTTAATTCATCTCGTTCCGTTTATATTTATATTGTTAAATATTTTACATGTACCGTATGCATATTTATATGCAGACACAGTTTCAAGCCAGTGTTATGCCCTTTAAAAAAAGTTAATAGATTTCAGGTACGAAATTTAAACACTTCCTATAAGGTAAACTACACAGGCTAACGAAGTCAGTTTTAGTCCACTAAATGGCTATGCAAAACAAAACATATGATGACTGAGTTGTGAGGAGCAAATGTATGAGCTTCGAATGCATAAATCAGAATAATATGAAACTTTAATAAATAATGACACACAAGGTTTGAATACTGCAAAATAGGTTTGATTTGATGTTTTCTTGAGAAATTCTGAAAAGTGTAAAACACGCCTCATGCAACCTGGAGCAGCTGAGTCATTATTTCAGATAGCCCTATAAGCTCTGTAGCCGCTGAATTAAACTAATTAAAACAATACTCTGATGAAGTTATGGGAACCATCTTAGCAGCCTCATACATAGCCGCTTACCGACAGGGTACTTATAAATTAAATCATTTGATTTTTATAATAGGTAGTTTTCTCGTACTTTTTCCATGCAAGTTATATGGTCATCAGTCCCATGAGGAATGTCTAGAAGAGATGATTCAGACGAGGACAAACATAATGTCATATTGGCAATAGCAATATTTAGATTCGAATTCATTTATTTGCTTCCCACAGACCTGTGTCTTAACGTAAATTACATGCGATGATGTCACACTTATACAAAAACGTATATGTTATGTAGTTGCACAAGGTTGCTTGTATATCAGCAATGCCTTTAGAATCAAAAGCATGAGGCGATGAGTATCAAAATGTCGGTCGACAAGTTTCGATATTCTGGATTGTACATATGAAATACTCATGTATATCTGAACACTTATTCTCGACATCATGCTATGTGTATTTTATGTCTAAATGTAGTTTGCAAAATGAATTATTGTCAACTTTATAAACAAGAAAACATCTATAAACACAGAACATACATGATAATGTGTTTTTCTATTTAATTGAATCGCTTAATAGTAATTTAAATGACTAATTTACCAATTTGGTAACGTAAACTACATGAGATTGATTTATCTACATTGAATTTTATCTGCTTCACAGCTCACACTTTTAAAGCTCTTGCATCTTTATGTGTAAACACCGTTACAAATAATTTTATGGCTATTTTTCTGCATTAGATTTCAGATGGCAATAATTGTAAACAATTTATGTATTGTAAACAACACATGCTAATGAAGCCATCTGTTTGTAACGTAAATGTTGAGCTAGAAATATATGATAGCTTGCTTAAAAAGATATAATTTACTAAATTGAAACATATTGTCCATATGTTTATTCAGTGCAGTCCTCGATTTATAAAATATTAAAGTTAGCTCTATGAATGCATGTACATTCAGAAAAACAGGTGTACGGACGGACACATGAACACTTTGATTGAACAGAAACTATTCAAGTATGCTTTACTATTGCCGAATGAGGTTTTCAATATGTTCAGCATTGAACTGCAGTGATATTTATACCTCAAATGTACAATAATCATTTTCTAAGCAGTTTTTCGTGATTTTGCACTTAATGACCTTTGACCTCGTTTACTCGGTACACAATGGGCAGTCAGGCTTGGCAACCGGTAAAAAATAAACAAGGACATATCCGTTGGTATTTTTAGCATGGTTGCCGATCATGCCGCGAAAGTGCCCACAAACTTATTTTCTAGAGCACTTTTCTCGAATCCGCCACCTGACTAATAAGGTCAAGTAGACATTTTTAACAAGTCCTTTTTACATTTTGAGCCCTTTTTTTTCAGAAATTCTACATTTAATCCGAACCGTATACGCCTGAAAATTGACCCACTCCATTTAGGGGACGCTAAGAATTAATGATTTTAAAAGTTTTTAAAACCGTTGGTGTTCTTAAAAGCATTTTTTATGATTTTGAAATTCCTAAAAAGGTAACTTTGATTTCAGTTCAGAGGATATATACTGAAAGGATTTAAAAACTTCCACTTTTTATTGCTGGCTGCTGATCTGTTCACTCATGACAGTGTTGAATATTTAACGACAAAATGCTTGAAACTTATCAAATTTAAAGATGACGCAGTTTATTCGTTCCATTTACTTAAATGGCGTCAGTGAAAGAGCGTTACGTCACTGAAATGAATAAGGCGATGACAGCGTTATCTTATTCAACACTTTTTTCGACCATCTCTTACTGTCTTAATATTGTGACGTCATCCACGTTGATTCGCAAGTATCATTGCGGATGATGCTGTCGCGCAAAGCCTATTATGGAGACTACGTCGACGTTAATTAACGTCATGGCCTCTGGTTTTCAATCTCGGTTAGGTGCTTTTCTGACGGTCTTTTGGGCTTCCTGTAAACAGTGCACGTCGTCTGAGATTTTAAATTGCCGTAATTAACACATTAATTTGTCACGCGACGCCACTTTTTGAAATTTCAGCATTTATCTTGCCCAAAACTCTGCATCTGTTTGTGATATTTAGGCGCTGAAGGCTAAATAAAGCCACAGACCGAGTTCAAACTTCTAAAAATCAATTTGATATTGTAAGAGAAATGTTTCACCAGAAAATTGTGTACATGAAGCTATTCATCCTTATGTAAACGGTACTTAGAACACGAGGAGCACGTGCTTTTTCCTGACCGATTCGGTTGAACGATTTCAGAATCGGTATATTGATATAATCAGGTATAAGAGAATATATATGTTGTAAAATTTTGGTAGACGTAGCTGCATTTATTTTTGAGATATTCAAAATTAATGGGTGGAAGTTTTTAAATCCTTTCAGTATATTTTCAGGGAAAGCAACTGCCATTCTCATTTTTTAATCCCTTCGCAAAGTTAGTCAACTCTTTGAGGGCAAGAATTTGCTTCTTTAAGAGTAGATCCTTTCTAAAAGGGCTTCCTTGTCAAGGGAAGCGAGCAGAAACTAGCCACAAAAATTGTTTTTCTTCTTAAAATGTCTGTAAAAAGTGGCGGTATAACAACTAACCACAGTAAGAGAGAATTGTTTCATAACGTACGCGAATACTTGTGTAGTTAAGTCTCAGGTCTGCTGCACATTTGAACATACCGATCTGAGTCTTCACTTGCACCTTATTATGCATAATTCTTTATGCGAACAAGGAATGACTCTGATCATACTTCGCGCGTGCACAGGTAGATCAGGGTCCGAGGTTATAAAACTTGAGTATAATCTTAAACTCAAAATAAAGCACATTGATTGGCTGCTTCCGAGCACATGCTCGGAAGCAGCCAATCAAAGTGCTTTATTTTGAGTTTGAGATTATTCTCAAGTTGTATAACCTCGAACCCAGTCTTTTCCGTTCGCATATGTTCTAAGCACCTTTTGTCTAACGACAAGGAACTTTTCCATTTTTACCGAATCAGGGTTATTGATGAATTGCCTTTACTCGTGCTGAAGCGTTTCAAGAATATGATAATGGATTTCACAAAAATGTTGCTAAAATCCAACGGATCACCCTAAAACTTGGAACATAAACTATGGCAAATATAACTTACGCCAGTGAACCTGTGTTTGATTTTCTGGAACCTTACAGTAACAATTCTGTAACAGAAGCCGAAATTTACGCCGTTCCTAATGGCATCGTGGTGCTTTTAGCAGTTCTATATGGTTCCATCTCCTTGGTCGCAGTTCTGGGAAACGGACTTGTAATATTTGTGATTGCAAAAAACAGAAAGATGCAAACAGTGACAAATATTTTCATTGCCAATTTGGCGCTCGCTGACGTCATTATAGGTATGTTCTCGACGCCATTCCAGTTTCAGCCGGCGCTACACCAGAGATGGGATTTACCTGAATTTCTGTGTAAATTAGCACCGTCTTTTAAAGTCTTGAGTGTTAATGTGAGTGTTTTTACACTAACTGTTATTTCAATAGACCGATTCGTGGCAGTTCTATTTCCCTTTAAAGCAGGATTTTCAAAAAAGACAGCGATTCTTGGGATAGCTCTAATATGGATAATTGGAATAGCCTCAAGTGTTCCTGAAGGTCTGTCATTTAACTTCGAATATGTTTCCGACCAAATAAATGGTGGGACCAAGCCGTACTGTAATATTGTGTGGCCTGTGGAAAATGCCGGCAAATACTATCACCTGTATCTGTTTATCGTACAGTACATGTTGCCGTTAATGGTTATCAATTTTTCCTACATTAAAATTGCCTGTCGGATATGGGGGACAAAGCAACCAGGGCATGCGACAGGCCAAGCGTCAGAGACGGACAATATAAGACAAAGAAATAAACGAAAGGTGAGTAAATTTACGTGTATTCTGACTTTTATTATTACACACTGTAAAATGATTTTCATTCCATAAGTATGTTATTTCCATGAAATTGCATTTTTCATTTCATCAATATCAAACCTATATGTTACAGGCGATCCTGCGTTTAACTGTACACGATAACGAACTGGTTAATTTCCATTTTACTTGATAAAATGAACTATTTGCAAGGGAAAATAGGACCACAGTCAAAGCGGATGAGGTGTATACGACGCCGTTCAGTGAAACTGCTCATTTTCGTCATTACTGTGAAAAGAAATATTTTACAAAAACATCCAAAAATTTGGATTTTTCATATTCTGTTATGTATAATTATTAGAATCTTTAGGACATTAGAAAATTTTCTAGAAAATAAGCCAAACTCCGCTTGCACTCCAAGTCTTGGAGCAAACGGACTATATAACAAGATTGCTGGATGAATAGATGACGCAATTCAAGGTCCGAATAGGGCGAAACGCAATTGCATTTCTGACACCAGTTTCTAATACGCTAGATCTAGTGTACACGTCTGAGTTGCTGACGTCACATTTTGCAACATCCGGGAATCGATAATAACTTTGAGCCGCGACACGACAAAACCAACAATGTGGTTGTGCGCCCAGCGCAGACTCAGATCAGCCTGGGCATCCGCCCAGTCTGATCAGAGTTTTCGCTGTCCACATGGAGGTAGCTTAGACCCTTGGCTACCATTTGAGCACTTAACGAAGAGTCTGGTCGAACTGGGCGGATGCCCAGGCAGATCTGAGTCTGCGCTGGGCGCACACCCACATTGTTGGTTCCGTCTTGTCGCAGCTCATATAACTAAAGCAATTAAGCCAGTTTCCAAGAGAGTGGTTGGGCTTCTGTCTATTGATACTGAGCAGTACTGATTTTTTGTGCAATAAATTCCTGTTAATGATGCATTGTAGCAGCAAATAAAGGAGAAAGACGTAACTGATATTGTGAGAACATATGGTACAACCTCGCTTAATATATTTAAAGTAATAAAAAATCGACTTTAATGCTTAACCTGATTGCTTCAACAACAAATGCACAATAATATCAATGTAACATCCTACTACTGGGGTTGTTAGAGTGGTACGAAAGTGTCACGCTGGAACTCTTTTGCACTGAGGCTTCCTACTGAACTTGCCTCCGACAACATTGTCCTCGAAAAAGGCAAGAGCCTGATTTGCTTGCAGCAGTATTTGCCGCAAGCAAAGCAGGCTCTTGCCTTTTTCGAAGACATACTGCTGCAAGCAAAGCAGGCTCTAGCCTTTTTCGAGGACATTGTTGCCTTTTTCGAGGACATTGTTGCCTTTTTCGAGGACATTGGTGCCTGTACGTGTTTTTCATGTTCCTTTACCTCGCTCTAGTTATTGTTATTTTTTGTTCTTGTTTTTCTCCCTCTCACTCTGGGAGACAGCTTGATATAGACACACAGTATAGGCCGTTAAACCCTAGAAAATCAACCAGTCAAATCACTATTACAATTGTTACTCAGTTATATTTTTTTTTTTCATTATTCACTTTATTATTACCATTATTATAACTAAATTTATTAACTAAATTTATTATTAGTAGTAATAGTTTTCATGTTGTTGTCGCTTACTGTTGCTGTTATTATGATTATAAAAATAAAGTTGTTAAAACATTATAAAAAGCTCCTTTAAACCCAAAGGAATCAGTCAATCACATTTATAGTTATTATTATTATTTACTTCTTCTTCTACTTCTTCTTCTTTTTCTTCTTCTTCTTCTTCTCATTATTATTATTATTATTTGCAGGTTGTGAAGATGCTAATAGTGGTACAGTGTTTGTTTGTGATATGTTGGATGCCGTTACAGATCTATGGCGTGCTGTCGGAATTTCATGTAGAAATCAATGAGTAAGTATTGCCATTTGTCTACTAAACGGATGGATGGATGGATGACTTGCGATTTAAAGTCATTTTCAACATTATTTCAGTCATATTCGGACAATGGGTGGGTGATAATGAAAGGCTGTGTGCAATGGAACCTCATTTACGTTGAAAAGATTTCTGCCTCCGAAAATCGAAATTGGGACCGCTAGATCAGCGATTAACCAACTGCGCCACCGGGGTTCCTTTGTCTACTAAAAACCCCAATTACATTCCCATCTGAATATTGAGAAATCAAGCTACTGCAAATGGGTAGGCAAAAATAGAACACTGCTATTTTGCTCATATGTATCTAAAGATGATAGAACAAAAGTTTCAGTTTCGTAAAAGATAAACAGGTGGTCTAGGAGTTCTCACAAAGCTGCTGAAAGTAGCCAAACCGATATTTCAGCAGTTTTGTGATAATGCCATTAGTTCTTTATCTTCAAAGCAAAGAAACAGTAAGCACAAATGAGCCGCGACACGAAAAAACCAACGGAGTGGTTGTGCGCCCAGTGCAGATTCAGCTCAGCCTGGGCATCCGCTCAATCTGATCAGAGTCTTCCATTTGCGCTTAAAGGGTAGTTAAGGGTCTAAGCTACCTCCTTGCGGACAGCGAAGACCCAGGCTGATCTGAGTCTGCACTGGGCGCACAACCACTTTGTTGGTTTTCTCGTGTCGCGGCTCAAATATGCTATAAATACTTCAGAGTTAAATTCCATTGTTACATTTAGGCTGTCGTTCTGAAGAAGTTTGAAAGTTTATGTGTCTGCGATAAACCCATACATGCCTATTATTAATAGAATGTTGCAGATTGTGAAGACCCTGTTTAGACACCGCAGAATATGGCGTCAGACCTCTTCTTCAAACTTAACATTTAAAACAATAATCTCTGAAGCACGCCTTGAGCTGTAACCATGATGCCTGCTAAACGCGCAATGCCATCCCCACGTGGAAACTGAAACTTCAAAACTCTGCAAAAAGTTAGCCAGACTATAACCGTTGAATGCAGATGCAGAGATCCAGAGGGCAACTCCAGTGTAGAAAAGGACATTGATTGTCGTTGCGTGTGAAGGGACCCAGAGGACGTCCTGGGCGTACTATAAATAAAAAAATCAGTGTCCGCATCAGCTCAGGCGGATCAGAGTCTCCGCTTTTCAACTTTAAGAATCATCAAGAATCATATATAGATTGAACATGAAACACGTGGAATACCCTGATCGCTCTGCAAACATTCGCAGGCAGATCGGAGTCATTCCTGTTTACACATGTCTTAAGATATCTTTTTGTGCGACGCCAATCAGTAGGAAATAGACCGATCGCAAAGATTCAATAACAGTCCACTCCTTTCAGCCTGGTTAATGTGTCAATCTGACATCATTTTCTAAGACAATATAAGATTAATTAAATCGGGGCTATATGGGTCTTCGGAGAAACTGTAAAGTTTAGCTTATTTCTCTCTCACATTTCCGATATATTTCCAAAACGGTCTTTAATTTTCAGCTTTTTCGCTAGATTCTGCGAAACGTGAATCAATACAGTTTCGTTGACAACCCACGTTTTGCCCACTGAAAGCCCACTCTATACCACTGACAACCCACTTCAAGCCCTTCGGGAGCCTCGGTAGCTCAGTGGGTTAAGCGCTGGCCTACTGATCTAGCGGTCGCCGGTTCGAGCCCCGCTGGAGGCGGAGTTCTTTCCATCGTAAACGGGGTTCCATTGCACACAGCCTTTCATTATCACAAGCCCATCGTCTTGATATGACTGAAATACTGTTGAAAAGGACGTAAAATCGCAAGTCATCCATCCATCCATCCATCAAGCCCTTCGCATACTTAGGATTTTTATCTCTACTCTGTACACTTTTGACTTGAAGCAGATTAGTATCTTGGGGTAAACATTATATACTTGCACAGAAGGGCCCAAGACCTGTTCAGCACGTTCATATTATATGCATATAATAAAAAAAATGCTGAACTTGCACCACTTGCCCTATATCCCTGCGCCCGCCGTTCGTCGTGTAATACAAGCGACACCGTTCCTCTGCTTCTTTCCTTAATTATCAAATGGAGATTTTTTTTTTCTTAATTGATGCTTAAGCAGTCGCTTCTTGGAAAATTCATAGTGTTTCTAAAGACATATCTATATAAGCAGTGCACAACCATACAAGGCTGACACCTTTGACCATGGCATGAGCTTTGCTTCTGTCTTGATAATGATTTTTAATATGTTAAGAAAAAGGAAACGGAGGACAGGCTAGTCTGGACATTCGCTGCCCTAAGAATATTTGATCAGGGCACGTCTTAGTCAACTTGCAAGCTCGTATGATTCCGGTACCCTTCAACGAAGAATAACGGAATCTTACGAGGTTTGCCGAACACTACCATTTCGAAGTATTGTCCATGATTCGTGTTTTGAATGTGTTCTCTGCTCTTGAAGGTACTCTATTTTAATCGTTAACCACAGAATGTCAGTCTAGCGTCACTTAACATATAGGACTAAATAAGATTAATTAAATCGGGGGCTGTATAATCAGTCTGCAAAATGCACGTAGGGGGCTAATTTCATTTTTGCGCCTGAAGACATTTCTCACTCTGAGGATATATATATAAATATATTTCCCCGAAGTATGTTCATTCACAGTAATCTGGCTCCATTCCACATTGCTGACATAAGGAATAGATTCGGTTAAGAGTATAATATAATACTTAGCACGAACAGTCGTTATAAATGCCTAATTTCATCACATTGAGTTGATAGCATCAAAATATATTTAAAACGGCATGTTTGGCATTTTTGACCAGCTGGGCCAGATGCTTTATCAGTGACATTCAGTCTTTAATCTCCTTTCCCTGAACAGAGGATTTTTTGTTAAGGTACTGTCAAGTGGTAAGCTTGTCTAGAGAGAGAGAGAGAGAGAGAGAGAGAGAGAGAGAGAGAGAGAGAGAGTCCATTAACTATAAAAACAGCCTATGTCTTGGCCTTGGGGATCAAGTTAGAAATAAATTTAGAAGCGGCCACTTTGTAGGCAGCACTAAAAAGTGCTCGCCTGATAAAACGGTCAGTTCTTTATGTCGGGCTTGTTTTCATGAAACGTATGCACGCCCCTGGAGTCAGAACAAATCTGAGCAAGCCTAACATTACGTTTAATATTAAAAGTGGCTTCTTTCTCTTAAATTAATCAGAAAGCTGCTCATTTATAGGCTTCTTTCGAAAAAATTGATAGAATTATTTTTTCTAGGAAATGCCATATGGTATTTCTGTACATACCTCATACTGGTATACATGGTCAGGCCCCGAGGTTATAAAATGTTTTCATGCTCAACTCAGCTGAGCATGAAATTTTTTCTGCTCATAAATTTTAAAATGCCAACAATTGTTGGCATTTTAATATTTATGAGTAGAAAAAATAGCCTTCTTGGCTTATCTGAGACTGAAAAATGCTGAATTTCTTGGTATTTTTATATTAATGGGCATTTTAAATTTCATGCTCAGCTGAGTTGAGCATGAAAAAAGTTTTATAACCTCGGGGCCAGGACAAACATCTGGAAAATGAATATTTTTCCAGGTCAGGGAAAAAGTCAGGGAATTTTGTTGTTGGTCAGGGAAGTTTAGAAAGGACTTGAAACGTCAGGGAAAAGTCAGGGAATTCGAAAACTAATGGCTTCAGCAGTCTTTAGAACATATCCCTTACTCTGTTCAAGGGGAAAGGATCTATACGTTCTATAAAAATAGTCCAGGCATATTTTCCTCCTCATTTGGTGCTACTCTTAAAGGAAAGAATTTGCTCTCTGGGGGAACAATGTTTTACCTTTAAGAGTAGCCTACAGTTAGCACTGTTGAAGCAAAGAGTTAAAATAACTTTTTGGATCCGTAAAAAAGGGTATGATAAACTATACTATGTCACAGAAAAGTCAAGGAAAAGTCAGAGAATTTTGAAGTGGAGGATGAGCGGCTACCCTGCTGGACCATGAACATCTGATCAGGGCTGGAATGTTAACCTGATATCATAATTAGCATCATGGTAATTAAAACAGTGAAATGCTGCAGATGTATTTATCCGGACATGCATAGTAGGTGTATACCGGCAGAAAAAAGATTGTCAGGGTACAGATTGGTTAGTGTTGCTTTTCTAGGAGATGCCATGTAATAGATAACGCCATTCTTGTTGAGCTGTATCAGTAAATATCGGTACTGATTGTCAGGGGTACAGGATATTGTACGAGCCCTTTAGGGCGAGTCTAATTATCTTGTACTCCTGACAATTCTGATATTTACTAATACATCTCAAAAAGAATTCGATATATCTGTTTTAATCCACAGCTTTATATAACTTTTCATCTAAAACAAATAATTAAGCCAATAAAAATATATATATTTATATTTATTTTAATTTCTCTAATTCAACCTCCTGAACCCTGTCTGGAAAGTGGACCATCCTGTCTGATGCACTAGGGTCATCAGTTACCTGACCAATCAGAAACGGCTCGAGTGATCAGTGGGAAATTTGAATCAGTATGTTTATCTCATTTTAACATTGTACACAGAAGAGGAAAGACTAGAAAATTGGGCTGCAGTTTAAACAAAGTATGTTGGGTAAGCTCTGCTGTTCTATTTAATCACAAAGAAAATGTTTGTTCAGGGTATTCATATATCTTACATTGTCTGGGTTATTTCAATAGCATACGTTTAAGTACTCTTTGTTTCAATTACCAGGCATTTTGTGTATGTTCGATCAGAACCCATGACTTAGAGACTGTTTTTTTTTTGTTTTTGTTTTTTTGTTGTTGTTTTTTTCAACTAAAACATATGCTGTGCTACTGAATAACATCACTGGGGCCATTTTATATGGATTATCAACAAGTTTCAGTGGTTAATTTTAACATTTTTCTACTAAAACATATGTTGTGGGAACGCAATTGATGAGTAAACACAACATATGTTCTAAGATACATGTATGGGTACACATCCAATTTTTCTGCCATTTATGCAAAGGGAACAAATTATTTATCTGGATGACGTGGCTCTTCCCAATGGTTTACTCTTCAAGAAAGGAATTGCTCTTAAAAGTAGCAATTTCCTGTTTCAAGAGTTGTCACCCATTGAGAAGAGAGGCAAAAGTGAAAATGGCAGAGTTACTTTCCCTAAAAGTTTACCGTGATTTTAATACAGTGCTCCTTTTCCGCACAAAAGAGTTGGTAACCATCAGTAACCTCTGGTAGGTCTAATGCAATCATAGCGTTTAACAGATTATTTTCATATAACATACATTGTATCTTATGAAGGCTCATTTAAGCGAGGGGAGTCAAAAGAATACCCTTAACAAATATTTCTATGGCCAAAAAGAAACCAGCAGAGTTTACTGAAACAAAAGTTTGTTTAATTGCAGCTCTGTTATGATTTGTCTATTCAAAACTGTACATGATACTTGTACATGATAACATTACATGATAACTATACAGTTATCAGAATTTATCAGTACTGGCAACTTCAAAGGAAAGTACTGTCAGCTTCGGATATTCCCAGAGACACACTAAAACGATTAAGATATATAGTAAATTCTGACCTAAATAACTCATTATCTATAAAGGATGCCTTTTTGAAATTTGCAGACTAACTTTTATATTGGTTATTAGAAAATTGTCTACTAAATTTGACAAAATTGGTTTAAAAATAAAATGTTTCTGATGCAAATGAGGGTAGACGGAGCTTAAGGGAAATCACGGAACTATGAATTGACGGAAGTTCGAGGATATATACCGTTTTGTGTATATCCAAGACCGTTAAAAGTTTGTTTTAGATTATTAACCCACAAAAAATAGTATCCACCAATGTGACAGGTGAAAAACAGACGTAGATCAGACAGAACTAACCTCAGTGTCTGAATTGATTATCATTTAAAAGGTTTAAAAAAGTTCCTATACATGAAATTACTTGCGTTGCCATGACAACTGCGGAAGTTATGAACATTTGGGTTTAACTAACTTAAGAAGAGTATCCATATTCCTGTTGAACGTACTTGTTCGTTTTGATTTCTTAATACTATGCATGACTAAAATGATCGTTTGAACAGGCATGGAGTAATTTTTCATTTTAGCAAAATTGCTCAAGTTCAAAGACATTTAAAGCTGGTTTGTAAATTGCCTTAGGAACGCTGCATGCAAAAGATTTTAAATTTGACTCCTTCTGATGTGAGAATTCAAAACACAACTCAGGTTACTGTGATTTCTTCAAAGACTGTTTAAATGTCACTTTCAGCCAGATACCATGGAAATCGAAATCGTAACGGCTAGCGGGCGCGTAACGATTCTTCCAAGTTTGGCATTATGCAATAAAATCAATAAAATAACAAAATTGTATATGGAGAAACCTTGTATAAGACGGTCAGATACAGTAATAATGATACCTTGAAAATCGCTATATTTTTAATTCAACGGGAAATAATCTGAAAATTTGAAGAATTAAATCCTCGCATGTAAAGCCTGAGTTCAAGACATTGAACATATAAGTGTTTTTCGAGATTCCTGCATTATGGACCTTATGGTTAATACAACATTTATTCCTTTGCATGCGCAGCAGTTGGGTGCTTTCCAATTGACTCCTGTCGAGTATTGCCAGATAACTCATGTGGAAAAAGTATGGGTTAATTTTCTAAGCATTTTGTTCCTTGGTATCTCCCCAAACATACACAAGCCTCATTTAACTTCAATATGCACAGGGTTCCTTGGAAATAATGCCATTAGTTGGTATTGTTATTTTTTTTGACCGGGTAGATATGCAAAGGTTAATGACTGTCAAATGACTTGTTCGCGTGCCTTGTTTCTTATCAGTGTGTCTTTTTATCGTAAATATAAGCCACATCATGTGATTTCCTACAATGTGGCATTGGTGACAAGTTAAGGCTCTGAAGTGCAGTCTGATCAGACCCTTCGCTTGTCACATCAGCCATCCACTGAAGTGACCCAAGCCATAGAGCCAACAGTGAGGTGTTTTGAACGATTGTTAAGTTAGTTCCTTTTTCCTTTTTCCTTTTTCCTTATTCCTTTTTCCTTTTTCCTTATTCCTTTTTCCTTTTTCCTTATTCCTTTTTCCTTTTTCCTTATTCCTTTTTCCTTATTCGATTTTAAGACTCATAGAACTTGGCGGATCTGTGCAATAGAAGCTTCGCATAAAGCACATTCATGATCATTTTTACTTCTAAGAATAATGGTGTAGATTTCCAAAGCTCAACGCTACAAACTGCGAATAAGGAAAAAGGAAATGAACGAACAATTCCTTTTTCCTTATTCGCAGTCTGTATCTTTGAAATTCGGAAATCTATATCACTATGCTTAGAAGTAACAAGAATTCCGCGGAATGCTATGTCGCACCTACCCTATGCTTTCTCAGTAGTAGAAACCATGGTTAGAGGAAAGTGCACACTAGGTCTGATGAATTTATGTAGAAATGTGAGCAAATAGAGCTCACAAACTAGAAAAGATGCAGTTGTATCAAAATATAGGTTAAAGGTATAAAGTAGTAAAACAATCGAGGACAACGGCTTCAGAAAACATTTTATGCCATGTCTGATGATTGTAGGTGGTATAGGTAGTGAGAAATGGACTGGAATGCACTTGTCCATATAATCATGGATGCCAGGTTGACATAAACTTTTCAAAGTCAACAGAGCATGATATATAGGTCAAGGGTACAAATAATAGCAGCATCCCAGAAGAATTTTCAAGCCAGGTTTGATGATTACAACCATTGTATTTAAAGAAAAATGGACTGAAAACCAAAGGTCAACACAATTTTGTATGTGAAATTTTACAAAATATGTAGCATGTGAAATAAAGGTCAAGGGTTGAAACAAGTCCATTAATCCTAGAGTCCATTCTAAGATGAACTTTTTACCAGGTTTGATGATTCTAGATATAATAGATTGAGAGAAATGGATTTAAACCATATAGTTGATGTCATTTTTAAGTGAAATTTTATAAAGTCAGCAGAGCATGAAATATGGGTCAAAGGTCAAAATAAGTACAACAAGCCTCTTGATCAACCTAAGCATAAACTTTATATCAGGTTTGATGACTGTAGGTATCATAGACTGAAAGAAATGGAGCAGTATACTAGGGTTGACGCAATTTTTGACGTAATATTTTACTAAGTCAGCAGAGCAGAAGATATAGGTCAAAGGTCAAAATAAAGGCAACAATCCTCTAGATCGTTCTAAGAAAAAAAATTAATTTCAGGTTTGATGATTGCATGTATCATAGATGGAGAGAAATGAACTTAAACACTAGGGTAGATATAATTTTTGACGTAAAAATTTACAAAGTTCATTAGAGCATGATAAATAGGTCAACAGTCAAAATAAGTGCAAGGTTCCTCGAGAACATGCTAAGAAGAAACTTCATACCAGGTTTGATGATTATAGGTATCATAGATTGAGAAAAATGGATACGAACGTTAGGGTCGACGTAATTGTGGACGGACGGATGGACTGACGGACGAACGGACGGATAGACTGACTTACGGACGGACGGACGGACGGAAAAGTGAACTCCTATAGCTCACCTTGCTTAAGCAGAGGTGCGACAAAATGATCGTGAATGCGCTATATGTGAATGCTGTATTGCATAGCATCACTAAGTCTATCGACCTCAAAATCGAATAACGAAAAAGGAAATTTTGATTCATTTCCTTTTTCCTTATTCGCAGTTTGTACCGTTAAGCTTTGTTAATCTATACCATAATTCTTAAAAGTAAAAGTGATCATGAATTTGCTATATGCGAATCTTCGTTTGCACAGTTTCGCAAAGTTCTATGAACCCGAATAAGGAAAAAGGAATTTTCCGTTCATTTTATTTTTCCCTTATTCGCTTTCTTTTGCTTTGAAATTCGGAAATCTATATCACTATGCGTAGAAGTAAAACTGATCGTGAATGCGCTATATATGAATGTTCTGATGCATGGCTTCGCTAAGTTCTATGGACCTCAAAATCGAATAAGGAACAACAGATTTTTTCATTCATTTCCCTTTTTCTTATTCGCAGTTTGTACCGTTGAGCTTTGGAAATCTATACCATTATTCTTAAAAATAAAAATGATCATGAATTTGCTATATGCAAATCTTCTATTGCACAGATCCCCAAAGTTCAATGAGACTGAAAATCGAATAAGGAAAAAAGAAATGTTCGTTCATTTCCTTTTTCCTTATTCGCAGTTTGTAGCGTTGAGCTTTGGAAATCTATACCATTATTCTTAGAAGTAAAAACGATCATGAATGTGCTATATGCGAATTTTCTATTGCACAGATCCGCAAAGTTCTATGAGTCTTAAAATCGAATAAGGAAAAAAGAAATGTTCGTTCATTTCCTTTTTCCTTATTCGCAGTTTGTAGCGTTGAGCTTTGGAAATCTATACCATTATTCTTAGAAGTAAAAATGATCATGAATGTGCTTTATGCGAATCTTCTATTGCACAGGTCCGCAAAGTTCTATGAGTTTGAAAATCGAATGAGGAAAAAGGAATTTTTCGTTCATTTCCTTTTTCCTTATTCGCAGTTTGTACCGTTGAGATTTGGAAGTCTGTACAATTATTCTAAGAAGTAAAAATGATCATGAATGTGCTATATGCAAATCTTCTATTGCACAGTTCCGAAAAATTCTATGAGTTGGAAAATCGAATAAGGAAAAAGGAATTTTTCGTTCATTTCCTTTTTCCTTATTCGCAGTTTGTAGCGTTAAGCTTTGGAAATCTATACCATTATTCTTAGAAGTAAAAATGATCATGAATGTGCTTTATGCGAATCTTCTATTGCACAGGTCCGCAAAGTTCTATGAGTTTGAAAATCGAATAAGAAATAAAGGAATTTTTCGTTCATTTCCTTTTTCCTTATTCGCAGTTAGAACCGTTGAGCTTGGGAAATCTATACCATTATTCTTAGAAGTAAAAATGATCATGAATGTGCTATATGCGAAGCTTCTATGGCACAGATCCGCAAAGTTCTATGAGTCTTAAAATCGAATAAGGAAAAAGGAATTGTTCGTTCATTTCCTTTTTCCTTATTCGCAGTTTGTAGCGTTGAGCTTTGGAAATCTATACCATTATTCTAAGAAGTAAAAATGATCATGAATGTGCTTTATGCGAATCTTCTATTGCACAGGTCCGCAAAGTTCTATGAGTATGAAAATCGAATAAGGAAAAAGGAATTTTTCGTTCATTTCCTTTTTCCTTATTCGCAGTTAGAACCGTTGAGCTTGGGAAATCTATACCATTATTCTTAGAAGTAAAAATGATCATGCATGTGCTATATGCGAAGCTTCTATTGCACAGATCCGCCAAGTTTAATGAGTCTTAAAATCGAATAAGGAAAAAGGAATTGTTCGTTCATTTCCTTTTTCCTTATTCGCAGTTAGAACCGTTGAGCTTGGGAAATCTATACCATTATTCTTAGAAGAAAAAATGATCATGAATGTGCTTTATGCGAATCTTCTATTGCACAGTTCCGCAAAGTTCTATGAGTCTTAAAATCGAATAAGGAAAAAGGAATAAGGAAAAAGGAAAAAGGAATAAGGAAAAAGGAAAAAGGAAAAAGGAATAAGGAAAAAGGAAAAAGGAAAAAGGAATAAGGAAAAAGGAACTAACTTAACAATCGTGGTATTTGATTACCCTGTATAAATAAGAGGGATGATTTAAATATATCATGACAAAATTGCCACAGTGTTGGATGTCACATGATGTGGCTCATCTACGAATTTTAGCCACGACACGAGAAAACCAACAATGTGGTTGTGCGTCTAGCGCAGACTCAGATAAACCTGGGCATCCACCCAGTCTAATCAGACTCTTCGCTAAGCGCTTAAAGGGTAACTAAAGGACTCAGCTACCTCAATGCGGACAGCGAAGACTCTGAGCAGACTAGGCGGATGCCCAGGCTGATCTGAGTTTGCGCTGGGCGCACAACCACTTTGTTTGTTTTCTCGTGTCGCGGCTCATTTGTGTCCTTTCTATTCCACATATCGTCTTCTTTCGATGTCTTGGTTTATTGTGGCGCTATTCCTGGGTAACTTATTCTGTTTTGGTTCCAATTGTTTAACTGAGCCGCGACACGACAAAGCCAACAAAATAGCATATGCGTCCAGCGAAGACTCAGATCAGCCTGGGTATCCGCCCAGTCTGATCAGAGTCTTCGCTGTTTGCATGGCGCTAGCTTAGACCCTTAGCTACCCTTTCAGCGTACAGCGAAGAGTCTGAACAGACCGTGCGGATACCCAGGCTGATTAGAGCCTTCGGTGGGCGCAGTTGCCACTTAGTATATTTTGTCGCGTTGCGGCTCAAGATACTGTAACTAATTGCTGATTCGCATGCTTAAGACCGACAACAAATAGAACTGACAAAATATTGATAGGCTATCTTTTAATAGAAAAACAGGGTTGTTGTTCTTAAGCTGAGGTGGGCTTGGTTTGATTTTTTTCTGTCCCATTTTGCCAGAATGTTTAATAGAAAACACATGGCTGTTGTTTTGTTCATAGGATGTAGGTGGTCTTGTTTTGTTTGTTTGTTTTTTACCCTCACATGTTTTCTTTTGATTTATACTAGAAAAGAGCCCGCGCAAGCGCGGAAATATTTCATGATTGTCAAGTTTATATAAAAAAAGCGAGTTTTAATTTTTCAATGTAAATGGCCTTAGGCCCAGGTGAAGATATGACCTTTACCATGAATACTCACTAAAGCTTCATTTACCTAATTAGTTGTCTGCATCTACAAACTTTCAGGTAGCAGACTGCACGGTTTCTAAAAAAAATCAACTTTTTTCACTTTTTCCTAAACCTAAGTGACTCAAAAGTTGACATTGCCGTAAAACAGATCAAGGTCATCCCAGGGTCATCATTTATATAAATTTTGTTGAGCTTTTGAGTCCTTGATGCGACATGCTAAGTTTCAAGATCACAGGATTTGTGGTTCTGGGGGGGGGGGGGGGGGGGGGAATTGGTTGATTTGATGCTTAACGTCCACGGTAAACAGCTAAGGTCATGTCGGGACGGTCAGTTAACCTAACCACACTATTCCTGGGCAGGCTTAGACCTCCTATGCGTTTAACCAGTACTAAGTGCACATACTTTCGCCAGTAACTGACAACTGCCCTTCTTGAATCAGCGGAAGGAGAAACGAAAGTATGTGGCCAGACCGGGTTTCGAACCCAGGACCTCTGACGTATGAGTCAGGTGCCCTACCGATTGCGCTACGCGGCCCGGCGTGGTTCTGGGGGAGAAGATTTTTGAAATTTTTTACCATAATAAAAAAAAAAAAATGTTTGCAAACTTGGTTATGTGACCTGTCCTGGGTATTTTTTTTTTTCTGGAAAAATTGGGTCCTGGAACGTTTTTGGGGAAAATATTCAAGCCCTCTGAAGACAAAAGGCTTATTTATCTTCGTTGAATCATTGAAATTAATTTGTCTGCTTCGCTGGAAAAATGCCCTTTCTTACCTGGCGCATGTGTGTTGACCTTAGACAGTTTTAATTTTTGTCTTTTCGAAAGTTCAGTTCAGTTTGAATTCTCCTAACGACGTTCCCCAAGTGGCTCAGCGGTACGTAACCATAGCCGCACACACTTGGCGCCGTGTGTCCGTCCAACTTTTCGAAAGACCATGTGCGTTGAGCTTTAGTCTTCAATGGGCGAGTTCGATTGGCTACTCGTATTGACTATCGTTCTGGAAGAAAATGGGTCGTTTCGAGCCAGGGCCGTCGGGACTATGACCATTTAGTTCTTCATCCGTTTAGACATATGAGCAAAAATACAAAAATAAATCGTTATTTATGGGGAATGACGTACGTTCATGGGTCGGATTTTTGCATTAGAACCTTCTAAATTTGGAGCAGCGCGCCGATATAACGACGCAGAACCAAAAAGACCGGATTAATTTAAAACGTGTATTCGAGTACACGATAATTTCACTCGAACGCACCCATTGTTGACAAAAAAATCACGACCAATAGTCGAAGTTTCTAGAAAAATACTTGGGAGAATTTAAAATGAAAGACGAATTTAATTCCCAAATTCTTTAAATCTACGTGAAACTAAAACACACGCTAACCGAAATTATCAATGATAGCAATATGCGAAAGAACCAGTATAGAAATTACGCTTGAAAATGCCACCAATTTTGCAGTTTATGCGTTACTTCGTTTATTTAGTATTATAGATAATGTTTACGCATGTGGCGTGGGCAGCGCTGCATGAAATTATTTCACCATTTTAGCTTTGTTTTGTCAAAGTACGGTCGTCCGTCCAGGCATCAGTCTGACCATGGTATGTCTGTCTGTATTTTGTTTCCGATCGACAATTTTTTTTGTAGGTTTGAATTAATTTTTTGGTGTGGACCCTGTCGGCGTCGGTGTAGCTTCTTGTCTGCACTCTAACTCCCGAAAGGATGTATGGATTCTGACTTAACTTGCACAGGTACATCATTTGGGCCAGGGAAAATAACTGATTAGATTTTGGTGACCTTGACCCTATTTTCAAGGTCACATATCGAGGAATGTTGAAAAATGCCTTGCGGCTGTGTAGCTTCTTGTCTGCACTCTATCTCCTGAAGGGATGGCTGGATTTCAACCAAACTTGCAAAGATACATTAATAGGTAAGGGAAAAGAGTTGATTAGATTTTGGTGACTTTGACCCTATTTTCAAGGTCACAGAAGTTCAAAGAGCGATGAAAAATGCCTTGTCTGCACCATATTTGCCAAATGGATTAATAGATTTAAACCAAACTTGTACAGATATATAATTTGGAGATACAAAAGAACTGATTCGTTTTTGGTAACCTTGACACTATTTTTAAGGTCACAGAAGGTCAAAGAGTGATGAAAAATGCCTTGTCTGCACCATAACTGCCAAATGGATTAATGGATTTAAACCAAACTTGCACATATATATTATTTGGAGTTACAAAAGAACCGATTCGTTTTTTGGTAATCTTGACACTATTTTCAAGGTCACAGGATTTCAAAAATGTAGAAAATGGCTTGTCTGCACCATATCTCCTGAATGAATGGATGGATTTTAACCAAACTCGCACAGATATATCACTTGGAAATGGAAAGAATTGATTAGACTTTGTGGCCTTGACCTCATTTTCAAGGTCACAGAAGGTCAAAGAAAGTTTAAAAATGGCTTGTTTGCACCCTATCACCTGAAAGAATTGATGGGCTATGACCAAACATGGACAAGTGTACAAGCAGACGGTGGAAAAGAACTTATTAAATTTTGGTGACCTTGACATATTCTCACGGTCACATGAGATCTTATCTTGGCAACAGTTAGGGAAAATGATATTGCTGGAAAAGCGCATCTTTATTTCTAGTTTTTTTTTTTTTTTTTTTTTTTGTATGTTTGTTTGTTTCCTTTTTGAAAATGTTTACAGCTGTTTTCACCTTTACCTGTCTCCTTGTTTTCCCTAACAAAACTTTATTCTCTTTAAAGCATTTGGAATCGGAAGCTTTTAGTGGTGATTATTTTTCCGCCTTCTGTGCTAATTTGTCATAGATACAGTCCACTTCTCATGTGAAAAAATGGTGTTTACATAATAATGGTGTTTGTATCATTTTATGTCCTTTGGGATTGAACACTAGTTCATTTATAGTTATTCTGAAAATAGAGATCTGCTAAAGCCGTTCCTAGGGGGCGAAACCAGGATTGTACATTTCATTACTGGTCATGAACAGACTCCATTAAAGAGAGTCCGCTGGTTTCATATATTTGATGTCTTCCTTGCTTCCAAAGGATCTAACCCCTTAATTTTTCTTCTTCTTCTTTTCTGTCATTTGAACTATGAGCACGCCCCTGATTTAGTACTGTTTGTAGATAGTTTTAATGGGATGGCCCATCGAGTGGTGTAGATAGTCTGTTGTATTTTTATTCTTTATCTTTATTCTCTCTCTCTCTCTTTTTTTTTTTTTTTTTGCTCTTCTGCTAACCATTAATCCACTAAGATAACCTGTTTCATTGTCCATGTGGCTCATCTTTGACTTTGAGCCGCGACACGAGGAAACCACCATGTGGTTGTGCGCTTAGCACAGACTCAGATCAACCTGGGCATCCACCCAGTCTGACCAGACTCTTCGCTAAGCGCTTAAAGGGTAACTAAAGGACTCAGCTACCTCAATGCGGACAGCGAAGACTCTGATCAGACTGGGCGGATGTCCAGGCTGATCTGAGTCTGCGCTGGGTGCACAACCACATTGTTGGTTTTCTCGTGTTGCGGCTCATTTGTGTCCTTTCTGTAGAAAAGAATTTAACGTAAGCGTCTGAGGTTTTCATGCTAGGCAACAAGTTTTGATATAAACACCTGTTCCAAAAATGTATTAGGCAATATCGGGACACTTCAATTTAGCGATGTGTTTGTAAAAATAATATGTTTGTTGCTGTAAATTCTAGTAGTAATGGGAACCGGAACCAAATTCTGTCACAAAATGAGCAAGTTATGGTAGACATCTAAAGGTTGACACCTGGTATATGGTTGAGGGCATAGTGTTTCACAAACACACTTTCTAGCTGACAGTTATGTTTAGTTTATGTTTCGTCTCATTTAAGTGTTCAAGACATCCAAACATTTTTTGCATCTTTGGCAAATGTAATTTAATGGATATTTTTGGTGAAGACGTTGGGATTAAATTTCTGCCCTTAACCCTACAGATGCAAAAATAATTACGTTTATTTGACGCCAATGAACAGTACGAGGTATTAGGATGTAGCTGACTGAATGTAAAGGAACAGATTATGTATATGCAAACCAGGGTTTGAATGTCAGAATTTGGACCTAGAATTTCCTTAAACTGGCGTCCTTTAAAAAATGTGGGAAATGTTTTGACGTCAGACAAATTATAAGAAATGAAAAACTATCTAGGATCACCTACCACCAAAAGCTTGAATATAACTGCTTGAAAATGGTATATCGTATGCTTCAATGTACGCCTTTATAAAACAAAACAAAAAACACATTACACTGTAAAATGACATCGGATATTATGAAAGTACTTGTAAGTGCATTTTCAGAAAAGATTAAACAAAAGTAAAACGGGAATTACAATGAAAATGCGTATCAGGTTTTACAGAGTTACATTTCAACCAGCTGAGCAAGATATGTACTTTAAATGAGCCGCGACACGAGAAAACCAACAAAGTGGTCAGATCAGCATCCACCCAGTCTGATCATACTCTTTCCTGTGTGCTTACAGAGTAGCTAAGGGTCTAAGCTACCTACATGAATACAGCGAAGACTCTGATCAGACTGGGCGGATGCCCAGGCTGATCTGAGTCTGCGCTGGGCGCACAACCACATTGTTGGTTTTCTCGTGTCGCGGCTTAAATAAGAAAGAATTTTGCATGTTCGTCTTACATTCACTCAGAAAGGAGCCGCGACGTGTTTACCAGGACCTTCGCATAAATATGCGAACAGGAACGTTTCATACTAGACCCCACACCCATGCCTTCTAGGCGCTTCTGGCAGCCAGAGTCAATACGTTTTCGTCCGGCACAAACTGGAGTATATAATATACATCAGCCAATTGCTTTGGCAGCAGTGTTTGTTTAAGATTTTAGGCACAAAATGACAATATAGACAAAAGTGTACATATCTCCAAACGCTGACAAAAACATAGTGGTTTCCCGTTTCTAATTTCGTTTTAGGTACTTCTAAATGTCAGGTTGCCTTGGTGGCTAAAATATACAGGTGCTATGTATTATGAGGTGTAATAAGAACAATATACACTCTTGTTCTAAATTACAGAAATTTCCATAAGATATGCATATTATAGTTTACATTTCTGTTGTTGAATGAAAATAATATTTTTTTTGAATTAGTCATATAGTACACTGAACTTGGTCAAATTTTGGAAACATATATCTCCATTTTCCTTCATCAGAAGTGTATTTTTTGCACCAATTTGTAGCATAAGTCATGAACTACAGCAGTCGAAATGTGTTTTTTTTAACGAAAGCTCATTTAAAACTAATTTTCATGGTTTAAAGAACCTCACCAAATTGTTAATGCAACACAAAGTAACGGGTGTACATGTTATCTACCTAGTGTATAAACTTGCCTCATGTATATACTTGCCAGTGTTGTATAAACAAGTTGGGTGGATAATAATTATACCAAACGGTAGCACAAATTGCGAAGAAAGTATCAGTTTGTTGTTTCGACAGTAACATTAAAATACTGGATGTGAACATGTGATAAACAAATTATAACGCGGATTTTTAGGCCCGATTTCACGTCGCACTTAGTAAACGGATTAGCATTCGGAATACCTAATTTTTACATTGTACATGTAACTTGTGGTAAAATAGACCACGGACTTATTCATCTGAGTAATAACTGTGACGTGAAATCGGGCCTTTCTCATCGCCCTCTTTCTTAATCTTTGACCACGAGTTAAGGCCCTTAGTATGGTAACAGGGTCTCGTGCTGATAAATCTAGCGAAAACCAGAACCACATGCCATGTATATTCTTATTCTTTTGTCGATTCTCTCAAACTCTATTTCTTTCTGTGTTTTCAGCTACAAGTATATCAACATTATATGGTTCTGTTCCAACTGGCTGGCCATGAGTAATTCCTGTTATAATCCTTTCATTTATGGACTATTAAATGTAAGTATAAATCCTACCTAATTCCCCCCCCCCCCCCCTTTTTTCTTTGGATTTTACTGTCTTTTCTTACATTGAGCCAACCGTTCATCAAAGGAGGGCAAAAACTGGAGTGCCCTGGACCAAAAAAAAAACTGACCTCCTGCTGGCGGAACTTAACTATCTCTCATATGACTGAGCCAGGGTCGAACTACAGCAGAAAGAATCCTCCCAGCGGGCACATGAAGTCGAATGACGTCGTACTGACGTCTATGTGAAGTCATTTCGTGGCATCCACGTCAGCACGACGTCAGTTCAACAACGTGTGCCTGCTGGGCTAATGATCGAACATCAGCGCTCTTAACGACTAGGGATCACTTCTGTGAAACAATAGTTATTACATGTATGACAGAATCTAATTTGCATAAATTCGAACCGAGTTAAACTAGGAGTACAATATTTTATTTTCAGCAAGAAAGGACTTCTATGCTTAAGGCGTGAATTTTCCCTATGAATAAAAAGTTATACGGATCACTCACTTATGCTTTGCATTTATGACTATGACATGTAACATGCATGACAAATGAATTTTCAAGTGTTTGTGTCCATGTAAAGTACGTTAAACATACGTTGACGTTGACGTCATTGTTGAGATAAATTGTAAATTATCCTCAAACTGATCGTTGAAATAATGATTTATTGTATACATTTCACCCTTTTTTGACTTACATTATTTAAATAACAGACAACACTGGATAGTTTTGACTATGTGTATGTGACCTTGACCTCATTTCAAGGTCATGGTACACAATATAATACTTGGGGGGGGGGGGGGGGGGAAGTACTTGTATTTTAGTTATAGTGAAGCGTTCTCGTTTGACCGCTTTGACCGGAAGTATAACTATGGTTTTGCATGTTTAAATGCCAGTCAAGCATAACAAGAAGGAAATCATTGCTTTGTATTGTGATATGCGTGTTTTAGCATGCATGTATGACAAAAGTGTATGGAAGCATGACTGATTTCAATATTACTTCCTTGTATATTACCTCAAAAAATGAGGTATGCGAAAACCTCGAATTTAGGGTAGGTAGGGTCAGACTTGATTATCTCCCCATGTCTTTGGGTCTGAATCACAAATGATCTGATTTCACACGGTCTACATATTTGTGGAAGCCCTGCTAAGAAAAATTTGCACACTTTATACTTTTGAAAATTCGGACCTGTCGCGCCGGTCTAATGGGGAGAATCCTCGCCTTAATCATGGAAGTCCTTTAAAGTTTTGATCATGCAGTATTTGTTTGAGCAAAGTTTTCGATTTTGAATATTTCTTTTTGACTCGCACTGTCAATGGTATATGTATAACCGTGCAGATATGAATGACGTTATGGCTATAACATAAGGACTGAAACTAGAAGGTTCAATATTGTAATGTTGTGTTTCAATTCTCGTAACGACGTCTCCCCTGCATTTCAGCGGTACGCACCTATTGCCACAGTACAGGGAGCCGTGCGTCCGTCCGTGTCGTCGTCGATAAAACTGCCCCGATCATCTGGCCCTGTACCTCCACCATGGTGCCAGGCAACATCAGCTCTTCTTTCATATATAACCCTTTTTACGACTACAGCATTAGTGAGTCTTCGCTACCACGTGGCTTGCTTGCCATGTGGCATTGCCACTCTTGCATCGTGTTGAGGTGATCACTATCCGTCTTCCGCAAAATAGGTTCAACATTGCCCTTTTGACAGCATTATAGGGGGTGGTGATCGGGCGATGGTACTGGTAATAACTTACAGTGCCGGGCGTCCATACATCGGGCGTCCTACTTATTTTGATAAAAGTAGGGCAAGGGCCTACTGTGCTTGCAGTAGGTGCGGGCGGGGGTTGTTTGGATTTTTTCTCTCTCTATTATTTCTCTCTTCTTTCTCCCTCTCTCTGGGAGACGGCCCGATATTTGGACTGAAATACTATCTCAAAGAGCCGTTATACCCAAAACAACCAACCAACCAACCAACCAATGACAGCGTTATATAGACTGTGACACTTAAAGTGTAGCCATCTGAATGGATGGTAGGTTCCGCGACCGAAAGCAGCATCGATAGTAAACAAAAATGGATGGATGACTTGCGATTTTACGTCCTTTTCAACAGTATTTCAGTTATATCAGGACGATAGGACGGTGATAATGAAAGGCTGTGTGCAATGAAACTCCTTTTACGGTAGGAAAGATTCTCGCCTCAAGAGGGGCTCGAACCCAATCTGCTAGATCAGTAGGCCAGCGCTTAACCTACTGAGCTACCAGGGCTCCTAAAACATCTGGAAAATGACCTTGTAGGTCAGGGAAAATCAGGGAATCTTATGATTTGTCAGAGAAATTAGGGTTCTATTCTATTCTATTCAATCCCATAACCTAACTAGGTCGTTGGGGCACCACAGATGACTTCAAAACAATTCCTTGCCACCTTGTCCTGTCTTCAGCTGCCCTAGCTGAGCTGGCAAAATCCATTCCAGTCCACTCCTTGATATTGTCTTCCCACCTCTTCTTCTGTCTACCTCTTCTTCTTTTTCCTTTCACTGTGCCCTGAAGAATTTTCTTTGCTAAACCAGAAGACCTTGAGACGTGACCAAACCACCTTAGTTTCCGTTTCTTGATCAGCGTCAGGAGTTCATCATATTCTCCAATGGCTGCTTGGATCTTCCTGCGAATCTCCTCATTGGTTATATGGTCCTTGTACGAAATGTTCAGTAACCTTCGGTAGCATCTCATCTCAAAGGCCTGCGTTCTTTTCTCTAACTCTGCTGTCAAGGTCTATGATTCACAGGCATACAGAAATATGGAAATGACAAGGGAGCGCATAAGGGTCACCTTTGATCCAAGAGATATGTTGTTATCTCTCCAAATTGGTTTCAGCTTGGCAAGAGCTGAAGTGGCTTGTGCTATCCTTGAGAGAACCTCCTGTTTTGAGCCATCATCTGTGACAATTGCTCCAAGGTATTTGAAGCTGCTTACAGTACCCAGCTTCTGTCCGTTTACCTTGATCTCCCTCTGGATGCCATCTGCGCTGTTTGTCATCAGTTTGGTCTTCTCAGCACTGATCTCCATCTTATACCTTGTGCAGGTCTGGTCGAGACTTTCAACTAGAGCTTCTTCCTCAGCAAGAGCGTCTATGTCATCGGCAAACCGCAGGTTGGTAATATTTCTGCCGCCTATGCTAACCTTTCCGTCATGTTCTTCCAGAGCATCAGACATGATCCGTTCGAGAAAAATGTTGAAGAGGGTGGCTGACAGAAGACATCATTGTCTTACTCCAACTGTTGTTCTGAACCATTCTCCTGTGCTGCCATTTATCAGGACTGTACTTGTAGCCTTGTCGTATAGCTGCTCAATGGTGCGAACTAGGTTTGCATTGGTATTGTACTTCCTCATGGTGGCCCATAAGGCTGCATGCCATACCCTGTCAAAGGCTTTTTTTGAAATCAATGAAGACATGGTACAGATTCTGCTGATGTTGGAAATACTTTTCACACAGGATTCTAAGGTTGAAGATCTGTTCTGTGGTGCTCCTTCCTGCTCGGAACCCAGCCTGTTCCTCAGCGATTATCTCTTCGGCTTGTGGCTTAAGCCTGTTCAAGATAACTTTCAGCATGACTTTTCTTGAATGACTGATGAGGCTGATGGTTCTGTAGTTCTGGCAGAGCTGTAGGTTGCCCTTTTTAGGGAGAGTAATAATCAGCGACTGAGTCCATGGGGTAGGCCATTCTCCTGTTCTCCAGATCCTGTTACAGATATCCGTTAAAACATCAATCATGGTCTCCCCTCCAGCTTGAACAAGTTCTGCTGGTATATTATCAACTCCTGCAGATTTTCCCTTCTGCAGTGCTGCTACTGCAATCTCAACTTCCTCAAGAAGGATCGGTTGTTGATCTTCTTCTGGGGGCTGATTGTAGTCCAGAACCGTATTGTCACCATCAGTCTCATGGTTTGTATAATTCTGAGCAATATTCTGTCCATCTGCTGAGAATCTCTTGTTCTTCTGTAAGGCATTTCCCAGACTTGTCCTGGATAGTTGTGGATCTACCCTGTTTCTCTGAAGTTAGATCTTTCACCAGCTGGTATGCTTTCTTGCTGTTGTTTTTGTTCAGGCAAGTTTCGATCTCCTCGCACTGACTAGCTATCCAGTCCTCCTTCGCTTTCTTCACTGCCTTCTGAATCCTCTTGTTTGCTTCCCTGTATTCTTCTGCTCCTCCTGCTTCATACCTCTTCTTCTTCAAATTTCTCCTCTCATCACAGAGGTCGAGAACATCTCTAGTGACCCATGGCTTTTTCCTGCGACGTTCCTTCCCAAGTATCTCACTGGCTGCATCAGTCACTACTGTATTGTAGGTGGTAATCATGGTATCTATGTCCATGTCATCATCCCTCAGACCAATGAGTGGTGCAAATTTTCCACCTATTGTTGCTTGAAAAGTGCATGCCACCTCTGGGTCCCTTAGCTTCTCAAGATCAAACTTCAGCTTTGGCTGGGTTGGCTTTCTAGCCTTCTTCAGACGAACTCGGAAGGTCATCATGACCAGGTCATGGTCATTTCCTATGTCTGCTCCAGGAAAACTCCTTGTCCTATGGATGTTGACTCCTGATCGGAAGCGCTGCCTCACCAAGATGTAATCAATCTGATTGTGGTGTTTCCCATCTGGGCTGTGCCATGTCCATCTTCTCGATGGTTTGTGAGGGCCAAGGGTGTTTGTCAATACTAGGCTGTTACAGGTTGCAAACTCTAGAAGTCTGAGACCTCTCTCATTTGTCTCGTCATTGCAGTGGGGTCCACAAACATTTTCCCAGTCTGCCTGTGCATCCTTTCCAACCTTAGCATTCCAATCCCCTTGTACAACCAGAATGTCCTTCTTTGGTGTTTTGTCTATGATTTCCTGGAGTTGCTGGTAGAAGTGTTCTACCTCATTGTCGTCATGTCCAGATGTTGGTGCATAAATCTGTATGATGGTGATGTTGAAAGGAGCTGCTCTCAGGCGAATTGAAATCAGTCTGCTGGAGACTGGTCGGCATCCCATGACAGCACTCACCATGTCATTATGCACAAGAAATCCAACCACATACTCATGTTTGTCCTCTTCTCCACTGAAATAAACCTTGTGTCTGTCATCTGTTGACATCTCACCAAAGTTTTCCCAGCGCATCTCACAGAGCCCCAGTATGTTCCAGTGATACCTGTCCATTGCATGAGTCAGCTCTTCAAGCTTCCCAGTTGGCCTCAGAGTCCTTATATTCCAGGTACCAATTGAGATGTTCTCCCTACCTCTGATTTTCTTGATCTGTGTTACACCAGTTGCATACTTGTCACCTACGTCCCGGTGTCCAACAGTAGGCGCGGTCATTGTTAACCCGGGCTGCGACCGATCCGGTATTAAGGTCTTATCTAGGTTGTCAACCATGGTGTTTCAAGGGCAGGATTCAGCCTGACGGAGCCCATTCCTCTCCAAGCTATATATGTTGACCATAGCCGAAATCCACGATTATTGTACGGCTCGCCTTGGTCATGAACACATGGCCGTTCACTCAAAGAGTTCTTCCGCCCTGGCCGTTGACTTCCCATCAAGTCACTGACTTGTCCACTGCCTATAATATAGACAACCAGATTCGAAGAGTCAAAGTGATCGAGTCAGTCCCTACCTATCAATGACCCCCTTAATCTAGCTGTTTCACCAAGCTGAGCAGGACTCGCTCGGGTCTGGCTGCTAACACTTGATCTAGATTAGAGTTCCACTCTGGCCGTTGACTTCTTCTAGAAATTAGGGTAGGAATTGATAAATCAAGGACAATGAAATTTTCTGGCTATGGCAATCTGCAGAAATTACATTGTTTCTGCAAATGATATACTTTCAGGAAGCATAGTCCGTGCACAGAAGTATTATCTCACTCATCGTGTATGTGGTGGGGAGGAGGGGAAGAGGGGGCTTCTTTTAAAGCAAAGTGTTTTTTTGCAGGGGAAGCTAGTTCTTTCATTTAAGAGTGACCCCTAATTTTCAGGTGAATCTTTTATCGCTCTTATAATCCTTAACGATTATGGAATATTGAGAAAAGTCAGGGGAAAAATCAAGGAATTTTGAAAGGAATGATGAGTGGCAACCTTTACTTCATGTTTCAATAAAACCACGTCGGCAAGCTCGTGTATTGGGACAATCAGCTCTCGCTGGAACACGGTTGCTGTCATACGTTTTCCCTGTAGAGTATTCAAGACAGTTTTCTTGTAATATAATCATTGATAATATTTAACACATGTCTTCTTAATGGAGCCTCTGGGATATGACAAACTCAATAACTTTGCTAAATCTGTGGTTTTTCATTCTAAATCAATTGAATTTTGTAGACAAAAATTTTGATTAAGCCAGATAGACTTTTTCATTAAACCATATTAGCCACGACACGACATAACCAACAAAGTGGCATTTGCGCCCAACGAAAGCTCAGATCTGCAAGGCATCCGCCCAGTCTGATCTGCCAAGGCTGATCTGAGTCTGCGCTAGGCGTACATGCCACTTTGTTTGTTTTCTCGTTTCGCGACTCATATGTAAATGCGAATTTCTGTCGCCGAGACAACCCATATGATATCCAGTCTGGGCAGTACTTGAACAGTTTGCTTAGATACCATGTTGATGTTGTTAAAACTGTTTGTAGCTATTCTGTTCGTATACCTTTCGAGACAAATTTCACCGAGACTTGGCGCTAATTAACACGGCATAGAAGCAGTGATAATCATATTAGAAAGATTTATGATTTATTATGAAAGCCTCCACGTTTTCTGCATTTTAGAGAAAAAAAAACACTTTTTGTCTGACTTCCGTTTTATTTTATTTTTTTTCTGGGTGAATCCCCCTGAAAACGACAATTCTTAAATGAAAGAATTTCTCCGCTAAGAGCAAATTATTTTCTTTTAGAGTTGACACAGGAGGAGCAACTTCTTCCCTATAAACCGACAGAGCAATATAGCCATTCGCCTTAGACAAGTTCCGCAAAAACTTGGTGCTAATGATGATGGAAGAGAAACAGGGATAAATCATATGAGAAAGTTTTGTAATTAATTTAGAAATCTTTTTAAGCAATTATTATGATTAATGCATCTGAAAAACTGAATAATTGTGATCCAATAAGCTACAGTATGTTGAGGTGAATGGGTGTATCCACTATATGAGCCGCGACACGAGAAAACCAACAACGTGGTTGTGCGCCCAGCGCAGACTCAAACCAGCCTGGGCATCCGCCCGGTCTGATCAGAATCTTCGCTAAGCGCTTAAAAGGTAGCTATGGGTCAATGCTACCGCCATGCGGACAGCAAAGACTCTGATTAGACTGGGCGGATGCCCAGGCTGATCTGAGTGTGCTGGGCGCACAACCACTTTGTTGGTTTTCTCGTGTCGCGGGAATGGGTGTACACAAAAGAGATCGCTTGGGCATGTAACTGTTTGTCTCTCTTCTCATATTGGGGTATGGGTACAGATTACCTGCCGTGTTCTTCTGCAACAGGTATCGAAAACTTGCGTTTGAATAGAATGAAGAAACCGTTATTTCCTTAAGCCCAATTTCTTTGATGCCCACTGCGGGGATCAAAATTTATTCACTTTAGTCAAACCTGTTTTAAGCCAGCACCATAGGGATGAACAAAATTGCTTGCTTAAGGCAGGTGCTGCTTAATACAGGTCGATTTACACTGAAAACGCTACTTTGTGATATGAGATTTTGGCCTTTAAATACAGATGTTTGCCTACCAGAGGTGGCCTTTAAGACAGGTTTGACTGTATTTTTTTTCAGGAAAAGTTTAAATATGAATACAGACTTCTGTTTAGCAAATCACCCTGCCTGAAGAGATTTATTCGAAAGCCGAGAACCTTCCAGAACAGATCAACAATGAGAACGAGGCTGTCATACAGGTAAATAAGGTATTTCTTCGCCTATAAAACGGAGCTTTTGTTCCTTCCAAACAATCCTAAAGATCTAAATTCGACTTATAAGAGAATCTAGATCCTTCGTAGTGTTTCCAAAACAATCACAAGAATCTTGATCCGTCTTATAAGACGGATTTAGATCTTTGTGATTGTTTTGGAAGAGATAACCCCATATAAAGGCCTATAGCAGAATTTCATAAGAGTGATTTAGATATTTGGGGTTGTTCTAAAGAGGCGAAAGTCCGCCACATAGACAAATAAATAGGTATAAAAATTGGGCCTGGATTTGCATAATATACCTCAATCGAAGACAAAGATCTCAGCGGCGATTTGATGAGCTCGAGATCTTGAGATGATTCTACCTTCCATTGTTTTGTAGTGCGCCAAATTAATTGTCCTCATTGTATTGTATAGCTCTTGATTAATCAGTCTGCCTTCGGTTGTATTGTAGAGCAACTTAGTTATAATTTTAGAATGCCTGATCAGATATCATAAATTTAGTTACAATTGTAGAGGGCTAGGTGAGTTATCATAACTTAGTTATACTTCAGTTATAATTTTAAAGGGTCAGATGAGTTGTCATAACTTAATGACAATTATAGAATGTCGGATCAGGAATCATAACTTCAGTTTTAATTTTAGAGCACCAGTTAAAGTAGCATAGCATCAAGTATAATTTTAGAGGGCTAGACCAGTCATCATAACTTCAGTATTTATTTTACCAGATCGGATAACATAGCATCAAGTATAATTTTAGAGGGCTGGATCAGTTATCATAACTTCAGTATTAATTTTACCCGATCGGGAAATATAGCACCAAGTATAATTTTAGAGGGCTAGACCAGTTATCATAACTTCAGTATTTATTTTACCAGATCAGGTTGTATAGCATCAAATATGATGTTAGAGGGCTGGATCAGTTATCAAAACTGCAGCATTAATTTTACCTGATCAGGTAGTATAGCATCAAATATGATGTTAGAGGGTTGGATCAGTTATCAAACTTCAGTATTAATTTTACCAGATCAGGTAGCGTAGCATCAAATATAATGATAGAGGGCTAGTTCAGTTATCAAAACTCCAGCATTTATTTTACCAGATCAGGTAGTATAGCATCAACTATGATGTTAGAGGGCTGGATCAGTTATGAACACTTCAGTATTAATTCTACCAGTTCAGGTAGTATATCATTAAGAATAATTTTTGAGGGCTGGATCAGTTATCATAACCGAAGAATTAATTTTACCAGATCAGGTAGCGTAGCATCAAGTATAATGATAGAGGGCTGGATCAGTTATCAAAACATCAGTATTAATTATACCAGACAGGTAGCGTAGCATCAAGTTAAATGTTAGAGGGCTGGATCAGTTATCAAAACTTCAGTATTAATTTTACCAGATCAGGTAGCGGAGCATTAAGTATAATTGTAGACGGCTGGATCAGTTATTATAACTTAAGTATTAATTTTACCAAATCAGGTAGCGTAGCATCAAGTATAATGATAGAGGGTTGGATTAGTTATCAAACTTCAGTATTAATTTTACCAGATCAGTTAGTATAGCAGCAAGTATAATGTTAGAGGGCTGGATCAGTTATCAAACCTTCAGTAATAAATTTACCAGATCAGGTAGCGTAGCATTAAGTATAATGTTAGAGGGCTGGATCAGTTATCATAACTTCAGTATTAATTTTACCAGATCAGGTAGCGTAGCATCAAATATAATGTTAGAGGGCCGAATCAGTTATCATAACTTCAGTATTAATTTTACCAGATCAGTTTCGGGTGGCGTAGCATTGAGATTAATTTTAGACGGCTGGGTCAGTTATCATAACTTAAGTATTAATTTTACCAGATCAGGCAGCATAGCATCAAGTATAATGTTAGAGGGCCGCATCAGTTATCATAACATCAGCAGTAATTTTACCAGATCAGGTAGCGTAGCATCAAGTATAACTTTAGAGTACTGGATCAGTTATCATAACTTCAGTATTAATTTTAGAGCACCTGGGGCCGTATTTATAAAACGACCTAAATGGTTGCTATGCTGTTGCTGAGGCTGAATTTCTATGAAGGAGATTCCCTACAACTATGAAATTTGCTCTGGAGGAACAGTCTTTTTCCGACTGTTCCTCCAGAGCATTTCATAGTTGTAGGGAATCTCCAACATTGAAATTTAGCCTTAGCAACAGCATAACAACGACTTAATTGATTTATAAATACGACTCCAGATCAGATATCAAAACTTAAGATAAATTTAGAGCGCCAGATCAGTTACGAATCATAAAACAGTTTTAATTACAGAGCGCGAGTTCAGTGATCATAAATTCTGTTCGGTAACTCCCATCATTATTTCTTTCCCAGTGACACACTAATTTTAATTGGGAAAGAAAAGAACTTTGCCTAATTGCACTTTTTCGTGGCATATACTAAAACATGGAATGGGGTCAACCACTGTATCGGAGCCTTTGAGGGGGGTGCTTTTTTGGAGTGTTTCTTGGGTCAGGTAATAAGTCCGAAAAGGTCAGGATTCAGAAGATGATTTCTTCTGGACTCAGAGACAATAGAAATTAAAACCAGGCCCAGAGGTTATAAAACTTGAGTACATTCTCAAGTTTTATAACCTCGAACCAAGAGCTGCTGCTTCATGAGTCCATTGTCAGTGTAAAAGTTACAAACTATCCACTTTGGGGAACCAATAATTAAACATTATAGTCATACTGCATATACATTATAAATTACCAACAGCGTACGGTCTTGGAAGTTTGACATAGGCCCCTTGGGATACGATAATGAATCTTGTCTAACTCTAACCAAATTAAATTGTACATGTACCTTCTGACTGTTGGAAAAGATGTATACCTGGCCTGGTCTGACTTGGTCCTTAGTACTATGCCATCAAGCAAGCTGTTATGTCATATCACATAATCGGGTCATCTCAGGCCAGGCCAGAATTGGAGCATGGAGTTAGCTCAGTTTACTCCAAATCTCCATTCAAAAAAAAACAAAAAAAAAACAAAAAACAATGAAATAAAAACAATGAAATAAAAACACTCCACTCCAAGGCACCACTCCAAAGATTGACTCCAATCCATGTTTTAGTGTATACCCTTTGGCGTTTGGTATTTCTGTAACGATTCCCAAATGTGTCTCAAGGGAAAACTTCTCACGATAATCACAACATTTGTGATATTATATTCAATTAGCTAGTTAATATGACAGCTTTTAAGTAATAGTACGGTGATGTTTCTAAGCGGCATTGGACTAGCACGCGTTAGCAGTTATCATGATCGGTCTGGTCAGAATCTTCACCGTTTGCCAATTTACTAACATTTTCATGCAGCATCTTTTTTGCCTTGTTCACATTTGCCGCGGGCACCATGGAATGAATTAGTCTACGATTTCCCGTACGATTTTTAGGCAACGTATGTGGCTACGGGCTACGGCGTTTGTGTTCATATTGTGTACGAGCATCGTGCGATTTCTTATACGGGCACTCGAGGGCAGGCCGTGGTAAAGCCTTACGGAGGCTGCGCGGCGATTGTACGGAAATCGTGCAATCTCAGTGCAATCTCAGTGCAGTCTCCGCAGCCTCAGCAGTGAAATCGTACGAAGCCCTCGCGGCAACCTTGCGATAGCTGTGCGAGGGCTCTGAAGTCTCAAGATTAGATAAAGAAAATGCATGTCCCATCATGCAGCAACTACCGGTATGACGATAATATTTCAGCCGCGACATGACAAAACCAACAAAGTGGCATTGCGCCACGCAGACTCAGACCAGCCTTGGCATTTACCCTGTCTGATCAAAGTCTTCGCTTTGCGCTTAAAGTGTCGCTAAGAGTCTTAGCTAGCTTCATGCGACCAGGGAAGACTCTGATCAGAATGGGCGGATGCCCAGGCTGATCTGAGTCTTCGCTGGGCGCACTTGCCACTTTGTTCGTTTGTCATGTCGCGGCTTATTTACATGTATTTCAGAAACGATACCATTACCCAGAAGACCAACGTATGCCAGCAAGGTTTCCCTCGATATTCTCAGATATCAGATCGCTCGATGTCGTCCAAGTCGACTTCCATGACGATTCTACTGAAACACTCTCAGTCGACAAATCTTGTGTGAGCACGCTAACGTAGACATTCTAGAATTGTCGAGAACGTAACTGGAGATGATTATATGAGCCGCGTCACGACAAAAACCAGCAGTGGCATGTGTGCCCAGCGAAGATTCAGATCAGCCTGGGCATCTGAGCTACCTCTCTATGTGGACAGCAAAGACATTGAGCAGTACGGGCGGATGTCCAGTCCTGTCTGAGTCTTCGCTGGGCGCACGTTACTTTGTTGGTTCTCTCGTGTCGCTGCTCAATAAATTACATTCCTTGCATGAGCATTAAGGAATGTCCAATCCAGTAAAACTGATATTTTCCTAGAAGTGGAGGAAAATTTCCGTGGAAGCTGTACTTACCTACGAGGGGTGATCAAAAAGTTCCCGGAAAAGTGCTGTAGTCTCTTAACTATTTCACTGTCTTCAATGAAATTTCACACTATCCGACTTGTATGTATTTGTGAGTCATATCATTCAAAACGACTGACTTATGTCTGACTAGTTTCATGCACGCGTCACCAACGTAACGACCGGTAACGTGGCCCGACCCAGCTAACGTCACGTTGCATTTTTCTCGTTTCTTATAGCAATTTCTGAACGTTGTTTAGCTATAAAAAGAGTATAGAAACGTCAATTAATTCAACTGAATTTAGAAATATATATCTTGCCTTAATGCTCATTACAAATTTTGTTAGGTGTTTTGATCTTTTCTACGAAAGGATGTCTAAGTCCACCGTGGCCTTTAATAATTACATGTGTAGGGGTGGGGCAATTCAAGGGCAGATAATTTGTTTTCATCATGAAAAGGAATTGTCGTGTTCAAGTTTCATAACGTTTAGATAATGGCAATTCGTTAGATATGTGATGTACGCTTTCAACCGAACTATTCCAGCAATACGACAACACAACCTGATATCTGCAGCGGCATTAGCTGTCCATCAAAAGCCTGAAATCAACCAGCAGCAAGGCCACATCGGCAAGCTTTGTCGAAATACAGCCAAAGTGTTTTGATGAATCCTTTTATATAAGTAGTTTCATGAACCACACTCTTCTAAATGGTACACACAGTCGTAAATTAATATGACCTAAATTATGACAAAGATGACTGATACATCATTGCTGCTGAGTGAGTTGCACATTTGCTGGAAGCTTATCATGCTGTCGATTTTAGGTTGTGTTGTCTTATTGCTGGAATGGTTAGACTGAAATGCATAAATCAGGTATCTAACGAATTGTCATTATCTCTAGAGTATGAAACCTTATCATCACACTTCCGTTTGATAAGGTAAAATAAGTTATCTGCCCTTGAATTACCCCACCTCTTCATATTTACTGATTGAAGGGCACGTTAGACTTAGCAATTATTTCGTAGAAGGAATTACAATAGCTTACAAAATTTGCAATGGACACCAAGATAAGATACATATTTTTAAGTTTATATAAAGTAGGTAATGTTAATATAAACAATTTGTGACTCAGCAACGTTCAAATTTTGCTATTAGAATCGATAAAAATGCAAAGTAACGTAAGCTGGGCCGGGTCACGTTACCGGTCGTTACGTTGGTGGCGCGTGCAATAAACTGGATAGACATAAGTAAATAAATTTGTATGATGTGAATCACATATACATTAAGGTTGCCTGGTATGAAATTTTATCGCATTAAGTAAAATAGTAAAGAGACTAAAGCACTTTTCCGGGAACTTTTTGATCATCTCTCGTATTTGAGCCGCGATACGACAAAACCAACAAAGTGGTATGAAAAACTCAGATCAGCCGGGGCATCCGCCCAGTCTGATCAGAGTCAAGTAGCTGTGCGGATGGAGCTAGCTTAGACCCTTATCTACCCTTTAAGCGCTTAGCAAAGAGTCTGCTGACACTTGTAAAAAATTTCCGTAGATTTTACGGTAGAATACCTGGCAACCAGCTGCCAGTCCATTTTCCGTTATTTTTACGGGTGTCCGCCTGTAGGACATTTTTTGAAATCTCGATATGGTACTGACCGTTCTCGAAAATACCAATATAGTGTTGAAGGGCTATATGACCAAAACAATACCTGTCTTATTCTACCTTACTCTGCGTGATAATTCCGCCAATGTTTACGGACGCCCGTAACAATATCGGAAAATGGACTGGCAGCCGGTTGCCAAGTATTATACAGTAAAATCTACGGAAAGTTTTTACAATACAGACTTGGTGGATGCCCAGGCTGATCTGAGTCTGCACTGGGCGCACAACCACTCTGTTGGTTTTTTCTTGTGTCAATTATGAAAACTGCATCAAAATGGGGATAACTGTATTAGAAATTGTCATTCAGGGGGGTAAATCGTCGGTTTTATGGTCGCAAATATCCGACAATTAACCCGATGATTAAATCCCCAAATGGCAATTTTTAGTACGTTTATCCTCTATTTTTTTGCTGCATATAAGTAATTCATTAATTTTGGCGGGCGAATTATGTACAAAAAACAGATACCAAAAGAGTTGCTACATGGCTGCCTGTTATCATCATTCCCGGCGAAAGCCTGCTTCTCATCTTCATCTATATGTTTTGTTGTCATTTGTTTCAATTTTAACATTATGTTAAACGCCAGCCAGCACGTATCCTAAAGCGTTATTTTTACCGCCATCGATCTTCCTTAGTTCTTGGAGGTTTGTCATTACCATAAAGAACATTTTGTTTTTGTGCAGCGAACCGTAAAGAAAGTAAAGGAAAGTGTTTTCTACCCCTCAGTTATACAATAAACTGAAACCAAGAAATATCTTTAATAAAATTATTGTCGAAGTTAAAAGAGGCATGGTGCCTTAAATATATAAGAATTTTCATTCTTTCATCCAGGGGCAACATAGCATTAGGACAACGTCCAAGAACTTCAATGCAAAATCATAATGTTGAATGACGTTGATGCGACGTTGCGTAAATGAGCCGCGACACGAGAAAACCAACAATGTGGTTGTGCGCCAAGCGCAGACTCAGATCAGCCTGGGAATCCGCCCAGTCTGATCAGAATCTTTGCTAAGCGCTTAAAAGGTAGCTATGGGTCTAAGCTACCTCCATGCGGACAGCGAAGATTCCTATCAGACTGGGCGGATGCCCAGGCTGATCTGAGTCTGCGCTGGGCGCACAACCACTTTGTTGGTTTTTTCGTGTCGCGGCTCAAATGTCATGTGCTTGCTGGAATAAGTCCTGCTCTTTGATCTTCTATCATATCATGTCTTTGGCCGGACTGGATATAAGTCTTCTCAGCACCAGAAACACGGAGCTTCCTTTTCACTGCAGTTTTAGGTATAATTCTAGTGGTAAAACAAAATTTGTTCATAGTCACCTGGAGAAGTGGTCTTATATGCTTTCGACAAATAAAAATGAGTCTGTTGGCTCTGATGAAATAAACAGACATTTTCAACACTCCCTGTTTACAGACGTACTTCCTCGTTTTCTTTCACCAATCTAAAATAATTTTCGTTATGCAATACATTCATCGTAAAAGAATCAAGCCCAAAAGTGTTAAATGCTCATCGTTTTGTCAACCAAATAAATAATTCAAGATTTGTAACACTGATCATTCATTTATAACCCCACTGAGCCTAAATTCTGGAACAGCAATGACAAATAAAAAAGTGTATACCCTGATCAGACTGCTCCTAAGGAGCAGTTTGATCAGGATCTGCGCTGTTTGCGATGCAGTCATCAAAGTTCGAAACCTCACCGGGTAGCAAAATGTGCTTGCTAAGGTTTGGGATAAATGCGGTAATTTGTCAAAGTAGCATAATACTTAGGATGAAAACAATGCCACATTGTATTATTGTATCATTACAGTCTCCATGAAAAGCATTCCGACGTTCCTGGTATAAGGTGAGTTGATGTGCATAAACTGTGTCATATTTATAAGCATAAAAATATCGGTAAAACGTCGAACAGTGAGCTTTCTCCATAGAAACCAGGAGTTCTCGTACACCCCTGGCATATGACGTCGAAATGACGTGGTTACCAGCGAGCGAAAAACATCCGGGACCACTAGATCAGCTGGTCAGCGCTTAACCCACTGAGCTACAGGAGACCCTGGTGAACTATATATATATATATATATATATATATATATATATATATATATATATATATATACAAGGGCTGTTACGAAACGAAAAAGAGCTATAACGAAACAAAAAGAGAGCCATAGTTACCAAACGACATGAGACCAGGTCGTTTTGGTAACTATGACTCTTTTTTCGTTTCGTAACAGTTCTTTGTCGCTTCGTAACATCATTGAAAACATAGGTTTACCAGGGGCTCCTGTAGCTCAGTGGGTTAAACGCTGACCAGCTGATCTAGCGGTTCCGGGTGTTTTTCGCTTGCTGATAACCACGTCATTTCGACGTCGTATGCCTACTGGAAAACTTTTCCATTGATGTCAATGGTGTCACTGTAAGATTTTTGCATTCCCAAAAGAAATGCATAAAACGTTATCTTCTCTGGATTGTTTTAAATGTATTTATTTAATACACTGTAAAATCGCGCTTAGCTATAAAACACAAGTGGTTACATGTTTAGGTGTAAACATGTTTAGGAACATGTCATATAGCTAAACATGTACGCCTTTTCTATTATTTTCCCGGACAAAGTCAGCTAAACACTTTTTATTCTGTTACGCGTTTCGGATGAATCCATTCTCTCTTTTCCCCGTTGAAGAACGAAAAAAAGAGACGAAATTGTTGACAGAGGAAATTTTCAAAATAATAGGTAGATATAACCAGTTTTGTACATGTTTAATTTCTAAGCATAAACCTTAACATGTTTCAAATTGAACATGCATAAAAATCGGACTGCATTTTTTGCATTGGATCTAAACACATTTTTACAGTGTAGTTGTCAATAAAAGATTAAACTGTTTGCCATTCTCTAAAACAAAAATGTCGAAGCAAATGTGAGATTCAAGATATAAGAAGACAAATAATTCTCAAAGTTCTTTTCTATATGTCATCCAGACAACATGAAAAGAATTTTCTTCAGATTAACAACCATGAGACGTCGTTAATAAGCGCTGCATTTTAATTATTTTTAACGTTTACTGGTACGCTTTCGTGTTTTTTCCGCCATTTTGTCAAAGGGACACAACTTTCGTGACGTCCTGTTTGCTTCTCTGGACAACTAAGCCCTTTCAAAATGGGGTCGCCTCTAAAAGGAAAGAATTTGCTCCTTTGGGAGCAAACGTTTTTCCTCAAAGAGTTTACTCCCATTGAGAATGGAGGCCAAAATGAAAGTGGCAGAGTTGCTTTCCCTGAAAGTGCATCAATTTACCATAAACTTTCTAAGAATATTGCTAGCGAAAAATTGTAGTAGGCAGTGGCAGTGTCTTACTAATTTGTCATTGTGTATTTCTTAATCCATATAACTCTTTTAGACCCCAGGGACGAAATTAACAAAATTTGCAAACAGCGTAGATCCTGATGAGGCGGCTCATGATGAGCCGCCTCATCTAGATCTACACTGTTTGCCCTCTAGTCTTTGAGTTCTCAATATGAAATGTCTTGGACAAGGCATTTTGTTTTTGTTTTTGCAGACGTAAACTTTGTCGTCTGCTTTTTAGTGCTTAATCCATTAATGTCTAGCGTCCAATAAATAAGACAGACAAGCAGTGCAGCACCAGATAAATCGCCACAAAACGCGGGTCTGATCAGGGTCTGCAATATTTGCATCTAACAAGGTGAGGTGGGAGTAATTGACAAAACACATGATTTTATTCATACTTCCCTATATTGTACATTTTTAGCTCCTCTTTCAGAAAATGTAATAAAAAGTGGGTGTCGCCGTTGTCGTTTTTAAGATATCTGACCTCAAAAACGTCAATTTTTCCTCATTTTCGACACGACGTTATAATGGCGTTCTATGGAAAACGTACTTTTTTGCACGTCTGTCTTGGATAAAAACCTTCATTCTGAGAAAACAAAACACATTTTTTTCTTTAAAAACTAACACAGTATGGCCAAATGATAGCAGTTTACATCGAAGCAATAAAAATAGTAGGTCGCCGACTTAACTTTTGAGCTAAAGTGCATAAAATGCCCAGCGTGCTGTCTCTTTAGACTGAAATGTTAACGTCGCGCATGGCGACGTTAACGTTACTTTACTTTTCGCGCCACGTATCAACCGTCGCTTATTGTAGGATCCCGGCAAAGTTTGTCTAGGACTTTCGTCACTCATGATTATCATCCCCGGGAAAGCGGATGTAGTACATTTTCTCTCAATACATTAGCCGTCTTTGCTAACTTTTCTTTATTAACATGTTCTGTGCCAAATTCTAGTGTGAGTGATTCGGTCTCAAAATTCCGTAAAAATAATTGAAAACATAATGTTTTTTTTATAAAATAGTCTGTCGTTTCATAACTATATAAACTGTTGCTTTTATAGACGCTAAAATCGACTTTTGAAGGGTTGTTATTTCTGATTACGTCATGTGAGGAGAGTAAAATGAAACGTCTGGCGCCACTAACGTCACGTAACGTCGCGCCAAACGCGGGGGGGTGTTCAAACGTTTACACTGGAACGGTGTTATTGTTTTAATTGCATTGTTTCGCCGTTTCATTTGTTTATCCTTTATGTTATCTGGTAAAATTTCTAAATTCTTCTAAAACTAAGACAAACTTGTCATAGCGACAAGAATCTTAGCTGAGTTTGACTTCCATTCTTTTGAACCGTTTCGGCTTTTTGCAGGTTCTTGCTGCATCGAACATCTCTTTCCTGATACCCTTGTCTGTCGCTTTTCTCGAGACACAGGGGCTGAGGTGGCTCGATGGGGGACGGCTGCGCTCGCGAGTTAATATGTAGGCGTCTCTTACCTGATGTCTGCAGCTAATGTGTCCCGCGGAATGCGACAATGGGGGGATGCTCGTTGCCTGCCGAGACCTGCCCATCATCTCTTTTCTTTCAAACTTTTGGGGTTTAGCGACACTGGAGAAGTTAAATACAGAAACGCGCGTCTATCGCACTAAAATTGGTATGGATGCGCTTATAATATGAGCATTTTCAGAAAAAAAAAACTGATGAAAATTTTTCAGGACAGACATGGCAAGACCTATCTTGATCTTTTGTTTTGGATATTCTCCCCAAAACAAAACCAAAAAAGAAATAAATACAACTAAAGATATTTGATGGAAAGAAGAAGAGGGGGCGGTGTCAGGATTGCATTTTATAGTAATATTTCCGGAAGAAATATTTCCGGAACAGCAGTGGTGGTGGAGGAACTTTATCACGAAAAATCAAAGACAATTACTATAATTATAATTTTCTTGCATTTCCTATACGTTTAGTGTTTTGGAAGACCTGTCAGAAATTCAGAAAGTCAGAAATTAGTTCCCCCCCTCACACTCCTCACCCCCCCCCCCCACCCCCCACACACACACCTTGTAATATGGCTATAGGAAGAAAGACAACGTAGTGTATTGTTCGAACCTTTTAGAGCCACTTTTTCCCCATAGTCTTCCCACCACCCCCTCACCCCACCAGAAATTGGCTATTAGAAAATTTCAAGGTCTGATCAAAGCTGAAACACACACACACACACACACACACACACACACACACACACACACACACAGATGTATACATACGACTTACGCGCCCACTGAGTATAAAGACAAGGCTCGAAATAGACTGAAATACTGTGTCAAAGATCCGTTAAATCCAAAATAACCAACAAAACGCTGCGCGCATGCATAAATGAACGCTTGCACAAACTTACAAATATAAAAAGGTATGTGCATGACCACGTACGCACGCTGACATGGAAAGACAAAGTGTCAAGCTGTTTCTCTCCGACGGACTGATAAGCACATGTACATGTATGCCTTTCTAGCATGTATTATCCGGCGTTTTTTTGCGGACAGGTACTTGCCTTTCTGTGTCAGATTTGAACCTCACTATTACGAGTGTGGAGGGAGCAAATTCAACTACACTGTAAAACAATATTACGTGAATTTTACTGTAGAATACCCGGCAACCAGCTGCCAGTCCATTTCCCGTTATTTTTTCAGGCGCCCGTAAACATTGGCGGAATCATCACGCAGATCAGGGTAGAATAAGACAGGTATTGTTTAGGTCTGATAGCCTTCAAGACTATTTAAAAAAATAATAAAACAAAACAAAAAAATCGTTCCAGTGAAATGAGCAGGGCATCAGTTGTATTGAATCGCTTTTGAAAATGCTGCAAAAGAACGGGAAGTGTTTGAAAACTGGCGGTCGAATTGATGGAATGTAGGATATAGATAGGGAAGGCCAGGATGCGGTAAGCAATGGCGTAGGGAAAAGCATACACTGTTAAAAAATTCTTAGATTTTACGGTAGAATACCTGGCAACCAGCTGCCAGTCCATTTCCCGTTAATTTTACTGGCGTCTGCCTGTAAAACATTTTTTGGAAATCTCGCTTTGGTAGACTTTTGCTAACTGACCGCACTCGAAAATACCTTTATAGTGTTGAAGGGCTATGTGACCAAAACAACACCTGTCTTATTCTTCGCTACTCTGCGTGATGAATCCGCCAATGTTTACGGGCGCCCGTAAAAATAACGGGAAATTGGCTGGCAGCTGGTTCCCGGTACTCTACCGTAAAATCTTCGGATTTTTTTTTACGGTGCAACTCTTTTCTTTGGCAAGCTCGTCTTTGCCCATCTGTTCTCTACGAAACGGTGACAACTTTCCTGTCTCATCTGTTACAGGATCTTGACCGTATTGCCGTTTGCAAATGAACCGCCACACCCCATCTCTCACAACCACTCACACCATCTGAAAATGTCAAATGTTGGAGTAACATTTACCAAAAAAAAAAAAAAAAAAAAGATAAAACGATGTATAGATCAATAAATCCGGAATTCCGGATCGAAAAGCGCTATTCTGAATAGCAAGGGTAACCCTGTACAACAGCCGAATGAAGGCTCGATAATCCATGAAGAAAAGGCTCCGATAATCTGCGATAAAACAGCCGAATGAAGGCTCGATAATCCATGAAGAAAAGGCTCCGATAATCTGCGATAAAACAGCCGAATGAAGGCTCGATAATCCATGAAGAAAAGGCTCCGATAATCTGCGATAAAATATATTCTTGTATGGCCATGAGCTATCGAATTTGACACGATGAGCGTTCTGTTCAGACTTCCTCAGACCATCAAGAATATCATGCAAAACTTCAATAATAAAATTGTTGGAGTTGTGTGTATCTGATAATCTGATACCTCGAGGGGAGGCGGGGTGGGGGGGGGTGGGGAGAGGACGGGGCACCCATCAATATCAAGTATAAATGACGTAACGATTTGCTTTTAGACGAGATAGAAAGGAAGAGAAAAAATAAAATAATAATAAAATAAAAGTAATCGTTATTTGCTAACACTTTCTAATCGGCAGGCAAATAATTTATATGTCTGATTATAAGAAATAATTTTGATAATTGTGACATTTATTGCATGATCTCCCGGCTAATCAGTCACAAACGAAATAAAGCCGGTATTACGTTTACTTTTACACTGTAAAAAATCCGTAGATTCTACACTTTAAAAAAATCCGTAGATTTTACGGTAGAATAACTGGCAACCGGCTGCCAGTTCATTCGCCGTTATTTTTACGTTGTTTGCCTGCAGAACATTATTCACACTGGTCTGGCATTCAACACAGGCAACGAAGACAACGTACAAGGAACCTGCTGGTTCTGCTCATCAGGATAAGTCTGTTTCAGAAGTATAGTCTCACGGACCATCCGACCCCCTACTCTTGAAATAGGACTCAAAAGTTTTACTGAATTGATATGCATATTCAAGATATGCTTGAAAGCAATTTTTGGGCTACAACGACTAGCCAACGAATTGGTGAAAAACCTTATTCAAGCACTGCATTTATACTAGACGGAATTTCTTCCTAAATCTGGTCTGACTAAGAGGTCTAACAAACTGCCGGGTCCGTAAGAATCATAGTTTGAAATTAATGTAAGAAGTATGCGAAATAATCGTGTTTTAAAGTATGTTGCCTCGTTGCCTGTGTTGAATGCCAGACCAGCGTGTTATTGGAAATAACGATATTGCAGTGTTATGTTTTATTACTGGCCGCACAAGAATTGCCTTTATTGTGTTAAAGGGCAATAGGACTGAAGCAAAACCTGCTCCATTCTATCCTACTCTGCTTGATAATTCCTGCCAATTTTTACGGGCTCTCGTAAAAATAACGGGGAATGGACTGGCAGCTGGTTTCCAGTTTTTCTACCGTAAAATCTACGGATTTTTTTTACAGTGCACGGTTAAATAATTGGCGTCAGAATAGGACAGAATAGGACATGTATTTTTCTTATCATGTAGCCCTTCAACTATCAATGTATTTCCGAGTGCGGTCAATTACCATAACCTTACCACATCGTTGTTTCCACAAATGTTCTACAGGCAGACACCCGTAAAAACAATGGTAAATGAACTGGCAGCCAGATTCCGGGTATTTTACCGTAAAATCTACGGATTTTTTACAGTGTACTTCTAGAAGTTTTATGATTGCTTGACGTTGTTTTCACATCCATGAAATCCAAAAAAAAAAAAAAAAAAAGAAATATATTTGTTTATTCTATCTCGCCCAGTTTCACTTCAGAATTTTCTCCATACTTAGTCAGTGCTCCAAGTACTTCCATGTTTCTGGTTAGGGCATAAATCAAAATATCAACAATTTTTCCTGTCCACCCTTGAGTGATCAAATTTGCGCCAAATTGAGTTGGGATTATAGTCTGCTACGCAGCGGCGCTAAGCCCTCTAAATATGCACAGTAGTACAAATTCACCCACAAATGAATAAACAAAGTACAGTTAATATTCCCAAACATAGAATAATCCAATCTGTTTCTTTTATCATTATTATTTATTATTATTATCATTATTTTAATTTTGCAAACAAACTTATGCTCATATCAAAGTATAGCTACAAATATCTAGTGATATGTAACTTGTGTATGAAAACATGTGTATACTTATTCAGCATATTTTTCCCATATCTGTTACTTACAGACCGACCCTCACAGCTGTGCGCCGTCAGACTGACGTTTCAATGGCGCCATTTTATGATGACGTTACCGCTGAAAACAATAACGTCAAAGAGTGCAGCGCAGGAATAATAACGTCGTGGCACTCAAAGGGTTAATGCCAAAAAAAAAAAAAAAGGAATCGAAAACATTGCCATTATGCCCTTCTATGCAGTTTACGGGCACCTGAGTTGACAAACTCTCTTAAGCAACAACTGTAGGTTAGGCGTCCACGTGTTATGGCATTTGAACAGTTCCCTTGTCCCTTGTCGTTTGTACAGTGTTAGCGAGTCAAGTTTTCCAGTACATGACCCGACCCAAGAAAGGAACCTATAATATTTCGCACTGCGACTGGACCTCGGCGACTCTCTCTCTCTCGCTCTCTCTCTGAAAATGACTGTAAAAATGCACCTTGAATTCACTTAGTGTCTAGGAGATTCAATGAATCGATTCTTTGATATATACACTTGAAAAAAATGAAGAAATGAAAGACAGAAAAATGAAATAAATGCAAGAAAAAAGAAACGCCACATTTCTTTTAGCTTATTGACAGAACAGAGCGTTGAAATACCGTATCAACGTTGATAAAAGGTCCTGGTGATATTGCATCGACGTCGTTACGGCTGCCTGGCGTTGTTCAAACGCCAAAGACAGTCTAAGAATTTTTAATATTACTGCAAGGTGGCCTAATTCTAACTGATTACTATTTTAAGTGTGGGTGGTATGATAACGATTACACCCCATTGCACACATCATTTCATTGTGACATTACCATGGTCCTGATATGACTGAATTACTGTTAAATAGGACGTAATATCTCCATTCACCAATCACCCATCCATCCATTCCTCCATCCCGATCTATTTGATACTGACACCCGAGGAGCCCCGGTAACTCAGTAGGCTAAGCGCTGGCCTGCTGATCTAGCGGTTTCGGATTCGAGAACCGCTGGAGGCGGAAATCTAAAATGCGTGGTTGAAGTGTAGACAGTGATCTGACTTCTCATTTCAATTTCATGAGGCGGTATCGTATGAAATTTGTAATAAAATAATTGCAACAGCAGTTGCGAACTCCCTCTAACAAACTGATGAGAAACTGCCAGAGAAAAGCCTTTCCGCTAGTAGTAACTAGCTATATTTTTTTGCAGTTTCACCTCTACGACACTTTCTATTTCCTTTTATTTTCACCCAGCGCTCAGCCTCTTTGCATTTTGTAATCAGACCATGTAGTACATGTAATCACAGAAGCGGACAATGTTGACGCCATCTTGTTTTTCTCAGACGGAACGTTTGACGTCATTCCGTAACGTTGCGACAGAAACTGCCGCACGGCGGCGCTGAATTACTCCCACCTCACCTTAAGGTGAGGTGGGAGTAATTCAGCGCCGCCGTGCGGCTGTTTCCGTCACTACGTTACGTAATGACGTCAAACGTTCCATTTGATAAAAACAAGATGGCGTCAACGTTAGCCGCTTCTGTGATCACTTCATGGTCTGCTCACAAAATGCAAGGAGGCTGAGCGCTGGGCGAAATTTAAAGGAAGTAGAAAGTGCCGTAGAGGAGAAACTGAAAAAAGATAGTTAGTTTTCCGTGTGGAAGACTACTTGTGGGATATTTGACAGTTTCTTAACAATTTATGAGACGGAGTTCGCAGCTTTTGAGTTAAAAAGTGCCATAGAGAAGAAACTGAAAAAATAAAGCTAGTTTTCCGTGGGGAGAAAGCTGTTCTCTGACAGTTCCTCATTAGTTTGTTAGAAGGAGTTCGCAGCTGTTGAGTTGCAATAACATAGCCTCGTGAAATTGAATCCAGAATCGTACAATGAATCGTCTGATCACTGTCTACACTTCCACCACGTACTTAGCAGTTAACATGGTAGCAGCCATAGACAGTCGTTATCATACCACCCACACTTTAAATACTAATCAGCAAAAGCTATGCCAAAATTCAGTTATATCAAAATTTCTTAGACTGTCCCTAGCATTTGAACACCGCCAGGCAGCCTTATCAACGTCGACGCAATGTCGTCAGAATCTTTTATCGACGTTGATATGATAATTCAACATCTGTTCTGTCAATAAGCTAAAAACAATGTGGCGTTTCTTTTTCCTTGCCTTTCTTTCACTTTTCTGTTATTCATTTCTTATTTCTGTTTCAAGAGTATATCAAAGTATTTCCTGGACGCTAAAGTGAATCAAAGCTGCCTATCATTTTACAGAGAGAGAGAGAGTGAGAGAGAGAGAGAGATAGAGAGAGAAACAGAGAGAGAGTCGACGAAGTCCAGTCGTTGGACCGTTATGTTACCGTGCAGAATATTATAGGCCCTTTCTTGGGATGGGTCAGGAACTTGAAAACTTGACTCGCTTACACTGTACAAGTGAGCAAGGGAATTGGTCAAATGTCATAACACGTGGAAGCCCGCCCCAACTCGGGTGCCCGTCAACTGTCTCGGGTGCCCGTCAACTGTATGGGAGGGCATAATGGCAATGCTTTCGATTTTTTTAAATTAAAAATACTTTGTTAAGACGGATTATGCAGAGATTTAGAGAAACGTATTACATCTGCCTTCATACTGCACTTTCCAGACAATGACAATCATGAGTGCTGAAAGTTCCAGACAAATTTTGCCGGTAGCCTACAAAAAGCGATAGTTGATATGTGGCGCGAAAAGTTAAGTAACGTTAACGTCACCATGCGCAACGTCAACATTTTAGTATAAAGAGACGGCAGGCCGGGCATTTAATGCACTTTAACTCGAAAGTTAAGTCGGCAACCTACTATTTTTATTGCTTTAATGTGAACTTCTGTCATTGGGTCATACTGTGTTAGTTTTTGAAGAAAAAAATGTGTTTTGTTTTCTCAGAATGAAGGTTTTTATCCAAGAGATACGAGCAAAAAAGTGCATTTTCCATAGAACGCCATTATAACGTCGGGTCGAAAAAGTGGAAAAATTGACGTTTTCGAGGTCAGATATCTTAAAAAAGACATCGGCGACCCCCCTTTTTTATTACATTTTCTGAAAGAGGGACTGAAAATGTACGATATAAGGAAGTATGAATAAAATCATGTGTTTTGTCAATTACTCCCACCTCACCTTAAATGACTCATCCATTTGATAAAGACAGAATAGTCCATTGGGCATAAATGTGTTAAAATACCTTCTCTCTGGTTGAAAGTTCACTGTCGGTACCAAATAAGTGTTCAAATGATAATATCCCACGTTCCGTCCAAGACACCAAATGGGAAGTAGCTGCCCGAACCAATAACACAGCTAGTAAGCCAAGAATTCTTTCACAGAAGGTGATCATAAAACCTATTTTACATTTACCTACAGCATTAATCCTATTAAACGCCCCAGGCCTTGCGTTTTTCGACAGGCTGGCGTCATTTATGGTCTAAAAAGCAACACTCCAAAGACGCTTCAAAAACAGAGTAAAGGAATTGTTACAGTAACCTTTTAACTATATCAGCTGCACTTTGGCATCAATAAAATAGCTATTATTTGCATAAAATAATCAGGCAAACATATCACCATGTATAAACTACAATATCGGAGGAATTGCAATTCTAGCATGCCAATTTAAATACGGTAACTTTCGAAAAAAAGAGGGGTCGCTTTAGTAGAGCGGGGCGTGTAATATGATTGATACGGTATTTGTATTATCTATGCACATGCAGCTTATATGAAAGTAAAATAGATATAACACAAAACAAATCGAATGTAAAAGACTAAAACAAGTTTGCGGGCAGAACAAACAATAACACGAACAACCCACAACGGAATCATTTCTATAGACAAAAGATCTGATTCAGGCTGAATCATACAAACTTAAAATTCCATGACATTCATAAATAACAATTTAACCAGTTAAAACATTGACTGAAAATTTTAGGAGAAATGTGTTCCTAGAGGACATTAAAAGTGAAATTGCATTGTTATTTAATGAGCTTTTGTGCGACAGGAACTGCAGCAAACTTAACGCAATTAGAATCTAAAAGAGTTCCTTCAAAAGCAGATAACTTATTCGAAAGAAAGAACATGGGCAATACTTCGAAGTTTTGGCTATTAAAGCCTCGTCAGTGACCCTGACATGATCCGGCGACAATAGCCAGAGAAAAAATAATGCAATTACCTAATTTTAATAAAGCAGTCAATTCAAAGATTGATGGTCCAAATTATGAAAAGAGCGATGATCTAGAATGAAAGTCTAAAGCAATTGTGTGTTGTTGTTTTTTTTTGTTGTTCTTTTTGTGTGTTTTTTATTTCTCAGAATATATCCTCTGCACTCAAAGGACAATTTGCACTATGGATGATGTACGGGGAGACTTTTTACGGCCGCCACACGGCACAACACTAGCTGCAGTTTCATAGGTTCATAAGTATTTAATAGGATATTGTATTTCGTTTTGGGATTAAACGTGTCTCAAGTTTGTTTGCATTTGAGCCGTGACTCGACAAAACCAACAAAGTGGCATGTGCGCCCAGCGAAAACTCAGATCAGCCTTGGCAGGCACCCAGTGTGACCAGAGTCTATGTTTTGCATTGAAAGGGTAGCTTAGGATCTAAGATACCTCCATGCGGACAATGAAGACTGATCTGAGTCTTAGCTGGGCGCACATGCCACTTTGTTGGTTTTGTCATGTCGCAGATCATTTACTCTTATTTATGAAAAACATTCGGCTAGCAACCCTTCTCCAACAATGACTCCGGTGGCAGATATTGGAAAAAAATCCGGAGTCACTCAGTAGATGTAAAATAATGGTAAAATTAACGACATCCGATGAACAAAATTGGAAAATGGACGAAAATGTTTTCATTTCACATCTTCAAAAATCATGCCAAATAACGCAGAATTAAAATGTGCATCTAACCCTATAAGCGCCTTGAATAATTTTTTCATATAATCATACAATCATTGTATGATCATTTCAAAACCGACATTCCCATAGAAACAAATGGGAGCTATGGTAGCGCCCTTCAATTCTATAAAGGACTAATTTGTCAGAAAAATAAAATGTTGAAAAAATGTGCTTTAAAAAACTGAAGAATTTTCCTTTTAAAAGCTATCAGCGCCTTCACGATAAAACAAGAAATAGTGTTTTTATTAATTAGTTCGTTTATATTAGTTCCCCATTAGCGCTAATGCAAAATAAATTATCGGTTATTCGGATAGTCAAAAATCCATTGTTGCATATGGGAGGCTCTCTGGCTCGTTTGATGAAATTTCAAATTCGTTAATGTGGAATTCTTTCTACCGTAAATCTAAAAGTTTTTGCGAAACGAAATGCTAATGGCTTATTTTCACCCAAATAAAAAAAAAGGTATCAAATCTAAATTCAAATTCGCAACAATAAACATCTGCGAAATACACGATATATAACTTCCATGTTTGCCTCAACCTCATGGAAAGGTGTCGAACTAAACATGAAATATCGCGTTTCAGCGCGAAAGCAAAATATAGCTCATACACAGTAACCCTGGTGTCGTAGTCGGATTATGAGACAGAGTTCGAGTTCGTGTCCGCTTCCGTTAAAAATTTAAGTTAAATTTTAACTTTTGAGCCGCGACACGACTAAACCAACAAAGTGGCTGTGCGCCCAGCGGAGACTCAGATCAGCCTGGGCATCCGCCCAGTCTGATCACTCTCTTCGCTAAGCGGTTAAATGGTAGCTAAGGGTCTAAGCTAGCTCCATGCTTACAGCGAAGACTCTGATCAGACTGGGTGGATGCTTAGGCTGATCTGAGTCTCCCTTGGGAGCACATACTACTTTGTTGGTTTTGTTGTGTCACAGCTTATTCGTGTTTAATACAGCAGATGGGAAGGTAATAGTCAGGAATCGACAAAATCGTTTACCACATCCAACCCCTAACACCTAACGGGGAAGGAAAAATAAAGACGGGAAAATAGAGCAACTGAAGACAAGCGAAAAGTCATGATCATCGGTTTTAAGACGGGTTTCCCTTTTCAAACAATGCAAAAAAGCTAGGTCCGGCTTGTAAGACGGATTTAGATTTTTGCGATTGTTTAGACGAGAAAATCCACTTAATGGCAGAATTTTGTTAGACTCATATATATTTTTGGGACCATACCATTCTAAAGATGGAAAAACACAGTTTTACAGCCGATTAGGTGCAGTATCCAAATCCATTTCAGGAACTGAAACGTAACTTGAAATTGAGCCGCGACATGAGAAAACCAACAAAGTGGCTGTGCGCCCAGCGCATACTCAGATCAGCCTGTGCATCCGCCCAGTCTGATCAGACTCTTCGCTAAGCGCTTAAATGGTAGCTAAAGGTCTAAGCTAGCTCCATGTGGACAGCGAGGACTGTGATCAGACTGGGCAGATGCCCAGGCTGATCTGAGTCAGCGCTGGGCGCACAGCCACTTTGTTTTCTCGTGTCGCGGCTCAAATCTAGTAGTGCATATTTTATCTGGAGATGTAATTTACAAAGATTTACTAGCATATTGCTGATATGTCATTTGAATGTAAGATGAACTGTAATAAAACATTTATGTAACATCTCATATCGTACGTAAACAACATAAAACCATGATGTTATTAAATTACCCGACAATAACATTCAAAAATGGAGTCGCATAAATGTTGCACTAAGCATTCTGCATGTTTATAGACTTTATTTGTCGTTTGAAGATGTTAGAAATCATAATTGAGCCCTGACACGACAAAACAAACCGAGTGGCATGTGCTCTGCCTGATCAGAGTATTCGGAGCTAGCTTAGACCCTAAGCTACCCATTTAGTACCTAGCGAAGACACTGATTAGACTGCGAGGACGCCAAGGCTGATCTTAGTATTCGCAGGGCGCACAGGTCACTTTGTTGGTTTTGTCGTTTCGCGACTCATTATTGTCAAATCTCACTTGCCTCTCAGATACTTTTATATCTGCCTTGGAGTATTGCGTCTGGTAATAAAGATTTCAGAGAGAAGGAAAACACAATATGAATAATACGGCTAAGACTTCCACTGAAATCTCTGATGTCACAAAATTTTTAAACGACCCTGCAAGTACAAAACCATTTATTACATTTATGCCTGTATTGTGTACAATTACATAAAAATGCTGACAAAATAGACAGGCCTATTTGCCTGATACATGTATTTCTTTCGTATACGGAACTCCAAGAACATAGGGGTTAATTCGGACATACCATTGCAAACAGTGAAAATCCAGATGAGACGGCTCATAATCTTGATGAGCCGTCTCATCAGGATTTTCACTGTTTGGCCTGTTATAAATGTTTTAGTACCAAACAACTGACATATAGAGGAAACAACGTCAGTGTCCGAAGTTACCCGACTCTCCCCTAGAACATGGTGATCAGTCACATTTTCGTATCAACGAAGAAGGGTAAAAGTTTGACCCCTTGATATTTTTTCGAGTATATTTAGAGAACAAACTTAATACGGAAAAAAAATAAAAAAAATACGGAAGTTAAATTGAATTCGGAGTTTGCGATAAGTTTGTTTGTAAACATCTGCCTTACTAGATTTCAGCTGGGATAATGAGTAATGGCTTTCTGCTACGTTTATCAAAGTTTATTTCTGCTTATTTCACGGTGTCGCCCATCCCTCCACCTCATCCCACCCCATCCTAACCCCCACCGCCCCATCCCCCTTCCCCGAAAAAACCCATAATACTAAACTACCGGAATAAAGTTTGGGAAAATATAACGGTCATTGTTACATTTTTTATCAATACACTTATTGTATAAGACCAATCTCTTGAACAATTAGTTGTGAATCTATGGTCGATGACTAAACTCGCTCAACGGGTGTCGAAGGTGATTCTAATTTAGACAGTCTCCATGATAATATTTCAATAATTTCTTGAAATACTGTGACAATAATGAAGCTTATTTTTGTCAGGTCTTCCGTCATTAAAACTAAATTAGTCCACTAGCAGACAATCAAATTGGAATTTGTACAATGCATGGATTAATAGACTGGTTTAGATTTAGTCATCGCCATTCGCAAATACGTTGGGCATATCGTGATGCGGCCCAGTCTGATCAGAGTCTTCAATGTCGGCATAGAGATGGCTAAGACCCTTATTGTACCAGACCATTCTGTCATAACATGTTGCTGGAATTTAAAATCTCCTGGGTTAGAATTTAGGTCTAATACCGCAAGCAGTACTATTGAGACTGAAAGATATAATAGGTATAATTTAACTGACATTCCACCAACTTTTTGTAATGATGAACATTCAAATTCACTTTTTCAAACTCTTGATAATTTGGTAACTAATATTCAAAGCCAACGAGATGTAGACGAAATATACGGTGATTTTTGCTCTGTTGTTCAAAATGAAATGTCATTAAAATTGCCAAAGCGAGAAATTATCGTCAACATCAAATACGGTGTTAGTAATAAACGCAGGCGTATTCGAAAACCTTGGTGGAACGACAATTTACAGGTGTTATGGAATGATATGTGTCATGCAGAAAAAGCATATTTAAAATGTAGAAACAGCCAAAAGCATAATTTAAAGCATATCTTTGTTCAAAAGCGTAAAATGTTTGATAAGCAGGTACAGAGAAGAAAGAGAAATTACTGGTTTGAAATGCAGAATGAAATGATAAGTAATGCTGAAAATAATCCAAACGATTTTTGGAAGACAATAGGTAGAGCAGGGGTAAGGGATAATAGAAAGAGAGAAATTCCGATGGAAATTGTAAATGATAATGGTGAAATTAACACAGACAGTAATGCTGTTCTTAATAAATGGAAAACTGAATTTTCTGCACTACTAAACCCAACGCATAATCAGCAAATTAATTTGCAGAATGTTGATGTCATGCTTAATGTTGATAACACTGTTGATGAGTCGGGTTTATTTGCGAATAATTTTACCGTTTCCGAAGTTCGTAAAGCTGTTTATAGTATTAAACATAATCGTGCAATTGGTGTTGACGATATACCAGGCGAGGTATTAAAAAACGACAGCATTATTTCTTTCTTACATAAACTGTTCAATACGTGTTATCGTTCTGGCAAAGTTCCAAATATCTGGGGGAAGTCTCTCATTTGTCCTATACCGAAATGTACTACAAGTGAAGCCCGCGATCCGCTTTCTTACAGAGGCATTGCAATTTCACCTGTAGTCTACAAAGTGTATTGTACCTTGTTAAATAATCGAGTTAGTATGTGGTCAAATTACAATAATATAATCTTTGAAGGCCAGAATGGATTCAGAAAAGGCCGAAGCACAATTGACCATATAAGTTCTTTGACAAATATAGTTGAAACAAGGAAAAAAATGAAAAAGTCCACCTTCTGCGCCTTCATAGACTTTAAAAAGGCATATGACTCAGTTAACAGAGATATTCTTTGGACGAAACTTGAAAAACTCGGTTTTAACGGGCTATTATTAGATGCAATTAAGGCTTTGTATAACAATGTTCAGTCTTCGGTTAAACTAAACTGTGGACTAAAGCAAGGATGTTGCTTGTCGCCATTACTTTTTAATTTATATATAAATGATTTGGCATTAAAAATTGACGCACTGGGTAAAGGTGTTAAAATTGGTGACGATACAGTCTCTGTTTTACTGTATGCTGATGATGTAGTTCTTATTACTGAAACAGAAGCAAATCTGCAGTCGATGCTGGATATATTAGGAAGTTGGTGCAAAAGTAAGCTAATCTCAGTAAACTCAGCTAAATCCAATGTTGTGCATTTTCGTAATCCCTCAATGCCGCAATCAGATGCCATATTTACGGTAAACGATGAGAACATTTCGTATACAGTGAAGTATAAATATTTGAGGATAGTCTTATCAGAACATCTAGATTTCGCAATAACTGCTAAACACGTCGCACAGTCTGCAAATCGCGCACTTGGACTTTTAATAGCTAAATCAAAAGCATTTGGTGGTATTCAGTATGGTCCTTTTACAAAGCTTTATGAGTCAGTTGTTTGCCCGGTTATATCGTTTGGTGCTGCGATCTGGGGCACCCAGTCCTATAGCTGCATTAATGCTGTACAACATAGAGCTGCGAGATATTTTCTAAATGTAGGAAGGTATACACCTAACGCAGCAGTTAATGGAGATATAGGATGGACGCCCATGATCACAAAGTGTTGGAAGTCTGTGTTATCATTCTGGTGTCGCTGTATAAATATGGACGCAACAAGGCTGAACAGGAAAATATTCTGCTGGTCAAATTCAAAAGTAAGTACCAGATGTAAAAACTGGAATTTCAGGGTAGGTCAGAAATTGACAGAGTCCAATTTTCACAATTATAATAACATAAATCAAACCATTAATAAGACCAATATTTTAAATAATGTTTTGCCTTTCATTACGCAAGAATATATTAATCAGTGGGCAGTTGATGTAAATCGCAATAGTTCACGTTCGGGAGTTGGAGGGAATAAACTTCGATTATACAGAACCTTTAAGCAGGATTTTGTAGTTGAAGAATATTGTACAAGGATATTTAATAGGTCTCATAGAGGGGCTTTGGCTAAATTTAGAAGTGGAACCGCCCCGATTGCACTTGAAACTGGCCGCTATAATGGCTCAGAAGTTAGTGAAAGAAAATGCTATAGCTGTAGGAATGCTGTTGAGGATGAAATCCATGTTTTATTACATTGTCCGCTGTACACAGAGTTCCGAAATGAGCTGTTTATTGAAGCTGAGCTTATACTAAATGGTTTTCAGAACTTAAATGATATTGAAAAAGTATCTTTTATTTTAGCTAATCCTTCCATAGTCAAGATAAGTGCCAAAACCTGTTATTTGATTTTAAACAAAAGGCGTAGTCTGCTGTACAGTTGATGTAAATATGTATATTGTGTACCATATTTTTATAAGTGTCCATTTAAATGTAAAAAGCTGTCTGTTATTTACAATACTAACTGCTGTTTTGCTCCGGTGGTGCGGTTGATACCCAATGCTGAGTCCATGATCGGGTCCATGCTGTTTGGACATTGGCTCCGCCACATGTTCCCTGTTATCATGGACTCAGCGTGGGGTATCAGGGAGGATTTACCACTGGGACAGTATACATTTCAACGGACACGATTATCTCTTTTAGTGCAGATTAAAGTTGCAATTTCATTTTATCTGTTGCTCTGGCCCCTGTACTGCATTTGATATCCCATGCCGTGTCCGGATCCGGCAACATGCTGTATGAACATTGGTTCCACCGCGTGTTTCCGGTTATCCGGACTCGGCATGGGGTATCGAGGGAAGGTAGCGCATGCAGGGCACTTATTTATAGTACGTTTTAGAGTGATAATGGCTCATAGATAATGCGTGTCTTTTTTTATCATACTAATTGCTGTTTTGTCCCAGTACTGCATTTAATACTCCAGGCTGAGTCTGGAAGCGTAGACTTGCTGGTTGGTTAACCGTCTTCCTTGGCTCAGTGTGGGGTATTTAGGGGATGTAGTGCTGGTGCAGGACACAAGAACAGACACATTTTAGAGCGATCGTCTCTCATAGCTCAATATTGAGTCGCAATTTTACATCTTATATCGATTTTTTTAACTGTGTTTATGTACATGTAAAATTGGTGAGACGTTAATAAAATTATCTTATCTTATCTTATCCCTTAGCTGTCCTTTAAGCGCACAGCGAAGTCTCTGATCAGACTGAGCGGATGCCCATGTTAATTTGTCTTCGCTGGGCCCACATGCCACTTTGTTGGTTTTGTGGTGTCCGGATCAATGATTATTGTTGTCGCGTTAAAACGAACCTTAAGCCTTGTGGATACAGTAGATATACTCAAACCAGCCTGCGCATTTGCACAGAATACTCATAGCTCACTTTTCACTTTTAAGATGCCCCAGAATTCATAACATGCGATATCAGCCTGCGCCGATGCAGGCCCATCCCTGTCTTTGGTCAATATTAGTAGGACAGAAATCTTATTGAAAGCATTCCAACTAACAAACTGACTGGTTACGTTGCATTGACCAGTACTGTGTCACAGTTCTCATTTTTAGCAGAAGACTAATTTATTTATTACTTTAATTTCCCAAACGTGTATCTAAACGAAGTTCTATTTCCAAACCATTTTACGCACTGAATTTAATCTGTTCAGCTGCAACTAAAGCAGCTTTGTTATGCATTAAATTTTGTCTGAAGTTCCGTCAGTTAATCTTTTTAGTAATGCGCTTTTGAAAAAATGAACTAAATATACTTTTTACTGGGCAAAATTACAGAAACGGCAAACAAGAGATGATTTTTGTTAAGCTGTACTGAATCTTGAAGAAACAATCGCGTAATCAGACTGTGTAAAAGTGCAAACTTGTCCAAATCGTTGCTGGGCGCACGTCACACAGTTGACTCACAACGTTGAATCAATTTTGAATCAACGTTAAATTGCATAAAAAGCAAAGCCGTAGGGTATTAAGAGCCTTGCATCAACCGGCGAAAAGCCGTGTTTCAACAAGGGATTTCACGCGCTGTTGATGCACAGTTGTGCAACTTGCAATATGCTTGTCCCGGGGCCACTAAAAATCCGCAATGTAACCTTGCCTCTCCCCTTTCGGTCAGATTACAAGAGTTGGTGGTGCACTACCTATGTATGCTTATATGACGTCATCGTGCTTTATACTATTACGACATTAAGTCGTGACTCAGGGTTCAAAGCGATGTTGTGTACGTTCTTACGATGCCGAATGAAGAGTAAATAAGTGTTAAAGAAAACATGCAGCTCCAGCTTACAACAACCAAGAACTGCAGGATGGTAGGATGAATCAAGCTTGTTCTGCATGGAAATTAATGTTCAAGGTAGAACTGCTTTTTGTTGGTTCATTTGCAATCTACTGTGCATCAACTACAACGACCATCTTGGACATTTTTCCGAAATACTTAGGTTGAATAAGATGATGGAAGCCATTTTGAAAAGCTCAATGCTCTCGGGCCAGGAAGACGGATATTAATAGAAAGATGCACTAGCGCGTTGGCTGTCAAACGGTACAAAGTAAAGTGCCATATTTTTTTCAAGTTTTGACGGATAATTCGTTGCATTTCTGCAATAACAGCGATCAAACATTTGTTTAAATGCATTAACGTTTGTCAGGTTTAAAACCTCGGCCTTCGGCCTCGGTTTCCAACATCTCCCTCGGGACCTGGCAAACATTAATGCATGAAAACCCATGTTTGATCCCTATATTGATTCAACGTCGTGACATTGAATGAACGTTGATTCAATGTTGTTTCAAAGTTATGAGCCAACTAGGCATATTCAAAGATTCATGTTTCCCTCCGCTGTAACAAAGAAAAAATGTAGGAAACTCTTTTTTCCTGGAAGAGTATGGTTACATTAGCACACAACGCTTTCGACGTATTTTATCTTTTTAATTTATTTTTTATTTTATTTTTTTTTTCTTATGTTGTAATTTTTGTAAAGCAAAAAGCTTTATAACAATCAAAATACGTTATTTCTGTATGTAAAGAATCTGGCACAGAAGAAATATGAGATAAAACTTTCAAATGAATATGTACAATGTCCACCATTTATTTTTCAGAAACATGATACACCCAACCGAATTTCCTTCTTAGCTTAAATATCAGAAAGAAAGAAAGGAAATTTAATAGCGTGATTCACGAGCATCGTCTGTCGCTTAAAGTACACATTTTGACATTACCGTACAACATCTTATTGTAAGACACCTAAAATATTCACCGTAATTTTCCTAAACACGGAACAGGGGCCATATTTATAAAACGACTTAAGTGGTTGCTATGCTGTTGCTAAGGCTAAATTTCTATGAAGGAGGTTCCCTACAACTATGAAATTTGCTCTGGAGGAACAGTCTTTTTCAGACTGTTCCTCCAGAGCAAATTTTATAGCTGTAGGGAATCTCCTTCATGAAAATTATGCCTTAGCAACAGCATAGCAACCACTCAAGTCGTTTAATAAATCTGACCCCTGTTTATCTTTTCAGAGCAGTAATGCGTCCAAAGGATGCAAACAGTATTCCAGAGATGCGCAATCTAATCCGAGTCTTCCCTGATAACTTTTTTTTAAGCAACACCGATCAAATATAATTTCTCTTGTCGATTGAACTTGAATTACGATAACAAGTTTTTCATTAGTATTACATGTGTATTATCTTTTCTTTTTTTTTCTTTTTGAACTTTTGAGTCACAATGCTACATACGAGAACAAGCATGCTCATACAATACCAGGACCCTAAAAATTCGAACCATGAAATTAGAGTAGAATCACAGATACAAGCCGTACTGTCCATGAATCCTTGAAACAAAATTAGTTCATATTAATAACAAACTAGAAAATGTGTTTATGAAACACTATGCCCCCAACCATATGCTTGCCTCTAAAGAAGGCTCATCCCATAATGTTTAAGTCAGAAAGGGGTTTAATTGGTTCATCTACATCATAGCTTGTAACTGTATGCCAAATATAAGGAACATAGCTTAGTGGTTCTTCAGATATTTTGTTCACGAAGTTATTCATATAGCGTCTTTGTATACAAAATGCCTATGTCCGAAAATGAGAAAAATTCTGTCAAACATTTATAAAATGGGCTCTTAAGTTATTCAGGTTATCTATACCTTGGTCCTAACCTGCATGCCAAATATAAGGATCCTAGCTTATGCGGTTCTTCAGATATTTGTTCACAAGCTTGTTCCTATACAAAATGCCTATGTCTGAAAAAGGGGAATAACTCAACCAAAAATTTACGAAATAGGCTAAAGAGTTAATCAGGTCATGGGCACCCTAATCTGTAACTGTATGCCAAGTATCAGGACCCTAGCTTATGCTGTTCTTCAGATATTTTGTTCACAAGGTAGTTCCTATATAAAATGACAAAGTCGAAACAGGGCCATAACTCCTAAATGACGAGACCGGCAGAGGAAAAAATACACAGGTTCGGTTATTTTTCATGTTCATGCAGCATACAAGATTTCAAGTTCCTATCTGTTATGGTTCTTGACCGTATGTAAGGATACCTTTGTACCATAGGCTTCAATGCACTAAGTCGAAAAAGGAGAATAACTCAGTCAAAAATTCACCAGTATTGTTCAAAAGTTAATCAGGTCGTCTACACCTCAGGCAATGTCTTCCTGCAAAAAATCATGGTCATAGCACCAGGGGTCCTTGAGATATTTTGTTCACAAGGTGCCATAGGCTTACAATGCACTAAGTCAAAAAGGGGGCATAACTCGATCAAAAATTCACCAATTTATTTCAAAAGTTAATGAGGTCGTCTACACCTTCGGCAATATCTTCCTGCAAAAATTCATGATCCTAGCATCAGGGGTTCTTGAGATATTTTGTTCACAAGGTTCCATAGGCTTACAATGCACTAAGTCGAAAAGGGGCATAACTCGATCAAAAATTCATAAATTTCTTTCAAAAGTTAATCAGGTCATCTACACCTTGAGCAATGTCATCCTGCAAAAAATCATGATCCTAGCATCAGGGGTTCTTGAGATATTTTGTTCACAAGGTTCCATAGGCTTACAATGCACTAAGTTGAAAAGGGGCATAACTCGGTCAAAAATTCACAAATTTCTTTCAAAAGTTAATCAGGTCATCTACACCTTGGGCAATGTCATCCTGCAAAAAATCATGATCCTAGCATCAGGGGTTCTTGAGATATTTTGTTCACAAGGTTCCATAGGCTAAGTTGAAAAAGGGGCATAACTCTGGAAATAAATGACCGGCGGAAAAAAGAAAAAATACGGGTCCGCTTATTTTTCAAGTACATGCCACACATAAAATTTCAACATCCTAGCATAAGCAGTTCTTGAGTTTCCCAGCTGCCAAAAGGCGTTACGGACAGACGGACAGACGGACAGACGGACGGACAGACGGACGGACGGACGGACAGGCCCAAACCAATATGCCCCCTCAACTTCTCCGAAGTTGGGGGCATAATTAAAGTCTCCATAATCCTACCTGTGGTAAAAATGGTCAAAATACAAATCATTGTGAAACCTGTACAACCCTTCAGAATTGATGAAAATATGTCGGTTTGTGTGCTTTTTTGTATCATATAACTGGCAAAAAAAGGAGGAACAAGGTATTTTGAAAAAGAATGATGTCTATCCATAAAAACACTGTTCTCGTCTCTGGTTCCCCGTTAAGCAATGAAAAAATGCAGCAGCGGCACAATCAATGGGTGGAGAAGAGCTTGAGATTCTACTCCTGGACATTATCAATATTATATTCATGAATGGCGTTATTCCGGAAGAATTGAAAACAGGGCTTTTAATCCCTATCTATAAAAAGAAAGGTTTGAATATAGAAGCAAAGAATTATAGAGCAATTACTGTGCTACCAACTCTCTGTAAAGTTCTAGAGACAATTGTTAGAAATAGGATACAGTCCAATATTCTAAAAGTACAAAATGCAGCTCAAAGGGGTTTCACCTCCGGTTGTTCACCACTGAATGCAGCATTCATAGTTGAGGAGTTTTATAGAGAATCGAAGGACAACACTGTGCCGGCATACTTGATCTTACTGGATGCGAAAGCAGCTTTTGATGTTGTTCAGCATACTCATATGCTGAGGAGGTTATTCTATAGTGGAGTACAAAATAGGCATTGAACTCTGATTGAAAGCTTGCATACAATGGCTGCCAGTGTGGTCAAGTGGGACGGACAGATGTCTTCACCATTCCAAATCTCTCAGGGTATACGGCAAGGCGGAATTTTGAGTACTGATTTATACAAACTGTATCAATCCCTTTGTTGAATACACTACAGTCTTCTGGATTAGGTGCTAGGATAGGAAATATAGTCTGTAATGCTAGTTCCTGTGCAGACGATCTAGCTCTTAATACTAATAACAGTGAGGATACTCAAGTGATGATAGATGCGTCGGTGGATTATTCCGATAGGGAGCAGTAAAAACTGCAGCCATTGAAAAGTGTTTCACTGAATATACATCCAACAAGTTCTCAAGAAAATAAAGCTAGTACAGTAAAATTTAAACTTAAAGAGACATAAATGCCTGATGTTAAATCTGGTACCCATTTGGGAATGAAACGGTGCACTACAGTTTAAGAGAATATAGTCGAAAATGTTGAGGAAAACATAAAAAAGCCACTAGAACAGTTTATAGCCTGATACCGAGTGGACTCCACGGTCATAATGGACTGGACCCAGTGACATCTGTTCATCTTTATAAAACATATGTTCTACCTTCTATATGGAATGGAACTTTTGGTACCTAAAGGACCGCATTTAGAACGTTTAGAACTGTTCCAAAAGAAATTTCTGAAAAGAATATTGTCTCTCCCGTCGAATACTGCAGACGTGGCAGTGTATCTACTATCAGGCATATTACCAGTGGAAGCCAGAATTCATCTGAAAGTACTTATCTATTTTAATAATATCTGTAATCAGTCAGAGGACAATTATTGAAAAGAGACTTGCTCGGCGTCAGTATGCAGTTAAGAATGTTAAGAGTAACAGCTGGTTTATTGAAGTTAAGCGGATCTTGTGGCTCTACGATCTTGACGATATGGAAATTTATTTGGACAATCCGGTTGAACGGTTACTATGGAAATCTATATTGAATACAGCAATTTTCTCATATTGGTTAGATAAATTGCAAACTATAAGCCATTATATGGATCTCTGAAATATCTGAATTCTGACTCAGTAAGACTTGGAAAATTGCACCCAGTTCTTCAAAATAGTACAGGCTCAGCTAGAGAAAATACACGTTTTCCAGTAAGTGATAACTGGTACATATTTCCTTCAAACAAATCGGGCAAAATTCAACGGGAACGAGATTAGTTCAACTTGTCCATTGTGTGGTACTGATCCAGAGACAGTGGAGCACTTCGTTTTGATTTGTCCACTTCTTGATGACCTTAGACGTCCAGTTTTGAGTCAGCTTATTAAGGAATTCTCAGAACTCTCTAATATTGTTTGGACAAACCTTACTGTGGAGCAGAAAGTTCAGATTATTATTGACAGTTCAGTGCTGCTTGGTGTCGGGCGGAATATGCTGAAGGATTTGACAGCAGTTGAGTATCATAGTCGAAGATTGCTATACATCCTGCATACACATAAATTTAGACTTTTAAAGTCAGTGGCGAATAGGTCCAGCAAGGCGGACACTGATACTAATACCTAGAAATAAATATTATAATGAAACTTTAATACAGAGCAAGTGTACATATGTATATTCTTGGTGGAGGGATATAGAAGTGATATTCTACCAGCCGTGACGACGCACTCTGGTGCGGTTCTCCTTTGAAGGTGGTTTGGAAGAAGAACAAGAACAAGAACAAGATCCTGGCTTAACATTTTGTACATGGTATTTTTATCACCTGTTAAACACCTGTACCTTGTGTTTTTACCATGAAATAAAGCTTGTGAAATCGAAAGTAGTTCATTTTATGGATTCGTTCCGCTGAGGTGCGGGGGCAACGTCGATATGAGAATTGAAATACTACTACTACTGTAGTTCATTTTAGTTGGCTACTAAAATGACCTAGTTATTTTTTTTTTTCAAATCTATTTTATGGTAAGCTCAATGACGTTTTGATCTTTCAAAGCCGGCCAATCCCGATAATAATGTGAGAAGTTTGCAGCGATACCTCACGATAAAATAGTTCATGCTGATAGAGCAATGGGGGCTTTAAACATTGCAGTACCGCGAGTTCCGAAACAACCGGTAATTCACATTTATTCATGTACTAGAATCTATCTTGTTATAGGTAAAAAGTGTTAGTGTTTCGAATTTTAGAAAGGTTATTGTTGTTTCTATTCTCTAACGGTATTCCCCAAGTCATAGTCCCCCCCCCCCCCCCCCCTCCCACCCAAAGTCAAAAAATGGTTAAGCAGAATTGACATTCTATAGATATATCTGTGGTCAAAATTTGAATAATCTCTGCAATAAATTTATTTATTCATTCATTTATTCATGTTAGGGCATTTAGAATGGTCATAGTTTGATTAAATAACCATTTTACGTAAATTACCTTTAGAACTGTGACCTTATATGCTCTTTAGCGCTCGCCCCTCGACATGTTATTAATTAACTTCATAGTCATACAAATTTGAGCCACACAGAACAAAACCAACAAAGTGGCATGTGCGCCATGCAAAGACTCAGATTTACCTGGGCATCTACCCAGTCTGGCCAGAGTCTTCGTTGTCGGCATCGAGGTAGCTAGGACCCTTGGTTAGGCTTTCAGTGCACAGTGAAGACTCTGATCAGGCTGGGCGAATGCCCAGGCTGCACTGAGTTTTCGCTGGGCGCACATGCCGCTTTGTTGGTTATGTCGTGTTATGGCTCAATTATTTTCTGGTAACAGTATAACTGTCTGGCAGCCAAAACAGATTTGGCATCAGTGGACAAAGCTGGAAACTAAATCTTTAAGGCAAATGTTCTAAAATCCGAATAACCAATTGTGAGAGAAATGTCTTGGTAAATATGCAATGAAGACCTGTATCAGATTGTTCCTAGATCAGGGCCTTCAGCGTTTGCAATTCCACCAAAACTTTTCATAACACAAATTAATTGATCCGCGACACGACAAAACCAACAAAATGGCATCTGCGCCTATTGAAGACTCAGATCAGCCTGGGCATCCGCCCAATCTGATCAAATTCTTCACTAAGCACTAAACGTATAGCTAATTGTCTAAGCTACTTCCATGCTGACATCGAAGACTCTGCTCAGATTTTGCGGATGCCCAGGCTGATCTGTGTTTTCGCTGGGCGCACATGCAACTTTGTTTGTTTTATCGTGTCGCGGCTCAAAAAAGCTGCGTAGAAATCCTTGATCTTCTAAGGGATGAGGTGAAGCAAATTTTAGAATAAATACATTTAGGTATATCAGTACACCGCCAGGTTTTAAGCCATTTTTTCAAAGGGGGACAACTTTTGCCGTGACTTCCTGCTTGCTTCATCAAAGACAAAACTCTCCCAAACGGGGTCAGCTCTTAAAGGGCTACTGCACTGTTTCTTCACTTTTTCCAGAAATATTCCCAATTAACAGATATTTATGAGAGAAACAGATTGCCGAAAACCCCATCGAAAAATTCTTTTCCAAACTGTAATTATTGACAATTAAAATTTATGCAAATTAGATTTTAAGCCCCGCCCACTTTTTCTTTTCTACAGCTTTACTCCCATAATGTGATTTGGATTCCAGTTATAATTACCATATTCTGATGCAAAATTATCAAACTTTTTTCATGAAATGATGTCATTTGTCTTACTAAATCTATTTTAGGGGGAAACGTGTATAAAAAAATTCGAAATATATCTTCTAAAAAATTTTAATTATATGAATGACTCAAATGACGTCATAAGAGTCCTTGCATATTTTTCAGCTAATTAAAATTTAAATTGCTTATAACTTTTTAACCGTTTGGATATTTTCCTTGCAGTTTTCGACATTCTTTTGGACTAAACAATACCAGTCATTTCCAGTGATTTCAATGCATGTTGAAAAACAGTAAAGTAGCCCTTTAAAGGAAATAATTTGCTCTTACCTACAGGAGCAAATTCTTTCTTTTGAGGGTCGACTCCCGATTAGAAGGCAGGAAAACATGAAAATGGCAGAGTTGCAGCCCCTGAAAGTATACCTATTCACCGTAACTTCGTTTAACCCCTTCATAACCCCAAATCAATAAAATTCAATTACAGGCTTCATTCAGCCTTTTCTATGAAAGCGGAATGTGTTTGGAATTCTTTTTCTTATGAAATATTAGTTTATTGTAATGCAAAAATAAAGTGGTCTGAGCAAACAGTACAAACCCAGATCAGACTAACGGAGCAGTTTGATCTGGGTCTACACTGTTCACCATTCCATCTGCATCTTTTGGATGTGTTACTGCATAGTAACAGCACTTACTTTACGTGTCCCAAATTTTAGAATATCTATGGAAATTGCTGCAATGCCCTTTGCATTCATTTCTGACCTTATGCATACAAATGTATTCTTTTATGGCGTTTTCGGTGCGAAATAGCCTTTTTGTGCTGATGTGTTGTAAAACCCATATCACTCACTCACTGCTGTAATGCCGCCGATGCCGTCTTTCATGTGCTCTGGGTTAATGCATAATCTCTTTATGTTTTCTTTAGAATTTTACAGGAACGTTTTTTATCCCTCAAAGGATTTCACAATAGACGAGAGTCTTTGGCTATACTATTTCAGTGTAACAACACATTACAGAGCGAGAGAGAGAGAGAGAGAGGGAGAGAGAGAGAGAGAGAGAGGGGGGGCTGATGCAAGGAAGAGAGAGATACCTACAACGTGTCTCGCATATATATATATATATATAGCGAGAGAGACAGAGACTGACAGAGAGGGGGGAGAGCATAACCTCATCGAAAGAAGTACGCGCGTATTATGACGATTTCTTCGTTTGAGTTCTTCGGTCGATGTTTTCATGTAACAGTCTGGGCTTTGTCGATATATTAGAATGAATTCTTAAAAGAGGCTTTGTCATTACCTTTTCCACGATCATGATTTCATTTGGTAAGGGTACATAATGTTCTTTTCGGACAAAAAAAACTCTGTGTGGCACAATTCAAGGGGAGATAACATTTATGACTCAAACGTATGAGTTATACTGGTATGCTAACAATGTTACAGACGGATGTTGTTTACTGCATAAATAAAGCTTTAAAGTCTGTATTATTAGCCTGGAGAGAGATGGGTTCCATCAGGCTGAATCCTGCCCTCGAAACACCATGGTTGACAACCTAAATAAATATTATGATCTATCTCTTCTATTTCTCAGTATTCACCTTGCCAAAATTTCTCAATTATCTTGAGGAACATCATGCTAAAAATTAATATCCAAACGCTTGCCAGTCACAAAAAATCAGTCTACACCATTAAAAACGTATAAAAAGACAATACGACCCCATGACGACACTAGGACCCCACTGGTGACGACTCAAGGTCCCATAGGTCCTAAGGTCGTCAGGGGCGACCCTTCCTCTGTAAACAGCCTGTTTTTGGTGTTTTCTGCATTAAACTGACCAATTTCTTTATTGAACATCCCTTTAGAATGGCTTGTCTTGCCGGTACCATAACGCAACTATAAATAGCTGTCACCATATGCATGAGGCATTCGTTTAAATGCACTAAGGTGACGACCTTAGGGCCACGTACTTTATATGGGGCAGAAGGAGGATTGGTCTTGTCTGAAGATACAGTCTGTGCTCTAGAAAAACTCTCAAGGAACTGGTGCTTTGCACTCCTTAGACTTAGAAGTGAACTTTTAGGCTTAAAGTTAAGAGATTATCAGGTACCTGGAACAAGACTGGCTGGTAAGTAATACAACTAAACTATGCTGAAATGTGTATAAGGGAACGGTCATTATTTATCAGCTGGGGGTGATGGAATTCAGGGGGGTGCAATTTAAAACCCTGCTATGCTGGAGTGTCAGAATTTTTGTGGACTGATGCTGGGGGGGGGGGGGGGGGGGTCATGAAATAATATGTACTCTTGTACTTTTGGGTTGCCAATATCGCTTGGCTTCTGGGGGGCTTCACCCCCAGACCCCCCCCCCCCTTCTACATAATACTATTGTCCCTTGTCAGGTCTTTCTGCAACACAGCTTCGAAAAAGACTAAAAATCACGCACATGCACACACTGCTAGAGGTCACAGTAACATGTAAGGAATCAATCTGGGAATCCTTTGATCATGAGTCTGGTGCTCTACTGCTTTGTCCCTTATTCCACTACAGAGAATGGTCTTTGAAAAATCATAGGGATGCATACTTTGACTGCAGTTGTAGTCTGCATGTTCATATTGAGACACCAAGTAATGATACAATGTATTAGCTATTTTATCTGTATGTTTGTATGTTTCTGTTAAAAGGTTCTTTTTCCCTATGCCTTGTGTGTGTTTGGGGTTTGGGATATGTTTCTGTTGAAAATTTATTTTTTTGTTTGTTTTGTTTTTTGTGTTTTTTTTTTTTGGGGGGGGGGGGGGGGGGGTATGTCAACATTTTATTTTTCATGTTGGTGGGGGGGGGGGGGGGGGGTCGGACAAAGAAAATCCAAGTCAGAGGGTGGGTTATGAAAAATATGTGGATCTCCTGAAAATTCCGGAAAAACTCTGGATATAATATTGATGCTGGATTATTGTGGATGCCTCCAAAGACATCGAAAGAAGTGAACAACACGGCCCAAGTGCTGGAATTTTAATTCTTGTGACTTTAAATAGCTACAAAACTTTTTATATGCCCATACATATATACGCAATAGTGTGTATAGACATTGTAAACGCCCAAAGTCTGCAACAGCTGTCGAGCCTTTTAGAAGCTGGATCCCCAACAACATCTCAGCCTGGCTATCTGGAAGGACACAAAAAGTTGTTCTGGATGGTGTCTGTTCAGACCCTCTCCCCGTGTTGTCTGGTGTCCCCCAGGGTTCTGTTTTAGGGCCCATCCTGTTCTTAATCTTTATTAATGACCTGCCAGACAACATAAGCTCCACAGTCCGCCTTTTTGCTGATGACTGTGTACTCTATAGAAATATTAGACGGTCCGAAGACCAACAGATACTCCAAGATGATTTAGATAAATTGGCACTTTGGGAAGAGGCATGGCTCATGAAATTTAATGTTGCCAAATGTCACTCTATGAGGGTGACTAGGCACCCCCCTCCAAAGCAAATAATCCATGGTTATACATTGCATAACCAAGTCCTAGAGAATGTATCGTCAGCCAAATATTTAGGAGTTGAAATTACGGATGACCTCGAGTGGGGTCAGCACATCAATGAAATTACCAGTAAGGCTACTAAGACTTTGGGTTTCCTTCGTAGAAACTTGACTTTTGCATCGAAGGAAATAAAGGCTGCTGCATATAAAACTCTGGTCTGGCCCAAATTAGAATATGCAGCGCCAGTTTGGATGCCCCATCACCAAGTTGATATTAACAGAATAGAAAAAGTACAGAGGACTGCTGCCCGTTGGACCTGTAGGCGCTGGCGGAATCAAAGCCATGTGGGAGAAATGTTAGAAGAACTCCAATGGCCAGACCTGCAGGAAAGACGACAGCAGGCTTCTCTGTCTCTATTCTACAAAATCCATAATAATCTTGCCATTGTAGATAAGAATAAGTACCTATCTGAGGTTGGTGAAGGGAGCAGGAGAACTAGGTCCCACCCATTCCAGTACCACCGTCCAAACGCTTACACGGACGGTTTTAAGAATTCCTTTTTCCCCAGGACAATTGCAACTTGGAATGGCCTTACAACCGAAGCTGTCTCTTCGGAGACAGTTGATGGGTTTAAGGCCAAAATTTAATATCCTAGGGTAGGGCAGGGGTTAGGCATGGATTTTGCCCCTGAGGACTTCTTGTAAATAGTTTTAACCTGCTGGTAGCTTTGTCACAAATTCATTTTGTTTTATTTATTTATTTATTTATTATTTTTTTTTTTTGTGACAACTTATGCGCCACACCAGAACCTGTCATCATGGTCATGATTGACCGAGACAGTATAGATAGAAAGAAAGAAAACAACAACGTTATCAGTGTTTAGTAAGACCAATAGTACGCCGCTCAGGAAACTGCAATTAATGTAAAACGAGTACGCCAACAACAAAAATGGACATGTGAATCAAATATTAGTGTAACCTCTAATTGTCAACCTCAAATTTCATTGATTCAGCTGGTTTAGTTAGTTCAATATAAAACATGCGACTTCTGGCACAGCTCAAATATGTTTTGCGTGCCGGCAACTCGATACTAAACAAGGTACTTTGGCGCTCATGGCGTTACATAATATTTCCATGTGCATTGTCTCAAATTCGGCAGAACTAGTCCTCGTTCCTGCAGCCTTTATTCTTGTGTAGCCGAACTTAGCAGGTTTACTGTTGGTCAAACATTTTTAAACCTGGCATTGAATCATACCACCTACAATGCCAGCACGTTTGAATCATGGTTTAAGCAGTATGGGGTTCAATATGATTGTACCCAAGTCAGTTTATCCAATCCAGAATAGGGCTGGGATAGGTAGAGATTTTGTTCCAAGGTACCCGAGTGCCTATTACCTGCGGGTACCTGGGTACCCGTTACCATAGTATTTTGAGCATGCCAGCAGCTAGAAAATAAATGTTCAGATCAAATAATAAGTAAGGTATCTGTCATTTGCATGTATACGTGTGCATGGGAAGGGTATACAAATGTAGAAATCTCCCTTTTTTAATGTACTAAAATGGCTTGCCAATATATGATTGCAGATTATACATGAAAGTCGCGCTAAAATTTTTCTCTTTTTGTATGGAATTCTATTGAAAAAGAAAATTATACATTACATTATAAAAAGAATTTGGGTAACGGGTAGTAAATATGTACCCGAGTAATTGGTTTACTCGACCCTAATTTGGGTACCTGAGTACTCGTCCCAGCTCTAATCCAGACTGCCTCATATCCCCACCATGGTCAGTTTTGACCCTAGCCCGACTGGTTTTTATCCAAGTGTTTGGATCTCACTTGATACAACTCATCGTAGCCCATTCCAATGATCTGGCTTCTTAATTCTGTCTTAATATTCAATTTTAAAACACTTTTCATTGTCATGAAGATAGTCAGTTTGTCTGTAGTAATTGTATGAGATTAAGAAAACATGGCTTTTTTGCAGTCACAACCTTAACAGTTGTCATTTATTTGGTTTCAAACAAAAAAAATTAAGGGACAAAAATAGAGGCTAAAAGAAACTTTAACGGTTGTAGAATGATCATAATTTTACTGAAATATCCTTGAAATCAACTTCTCATCAAAAGAATTCTTAAGATTGATCCTAATCATTCCTGCTTCATTCTAGCTTTCATATGCTTGTGGATGATTTGTACCTGTACCATGTTTCTAATTTATGCATTGCAGCAAGGTATGGGGTTTTACCATACCCTGGCACAATTGTTCCATCCTAGATGTATATGGAAGTTTTGAACAAGGGCCACCTCTTAAAACACAGAATTAAATGACTTGAGAATAATCTTTGTTTGAGAAAATCCGAGGTTTTTGTTGATAGAATTTCAGTTTGTAATAATGTCATTGAAAAATTTGCGGAGCATGGCATACACATATTCTGCCAAGATAGTAAGCAAGTTTGCTCAGACATATCTGTTCCAATATTTAGAGTTTTTATAGTAAAGATCGCATCAAAATAAAACAACTATGAGCCCCGACATGACAAAACCAGCAAAATAGTTGTGCGCCCAGCACATACTCAGATCAGCCTGGGCATTTGCCTAGTCCGATAACACTCTTTGCGAAGTGCTTAAAGGGTAGCTAAGTGTCTCAGCTACCTCCATGCGGACAGCCAAGACTCTGATCAGACTGGGCGGATGCCCAGGCTGATCTGAGTCTGCCCTGGACGCACAACCACTTTGTTGGTTTTCTGGTGTCGCGGCTCCTATGCTTTTTCTGTCTACTTTCAGAAGGCCTGCGTACAGACAAGTTTCTACTCCACCAGGAAAGTTGGGGTAAGTATAGTGCAAATGTCATTCACAGTGAAAGAGCTGTTTTAAGAGCCACAACATAATTATGTTTTACTGAGAAACTATCGGTAGATAAGAGTCAAAGCTATAGAAATAGCATACACCTGTTCTGTATTGTGGTACAGGCCGGCTTTCTTAGCAGAGTGCTTAGATCAAGTGGACTCTGGTTTTATGCTTAGCCAAAGCACCTAGTTTTTTTTTAAGAGACTGTCACATAAAAACTTGCAAAGTTATCTTGAAATACTTGCTCAGAGTTGCAGTTAAGACTGTGTATTGTGAATGTGATGCAGTGAGAGTACTTGCTTTTTTAGCTTTCCCTGAAAGTGTACTGATTCACCTTGAAACAGTTGTTGAGTGTTCTGTGCAAACAATATTAAAATAACCTCATTTAATAATTACTTTCAGGAAGTTATTGAAGATGTCGGGCGAATACGAAATATCGGGATCTCAGCTCATATTGATTCAGGAAAGACAACTCTTACAGAAAGACTGCTCTTCTACTCTGGGAGAGTGGAGGAAATGCATGAGGTAAGGACAGACTGGTTTTCTATTGCGTTAAGGTGAGTGAGTACATCTCATATTTGGGCCATAACAGAAGTTTTCTCACCCATTGGACTACAACGACTAGGCACCGATTGGTGTAGAAACTTATTCAAGCACTGTATTTATACTACACGGAATTTCTTCGAAAATCTGATCTGACTAAGAGGTATAACAAACTGTCCGTAAGAATGATAGTTTGAAATTAATCTGAGAAGTATGCGAAAACAATTGAGGTTTATAGTACATTGCCTTTGTTGCCTATGTTGAATGCCAGACCAGTGTGAATACGTCCAAACTAGTTCTTACCTCGACTGCCACGTTCAAAACCAGTTCTTCTCGTTCTGACTATGTCCTAATCTCATCCTTAATGCGTGCAAAAGGTAATTGCAATCCCACCCTGGTCGGACAGCTACAAAAAACACTGCATTCTACCCATTTCTCATTCGCGTTCAGCATTTCGAGCTGTGCAGAGCATTGCATCCTTGAGAGTATCATGCCTCCAAACAAGAGCTGAGCTAGAAAGACAGGCCATTCTAAAGCAGCTACTGTTAGATCCCAAAGCTGCATCCCATCTGAAGCCCATTCAGCTCATCCCCAAGTTGCAGTGTCTCCTGGGCCTTTTCCTGAGTCTGGGAGTCAAGAGAAGAAGAGTCAGGGCTCTCAGACACCTTTTTGGGAATGGGGCCGGGGCCTTTAGAATTGGGAAAAATAGCGTCGTTTTGTCTAAAATTGGGAAAATTTTCATTGTTTTATGTGTGAAGTTTTCATTGTCAGACCAACACAACTTACATATGGTATTGTTATATATTTTCAGAGGAATCCAGTCAATAAGTAGACATAAATCTAGCAGATAGTGAATCATAATAAACTTTATCAAATAGTTGGGATATTAGATAATAACAAAACTTTTTGTGTGTGTTCAGTTTTTTTTCTTTCTTTCCTTTGAACTGGCAACTTCCCTATCTTGCCACTCAAATTGGAGACAAGACAGGGACCTAGAAAAAAAAAAGTGATTCAATATAACAACAGTATAACACTCTTAGGGTTGAAGCATCTGTGAATTAAGCACAATGTGAAGTTGAGAGAAATTTGACTGTCACAATGCAGAACATGACAAAACTTTCAGTCCTGCAAGTACAAAACACCCACGGTATGTCACTATCACTATACTAACTCTTGGATGTCCCGGTAATCCTGTTTATGATTTTGGATATGGCCGAAAATGTCTGTGAAAATTGATTCAGGTACGAAATGCAAAAACAGCAGAATCATCCACCATAGGTGAAAACTCCGATCAAATTTTAGCATTGGAAGGCTTTAAATTAAAGAATAAGTCAAAATATTGTTCACCAAAACAATATTGGCCCTTGAAGCAAAGAAAATATTAACATATTGCAGCGAAATTCGCTAGGCTCTTTGCCCTCTAATGAAAGGGAAGTAACTCTAACAGTACATGACTACATGATAAAACCCGGTACCACTTTCCAGTAACAAAACATGACGATCGTGATTGAAAATGTAATCGCTTCCCGATTTTTAAAGTTATAAATTATGTTAACATTTTTAGTTTTAGGTGATTTTAAATACATTCTGCATTGATGCAACTGCAGTATTCTTGGACCAAACAGGCTTAGTCAGATTGGGAATTTTTTTATCTGGAATTGGGAAAAAAACATACTTTTGGCATTGGGAATGGGGCCGAATTTCGGCCCCAAATTTCGTTGATCAAGAGCCCTGAGAGTGCTGCATACCCTGGTCAAGTTTGGTCCGTCTGCGAATCGAAAGAGCGAGCTACAACTGACAGGTCAGCGTGCACACATTCTGCCAATAGTGTCCGACTGCACCACCTTGTAAAACGTCCTTGTAGGATCGAAGTACGGCAATTCCGTTCGTAGCACGTCCATCTCATATTAAGAATATTGCCACTGCGTCTAATTCCAGAACGGGAAAGTCGCCAGAAAATTTTTAACATGCTAGACGTTTTGGAGCACCCTTCCCATCCGAACCAATCCGAGTTATTCCATGAGGTTCGTAAACAGACCTTAAGGTAGACGATTACAGGAGAACTCTGTATTGCTTTTGTCCAAACAAAACAGAGTTATTGTTCGCTCAACTTGGGGTAGCTTACCACTAATTGTTCATGAGCCACCTCTTTAGGGGAGAAGCTTCAGTCAAGAAGAGAACGTTAAGAATGGCCACCATTAGTCAGGTAACTAATGTAAACAATCGTTAAATAAAATAACAGACCTAGATTAAAAGTATTAGATGGTAACATTGATTTTTTTGCTGTAGACCACTGAAGTATCAGGTCTACAGTTTTATAACTTTACCCAGTACTAAACTGATGCGCCAAATTTACTGCACACGCTGGGGTTACGTGTTCTAGTTGAAATAGCGGCCTCCAGAGCAGGGAACATTTTGCTTTTTTCTTCTCTAAACCATCGGCTAGAGTCATTCTGTAAAATGCGGTATTAATTTCGAGTTTTCTAGTTATCCCCCGACCGAAAGGTTCGGGGGATATAGCGATGAGCCTGGCGTCCGTCCGTCTGTCCGTCCGTCCTTCCGTAAACATTTACTTGTCCGCTCTATATCTTGAATACTCTTTGGAATATTTTCATGATACTTCACAGTTATGTAGAACAGGTCATGACGATGTGTCGCGTACAAGAATGGTAACTCTTGCTATTGTACTTTTTGAATTATCTCCTCTTTGGTGATTTTTTGGCAAATTCGTGTCCGCTCTGTAACTTGAATACCCTTTGGAATATTTTCATGATACTTCACAGAAATGTAGAACAGGTCATGACGATGTGTCGCGAACAAGAATGACAACTCTTGCTTTCTTACTTTTTGAGTTATTTCCCCTTGATAGTTTTATGTGTGATTTTTTGGCAGATTCGTGTCCGCTCTATAACTTTAATACCCTTTGGAATATTCTCATGATACTTCACAGATATGTAGAACAGGTCATGGCGGTGTGTCGCGAACAAGAATGACAACTCTTGCTTTCTTACTTTTTGAGTTATTTCCCCTTGATCATTTTAGGTATGATTTTGTGTCTGCTCTATAACTTGAATACCCTTTGAAATATTTTCATGATTCTTCACAGATATGTAGAACAGGTCATGACGATGTGTCGCGAACAAGAATGACAACTCCTGCTTTCTTACTTTTTGAGTTATTTCCCCTTGATGGTTTTAGATGTGATTTCGTGTCCGCTCTATAACTTGAATACCTTTTGGAATATTTTCATGATTCTTCACAGATATGTAGAACAGGTCATGATGATGTGTCGCGAACAAGAATGACAACTCTTGCTTTCTTACTTTTGGAGTTATTTCCCTTTGATGATTTTAGGTGTCCGCTTCATAGCTTGAATACCTTTTGAAATATTTTCATGATACTTCACAGATATGCAGAACAGGTCATGACAATTTGTCTCATACATGAATGATAACTCTTGCTTTTATACATTGTGAGTTATTTCCCTTTGGTAGTTTGAGCTGCTGTTTGAGTCTCTGCTCCATATCTGTATAACCCTGGCCACTCCAGAATTTGAATAACCGTGTACCTTTTAGAATATTGATGATCATGCTGTGATATTTATCAGTGTTCCTAACTCTCTCTGACCCCTCCACTTTCCCGAGCCCCCTCTTGCCCCCCCCCCCCCCCCCCCCCCCCCCCCAAAAAAAAAAAATTATTTTTTTTCCAGATTTGGATTCTTTGTCCAAATATACTTACTAGAGAGCTCAAAATTAGGTTTGTAGGGCTTGTACTTAAGAAGTTATTCACACATTTTGAAAGTTGAATGTATCGTATGCTATACATTTGTGTATATGGTGGCTGTTTGAGATATTACCTCTTTTTAGCAGTCAAGCATACTGTTTTAGTCTGAGTGTTAGATTATCCTGCATTTGTTAACAGTTAATGTCAATCAGAAGCATAAAAGAACGACAATATATTACTAATATATGTTTTGAAGTGCACCCTTTTTACCAAGGCCCATGGGGGTCTTCGGTCGGGGGATTTGCCATCTCCTCTGATGGCTATTTTGATTAGCTTATGTGGCTGTCACACAGTGACATATAGCATCAGCGTATACTAACGTATGAGAAATTTAGCAAACACGCTGGTGTACGTTGAATAAGTTAGGGGTACGTTAGGAACAAGTTAGGAGGACGCTAAAATACGTTGGTATAAGTTGTTGTACGTCGAATGCGGCCCAAAATTTTGTGCATGCATAAAATTTTCAGCGTATTCTGTTCTGTTCAATTCTGGTATCGACGTTACCCAAGTGGCTCAACGGTACGTAACCATAGTTGCACACACTTGGCGCCGTGTGATTGTCAGCGTACGCTGACGTATTGTTTATAAAGGGGCCTTTACACTATAACGAATTGTCCCAGCGTATGCCAGCGTGCGGAGATATTTTGGCATTCGCTGACATACGCTGGCATACGCTGAAGTTTGTTAGGTCATCGCTTTAAGTTCGATTTAAGTTCGTTGAAGTACGTTTGCGTACGTTGTTGTTCGCTCAGTACGTTGAAAATTTTTGTGCATGCACAAAATTTCTCGACGTATGCCAACGAACAACCCATAGGCAGCGGGTGCGGTCGATGAACGCAGTTCGAACGGTTTGTTCGTCCGCAGTAAGACAACGGTTCGTTACCTCTACGGTGGCATTTGTCCAACTAAATTGTGGTCACTTCTTAACGAACTTCTCACGCATTAGCAACGTATGATTACGATGCGTCAACCTATCATTACCGTTGCTGCTGCGACTTTCAAACGTTTAAGTTCCCAGCTTGGCGTGCTTTAACTTACGTGCACCGTATAAGTAGCGTTCGACTTGCGTTTTTGTACATAGGCTTGTTGACCTACCTATTTGAGTACATAAAAACATACTTCAGTGCCACTTCAACAGTTCTGGTCAGTAGCTCGAACAGTAACGATATAGAGTGTGCAGCGAGACTACGGCGCCAGTATATTCTGGCAGTGCTACAGCACAATAGCATCCAAACAGAAATTGCATTGCATACCTATATTGGAGGCAATTTAGGCATGGGATGAAGCAGGCAATTAAGGCATGGGATGAAGCACCAACATCTCTGCTGGTGGTGGCTGGTGGTGAAGGAGACCTTGATCGAGATTTTTGCGAGTCCTGAGGTGTGTTTATTTATCATGTGTTGGAGCTACGGGTGGAGGCGATGGGGATTCTGCCTTTTTCCATCCTTTTTCCCCCGGAGAATTTCTTTGGCGTGCGTCTCTTGGCCATCTTCTAGTACATATACCTGTAACTTACGTGATCGGTTCGAATACGCACACTAAACGCAGAGCTCACGCAGAGAGCACGTAAAATGGATTCGACGTTCGTTGAGACATCTTATAGATTCGTTGATATTCGTTTCGCATTCGCTCTGGTTCTTTAATATGTAGTTATTCTTACGTTAAGAACTCGTTCTGGTGTTGTTTCAAATTTGTTTTCAGTTCGTTGTGTTTAGCTCCGATGAACACATTCGTCAGGTTTTTGTGCGTATTTGTGCGTATTCGAGCTTTGTCATTTTTTTGCAGTTCGTTCATGGTACGTTCCTTCAATTCGGTATAGTGTAAAGGGGACTTAAGTTAGTCATAAGTTTGGTGTATGCGACAGGTAAGTTATGCGTATGTTTATGCACGCAACTTGTAAGTTAATCATACGTTGACATACGTCAGCAGCCAGCACGTCCATTGTGTAGCGTACGCGTAACGTATTTCTAACATATAGGTAACTTATCTGTAACTTATACCGAACGTTTCTAGAACATATTCAACCTATGCCTGACGACCTTAGAACTTATTCAACGTGTCACGAACGCACTGAGCGTATTTATGTAACATATCCGCCAGAGTCCTGGGCTTAAGTTATATAAATTGGATACAGATGAGCAATTCATCACTTTAAAATAAGGAATCTTCTTGGACCGCTTCTGCTTGTCGTTTTGGGGCTTGAGAGGAGGTTGACTCTTCAGATGCCACCACAGCTGCTGCAGATGCCACTACGGATACCACTAAAGAGGCATTGGAGTCTGCCCGAGAGAGAGGTTGGCTACCATCGTAGGGACGGTAGTCGAGTGATGATTGGGACGAGGGTAGGCATGCAGGTGGTAAAGATGGAGTTTTCTTGGGTCAGCTACTACCTGCAACGTTCTCTAATTTTCGTTTTTGAGGCATGTCCAACGATCCACGTCCACTTCAATAAAAAGTGTTGTAGAGAGCCATCGCTTTACATCTGATCGTCGAAGTACGCTCCAGCACGCTATACATAAGGTCGGCATAAGTTAGACTAACGTTGTGCATGCGTTCGGCATAAGACAAGAACGCTACAGATACGCTGGGAACACGCTATAAGTTATGTATACGCTAGGGATAAGTTGTGAATACGTTATTTATACGTTATATAGGCATTCAGTACGCTATGTATGCGTTCCAAAACAGGCTGCCGTTTGATTTTTTAATTTATCTCCAGCGTATGCCAACATATAAATTTTCCATACGTCAGCATACGTTGTCTGAAACGTTGTAGTGTGAAACGTTATTTCTGTTGCCTATATGAAGTAATTGGTGGTAAGCTACCTATACAATGACACTAACTACCATAAAGATCCTAAATTTTTTAGCAGATAGGTTTGTACAAATAGTGGAAAATGAGATCAGACTGCTCCTTAGGAACGTTTCTGATCTACCATTCCCTCTGCACATTTTTGGTGGCATAACTTTATGGTAGAACCAAAATAACAGGGGAATAAATAGTAGGGCAAGGGCCTACATTGGTTGCAGCAGGTGCGGAATGGGGGTTGTCTGTTTATTTGGGTTTCTCAGATTTTGGGGTAACTTTATCATTGTTTTGCAAGGAAACGAAACGGTGAAAATTTTGTATTTTTGTCTTATTCTGTAACATACAATGTAAGGTTTTCTGAAATGATATGCATGAGCATCCCCATCGATCAAATGTATTTTTTATGACTTTTTTCATGAAACTGAAGTTGCTTGCATTTTTAAAAAAATGTAAAAAAATACTTATTATCAAGATAAGTGCATTCTTTTTTACCAGTTTGTTTTAATCATCCTATAGTATAGATTATATGAATCGCAGAAATGAAAGTGCATTCATATGCTAGAAATTTGAATTTAAATTGAAACTGTGTAAAAAAGGGTGTAGAAATACAAAATTTTGATTTTTTGGAAAACGAAACGGTAAAAATATTTTTTTTCTTATCCAAATGTTTTATAGCCCTGTGGGTTATTAGGCTGGTAAAGTGGTTTGAATGCCCCACCAATATTCTTATTTAGTATTCAACTACCTAAAAACATTGCTACTACTTCCACTCTGTTCGCACACAGTTTAAGCCCACAAAATTTTCCAGGGGCCGTATTGATAAAGCCACTTAAGTCATTGCTATGCGGTTGCTAAGGCTAAATATCTATAAAGGAGATTCCCTACAACTATAAAATTTGGTCTGGAGGAACAGTCTTTGTAAGAGACTGTTCTTCCAGACCAAATTTCATAGTTGTAGGGAATCTCCTTCAAAGAAATTTAGCCTTAGCAACAGCATAGCAACCACGTAAGTCGTTTTATGAATATGGCCCCAGAACGTAGTGAGAACGAGTTTGGTGTGATGGGGATATTGTGCTCAATAATTTGAAAACTGGATTTCCTCAACCCCATCATAGGTTCAATTAATTTCAGAAAAATCCTGTAAGCCCTATCTCATCTCAAAGGCTCATTTACAGTGCTCCAGATAAGTGTGGGTAATATGGATAATATATAGGGATAACTTTTCTATTTTTCTATAAAAAGGTCTGTTATGACCCCTTACTAGAAATGTCTCAGTGAGACAGTTATAATGAAGGGTCACAATGTATGTTTTTGTTGAACAGTTATGACAATTATTCCTAAATTATCTCAGTTACTCCTTCTTACCTGGAGCACTTAGTCCTAATATGAAACGGATCTTGTTGAATTCTTGTAGGTTCGTGGCAGGGACCAGGTTGGAGCCAAGATGGATTTTATGGAGTTAGAAAGGCAGAGAGGGATCACTATACAGTCTGCCGCCACTTATGTAGAGTGGAACAAAACTAATATAAATATTATAGACACACCTGGTAAGTTATAATGGGCTTCAGTCAGCACTGCTGATGAGCAGGTATAATAGAAAGGGATATTTCAGGGATAATTTTCCTTTTCAGTTTTCATAAAAACATACGTTGTGAACCCTCGTTAGAACCGTCTCACCGAGACGGTTCTAATGTGAGTTCACAACATCTGCTTAGTTGAGAAATAAGAAAAAAAATTCTCAGAATTTATCCTCAAACCCTACCTTATCTGGAGTACTGCTTCAAGTCTTCAGTCACAAATTTAAAGCTCAGAGTTTAGAGGTCTTTTTTCAGTTTGCAAAATAGTGTAGCTTTTTGATATATTAAAAGTACATGTAGTTGTATTTCAGCTTCTCTGAAATTTTAGAGTTAAAGAGAAGACACAAATAGTAAAGATTCAGTTCTTATACATGTAAAATCAAGTTTTGTTTATGTTTTTCAGGCCATGTGGATTTCACAGTAGAAGTCGAAAGAGCTTTACGAATATTAGATGGAGCAGTATTAGTGTTGTGTTGTGTGGGTGGGGTACAGAGTCAAACATTAACAGTTAATAGACAAATGAAAAGATACAATGTTCCCTGTATAGCATTCATAAATAAATTAGACAGATTAGGAGCAAATCCATTTAGAGTATTAAACCAGATCAGGTAGGTTGTTTTGCCATATAATTTGTAAGGTTTATGGATACACCATATCCTGAAAAGCACCATTAGAGAAAATGTAGCTAATCCTGATGTAATATAACCATGGCAAGTCAGTTTAAGCGGAGTTACCTTATTTATTTGGTTGTGAGTCAGGGTACCCCTTTGGGAAAGACCCGAAATGTCTAAATTAGTCTTGTGTAAACCTGCTGTATGATTGGTTTTTCCCTTAATAGCAATCCCAGAAATTTTGAGCCGGGCAGCGTAGTGCGATCGGAAGGGCACCTGACTAATAAGTCAGAGGTCCTGGGTTCGAAACCCGGTCTGGCCTTATACATTTGTTTCTCCTTCCACTGATTCAAGAAGGGCAGTTGTCAGTTACTGGCGAAAGTATGTGCACTTAGTACTGGTTAACCGCTTAGGAGGTCTAAGCCTGCCCAGGAATAGTGTGGTTAGGTTAACTGACCATCCCGACATGAACATAGTTACCATGGATGTTAAGCAACAAGTCGATCAATCAATCAATCAGAAATTTTGACAGTGTACCCTTTCACCTTAACATGTTCATGAAATTCAAGTTATGTCGTGCTGTGTTATTCCAATAACTGGGTCTGGTTGTCTGGTTGTTCAAAGCATCATTCTAACGCATTTACAAATATAACGTGACGTCTGATTGGATAACGTTAAAAATTTGCGACAGTATATTCTGCAATTTACTGTCGCAAATCCGACGTCATTAAGTAACGTCGCTTCTCATTGGTTGACTTTTGGTTTTACGTTGCTGACAGCACTTGGATTGGGTGCAAACTAGTACATTATGAAAGGTGAAAATGTGGAAAAGTGCATTAGAATGGGGATAACTGTATTGAAAAATGTCATTTGGGGAGGTAAATTCTCGATTTTATGGTCGCAAATTGCGTTTTACGGCGATGCGCCAGCGGAGCCGTAAAACGAAATTTCCGACCATAAAACCGATGATTTACCTCCCCAAATGACCATTTTCAAGACAGTTATCCCCTAATTAGCATCAAACAGTCATTGGTTGAGGTTTCTTAAATCTGATAGTAATCACAAAATCAGTTATGGTAATATTTTTTTTCTGAAAAAAAAAAAAAAAAAAAAAAAGACAGTGTTTTTTTAAGTGTTTGAACATTTAATGTTTCTTTGACTAACTATCATGAATGCCGTTGGTTTTGAACAACTGAACCCTGAATTTTTTTTCTTTATTCATTTGCAGATCTAAATTAAAACACAATGCAGCTCTCTTACACTTGCCCATCGGTTTGGAAAGTGAACATGAAGGAATTATAGACTTAATAAAAATGAAAGCAATATACTTTGAAGAACCTCACGGTCTGACAGTTGTCGAACAAGAAATCCCAAATAAAGAGTTGTTTGACTTGGCAGCAGAGAAGCGGCATGAACTAGTCGGTAAGTGTGTCATTTATCATGCATATGCTGCAAATTCCACCTGATAACAGGGTAAGATAACATGATGTGATATCATGTCACTGTAGAATTGCGCTTGCGCAAATGTTATCAGGTCATGCCTTCAGATCTCTGAAGATGATTGGCTATATACTGACGTTGGCAGTGATAACAGCTTTCTATTGGTTGAATGACATCACCGACTTACGTCATAACGCATTGGCGACGTCAGCAAGTTGGAAAAAAGCTGCATTTGCTTTTCATTTGTTTGAGTCTGTTTAAACCTTAAAACATTCTAATGGTGCATGATAAATAGAAAACCATGTAAGTGTCTTTTGATTTCAAGTTTATCAGGCTTGACCAGAAACACGTCGGACTGGCTCGGCAAGCCTCGCCATTCCTACGCTGCTCCTGGTCTCGCCTGATAAACTTGATATCAAAAGACACTAACATGGTATTCTCTGTATATTGGAATGGCCCACAAATTATTTGGAAGAAATGCCTGAGGAGACAAACTGCTGTAACTCAGTGTTCTCCCCAGAAATTTCAAGAGGGGATGTTGCTTTTAGCACAAAAATCAGGTTTTGACTTGTTGATCAATTTTTAAAATCTTAAATATAACAATGTTTTGTCAAATTTAGCCTAAATTACCATTACAGATAATTTATTGATGATCCTTAATGCATTTAAAACAACTTTACTGGCTAAGAAATGAAACTGATAGCACTTTAATAAATTTTCACTGGAAATTTAGGGATGTTGCAAAGGTAATTTGAAGAGGAAGGCATGCTGCAAGCGATATGCCTTAATGGTCTGGGGAGATCCCTGGTAACTATTTAGCTATAAGAGGGGCATGTTCCCTTTCCTAAGTGGCCCTGTAGTAGCCAGGGCCCAGCTGTTCAAAGCATCATTAGCCTAACGAGCTCGTTAAGAGGTCAACTCGTTAAGTGTTTTATGACTTTATACCAAATACACTGATATTTTTGTTGAAAAAATGTGAGAAGCTTTTGCAATTTGCAAAAGCTTCTCACAGTTTTTCAACAAAAATATTGGTGTATTTGAGATATTCACGTTTGAAATTTTAACGTTTCGTTAACTAACGATGTTGTTAGTTTTGAACAACCGGGCCCTATTCTTTCCTTTAAGAGTTGACCCCTACTTAGAAGGGAAGCAAAAATGAAAATGATGGAGATGCTTCCCATGAAAATGCATCCAGTCACTTTAATACTACATCAGAGATTTGATTATCAGGGGTGCGCGATATTACCGGTATACCGGTAAATCGTGATTCAAAATTCCAACGATACGAATCACGATACGTTTTGGCCATACCGGTACGCTCGGTAAATTTCGGGTGTTTCCGGACATTCTCGTGAAAACGTTTTATATGCTTTTAATTAACAATTTCCTTTTCATTTTGTTAGTATTTTGCCCCAAATATTCTTTTTTTTTATAAGACGGATCTAGGTAGTAAAGTCAATTAAAGGCAATAGTCTTTAAAAACAGGTTTTGATTGTTTACTTTTGCCAGAGGCTCGCTTCCTCTTTTGTCTTTTGTCTCCGTAATTATCACCCACAAAGAAGATGTAAACAAAAATTACCGTGATTGTAGATAATAGTGTCCAGTTTAATCCTTTTGTCAGTATCCAATCACTCCAACGGTATGATCATTTTGACACATATTCCCATTCATAACTTACGTAAATATTCGAACATCTTTTGGAATATTTTTTTTGTGTGTATATCACATTTTCACTTACGGGAAGTTTCATTATTTTGTTGACATACTAGACTGCAGATCCTGATCAAACTGCTCCAATGCGCTGTCTGATCTGGGTCTACAACATTTGCCCAGCAATTACTGTCCGATTATTTAGTGTATATCCTTTTCATGTCACCGATAAAATAATTCACCTAGACTTCAGACACGTGTCAATTCCTTTTGATCTTTGATGACAACTGGTGTCGAAAATCTGCATGCTTTTTTCATTCTCGCCGTGGGGCAAAACTGGGTTAGGGCAGAATAACAAATAAAGAAGTCATGCACCAGATGCATGGTCACCAGGGTCACGTCAGTAAGTAAGTCAATTAGTTAAATAAAATGAGATCGCAGACCAGTAACAGTTGCATTTTAATAAAGTACATGAGCTGGTTATAATTTGTTTTGGTGTTAAAATAAACAGGTAAAGAATGGGATGTTCATTTTTATTACAATCATTTAATAAAAGACAGAACCAAACAACACAGTAAAAGCATGTAACATGGAAGTACATACTTAAAAAGAAGTCATGATATATCGTGATACGTATCCTGATACGGACCAGTGTATCGTGATATATCGCGATACGGTTTTCAGTGGCGATACCCATCCCTATTGATTATATTTTAGGTAATGGTACTGTCACTTACAGTGATTCACATCAACGCCATACTTTGCAGAATGACTTATACGAGTTGAATGAGGTTTTGGAAATGAATATATTGTTCTTAAATTGTGCCATTGTAACATTGTTTGACAAATGTGCGAAAATGCAAACCTCAAAACACGTTGTTTACAACATCAAACGGTTTGTGTTAGAGCGGCATACATCAATAAATGAATTTAATGATCGGTCAATTGAGCAGAGATAATCTGTTATTGTATTATCTGCTGGTAGTTATATTGGTGTAATCAATCATTCTAATCATCAGAAGACAAACAGTAACAGACGTCTTCACACCTTTCTGTGTCTTTCATATCATCAACGACGCACTTTAATGGCTTATACAGAGGCTTAATATGTGATCGCTTTGATCCTGTCAAGCGCTCCATGATCAAGATTACAGGTAAACAAATCAATGACACCTGTAAATAACACGTCGCTTCTGAGATAAAGCCATGTCGGCAATTTTAAAGTATGTCGCTTGTATGGCGGCTGTTCTGAAGGGATGTCGCAAGCGACATGCCTTAAGGGCCTGGGGAGAACCCTGGTACTGTAAAAATACTATAACTTGGGATACATAGGTCAGAGCAGACAGTGTAGATGCTGATTAGACTGCTCCTGAAGGAGGAGACTGATAAAGGTCTATTTCATTTCAATTCTATCTGCATAGTTAAGACACATTACTGCAAGGTAAAGACCAGACTGTTAAATTTTCAGAACCGTATCAGTGATTTATACAACTTCTGGGTAAATTGTTTGTTTTGCATTACAGAATGTGTATCTAATGCAGATGAACAGTTAGGGGAAATATTTTTGGAAGAAAGAACACCTACAGAAGAGGAAATCAAGGTGAGATAATTATTGACAATATTTTAAGCTCCTGACATGGACATTGTAAAGTGTTTCAGAGCTCTAGATTAGAGGGAGAATTTGGTGATAATTAGGGATAATTTTGGTTAATTCTGCATAAAAACATATATTGTGACCCCTCAACTGAACCGTCTCGACGAGACGGTTCAGATGAGTGGTCACAACATATGGTTTCGATGAGAAATAAGAAAAATTATCCTTAATTATCATCAAATACTCCCTCTTATCTAGAGCTCTGTGTTTGTGTCTGTGCTGATGAAGGTACATGATTGTATACATAACAAATGCAAGCTGCTGCCCTTACACATATCAGTGGCTTGTTACTCTCAGACTCAGGTCAAGGGTTTTCTAAGCTATTTCAGGTTTGTTGAGTGTGGAGGGGAGGCAGATTTGGGGAGTGGGAGGGGTTGTTGGGCTGGAGGCCAGGCTGGAGATGAGCCAAAGATTTGTATTTTATAGTATTTGAATTGATCTGTCTTCTGACACATAGGACTGTTTTATAACTGCTTGTTATTTTCAAACTTTCGGATTAGGCTAATCTTAATGGAGCAGTCTGAGCCCAATGTTAAAAACTGCAGACCTCATCTAAAGTTAAAATTTTCAAACGTATTACAGTCAACTCTCGATATCTCAGAGACAAATTTTATTCCAAACTGCTGATATCTTACAGTAAATTTTCTGGTTCCAGAAAATTTACTTTTAGATATCAGTAGTTTGAGATAAGAAGAGTTCAAAATTAAAGAAAAATTGGAAGTATGTCCTAACTATATTCTTTTAAATAAGAGGGTGTTTTGAGATATCAGTGTTTTAGATATGTGATTGTATATGCAAACACTATGCAAAACAATGTGATGAGCTTTTGCAGTGCAAATTGAATGTCATGGAAACATCAGGTTATTTTAAAATAAATGAGTATGGCAGTCCTCAGAAAATATATGAGCCGCACCACTAGAAAACCAACAATGTGGATGTGCGTCCAGTGCAGACTCAGATCAGCCTGGGCATCCGCCCAGTCTGATCAGAGTCTTCGCTGTCCGCATGAAGGTAACTCAGTCCCTTGGCTACCCTTTAAACTCTTAGCAAAGAGTTTGATCAAACTTGGCAGATGCCCTGGCTGATCTGAGTCTGCGCTGGGCGCACAACCACATTGTTGGTTTTCTCATGTCGCGGCTCATATATTCTCCTCAGGGGAAAAGGATATACTATCAGGAAAATAATCCAATCACAGAAGAGTTTATCTTTCTCCACAGTGAGGCGCCATAGTCGAGCGGTTACTATGGCTCGGTTATTTGCAGAAAGTCACCGGAAGGTTGTGAGTTCGCGGCTCACCGTCACCATCCGAAAACTGGAAAACTGTCTCTGTCAACCCAGCAGTAAATGGGTACCTTTTTCGAATCAGGGAAGGATAAGGCAGTGAAAGGAGAGAGATGGGCTCCGCCTGTCATCAGCTGTGCCCAAGATACAGTGGGTCTCTAACCCCCACTGCCCCTACGGCTGTTAGACTTTGGGAAACCTTTACCTTTACAGTGAGGGCTTTTTTTAAAGGAAAGAAATTGCTGCAAGGGAGTCAAATCCTTTCAGAGTAAACCCCTATTTTCAAGTGACACCTTTAGCTTGGTTAAACCAAAGAGTGTAATCAGCATTTGGAATCAAGGTGTGGAAAATTGGAAAATCTTCAAGGGAAAATTCAAAGAAAAGTCAAGATATTTTAGAGAGGAGGATGAGTGGTAACCTTGAAAACTGCATGTTAGTAATGCTAAATGATTAGCTGTTATACTGATGTTGTTATTGTTGTGAGGGGGCAGAGCTCTAGATCAGAAGGGTGTTTGATGATAATTGAGGTATATTTTTTATACGCCCGTTTTGAAAAAACGGACGTATTATGGCATGGCGCTGTCCGTCCATCCGTCTGTCTGTCCGTCCGTCTGTCTGTCTGTCCGTCCGTCAACATTCTTGTGCGCACCATATCTCAGAAACCGTTTGAGATATCTTCATGAAATTTTGTAGGCATATATATTAGGATGGGGCAAAGTGTGGCGTATAGAAATGGTTGCTCCCCCTTTCTTAGTTTCAAAGTTATGCCCCTTTGATTTTTTTTTACCCTACTAGTCTTGTGCGTGCCATAACTAGATAACAGTTTGGGATATCTTGATGAAACTTCATAGCAATGTGTATGAGGGTCTGATGATGTGTCGCGTATAACAATGGTTGCTCTCCCCCTCTTCGTTTTGGAGTTGCATCCCTTTGATTATATTTTTGGGGTCCTTTTGTGTATACTAATCTTGTGCATTCAATAACTAAGTAACCATTCGGTATATCTTGATGAAACTTTATAGCAATGTGCATGATCACAAGACAGTGTGTCGCATATAAGAATGGTTGTTCCCCCTTACTTAGTTTTGGAGTAACCTCCCTTTGATTAGTTTTTTAGGCTAATCCATTCCCCCATAACTCCTTAACCCTTTGAAATATTTCAATGAAACTTTGTAGGAATGTGTATGATAATGGGATAATGTATCATGCGCTTGAACCACAACTCTGGCTTACTTCCTGAATTATCTGCCCTTGCATCAATTTCCGTTTTACTCTGTATCTCCTTAACCGGTGGAAATATTTTAACAAAACTTTATGGTGATGTGTATATTGTCAAGGGAAAGTATTGCGACTAAGAGTTTATGAATTATCTCCCTTGTTTGACTTTGGCGTTTCACAACTTCTGAGCTGCTTCACCCTGGAACCTGATTTTTGGTGTACTAATAGTATTTGATGTGTTGTTTTGATAACATTGCAGTCATTAATTACAGAGTTGTTTCCCCTGTTTTGTCTGCCTGTCCATCCTTCCATAAACAATCTTGTTCATTCTGTATCTCCTTCATGACACTGAAACGGGCGTATTATGCGCCGCTTGCGAAGCCCTTGTTTATATTTTTCATTGAAACCATATTTTGTGACCCCTCATCTGAACCGTCTTGTCGAGACAGTTTAGATGAGGGGTCACAACATATGTTTTTATGCAGGATTAACAAAAATTATCACTAATTTTCACTAAATACTCCCTCTGATCTAGAGCTCTGGAGGGGGCCTTTCATGATGGTTTCACTGTATTTGTGTTTCAGGCAGCAATTCGAAGAGCATGTATCAAACGAGAATTCACCCCTGTAATGATGGGATCAGCTTTGAAGAATAAAGGTGTTCAGCCCCTTCTTGATGGAGTTATAGATTTTCTCCCAAACCCTACTGAAGTCACAAATTATGGGTTAGACAATAGTAGTGGGTCAGTACCATATTTATTTGGTTATAGAATATAGGCTGACAGGAGGGGTGTGTGTTTTTTTTTGGGGGGGGGGGAGGAGAGAAGGGAGGTAGTCAAAATTCAGTGTTTATCCTTAAACAAAGAATCATTACTGAAGACATGCATGACAGTGTCCTTCCAAAACAATCCAAAAAGTGTAGATCCATCTTATAAGATGAATCAAGATTTTTTGCCCCAGTCATGAAATGGGGGAAGGGAAAGTGGTGTTTATCCTGTCTGTGCATGCTTGTGAGTGTGTTACCAGAATCATGTCCAGCCCGTAGCTTTGTCCTGCATGGTGGGAATTGAAAATTATTTGGCACAAGTGATCATCTTGACAAAAAATGTGTTGCATGCAAGAACCTTGTAGCTAGCTGTAAGGTCAAGGTCAAACTGCACACTAAAACTTTGTGTATCGACTATATCGAAAACATGTTCATGTATGGCCCGTTTGTTTGACCTGCATGGTGGGGGTTCAAAAAACTATTTGGCATGACGATTTGTTACATGTAAGGACTAAGTCACTACTTTAAAGGCCAAGGTCACAGTGAGTACTCCAACTGTGTGAATAGGCTTTAACAAAAACATGTTTGTGTCATATTCATGTCTGATCCATAACTTTGTATTGCATAGTAGGAGTTTAAAATTATATGGCACAAATGATGATCATGACAAAATGATGTCATGTGTAAGAAGCATATTGCTAGCCCAAAGGTCAAGGTCACATGGTTCACTTAAGCTTTCTGCACGCTTTGTTTTTTTTTTTGCCTTATGTATTGTGTCTACTTGATACATGAGAGATAGGTGTTGGTGTGAGAGGAGTTCTGACAGCATATTAAATGTCAGTTTGACCTATATTTCATGGTCCCTTGATACTCCCTTTTATATTATACCGGTCTGCCTCTATGAAGTGAGGAGTCCCGGTAGCTCAGTGGGTTAAGCACTGGCCTGCTGATCTAGTGGCACTGGGTTCGAGCGCAGCTGTAGCCTGGTTCTTTTCAATAGTAAACAGGGTTCCATTGCACACAGCCTTTCATTTTCATCCAACCATCATCTTAATTTGACTGAAATACTGTTAAAAAAGACATCAAATTGCAAGTCATCCATCAACCTTATCGAATGATCTGTGTCACACAAAAATGTGGTTGCTGCTTTTTAAACATACTGTTAGTTTTGCTCTAGATGCCGGGCACATTTTCCCATCAGAACTATTATCTAAAATACTGGTGCACTTTTTGCATAAGAACATAATTTCCAAGCTGCACTGCCTGTTTTGATTATTACGGTACCCCTATTGCATATTTGTTCACGTAAGACATAGAAATATGGGCCGCGTCATAAATACGTTGACTTTCGGAATGTGTGAAGAGCGTCTATGGAAGTATTCGGTTTTTACCAGGAAGACACTCTTGATACATGTAAGATGCAAACGGGAAAAAACAGTCTGACAGCATTTTTGCAGAGGCTGATATGAGTAATAGTTATCAGTCTGTGTGTGTACTGAGGTACCTTTAATACCCATCTCACGGATAAAACAGCGCACACATATCCACCGTGGCGTCTTTTCAGCTACACAACAAAGACAAAAGGCGTTTGACCAAAAAACAAGCTGATATTTCCATATCAATGCTACCATTAGTATTACACCCAATCATTACATAGACCCTGACCAGAATGTTAATTTTGCACTGTTTGGCATTGTGTAAGGAAATCGGTGAAATTGACGCTTCCATTATCGCATTCAAATAGTGCCGTTCAAAACAGGGTAGGACCATAATAGGCATTCTTCAGGAATAAGTGATTATAAGGATAACAGTGTCTCTTTGCCTAGGATCTACACTGTTTGTGGAAGAGGTTCATATTCTTAAAGAGTCTGTCTCCAACAGTACAGATCATGCCAAGTCAGTCCATTTTAAAGGCAAAAGTTAAGATGAATGTTGTGTTCACAAGAACTACAGTTAGGGTTTGTGAATATATTCTCAAAGACAGATACATTCACAAACTTTTTAATGTATATGAGCCGCGACGAGACAAAACCAACAATGTGATTGTGCGTCCAGCGCAGACTCAGATCAGCCTGGGCATCCGCCCAGTCTGATCAGAGTCTTCGCTGTCCGCATGGAGGTAGCTTAGACCCATAGCTATCCTTTAGGCGCTTAGTGAAGAGTCTGATCAGACTGGGTGGATGCCCAGGCTGAGCTGAGTCTGCGCTGTGCGCACAACCACATTGTTGGTTTTCTCGTGTGGCGGCTCATATATTCCATTCGTGGTTTGTCAGTTCAACAGTCTATACTTACGTGCACTGATTAATATTAATATGCATCGGAGCATCTTCAAAGAGAAAGACAGCTTCTTCAAGTTGCCGAAAAAATCAATAGCAGACCGATAAATTAATTGAGCCATATCACACTAAAACAGTACCTATGTATACATGCAGAAGCGAAATTTCCAAGCATGTCTTAATCTACTTGAGCTTTATATATATTTGGTGCTCTCAGTTGCCACAGGTTTTAGTTGTACAAAGAAAAGACTCTGATCAGACTGTGAAGATGCACTTGCTGGTCTAAACTTTCTGTACTTCAATTAAGCACCTTTTAACGTGTCGCTCATTTGAGCCACAATACCCGTAACAGACAGACGGCAAATTGTTTATTGTGGCATACTCTTGTCATCGAAAAAGTGTGAAGGATTAAAGGTTAATTATACTGCCATTGGGAATTAAACAGATAAGGATTATAATGATGTATAATTAGGTGCTTTAGCTGATGGTTTTGACATGTGAATATCGGTAAGAAAGAGGGCTACCCCATGAAAAAAAACATTTGCGCCAAAATTTTAGGGCAAAGTTTTTGAAGGCTTTTGATGGCAAGATCGGGTATGCCAGGGTGACAACTTCACTTGAACCGCCTAGAAACGACAGCCCTGCTTTAAGACAGCATGGCGTCGGACGATTTTAGAAATGTCAGTCTGTAATTCAGAAGGCTGTATGCGGGTTGTACAGCAGAACTAGCTTTTCTCCAGCTCAAGAACAGCAGAAAAAGGGGTGTGCTTTGTTCATGCTAGCAGTGTTCCAGTTAAGAAGGGGTAAAAAAGATAATTTAGGGATAATTATCCATATTTCTCCATGAAAACATATTTTGTGACCCATCATTAGAACCGTCTCATTGAGACGGTTCTAATGAGGGGTCACAATATATGTTTTTGTTGAGAAATAAGAAAAATTATCTTTGAATTATCCTCAGTACCCTCTCTTATCTGGAGCTCTGATGCTAGTGTGTTATCCACAAAGAAACACAGTAGTTTATATTCATTTTTTTCAGTTGGCATACATACTTACATGTACATATAGGCTATTAGTACAAGCTCTGGGATTAGAATTGAAGCTATATGCATACAGAGTTCTTCTCCTTAAATATAGTCGTTATATTTTATGTCAAACACTTTTTGATATATCTTTGTTACAGGAAGGAACAAAAGATTATCATGAACCCAGCCAGATCTACGGAGAACCCTTTTGTAGGATTAGCCTTCAAACTTGAGGTAAGTCCTGTTAGCTCAATATGCCAGTCACATGTCTATCTCTGTTTGCATCAGAAGCTTAAGTATTGACCTAATTAACTAGTGGTCTGGCCTAGAGGTTATAAAACTTGAGTACATTCTCAAACTCAAAATAAGGCACACTGATTTGCTGCTTCCGAGCACATGCTTGGAAGCAGCCAATCAGTGTGCTTTATTTTGAGTTTGAGATTATTCTCAAGTTTTATAACCTCGAACCCAGGCTTTGATTCCTGCTGGAGGTGGAAACCATTTCAGTCATAGATGGGGATCCATTGCACACTGTCTTTTCTTTTATATCATCTTCCAATCGTCCTGATATGACTGAAATACTGTTGAAAAGTACATAAAATTGTTAAGTCATCCATCCATCTGTATCTCGGATTATTATCTTATATAAGTGGTTCTTAGACTCCTACATGGCTTAGCTGCCATTTTTACAAGGGACACAACTTAAGCAAAAAAAAAAAATTGTATTTTCTTCCTTCTTGATGAATCTTATTTTTGACAGTGGCCACTCTTAAAGCAAAAAAGTGCTCTCTGTGTGAGGACATTTTTCCCTTTAAGGGTAGCCCCCAGTGAGAAGGGAGACAAATAGTTCCTTCTCAGAATTATCTCCCTTTTGCAAGGGTAACCAGACACAGGATAGAAAATGGGAGTAAAACCTGGTAATAACCTTTATTTTTGCTGTGAAACAAAAAACAAGAAACCCATCAGAGTGGCTAATGTGAGCCCAGTGAAGACTCAGATCAGCCTGGGCATTTGCTCAGTCTGATCAGAGTCTTCGATGTGCACTTAAAGGGCAGAGCCCTAGATAACAGGGAGTATCTGGTGATAATTGGGGGTAATTTTTGTTAATTCTGCATAAAACCATATATTGTGACCCTTCATCTGAACCGTCTTGTCGAGACGGTTCAGATGAGGGGTCACAACATATGGCTTCAATGAGAAATAAAGAAAATAATCCCTAAATTATCATCAAATACCCCTCTTATCTAGAGCTCTGAAAGGGTAGCCTCCATTACAACAGCAAAGACTCAGATCAAACTGGGTGGCTGTCCTTCGCTGAGTCTTCGCTGGGAGCTCATGCCTCTTTGCTGGTTTTGTCGTGCTGCGGCTCATTTAGAGAGTTTATTTCATTTTAGGCAGGCAGATTTGGACAGCTAACATATGTGAGAGTTTATCAAGGTGGGTTAAAGAAAGGGGACACAATCTTCAACACAAGAACTGACAAGAAAACGAGAGTGGCTCGACTGGTCAGAATGCATGCTGATGAAATGGAGGTACGTTGTTAAAGAGAGGATCTTACATGAGTGCTCATGTATTATTGAATTTATTAAATGAGTTGGGGGAAAAGATATAGCCTCGCATCTTATCGGTTTTCCCCAACAAGTTTTAATGAATTCAATAATACAGGAGCACGAATGCAAGATTCTATTTATCATATGACACTAAAATTGCATTTTATGAGCAAATTTTGCACTAAAACGTTACCGTTTCACCATTAGAAAACGCGACGTTTTTATGGACGTCAACGCATAGCGTTACGACATAATTTGCATATTTAATACACTAGTTGATTATCGAATTTAATGCATGGCTTTATTACACTCTCAGATGCGACGTCATATGATAAATGCTGGTAACTTCTAGTAGGCTGTAGGCAAAGTGAGTGAGCAGACAACAAATATATTTTTCTTATTTTTATGCAAAAAGTAGGGATATTTGATCAGTCTTCACTTAGCCCTTAAAGAGTAGCTAAGGGTCTAAGCTACCTCTATGCAGACAGCGGAGACTCTGGTCAGACTGGGCTCCCAGTCTGATCAGAGTCTTCACTTAGCGCTTAAAGGGTAGCTAAGGATCTAAGCTTCCTCCGTGCAGACAGCGGAGACTCTGGTCAGACTGGGCAGATGCCCAGGCTGATCTTAGTCTGCGCTGGGCACACAACCACTTTGTTGGTTTTCTCGTGTCACGGCTCAAATGCTCTTTTGCAATGCCATCTTTAGAAATTTTGAGGTTATGCACTTGAGCAGGGTTGCCACAGTCAGGGAGAAACATTTGGAAACTGAATTTTTTTCCCGATCAGGGAAAAGTCAAGGAGTGGCTGTAGTGTAGTGGATAGCACTCCAGGGGCCGTATTCATAAAACGACTAAAGTGGTTGCTATGCTGTTGCTAAAGCTAAATTTCCTTGAAGGAGATTCCCTACAACTATGAAATTTGCTCTGGAGGAACAGTCTTACAAAGACTGTTCCTCCAGACCAAATTTCATAGTTGTAGGGAATCTCCTTTATAGATATTCAGCCTTAGCAACAGCATAGCACCAACTTAAGTGGCTTTATGAATACAGCCCCAGACTACCAATCCAGGGGTTGGAAGATCGATCCCCAGCTTCTCCGGTCTTTTGGGTGAGACTTCAAACCAAGGTCCTGTCTCCACATGACCTCGTTGTTGGTGGGACGTTAAACCCGAGTTCACTCACTCACCCAGGGAAAAGTCAGGGAATTTAATGTTTGGTTAGGGAACTTTAGAAAGGACTTGCAAAGTCAGGGAACTTGAAAATTGATGGCTCAGTCAGTCTTAGGAAATAATATTCTATTCAAAGAGAAAGAATATACTTTTTAGAGAGATAGTCCAAGCAGATCTCCCTCCTCATAGGTAAAAGGGTTTGGAAAATTGTAAAATGTCAAGGAAAATCATGGAAAAGTCAGGGAATTTTTAAATGGAGGATAAGTGGCTACCATGTTTGAGGTCATACATTCCACAATTAAATAACTGTTCTTAAGATCTTCTACCAGGTGGTTTATATCTGTCTTTCGTTTGTTCTGAATTTTTCAGTTGTTATCATAATTTTGTTTATGCAGGACATCAACGAAGCCTATGCTGGTGATATTTGTGCCTTGTTTGGTATTGATTGTGCCTCGGGAGATACTTTTGTACATAAAGGACATTCTAATATATCAATGGTAAATACCGTAGTAATCCTAAATGAATTAAATGTCCCAGAACATTGCACTTTCAGAAAGAGATTTGATGGGGTCGGGGGATATTTTGGGTTTGAAGGGCAACACATTAGCCACTTCTCAAAGTGTTTTAATTCTGGTGTATGGGTACATATCCATGCTTTTCTGCCATTTTTGCAAGGGGAGACAATTATCATGACTTCTTGTTTGCTCCCCTGGAGGACAAAGCCCTGCCACAAAGGAGTCTACTCTTAAAGGAAAGAATTTGCTCCTTCAGGAGCAAATTCTTTCCTCTAAGAATTGACCTCCATTAAGAAGGGAGACAAAAATGAATATCATATAGGAGAGTTACTTCCCGTAAAAGTGTACCCTTTCACCCTAAAGGCAGCGTGACCTATTACTGTGCAAGAACAGGAGTTAAGTCAAATTATGGTGTGGTGGGACCTTATGACAGTGTTATCCCTACGTTTGCCCCCTTTGCTTTATCTCAGGGGGATAACTTTCATCAATGCATTTCATTACATTAAACTGGGGCTCCATAGAAAAGCAGAGTACTAAACACTAAAGTACATAGAAGAAAGGAAGATAAATGCGAATGAACCCTGTAATGCTATAGTGTTACTTTAGTTAATTTACCTTAATCTCAGTAAAAGCCATAATATAATAAATAGCCTTATATCCAAAATTATGTTAAAATAAATAGCCTTATATCCAAAATTGCTTTTTAATTATATACCTATATCCAGAATTGCAATATAATACTAAATAGCCTTATATATAAAATTGCAGTATAATGATAGCCTTATATTCAAAATTGCATTTTAATAATAGCCTTAAATCAGAATTGCTTTTCAGTAATCAGTGTTACAACAGAGTTCGTATGTACTGTTTCCAGGAATCAATGTATATACCTGACCCTGTGATATCGATGTCTATTAAACCTGCCAAGAAAGAGGCCCTGGACAATTTCTCTAAAGGAATAGCAAGATTTACAAAAGAAGATCCGACATTTAGAATGTGGTGGGACGATGATAACAAGGAGACTATCGTCATGGGAATGGGAGAGCTACATCTCGAAGTCTATGCTCAGGTATATGGAAATATTTTGAAATTAACCATATTTCATATTTCTTCAAATAAACATGGGAGGTGGGGGGGGGGGGGGGGGGGTGATGCAGTTCACAAGTATTCTAAATGACATTCCCAAGACAAAATCTGGCTCTAAATAATAAATTGTGGGGAATATAAGGCCAATTATGGTTGAATTTGGCCAGCTTTTCACAGCAAAAAGGAAGAAAAGGCATTTATTAGAATATGGTACCATAAATGAGCCGCGACGCGACAAAACCAACAAAGTAGTATTGCGCCCAGCCCAGACTCAGATCAGCCTGGGCATCCGCCCAGTCTGGGCCCAGGATGCCGAGGCTGATCTGAGTGTGCGCTGGGTGCACAACCACATTGTTGGTTTTCTCGTGTCACGGCTCAAATATTGTAAAAGTTGAGACACCTAAAATAATAAGTGCAATTGTCTTAAAAATGGAATAGTTTGTTTGGAATACAGAGCTCTAGATAAGAGGGAGTATTTGGTGATAATTAGGGATAATTTTTGTTAATTCTGCATAAAAACATGTGTTGTGACCCCTCATCTGAACCGTCTAGACAAGACGGTTCAGATGAGGGGTCACAACATATGGTTTCAATGAGAAATAAGAAAAATTATCCTTAATTATCATCAAATACTCCCTCTTATCTAGAGCTCTGGAATAGCAAATAGTGTAGACCCTAATCAGGCTGCTCCTTTAGGAGCAGTCTTATCCGGGTATGCACTGTTTGCTCAGATGAGCCATGACATGAGAAAACCAACAGTGTGGTTGTGCGCCCAGCGCAGACTCAGATCAGCCTGAGCATCCGCCCAGTCTGATCAGAGTCATCGCTGTCCGCATGGATGTAGCTTGGACCGTCAGCTATTCTTTGGGTGCTTAGCGAAGAGTCTGATCAAACTGGGTGGATGCCCTGGTTGATCTAAGTCTGCGCTGGGTGCACAACCACATTGTTGGTTTTCTTGTGTCGCGTCTCAGATATATCTGTTAAACTTCAGGATTTTTACAGTAAGTAAATCTTTTCTATTCCAAAGAGGGTCACCACAGTCAAGTGGTTAAATGTGCTTGGCTATGGAGCAGATGTCATGGGTTCGAATCTCCATCAGGCCAAGGACTGAAAAATTGTGTGAACTCTTATGTATTTAAAAGAACTACCTATTTTGAATCAGGGAAGGTTGAAGGCAGTGAAATGTATTTGTAATTGTCTTGTATCATTAATTTTATGTATTGCTACAAGAATAAATAAGTTTAAACCCCAAAAAATTGATATTAGAGGTCCAGGAGCAGAGGTAGGGTAGTGGTCTTAGCACTAGAGTTCCAATCCAGGGGACGCAGGTTCGCTTCCTGGCTCCTCCAGTCTTTCAGATGAGACTTTAAACTGAGTTTCTGTCTCGGTATGACTTAAGTGTTGGTGGAAAGTTAAACCTGAGGTCACTCACTCACTTGCTTAGAGCACCAGGTAAGGTAGATATATTTTCTAATAATCTGCGTACAATATAGGCTCGGATCCAGGGGTTGGGCTGAGGGACTGCAGCCACACCACTTGGACCACTATTTCACCGATACATTTTGTTTAAACCTATAGACATATACTTTTGCAAACAGTGCAGATCCAGATGAGATGGCTCATTATGAGCCATCTCATCTGAAGCTACACTGTTTGCCATTCGTGACATTTGTGATCAGATTTTGCTTGACCCAAGTTTTTGCAATAATGGAACTATCCATTTTTTACAATGGAAGAAGCCATTGTGGGAATTTTGGGATAAAAAAAAAAAAGCCTTGCCAGAATTTTACAGCCATACTGGTTATGAGGGTTCAGGATCCGGGCCTGCAATACATACATGTTATGACACCTGATCAGAACAGCCCCTTAAAGGTTCATTTTGTTTCTTTGTTACAGAGATTGGAAAGAGAATTTAATGCCAAAGTTATCCTTGGAAAACCAAAAGTGTCGTTCAGAGAGAGTTTACTAGACCCTTATAAGTAAGTGCTTGAGAAAATGAACTAAATAAAATGTGCTTTATGATGTGAAAAAGGTAAAGACTTTTGGTACAGTGGACCCTCTTTACAAGGACAGCATCTTTCCCAAATATTTGACGTTAAACTGAATTTGCTGTTATAATGAATCCATTTTGTGAACAATAAATCCATTCAGTGAAAATCAAAATGACGTTATAAAGAATTTTGCTGTTGTTATGAGTGCCGTTGTAAAGAGGGCTGACTGTATGTTATTAAATATATACTTGCGCCACAAACTATAAACAGCTCTGTGTTTTAACGGACACAAATCCATGCTGTAACAATGCCATTCACATGCTGATAATGACCGGCTTTGCAGCTTATTGTATGCAAGTTTCAGGGCAATACTTCATCAATACATAAGCAAGAATAGCATGCATTTTCACTTTATTTTCCATTGATGCTGCTGCTCTGACCATAAGTGAAGGTTACAGACTTTGAAGTTTATGTAACATTTGTGATTTTGCATTATGGTTATATTTCTTTTGCTAATGGCAAAATCCTTGAATGGAACCTTTAAAATTATGACTAGTTTATTATTGAGTTTGACAATGACTTCCAGCTGTCAGTTTGCATATTAAAGCAGTATTTCTGCCCAAATGTCATATTTTCTAAAAACCTTTGTATAAAGTTTTCTATGCAAGTAAACCCATTAAAACTCTGATTTCCACTCAGTTCATGACTCGTTCACAAGCAGGAATGATACTCTTGACGTTACTGTTAGCCTGTTTTATTTTTGGTGGACCCGGTAAAAAATCAATACACACAGGAGCATATTTATTCTCTATGCTACACAACTTGGTTTACACACTAAATTAGCAGGTTTTCATCTGCCAAAGAGTGTTTAAGCTTTTTAAAAGGCAAAATAATAAGTTAACAGTCATTTTAAACAATAATCGGAATGGGACATTTTGAGCAGGTTTATTGCTTTATTGTTATATGTTAAGTTTGTTTTCAGTAGATAGTGGCACTGGCCGGGATTGTTTGTGAGCCCCTGCTCACTTGTTCTAGTTTTGTTTATGTTAGAAATTGAATAAGATTTCCTTACTTTGGAATGTCATGATTATTACCAAATTTATTCGGCTTTAAGACAAGGTTTTTTCCATTCGGAAACATTCTTTAAAATTTAGATCCATCTTATTAGACAGATCTAGATTTCTTTTTGGAATTGTTTAGGAAGGAAAAAACACATAAAGTAATAAAAACGAAAGTTCAATAATTCACGTGGATAAAAAAATGTTTCTTAAAAAGAGAATCTTACACGAGTGGGCATTTCATAGGAAATTTATGAAACAAGCCTTCGGTGAGTTTCATAAATTTCATATGAAATGACCAGGAGTGTAAGATTCTGTTTATCATATGACCTTTTAAAATGGGAGTTTATCGCCTTCAAAATCAAAATTATTTCCATAAGTAAAAGCATTGTTGACACGAACGTTGTCATTGACGTTACATGTACGTGCCAAAGTGTTATTACACATGTTGTCATACGATTTTTATGACATGACATTTTCCACTGAAAAACAGTGATGTCATAGGATAAATATGTGACTGTCCTGATTCAGAGCTTTTGCTGTTCTTCAGTTTTGACTATCTTCATAAACGTCAGTCTGGTGGTAGGGGAGAGTATGCACGTGTAATTGGAGTGTTGGAGGTAAGTACTATATTAATAGCATAATACCATGTTAGTGTCTTTTTATATCAAGTTTATCAGGCGAGACCACAGAAACAGCGTAGGAATGGAGAGGCTTGCCGAGCCAGTCCGACGTGTTTCTGGTCGAGCCTGATAAAGTTGATATCAAAAGACTGTTTCATAGTTTTCTATTTATCATGCACTATTAGAAGGTTTAAAGGTTTAAAGAGACTCAAACAAAAAGCAAAACACAGTCTTGTTCGAACTTGCTGACGTTGCAAATGTTTTATGATGTAAGACAGTGATGTCATTCAACCTATGGAAAGCTGTTATCACGGCCAAAGTCAGTATACAGCCATTCATCTTCAGAGGTTGCTTCTATAGGCATGACCTGATAACATTCGCGCAAGCGAAGTTCTACGGTGACATGATATCAGATTGTGTTATCATGCACCTGTTATCAGTGGAATTTTGCAACAGGTGCGTGATAAATTTGGTTATAAGGCAGGGAAATCCCCTTCCAAAATTTGAACCCACAAAAATTACCACATATTGATAGTTCCTACTTCAGTTTGAGTTGCTTCCCTTGCAAATATAGGTCAGCCATCTTGTAGGTCAAAAATCAATAAAACAAATAGAGAAAACCTACAAATATTTAATTATTGAAAAAATCGTTAACCTCTCCACTGTGACAGTTGCACTGATTCACAACACCAATATATTTACTAACAAATACTTGGAATAATAGCTGAAAATATGCTCTTGTGAAGAGAAAACTTAAATTTTCAGTTATATTCTTATTTATCTTATTGATTTTTGACCTACAAGATGGCTGACCAATATTTGCAAGGGAGGCAACTCAAACTGATGTAGGAACTATCAATACGGTATTGGGGGTTATCCAAGAAGGGAAAACCCCATCTTGTGGCCAAATTTTTGACTTCAGTATTGTGCAGACTTGTATGATTATTTGTCACAGTATGTAATAAGGTACCTTTGCCCGTCTATCAGATAAATCTGATACTGCAAACTGCATGTGCAATTCATAGCAGCACTTTAACTCTTTAAGTCCCAGTGACGAAATAAGCAAAATTTACAAACAGTGTAGATCCTGATCTAGATCTACACTGTTTGCCCTCTAGTCTTTGACTTCTCAATATGAAATGTCTTGGACAAGGCATTTTTAGCTCAATTGAACGAAGTTCGGAAAGCGCTATTGCACTACCCCCGGCGTCGGCGTTGGCGGCGGCAGCGGCAGCAAAATGTCAAAGTCTTACGTTCAGTTTTTTTATGTGATGGGCAAGGCGCTGTCAGGCGAGCTATCCTGTCCCTGTGACAGGTCTTGTTTAAATTTTTTTTGCAGACGTAAATTTTGTCATCTGCCTTTTGGGGCTTAAAGAGTGAAATTTCCTACCAACAAAGACAAAACCTGTCTGTTCTAGTACTTGGTCACCTGTTTAACTTGAGTGTCAAAATGCATATGAGCCGTGACACGAGAAAACCAACAAGGTGGTTGTGCGCCCAGCGCAGCCTCAGATCAGCCTCGGCATCCGCCCAGTCTGATCAGAGTCTTGGCTGTCCACATGGAGGTAGCTTAGACTCTTAGCTACCCTTTAAGAGCTTAGAGAAGACTCTGATCAGACTGGGCGGCTGTCTAGGCTGATCTGAGTCTGCACTGGGTGCACAACCACTTTGTTGGTTTTCTCGTGTCTTGGCTCATATCATTGCTACCGTTGTAACTATTGCACCCAAAAACTCCCAGACCCTGATTAGAATGCGTCACTTTCAATGGCGCTATCTTTTGAAATCAGGCATACCTCCTGCACAGTCAGGTCTATTGGGTTTTCTTAGATCCAATTACAAGTGGTCAGTTAGGCAGCAGGGTGACAATTTCCTCAGAAATGATGTCGCAGAACATACAAGTGCGTGTCATCTTGGTCAGTTATTGTTGACAGGTAGCTGCTATGTCTTATCATATGACACAGGGGTTAAAATAAGCACTAATCCGTTGATCCTGGACCAGTGGATTTTTTGCTAGACCAGCTGAGTTTATAATATATCTGGTCATCAAAACCAATTGATTTTTCTGTGTTATGTGAAAGGGGAATACTGAAGACCTGGAGTCAAGCTGGTAGGACCAACTCGGCCCGATATCAACTGATTTTGCAGACCAGCTCTGATTCGGGCCTTAATAAAACCCCTGTGACAGACATGGGTGTAAACTAGTTCAGCACTGCATGGGGGCACACTTGATTGTCTGGTAGGTGGTCTTAACTTGTGTGAATCTGATCAGTTTTGACGCCTGTTAGAATTAGAATATAGACAGTAGCGAACATCTGGGGCCGTATTCATAGAACGACTAAAGTGGTTGCTATGCTGTTGCTAAGGCTAAATATCTTTGAAGGAGATTTCCTACAACTATGAAATTTGCTCTGGAGGAACAGTCTTACAAAGACTGTTCCCCCAGAGCAAATTTCATAGTTGTAGGGAATCTCCTTTATAGATATTTAGCCTTAGCAACCGCATAGCAACAACTTAAGTGGCTTTATGAATACGGCCCCAGACGGCTATGGAATGTATGCCAGATGCTACAGGATAAGTTTCTTGAGGTACCGAAGAAATTGGAGTGAAATATACAGACATATGTCAATTAACGGGAATCCAGATTTAGACCAAACATCGCTACCGCATCGTGGTATAACAGCTTCCGAAAAAGCTGGCATGTACGGGGAAAAAAAGTGTCCGTAATCGGTAGTGGCTGTTTTCAAAATGAACCCATACTTGGAGCAAATGGACCAGTAATTTACTTCGAAGTAAATTACGGGTCCATTTGTTGCAAGTATGGGTTCACTGAAGCACTGGTTATGCCTCCATTTTTTGCCAACATTTTTTTCAAAGAAAAACTTTTTTTTTGAGATTTCTGTTTGGTCTCCTTGACGACAAAGCCCTTCCAAGATGGGGTCTGCTGGTAAAGAAATGAGTTTGTTTCTAGGGAGCTAATATTTCAAGAGTTGTTCTGAAATGGGAAGGGTCACAAATGAAACAGGAAGAACTTCTTTCCTGGAAAATTTACCAGTACACTTTTAGATAGTTTCCAAGTTCTGTTTGTTTTGTATTAGAATTTAAATCATTCATTCTGACCATGATTTATCATACTTTAACCCTGCAACACTGGAAACCCGTTTAGAGAAAATATGCAAACAGCGCTGATCCTGATCAGACGCCGCAGAATGCGGCATCTGATCAGCGTCTACACTTTTTGCATACAGCATACAAAATGTAATAGAAATGATAACATCCACTTGAAGCCCCTAAAACTAGAAATGGACTCATACAAATGATAAGTATGGACAAGTCCACTGGTAAAAAGGGGTTGAAACTAACAGACTGATGGATTTATCTTTCAAATGTGAAAATTATTTCACACTCCCTTGGCATTTGACCCTTACATGTATTTTCATCTGTTAATCACTATAATGGGCAGTGAAGAACAGTTACTTCTTAATTTTAAAACTGACTCTTGGGCTCATTCCAAAGCTTCAAATAATTTGAGGTTTTGAGGATAATTCTAAGACATTTTTTGTCGTGCCTATGACTAGCAGATTCGAAACTAAGCTACAACTTGTCTGATGGTGTTGTTATTGATAGCGGCAGTGTCAACTTTGCATCAAGTTTTCTGGTTTATCTAGTTTTGTGACAACATGCAAAGAGGCAAGACACTGCATTCATGGAATTCTTGTTTTTATCATATGACATTGCACCTGAGAGTGTAAGAAATCCATTCATTAAAAACGATAATCCACTAGTGGATTAAATATGCAAATTATGCCATAACGTTATGTGTTGGCGTCCATAAAACGTCGCATTTTCTAAAGGCGAAATCATGACGTTTTAGTGCAAAATTTGCTAATAAAATGCGATTTTAGTGTCATATGATAAATAGAATCTTGCATTCGTGCTCCTGTATTATTGAATTTATTAAACAAGTTGGTGAAAACGATAAGATGCTCGGCAGAGCCTCGCATCTTATCTTTTTCCCCAACTTGTTTAATAAATTCAATAATACATGAGCACTCATGTAAGATCCTCTATTTATTTTCAAGAAAAAAAGATGCTGAGATCCCTCATTAGAAGTTGTCAGTTACTGGCGAAAGTATGTGCACTTAGTACTGGTTAACCGCTTAGGAGGTCTAAGCCTGCCCAGGAATAGTGTGGTTAGGTTAACTGACCGTCCCGACATGACCTTAGTTGTTTACCGTGGACGTTAAGCATCAAACCAACCAACCAACCAACCCTCATTAGAACTTTCTTATTGAGACAGTTTTTAGCTCACCTGGCCCGAAGGGCCATAGTGAGCTATTGTCATACCAATGCGTCCGGCGTGCGGCGTGCGTCCGTGCGTCGTCCGTCAACACCTAAAAACAAATATTCAAACATCTTCTTCTGTAAAACTACTGGTCCCATGGTTTTCAAATTTCACATGGAGCATGACCTGACTCCAGGGTCTCAGAATTGTAAAATTGGGTCAGGTTGAAAATCCAAGATGGCCGCCGTTACTAAAAATAGCAAAAACAACAAAATAAACTTCTTCTCCAGAACCACTGGGTATATTTGTCTGAATTTTAGCATGGAACATCAGTGAAACCTTGGTATTCAAAATTGTAAAAATGAAAAAAATCTGTAGCGGGTTTTTGTCACAGTGACCTACTTTCTGTTTACGTGTGTAATTTTGCTCAAATGCCAATGTCAAAAAATGACCTATTTAAACAACTTCAAACAACTTCTTCTCTAAAACCACTGAACCCATGGATCTCAAATTTCACATGGAGCATGACCAGACTGCAGGGTTTCAAAATTGTAAAATTGGGTCTGGTCAAGAATCCAAGATGGCTGCCATTACTAAAAATAGCAAAAACAACAAAATCAACTTCTTCTCCAGAACCATTTGGTATATTTGGTTGAAAGTTTGCATTGAACATAAGTGGGACCTTGGTATTGAAAATTGTAAAAATAAAAAAAATCTATAGCGGAATTAGGTCACAGTGACCTACTTAGCGTTTACAAGGCCAATTTTGCTCAAATGTCAATATCTAAAGAAAATGCAACCAATTCTGACCAGATTTGGTCAGAAATGGTTCTTGAATGGAATTATTTCAATTTTGTGCCAGTTGACTATCCAAGATGGCCACCATGGGGGCCGTTACTAATAATAGCACAAACATAAAAATGACAATTACTCAAGAACCCTTAAATGGAATTGGACCAATTTTGTGTCAGAATGTTGCTTGCATGAAGCCGTTGCGATTAATTGCAATTTGGCATTCCAAGATGGCCGCCATCTGGTGTTACTAAAAATAGCACAAACATAAAAATGACAATTACTCAAGAACCCTTGAATGGAATTGGACCAATTTTGTGTCAGAATGTTCCTTGCATGAAGTCGTTTGGATTAATTGCAATTTGGCATTCCAAGATGGCCGCCATCTGCCGTTACTAAAAATAGCACAAAACATGAAAATGACAATATCTCAGTAACCGCTGAATGGATTTTGACGAAATTTGTGTCAAAATGATTCTTGCATTGAGATGTTTCAAAAATATCGAACTGTAGACCAGTCATATTGGCCTCTGTTACTAAAAATAGAAAAATGTGAAAATTAGAAAATCTCAATGGAATTGGACCAATTTTGTGTCAGAATGGTCCTTTCATTAAGCTTTTTCGATTTTTTGCATTTTGGCATTCCAAGATGGCTGCCATCTGCCGTTACTAAAAATAGCACAAAACATGAAAATGACAATATCTCAGTAGCCGCTGAATGGATTTTGACGAAATTTGTGTCAAAATGATTCTTGCATTGAGATGTTTTAAAAATATCTAACTGTAGACCAGTCATGTTGGCCTCTGTTACTAAAAATAGAAAAATGTGAAAATTAGAAAATCTCAATGGAATTGGACCAAATTTGTGTCAAAATGGTCCTTGCATGAAGGCTTTTCGATTTTTTACTTCTTAGCAATCCAAGATGGCCGCCATCTGCCATTACTAAAATAGTACAAAACATGAAACTGGCAATATCTCAGTAACCCCTGAATGGATTTTGATGAAATTTGTGGCAAAATGATTCTTGCATTGAGGTGTTTCAAGAGTAAATATATAAAGACCAGGCAAGTTGGCCTCTGTTACTAAAAGTAGCAAAATGTGAAAATGAGAAATTCTCAGTGGAATTGGACCAATTTTGTATCAGAATGGTCCTGTTGCACAATAGCCAGGTGAGAGATATCAGGCCCATTTGGGCCTCTTGTAATGAGGCATCGCAGCATGACCATTTAGGATGAAATACTCAAAGATTACAGTTACCTCTTCTTATTTGACCGGTCCCACTTGATCAGTACGGGAAGCACTGACCCTCTGATCTAGCCTTCCTCAGTTTGAGAACTGGCCCTGAGGTTTTAAAACTGTTTTTCATGCTCAGCTGAGATTGTGCTCAAATTTTAATACCGGTATTGAATAAAATTCAAAATATTAAACAAGTCTTGTTTTGAGTGTTCATATATGAGACATTACATGAAAAGTGACTCAGAAACCATAAACCTCGCTGCAAAATGCATGGGTTTTATTGTACCCCTGGCATACAAAGTATGCTGAGGGGTATATAGCTTTTGTCCCATGTCCGTTCGTCCCTCCGTCCTTCCATCCGTCAGTCCGTAAGTTCACATTTGCGTTCAAGTTTTGCGTTAAAGTTTTTGAGATCTCATATTATCCAAACCCTTTGATGGATTAGGTTTATATTTGGCATGGTGATTGATAATGGTCCAAAGTTTCATTCTTTACCATCCCCACCCATGCCTGTGGCCTAGAGGTCAACGTCACAGACTTTGACTTTTCATGTTAAAGTTTTGCGTTAAAGTTTTTAAGATCTCTATATACATGTAATTCAAACCCTTTGTTGGGTTGGGTTTGTGTTTGGCATGATGATAGATGTTGGTCGGAAGTTTTATTTTGTACCATCCCCACCCACACCTGTGACCTAGTGATGAAGGTCACAGACTTTGACTTTTATGTTAAAGTTTTGCTTTAAAGTTTTAAGATCTCTGTTTAATTCAGACCCTTTTGTGGATTGGGTTTATGTTTGGCATGATAGATGTTGGTTCAAAGTTTTATTTTGTGCCATCCCCACTCATGCCAGTGATCTAAAGGTCAAGGTCACAGACTTTGACTTTTTCTGTTTAAGTTTTTTGTTAACTTTTGATGCCCCCGCCATCGGCATGGCTAGGGGCATTTAGTCTTTCGGTCGTGTGTATGTGCATACGTGTCTATGTTATAACGTACATACGTCTGTCTGTATGTACATACGTACGTGATCCTGTTAGACTCAGGTTAAGATTTTTGTCCGAGGTAGATTTCAGGGTTCCTATTATTGTAGCAACTTGAAATTTTGTGTGAGGATTTATGTAAATATGTCCTACAGGAATATACAAGAATGAAGGTAGGCCAAAATTTGCAAGGTTAAGATTTTTGTCCGAGGTAGATTTCAGGGTTTTTGTTATTGTAGCTACTTGAAATTTTGTATGAGGATTTATGAAAATAGATACAACAGGAATATACAAGAATGAAGGTATGATGACTCACATGTCACGGTCTACTGACTTTGGACTTAGGCCAAAATTTGCAAGGTTTAGATTTTTGTAAAAGGTAGGTTTCAGGGTTCCTCTTGTTGTAGCAACTTATAATTTTATCTGAGGATTAATGTCTATAAGTACAATAGGATTATACAACAATCAGGTCATGAAGATCTATATGTCATGGTCCACTGACTTTGGACTTAGGCTAATTTTGCAAGGTTAAGATTTTTTGAAAAGGTTGATGTTAGGGTTCTTATTATTGTAGAAACTTAAAACTTTGTATTAGCATTTATATGTATAAGTTCAGCAGGAATATACAAGAATCAGGTCATGACGATCCATATATCATGGTCCACTGACTTTGTTTCAAACCAGGTTCTGTAATATGCTATATTTACTATTTTGGTCATATAGAGACTCTGAAATTGTATAAAGGGCTGCAGTTTGTATCATATTTTATATGTTGGGTGACCCTTGGCCTTTGGCTTATTATTTTATACAAGTCTGTCTCTATGAACCTATTTATCCTTAAAATGCCAATACCGTAATGAAGGGCCATCCAACTCAAGGCAGTAGGTGGGGTTTGGACACATTTCTAGTTTGAGATATTATATCATCAAAGATTTTTATTGGGATTGGTTTATGTATGGTTAAAGTTTTACTTTTGTACCATCTTTACACACATGCCTGTGATTTAGATGTCAAGGTCACAGACTTAGACATATTCGTATATGATTTGTGTTAAAGGTTTTGAGATCTCATAGCATCTAAATCCTTTGTTGGGCTCGGTTTATATTTGGTATGCTGATAGGTGTTAGTCTATAATTTTATTCTTTAACATCCCCACACATGCCTTGACTTTAGGTCAAGGTCACAAACGTCTGTTTTACCATATTAGAGCTTTGTGTTAAGTTTATATTCTTTGCTTATTTTTCCCATCTTCTTTAATAGGATGTTTTGATATGTGAAGTTGATTATCTTTAGGTAGCAACAATTCACATCATCTGGGTGCTGCTGTTGACATAAGGTCAAGGTCATATACTTATACAGTTACATCAATGTATACTGCTTTATAATGTTTCTTATAATTTAGGTATCCTTCAATGGAACCTTTTGATATATTACTAGGTTTACTTTTAGGTTGCAGCAAATTAGTTTACGTTCTTTGTATGCTGCTGCTGACCAAGGACAAGGTCACAGACTTTAAAATTTGTATCTTATATGTGTTAAATTTTTGTGTTTGAAGTTCAGTATCATTAGGCAGTGCCGCCGGCTGGGGGTACACATGAGCCGCTGCTCACTTGCTCTACTTTGGTATGAGTTTGAATTTTCATGCTCAGCTGAGTTGAACATGGAAAAAAGTTTTATAACCTTGGGGCCTGCCGTAGGTAGAAATCTTCCCAGTCTAAACAGGGTTCCATTGCATTCAGTCTTTTATTATCACCCTCCCATCATCCTGATATGACTGAAATATCAGTGGATGACTTGCGATTTTACGTCCTTTTCAAAAGTAATTATACCTTTAATGAGGACATTAAATTGCAAGTCATCTATCCTCCTTCTTATTAGCACACCTGTCAAGGTGAGCTTATATTATAGCCTTGATCCGTCGTCGGCGTCGGCATTGTCGGTGTCGTTCACACTTGTAAACATCTTCTCCTCAGAAACCATTGGTCCACATTTGAAGCCAGATTTCATATGGAGCCTTAACAGGATGGAGGAACGAAAGTTTCTATATTTGGCCCAGGTCACATGACCAAGATGGCCGCCATACCCCTATATGGTAAAAACCTTAAAAAATCTTCTTCTCCAGAACCAATAAGCTGATTGCCTTGAAACTTGATATGTAGCATCTTGGACTCTAGTACTACAAAGTTTATATAAAATAGTGACCCTTGGTTGACCATGACCTATTTTATGGAAAGGTCAGATTTGGTCCCTTAGGCTTTTGAATGGCAAAAAACTGAAAAAGTGCATTTTTCTGTGGCTATTGTGCTCTGTGAATTGGAAATGCAGTCAACTTCAACCCCTATGAATACTAGAGGTTAAGATCATTTAGTGACCTTGACCAAAGGTCATTTGTCCATTGCGTGTCAACATTTTCAAACATCTTCTCCTCAGAAACCATTGGGCCGATTGAAGCCAAATTTCATATAGAGACTTAACAAGATGGGGGAACTAAAGTTTATATATATTATTTGGCCCAGGTCACATGTCCAAGATGGCCACCATGCCCATATATGGTAAAAAAACTTAAAAAAAATCTTCTCCAGAACCACTGGGCGGATTGCCTTGAAACATGGTATGTAGCATCTTGGACTCCAGTACTACAAAGTTGTTATAAATGATGACCTTAGGTTGACCTTGACCTATTTTACCGCAAGGTCAAATTTGGTCCCTTAGGCTTTTGGATGGGAAAAGCTGAAAAAGTGCATTTTTCTGTTGCTGTTGTGCACTGTGATATGGAAATGCAGTCAATTTCAACCCCTATGGATACTTGAGGTCAAGGTCAGTTAGTGACTTTGGCCTAAGATCATTTGTCAGTTGTGTGTCAACATGTTTAAAAGACTTCTCCTCTGAAACTACTGGGCCAGTTTTGATTAAATTTCATATGCAGCCTTCAGGCAAAGCAGAATATTTGGTCCAGGTCACATGACCAAGATGGCCACCATGGCCATATATGGCCAAACCTTAAAAAAATCTTCTTCTCCAGAACCACTGGGCCAATTGCCTTGAAACTTGGTATGTAGCATCTGGGACTCTAGTACTACCAACTTTATATAAATGATGACTTTTGCCGCAAGGTCAATTTTGGTCTCTAATGCTTTTGAATGGGAAAAGCTTAAAAATTGCATTTTTTGTTGCTATAGTGCTATGTGATATGGAAATGCAGACAACTTGAACCCCTAGGAATTCTATGGTTCAAGGTCATTTAGTGACCTTGGCTAAAGGTCATTTGTCTGTATTGTGTCAACATTTTTAAAGGACTTCTCCTCTGAAACTACTGGTCCAGTTTAAATGAAATTTCATGCAGCCTTCAGGCAAAGTGGGAAACAAAGTTTATATATTTGGTCCAGGTCACATGACCAAGATGGCCACCATGGCCATATATGGCAAAAACCTTGAAAAATCTTCTTCTCCAGAACCACTAGGCCAGTTGCCTTGAAACTTGGTTTGTAGAATCTTGGACTCTAGTACTACCGATTTTAGACAAATTGAGCATAAACTGACAGGTGAGCGATCATTGCCCTTGGGCTACTTGTTTTTCAACTCTGTCTGTGTTTTGTGTTTTTTAGCCATTACCACCTGACCAGAATACGAAAATATTGTTCTCTGATGAGACAGTTGGTACTAATGTACCAAAACCGTTCGTACAAGGAATAGAGGCTGTAAGTATTGTAAATTTCATGGTTACTGAATTTTGGCGATATTGGCAGTTTAGGCAAAGAGCGCTAAAATATAAGTCCGTCAATATAACATACATTTAATACATATACATACACAAGCATAAAAGAGGATTAGGTAAAAGAGAGTTCCTGATGAGTATTTGCGAGATTTAAACTGTACATTGTGTCATCAAATTAGAACCGCCTTCCGGAGGCGATTCTAAAAGATGACTTAGTGTCTAGTTTTATAGAAAAGCAAGAAAAGTTCTGTTTTTATGGTCAATCACCCAGTTATCGGTGGTTATCAGTTATCGGTGTAATCAGAAATAATCCGAATTTCTTGAGTGCAGTTAGGTTTCCTTCCACTAGAATAGATATAAACATGAACAAGAAACTCCTGCTCTATTTTAAACTAAAATCTTGTTGAAAGTAAGGTACGTAATGGTGATTGATGTATCAGACGAAGAACATACATATTGACCAATGTAAACAAATCGAAGCATACATAAATTTCATGTATCTACAAACAAACATGAAATTAGCGTTGTGATGCTTTAATTCGTCTGCTGCAAACCCAGTTTCCCTAAACTAGAGGTCATGTAACGTCATAATATGGCCATAAACGGTGCTACCATAAAGTTTTAGCGTGGATAATTAGTCTGTATTTACTATTGCACCGATAACTGGTACATCAGTCATGCGGAGTCAGATGTACCCCAGAGCATAATGTCTTCTCTGTTTATATATTAATAGTCATCAGCGGATACAATTTAGTTGATAAATTTATAGTCAACACCCAACTAATTTCTGTGAATCTTTCATTTTCATACTTTGTTATTATTCAAAAGTAAGATTGCCAGTGAAGTGTAAGACCACCGATAACTGGTAAATCGTGCATACATCAAATAATCTATATTATCTAGAGCCATGGTTTATCATGAAAGCCAAAATTAATCTGTGCCAAAATGTCAGTTTTTGTTAAACTGCAAAATTTTGATGCCGCGGATATTAAGTGTTTTACAGTACAGTATTTTAACACTTAAAATACAAAAAATGAAAATTGTTGAATTTGCAAACAGCGTAGATCCAGAAGCGTCCTGGTCACATTTTTTTTTGTGAGTTGTGTCAAGTTGAAATGTTCACATGCAAGCATATGTTGAAATATATCTCTTTTTGTTTGTGGAATTTCCATGTTTCTTGTTTCCTTTCTAAATTACTGTGAAAACAGTGTGATTGTGATGTTCATGTGCATCAGCCACCATGTCTTGTATCAACAATGCATATATGAGCCGCGACAGGAGAAAACCAACAAAGTGGTTGTGCGCCCAGCGCAGACTCGGATCAGCCTGGGTCTGATCAGACTCTTCACTAAGCACTTAAAGGGTAGCTAAGGGTCTAAGCTACCTCCATGCGGACAGTGAAGACTCTGATCAGACTGGGCAGATGCCCAGGCTGATCTGAGTTGGTGCTGGATACACAGCCACTTTGTTGGTTTTCTCGTGTCAGGGCTTATATGTAAGTGCATAACACATAGAGGATCTTACACAAGTGGTCATTTCAAGTGAACTTTAAATTTCATAGACACGACTGCGAGTGTAAGATTCTGCTTATCATATGACCCTAAAAATTGAATTTTATTACATTCAAAGTGAGCATTATTTCAGTAAGAAAACACATTGTTGACACGGTCATCGTGTGGTCATACGATATTTGTGACACAACGTTATCCACTGAATAACGGTGATGTCATATGGTAAAAACTTGAATCTGATGTGGGAATTGTCCTTGTCCACAGCTATGTACATTACTTATTTATTCCAGGGTTTTAGAAAAGCTTGTGAGAAGGGAGCGTTAACAGGACATAAACTATCTGGTATTGTCATGAGGCTGAAAGATGGTAAGATATCACAATAATTGAGCTGGGACATGACAAAACCAACAAAGTGGCATGTGTGCCCAGAGAAGACTCAGATCAACCTTGGCCAATGTGATCAGAGTTTGCTGTCGGCATGCAGGTAGCTTGGACCCATAGCTACCCCATAGCAAAGACTGATTATACTGGATGGATGCCCAGACTGATCTGAGTATTCGGTTCTCTGGCGCTCATGCCACTTTGTTGATTTTGTTGTGTTGCGGCTCAATATTTTTAAATTCATATTCAGGTATATGGTAGGGCACCTGACTCATAAGTCAGAGGTCCTGGGTTCGAAACCCGGTCTGGCCACATACTTTCGTTTCTCCTTCTGCTGATTCATGAAGGGCAGTTGTCAGTTACTGGCGAAAGTATGCGCACTTAGTACTGGTCAACTGCTTAGGAGGTCTAAGCCTGCCCTGGAATAGTGTGGTTAGGTTAACTGACCGTCTCGACATGACCATAGTTGTTTATTGTGGATGTTAAGCAGCAAATCAATCAATCAATCAAAATCCATGTTTTCTGCCATTTTTTAGCTCACCTGAGCCGAAGGCTCAGAGGTGAGCTTATAGGATGGGAGTCGAGCCGTCGTCCGTGGGTGGGTGCGTGGGTGGGTGCGTCAACACTTTCAAACATAAATATCTCAGAGACCAGTGGGCCGATCGCAATCAAATTTTATCTGAAGCATCATTTGGGTGGGGGAAAGGCTGCATTAGGTTTTGGTGCCGATCAGCTCAGAACTCTGGTTTCCACGGCAACAGATAGCCCCCATAGGGTTATAATGGGGAAAACGGCGTCATCACGTTTTCTCCACTGTTTTTGATTAGATCCTTATCATACTTGCAGGTAATGATGACATACACAAGAGCTTGGATGAGTTCGAAATTTAGTTGGATTCGAGCACAGACTACGGAGTTAGCTGCCCTTGAGCGTTTGAAAAAAATCCCATAGGGTTATAATGGGGAAAATGGCGTCATCACGTTTTCTCAACTGTTTTTGCTTAGATCCTTATCATACTTGCAGGTAATGATGACATACATAAGAGCTTGGATGAGTTCGAAATTTGGCCGGATTCGAGCACAGACTACTGAGTTAGCTGCCATTGAGCATTTGAAAAAAATCCCATAGTGTTATAATGGAGAAAACAACGTCATCACATATTTTTAGAAAAACTTTGTCATCGCTCTATTGCCTACATTTCTCAACGATTTTGAAATAACTTCACACAAATGTAGGGCATGACAATATCTCGAGCAAGTTCGACTTTCAGGATGCTGCGCCCAAGGTCAAGGACACTGTGGCTATTTTTAGAAAAACTTTGTCAGCGCTCTAGCACCTACATTTCTCAATGGATTTTAAAATAACTTCACACAAATGTAGGGCATGACAATATCTCGAGCAAGTTTGACTTTCAGGGTGCTGTGCCCAAGGTCAAGGTCACTGTGGCTATTTTTAGAAAATCTTTGTCATCGCTCTAGCACCTACATTTCTCCATGGATTTTATAACTTCACACAAATGTAGGGCATGACAATATCTCGAGCAAGTTTGACTTTCAGGGTGCTGCGCGCAAGGTCAAGGTCATTGTAGCTATTTTTAGAAAATCTTTGTCATCACTCTAGCGCCTACATTTTTCAACAGATTGTAAATCAAATTCACACAAATGTAGGGCATGACAATATCTCGAGCAAGTTTAACTTTCAGGGTGCTGCGCCCAAGGTCAAGGTCACTGTGGCTATTTTTAGAAAAACTTTGTCATCGCTCTAGCGCCTACATTTCTCAATAGATTTTAAAATAACTTCACACAAATGTAGGGCATGACAACATCTCGAGCAAGTTTGACTTTCAGGTTGCTGCGCCCAAGGTCAAGGTCACTGTGGCTATTTTTAGAAAAACTTTGTCATCGCTCTAGGGCCTACATTTCTCAATAGATTTTAAAATAACTTCACACGAATGTAGGGCATGACAATATCTCGAGCAAGTTTGACTTTCAAGGTGCTGCACCCAAGGTCAAGGTCACTGTGGCTAATTTTAGAAAAACTTTGTCATCGCTCTAGCACCTACATTTCTCCATGGATTTTGAAATAACTTCACACAAATGTAGGGTATGACAATATCTCGAGCAAGTTCGACTTTCAGGGTGGTGCGCCCAAGGTCAAGGTCACTGTGGCTTTTTTTTAGAAAAACTTTGTCATCGCTCTAGCACCTACATTTCTCCATGGATTTTGAAATAACTTCACACAAATGTAGGGCATGACAATATCTTGAGCAAGCTTGACTCAGGGTGCTGCACCCAAGGTCAAGGTCACTGTGGCTATTTTTAGAAAAACTTGTCATCCCTCTAGGGCCTACATTTGTCAACAGATTTTAAATCAACTTCACACAAATGTAGGGCATAACAATATCTTGAACAAGTTTGACTTTGAGGGTGCTGCGCCAAAGGTCAATGTCACTATGGCTATTTTTAGAAAAACTGTGTCAGGGCTCTAGCACCTACATTTCTCAATGGATTTTAAAATAATTTCACACAAATGTAGAGCATGACAATATCTCGAGCAAGTTTGACTTTCAGGGTGCTGCGCCCAAGGTCAAGGTCACTGTGGCTATTTTTAGAAAAACTTTGTCATCGCTCTAGCATCTACATTTCTCCATGGATTTTGAAATAACTTCACACAAATGTAGGGTATGACAATATCTCGAGCAAGTTTAACTTTCAGGGTGCTGGGCTTAAAGTCAAGGTCCCTGTGGCCATTTTTTTTAAAAACTTTGTCATCGCTGTAGCGCATACATTTCTCCATAGAATTTAAGAACCCAACTCCGACTATGGAGTTATCTGCCCTTGAGCTTGTAAAAATTGATGTCACCAAGTAATCCAGGTTGATATTGATCTGATCCTTTTCAAACTTGCAGGTAACAAGGGCATGCATGATATAATTCGGTGAGTTCAAATTTTGGCCAGATCGCCCAAAGGCTACAGCTACGAAGTTAGCTGCCCTTGAGCATCTAAGAAATACCCCATAGACTTTAAATGGGTAAAATAGTGTCTCCACTTTTACTTTGTTGTTTTTGATTGGATCCTTTAGATACTTCCCTGTAACAAGAGTATTCATGAAAGCTTGGATGAGTCTGAATTTCCCCCAGATCAGACTACTGACTAGTGTTAGCTACCCTGAGCATCTAAAACATCAATGTCTCCATGTTTTCTTGGTAACTATTGATGCAATCTTTTTCAAGTTGGAGGTAACATAAACATGCATAATGTCTTGCATGAGCTCAAAGTTTGGCAAAATGGGACCACTGACTATTGAGTTAGCTGCCCTTGAGCATCTAAAAAATTGATTTCACAGCTTCTTCTTGGTTGCTATTGATCTGATCCTCTTTAAACTTGCAAGTTATAAAGGCATGCATAAAATCTTGGAGAGGTTCCAATTTCGGCCAGATCCAAACACTTACTGAGGAATAAGCCACCCTTGATTGTTAGCTCACCTGAGCCGAAGGCTCAGAGGTGAGCTTATAGGATGGGAGTCGAGCCGTCGTCCGTTAGTGCGTGCGTTAGTGCGTGCGTGCGTCAACACTTTCAAACATAAATATCGCAGAGACCAGTGGGCCGATCGCAATCAAATTTTATCTGAAGCATCATTTGGGTGGGGGAAAGGCTGCATTAGGTTTTGGTGCCGATCAGCTCAGAACTCTGGTTTCCATGGCAACAGATAGCCCCCATAGGGTTATAATGGGGCAAATGGCGTCATCAGGTTTTCTCGACTGCTTTTGATTAGATCCGTATCATACTTGCAGGTAATGATGACATACACAAGAGCTTGGATGAGTTCGAAATTTGGCAGGATTCGAGCACAGACTACGGAGTTAGCTGCCCTTGAGCGTTTGAAAAAAATCCCATAGGGTTATAATGGGGAAAATGGCGTCATCACGTTTTCTCAACTGTTTTTGCTTAGATCCTTATCATACTTGCAGGTAATGATGACATACATAAGAGCTTGGATGAGTTCAAAATTTGGCCGGATTGGAGCACAGACTACGGAGTTAGTTGCCCTTGAGCGTTTGAAAAAAATCCCATAGTGTTATAATGGAGAAAACAACATCATCACATATTTTTAGAAAAACTTGTCATCGCTCTATTGCCTACATTTCTCAACAGATTTTAAAATAACTTCACACAAATGTAGGGCATGACAATATCTCGAGCAAGTTCGACTTTCAGGATGCTGCGCCCAAGGTCAAGGTCACTATGGCTATTTTTAGAAAAACTTTGTCAGCACTCTAGCACCTACATTTCTCAGCAGATTTTAAAATAACTTCACACAAATGTAGGGCATGACAATATCTCGAGCAAGTTTGACTTTCAGGGTGCTGCACCCAAGGTCAAGGTCACTGTGGCTATTTTTAGAAAAACTTGGTCATCGCTCTAGCGCCTACATTCCTCAACGGATTTTAAATCAACTTCACACAAATGTAGGGCATGACAATATCTCAAACAAGTTTGACTTCCAGGGTGCTGCGCCCAAGGTCAAGGTCACTGTGGCTATTTTTAGAGAAACTTTGTCAGCGCTCTAGCACCTACATTTCTCCATGGATTTTTTAATAATTAAATTCACACAAATGTAGGGCATGACAATATCTCGAGCAAGTTTGACTCTCAGGGTGCTGTGCCCAAGGTCAAGGTCACTGTGGCTATTTTTAGAAAAACTTTGTCATTGCCCTAGCACCTTCATTTCTCCATGGATTTTGAAATAACTTGACACAAATGTAAGGAAGACAATATCTCAAGCAAGTTCGACTTTCAGGATGCTGTGCCCAAGGTCAAGGTCACTGTGGCTATTTTTAGAAAAACTTTGTCACCGCTCTAGCACCTACATTTCTCAACGGATTTTAAAATAAATTCACACAAATGTAGGGCATGACAATATCTCGAGCAAGTTTGACTTTCAGGGTGCTGCAATCAAGGTTTTTGATTAGATCCTTATCATACTTGCAGGTAATGATGACATACATAAGAGCTTGGATGGCAGGATTCGAGCACAGACTACGGAGTTAGCTGCCCTTGAGGGTTTGAAAAAAAATCCCATAGTCTTATAATGGAGAAAACAACGTCATCACATTTTCAGTTTTCATCGGATCCTCTTCATACTTGCAGGTAATGAGGATATGCATAAAAACTTGGATTTGTTAGCATTTCGGCTAGATCCCACCACTGACTATGGAGTACCTGCCCTGAGCATCCAAAAAATCAATGTTGCCACTTTTTCTTTGTTTCTACTGATTGATCCTTTTCAAACTTGCAGGTAATGAGGAAATGCATATCTTAAACAAGATCAAATTCTGGCCAAATCAGGCCAACCACTACGAAGTTAGCTGCCCTTGACAGCTCTGTCTATTGTGCTCTTGATCGGATATTTTTTAAACTTGCATATATTAAATGAGGGCATACATAATGTTTAGGATGAGTTTAATTTTCAGCCTGATTGGACCACTGACTGTGGAGTTAGCTGCCCTTGAGCATCTTAAATATCCCTATAGGTTTACAATGTCTCTCAGGTGAGCAATTGTTGCCCTTTGGGCTACTTGTTAGAAAAAGAAACAACTTTTTTGACTTCCGATTTGCTTAACTGGACAATGGAGCCCATCCAAAATGGGGCTAGGTTTACATAATTGAAGATTATTTGTGTGTGTGTTGTGGAGTGGGGAACAGGGAGGGGGAAACAAGTAAATATGGTATTGTTTTATGGTGAATAAAAGGAAATTCAAATGCACCTCATGCCTGGAACACTAAAGTTGGTTGGTTGGTTGATTTGATGCTTAACGTCCACGGTAAACAACTAAGGTCATGTCGGGACGGTCAGTTAACCTAACCACACTATTCCTGGGCAGGCTTAGACCTCCTAAGCGGTTAACCAGTACTAAGTGCACATACTTTCGCCAGTAACTGACAACTGCCCTTCTTGAATCAGCGGAAGGAGAAAAGAAAGTATGTGGCCAGACCGGGATTCGAACCCAGGACCTCTGACTTACGAGTCAGGTGCCCTACCGATTGCGGAACACTAAAGAGCTTTCAATTTGGTAGAGAAATAAGGACTAACCTGTGCTTGTTGTTGTGGTGTATATGTTCATTACAACATATTCTAATGCACTTACGAATATAACGTGACGTCTGATTGGATAACGTCAAAAATTTGCGACAGTATATCCTGCAATATAGTGTCGCAAACCCAACGTCATTACGTAACATCGCTTCTCGTTGGTTGACGCTTGGTTTTACGTCACTGAAAGCGTTTGCTTTGGGTGCAAAGTGGCACCATTTTACACGTTAAAATGTAAAAAAAGTGCATTAGAATGGGGATAACTGTATTGAAAATTGTCATTTGGGGAGGTAAATCATGGGTTTTATGGTCGCAAATTGCGTTTTACAGCTCTGCTAGTGCGTCGCCGTAAAACGAAATTTCCGACCATAAAACCGCCGATTTACCTCCCCAAATGACAATTTTCAAGACAGTTATCCCCTAATTTTCACCAATTTTGTCAAGGGGGGCAACATTTATGACTTCCAGTTTGCATTGGAAGACTTATTCCCATTTTAAAATGGGGTCTACTCTGAAAAGAAAAGAATTGGCGTCTCAGGGAGCATATTAGTTTCTTTAGTAAAAGTCGACATCAGGGTTGTTCAAAGTATCACCAGCGTAAAAAGTGGTTAGGATTTATGTTATGTGAGGCACTTTTGAACTCCAAAAGCTGTGCAGTGCTTTCTCGTCACATACGTTGAACATGTAAAGTCTGGTTAAGGTGGAATAGGACAAAACCCAAACTTTCAGTTTTCGTGTAAAAAGAACAACGATCAAGAAGCTCAGCACTTTCTAAATTACAAAATGACTTTCTTTTAAGTGTGAAACAAATAGTTCGTTTTCTATGACGTCATGAAAATGTCAGGGTCTGACGTGTTTTTGCGCAAAATTAAATAGCGCTGGTTTATATATGATTTTCGCATTTGTCTTGCTGTCCGTAAAGATATTGCAATAAATTTTATACCAAAGTGCGAGCCGTCAAGAGGCCTTTAAAGATATGTTATTACTTCTTTCAATTATTTTCGCAATTTGTGTTGATTTAGGCAAATATGACCTTTCATTAGCTATCGAACATTGCTTAATTTTATATAAACGCTTAAATATAGAAAAAACGTCTCCGAAAAATATATCCGAAATTTTGATATGTTTTGATGAAATATGTTGACATGTAATTTTTTAAATAATTTCAAGTTTTCACCGTGCAAATTTTTCACAAAGTATATTTGTTTAACTACACCCCCTGTTCCGATGGCTTCGTTTCTTTCAACGTAAAAGAGAGATTATTCCTAAGAATGTTTTCCAGTTAACGTTTTGTTTCTAGTGAAACGTTTATGATCTCTTCTAGAGAATATAGCCTCACGAAAAACGAAAAAACTGAATTAATATCTTATTCCGTCTTCCAGGGAGGAAGATTTCAATGTATCAGGGGTTCATTTTTACCATGATATTTATTTTGCGTAACGTGACGTCCCGTTAATTGAACTCTTACGAACCGCGTATTTCGCGACGTCAATTAGGGCGCGTTTACACGACCAAAGTTTCTATGACAAAGTAGGTTTGTCACAGAAAAAATTGCTCGTGTAAATGCCAAAATATGACAATGTTTCTATGACAAATATATATGGTAAAGTTACTTCGATAAATTAAATTTGTCCGTGTAAACGGAGAACTTTGCTAAAGATTATGTAACGAAGAACTTTACTATAAGCGTGGAAAATGTGACAAAGATTTTGTTTCATCGCTACAGGTAACTTTGACGAATAATATTTGGTCGTGTGAACACTGCAGCAAATATTTCATTGCCAAAGTTTATGTGACAAAGATTCTATGGCACATTTTCTTTAACAAATAATTTGCTCCGTGTAAACGCAAAATGTTTGTCATACTTTCTTTGTTAAAGTTTCTGTGACATAGAAACTTTGCTCGTGTAAACGCGCCCTTACTTCCGAAAACTGCAAAACCGGGAAAATGAACCCCTTACCTGTTTCAACTCTTCTGTCTAGAAAACGGAATGAGATATTTCTCTGATTTTTTCGTTTTTCATTTTCGTAGGTTTTCTAGACTAACTCGACATTGCTTTATCGGAATTAAAAGATATGTCGGAAACCGCTCTTAGCGCCCAACTTAGTTTGACGTTAAAAAAAATCGACGTTATTTGAACAGGGGATATGGTTTGAAAAATATACTTTGAGAAATATTTACACGGTAAAATTTTAATATTCTTTCATTAATATTCCAACTTAGCATTTCATTAAAACATATCAAAATTTGAGATATATTTTTCAGAGACGTTTTTTCTCTATTTAAATTTTTACGTGAAAAATGCAAAATTTCACCAGCTTATGAAAACAAATGTTTGCGTCAATTTACTCGTAATGCGTAGACATTGCGCAGAAAGTACATGTATAGCACAACTTTATTGGACTCTTGATGGCACGTAATTTGGTATGGAATTTATTTCAATACCTCAAAGGACTGCAGAGCAATGTCGATTAATGCGGATATCTGAGAGCTATAAATTTTGCGTAAAAACGTCAGACCATCATATTTTCACGACGTCATTGAAATAGGAATAGTTTATTTCACGTTCAAAAGAAAATCATTTAGTGAGTCACAAATAAATGAAGTTTTTGATAATATATTGTTTGCCTAGAAAACTGAAAATTTTGGTTTTGTCCTATTCCACCTTAACTGACAACATCATTAATTATGAACAACCCAGCCCTGATTTTGGATGTTTTTTACAGGTGCACACCATGAGGTGGACTCTAATGAATGGTCATTCCACCAAGCTGCGGAAGGAGCTATGAAAGATGGTAATTGTACTCCACCCCCATCCCTTCTCCTCCCACTCGCAGACATACACAAACAACTCACTACCTTGACCTCTTCTCATGCTTATTTTTATCCATATACTGTATTAATCCTTATAGATACTCGTGCTCTGATAAACACCCCCCGCACCCCCCCCCCCTGTATCTTTTCCAGAAATAATATTATATTGACTTGCCAAAGTCCATGTTTTCCACCAGCTTATATCACACCAGGTTAACTATGTTTTCAAGGATGTAACGAAATGAAAAAGAGCTGTTATGAAACAAAAAAGAGTCATAGTTACCAAACGACCTGGTCATCAGGTCATTTGGTAACTATGACTCTTTTTTGATTCGTAACAGCTTTTTAGTCATTTCGTAACAGCCCTTGTATATACATAGTTAACCAGGAGTGCTGCATCTTCTCCGGAAATAATGTTAATATGTCTAAGCATAATATGTTGTGACCACTGACCAATCAGATTCAATTTTGGTTGTCAGCCATTATGGGCTTCAATGAATTGCTGGAAACCAGCCAGAGCAACCTCCGTGTTTTCCATCAGTTTTACAAAGGGGAACAACATTATTTGAGCCCCGACATGACAAAACCAACAAAGTGGCTGTGCGCCCTGCACTGACTAAGATCAGCCTGGGCATCTGCCCAGTTTGATCAGACTCTTCATTAAGTGCTCAAAGGATAGCTAAGGGTCTAAGCTACTTCATGCAGACAGCGAAGAGTCTGATCAGACTGGGTGGATGCTCAGGCTGATCTGAGTCTGCACTGGGTGCACAACCACTTTGTTTGTTTGGTTGTGTCGCGGCTCATTTATTGTTTTTCTGGAGAATGTAGCTCTTCCAACTTGGGTCCTCTCTTCAAGGAAAGAATTTGCTCATAGAGGACACTCATATTTTCACTCATTGTAGGCAAGACATTTGCAACCATTTTAACAGAGTGATGTAGGTCATGCGACTTCCAAATGTGGCAGTCTCATGATTAGCTCACCTGGCCCGAAGGGCCATAGTGAGCTATTGTCATACCAATGCGTCCGGCGTGCGTCGTGCGTCGTGCGTAGTGCGTCGTGCGTCGTCACGGAATTTGTCCGTCAACACCTAAAAACAAATCTTCAAACATCTTCTTCTGTAAAACTACTGGTCCCATGGTTCTCAAATTTCACATGGAGCATGACCTGACTCCAGGGTCTCAGAATTGTAAAATTGGGTCAGGTTGAAAATCCAAGATGGCCGCCGTTACTAAAAATAGCAAAAACAACAAAATAAACTTCTTCTCCAGAACCACTGGGTATATTTGTCTGAATTTTGGCATGGAACATCAGTGAAACCTTGGTATTCAAAATTGTAAAAATGAAAAAAATCTGTAGCGGAGTTTTGTCACAGTGACCTACTTTCTGTTTACCTGTGTAATTTTGCTCAAATGCCAATGTCAAAAAATGACCTATTTAAACAACTTCAAACAACTTCCTCTCTAAAACTACTTGTCCCATGGTTCTCAAATTTCACATGGAGCATGACCTGACTCCAGGGTCTCAGAATTGTAAAATTGGGTCAGGTTGAAAATCCAAGATGGCCGCCGTTACTAAAAATAGCAAAAACAACAAAATCAACTTCTTCTCCAGAACCATTTGGTATATTTGGTTGAAAGTTTGCAGGGAACATAAGTGGGACCTTGATATTAAAAATTGTAAAAATAAAAAAAATCTATTGCAGAATTAGGTCACAGTGACCTACTTAGCCTTTACAAGGCCGATTTTGCTCAAATGTCAATATCTAAAGAAAATGCAACTAATTATGACCAGATTTGGTCAGAAATGGTTCTTGAATGGAATTATTTCAATTTTGTGCCAGTTGACTATCCAAGATGGCCACCATGGGGGCCGTTACTAAAAATAGCACAAACATAAAAATGACAATTACTCAAGAACCCTTGAATGGAATTGGACCAATTTTGTGTCAGAATGTTCCTTGCATGAAGCGGTTTCGATTAATTGCAATTTGGCATTCCAAGATGGCCGCCATCTGGTGTTACTAAAAATAGCACAAACATAAAAATGACAATTACTCAAGAACCCTTGAATGGAATTGGACCAATTTTGTGTCAGAATGTTCCTTGCATGAAGGCGTTTTGATTAATTGCAATTTGGCATTCCAAGATGGCCGCCATCTGCCGTTACTAAAAATAGCACAAAACATGAAAATGACAATATCTCAGTAACCGCTGAATGGATTTTGACGAAATTTGTGTCAAAATGATTCTTGCATTGAGATATTTCAAAAATATCTAACTGTAGACCATTCATATTGGCCTCTGTTACTAAAAATAGAAAAATGTGAAAATTAGTAAATCTCAATGGAGTTGGATTAATTTTATGTCAGAATGGTCCTTTAAAGGTAGGTTCCTGTACTTTGGAATGCATTATAATTTTGATGATTTTTATCCAAGTTGTTGGAAAGCACTTGTAAAGAGGAAATGAATAAGTTTCACTAAAAAGTGTAAATAAAAAAAAAAAGTAGAAAAGTCGTTTTGCAAGGGATTTCCTAACTCTGCTTCGCACACCAGTTAGCGCTATTTTTAGTTCGCGCCAAAAATAGATAACATAGCTGACGTCATGCTGCATTGCATTTCTGGATAGTTTTAACCCATCCGCCATGCCAGGACCTCTGGAAGAGCTCACGGCAAGAGAATATTAACCATTGCCAAATGACATCAGAAACTGCGGACTTGTAGACACATATACATATTTATTTTTAGAACTGGAATTCCAACAAAAGAAAATAAACCAAAGGGAAAACGACTATTTTCTACAACATCTGACGATTTTCTCAGTAGCAACAGTTTCAGAAAAATAAGAGAATTCAATACTACCCAGAAAAAGACAAAATTATTTTGTGAACATTATTGTTATCGCTAGGCCAGGAACCTACCTTTAATTTAGCTTTTTCGATTTTTTGCATTTTGGCATTCCAAGATGGCCGCCATTTGCCGTTACTAAAAATAGCACAAAACATGAAAATGACAATATCTCAGTAACCGCTAAATGGATTTTGACGAAATTTGTATCAAAATGATTCTTGCATTGAGATGTTTCAAAAATATCTAACTGTAGACCAGTCATATTGGCCTCTGTTACTAAAAATAGAAAAATGTGAAAATCAGAAAATCTCAATGGAATTGGACCAAATTTGTGTCAAAATGGTCCTTGCATGAAGGCTTTTCGATTTTTTGCATTTTAGCAATCCAAGATGGCCGCCATCTGCCGTTACTAAAAATAGCACAAAACATGAAACTGGCAATATCTCAGTAACCCCTAAATGGATTTTGATGAAATTTGTGGCAAAATGATTCTTGCACTGAGGTGTTTCAAAAGTAAATATATAAAGACCAGGCAAGTTGGCCTCTGTTACTAAAAGTAGCAAAATGTGAAAATGAGAAATTCTCAGTGGAATTGGACCAATTTTTTTATCAGAATGGTCCCGTTGCACAATAGCCAGGTGAGCGATATCAGGCCCATTTGGGCCTCTTGTTTGACTAGGAACAGTTTCACGTACTTATAAAAACGTAAAAAAAACTTCAAGAGATTAGTGTTCAGTATATGCTCTGCAGGAACAAGGTGATTGCTTTCCTGCCTACCTCTGTTATTGTGCATATTTCACCCTAGAAATGATATGCATGGATTGAGTCTTATTTCCCAAAATTATGATGACTCAGGTAAGGATGACCCTCAAAAAACTGGTGTCTGAAAACTCACTTCATTTTGACATTAGAAATGCAACATCTGGCAACGAGGATAAAACATGTCTTCTTGGTTGGCTGGTTGGTTGGTTCTTTTGGGTTTATCGGCCCTTTGAGACAGTACTTCAGTCTATATCGAGCTGCCTCCCAGAGAGGGGGAGAAAGTAAAGAGAAATGATAGACAAGCAGAAAAATATCCAAACAACTCCCACCCACACGTACTGCAAGCAAAATAGGCCCTTGCCTTTTTTTTATCCAAATAAGTAGGATGCCCCGGCACTGGAAGTTCTAAACAGCACCATCGCCTGACCACCACCTCCTGTCCTCTTGGTAGAAAATGCATTTCTTCATGTATCAGAGACCCTCCACTAATTACACAGGGTATAATCGATTCCGCTAATTTTCGTTTCCTGCAGAGACTGTACATCATATTTGACTTTCGTCGAGAGTGTCCGCGAACTCTTGCTTCCTGCAGAGACTACTGTCCTCGAACATTGGCTTCCTGCCGAGACTGTCCGCTTGATTCTGCTTCCTGCTGAGAGCCTCGGCAGGAAGCAGAATCACGTGGACAGTCTCTACAGGAAGCCATTTATCAAGTACAGAAGTCTCGGCAGGAAGCAAGAGATCGCGGACAGTCTCGGCGGAAGCCAAATATGATGTACAGTCTCTGCAGGAAGCGAAAATTAGCGGAATCGATTATACCCTGTGAATTAGAGTGTACTTGAATTCTTCTGGTCCTGATAAATTCTCAGGTTTGCTCTCCCCCTCCGGGATTCCAAGTGTGTGCAACTATGGTTACGTACCGTTGAGCCACTTGGGTAACGTCGATAAGAGAATTGAACTGAACCCCCTCCGGGATGACTAGAGTTGCCTACAGCAGGCTGAAGGTTAATTACAATGTTATTTGAGTCGTGACACGAGAAAACCAACAAAGTGGTGTATACGCCTAGTGAGACTCAGATCAGCCTGGGCGTCTACCCAGTCTGATCAGTCTTTGCCAGGTGCTTAAAGGTAGGTAGCCAAGGATCTAAGCTAGCTCCATGTGGACAGCAAAGACTCTGATCAGACTGGGCAGATGCCCAGGCTGATCTGAGTCTTTACTGGCCGCACATGCCACTTTGTTGGTTTTGTCGTGTCACCGCTCATTTTATCATCTCCAGCTTTCACCGAGGGTCATTGGCATGTTTTGGAGCCAGTAATGAACGTAGAGGTGAGTGTTCCTATGGAGTTTGGGAACCAAGTCATGTCCGAACTCAACGGCAGAAGTGCACTGATGAAAGGATCAGACGCTCGAGATGATTATACTACCATATATTGTGAGGTGAGTCTGAAGCTAAGTTGGTGGGTGTTTGTGTGTGGGTTGGGATGGCGGAGTGGGGAGGGTGGTGGGTGGGGGATGGTTTGAAAAAAGCAGTGGGGGAAGCAGTACAGTGATAACAGGCACATATGTTAAAGACAATTTCTGCCATAAAGACAGTTTCTGCCATAGACAGTTTCTGTCATATACTACAGGCCTGCCATATTCAGGGCTAACATTTTCAGAACAGGGAAAAACCAGGATTTTGTGGTTGGTCAGGGAAATTTGAAGAAAGTAAGGAAATTTTGAAAATTAGTGGTTATGGCAGTTTTCAGAAAACATACTTATTCCGTTCAAGATGAAAGGATGTACATGTACTTTCGAGTGAGATAGTCCGGGCACATTTTCCTCTTCATTTGAGGCTACTCTTAAAGAAAGAATTTGCTCCCCAAGGGAGCAAATTCTTTCTTGTAAGAGTAGCCCTCAGTTTCCAAGTGATACAGTTAGCGCTGTTGAAGAAAGAGTAAAATGAGCCACGACACGAGAAAACCAACAATGTGGTTGTGCCCCCAACGCAGACTCAGATCAACCTGGGCATCCAGCCAGTCTGATCAGAGTCTTCCCTGTCCGCATGAGGGTTGCTGAGACCCTTAGCTACCCTTTAAGCGCTTAGGAAAGACTCTGCGCAGACTAGACGGATGCCGATGCTGATCTGAGTCTGCGCTGGGCGCACAACCACTTCGTTGGTTTTCTCGTGTTGCGGCTCAAATTAACTTTTAAACTGGTGAAAAGGGTATGGAAAACTGTAAACTTCAGGAATTTTAAAGTGGCAGATAAGTGGCAACCCTATATAACTCTGGGTTTGTTAATATGCTAATCATTTTAGAATTTTTCAGACTTAAAGCACCAACAATGATAATTTAATGTGCAAACAGCATAGATCCAGATCTGAATGAGCAACCTCATCTGGATCTACACAGTTTACCATCTAGTTTTTAGCTCGCCTGAACGAAAGTTCAAGAAGAGCTATTGTTGTCACCACGGCATCCGTGTCCGCGTCAGCGTCCGCGTTCGGATTGGATGTTTTGGTTAAAGTTTTTTAAAGACCTATATCTCCTTAACCCATTGATGGATTCTTTTGATACTTGCACTGTAGTTAGATATTGGTCTAAGGTTTAACAGGGTACCAACCCCACCCCACTCCGTGACCTTGATGTCAAGGTCATGGACTTAGAAAATTGGTAGTTTTTTGGACTGGATGTTTTGGTTAAAGTTTTATAAAGCTCAATATCTCCTTAACCCATGGATGGATTCCTTTGATACTTGCACTAAAGTTAGATATTGGTCTAAAGTTTTCGAAGGTACTACCTTCACCCCCCTCTATGACCTTGATGTCAAGGTCATGGACTAAGAATATTGTCTTTTTATTGATTGGATGTTTTGGTTAAAGTGTTTTAAAGACACATATCTCCTAAACCCATAGATGAATTCTTTTTATATTTGCACTGTAGTTAGATCTACAGAGTACTACCCCAACCCCCGCTCAGTGATCTTGATGTCAAGGTCAGGGACTTAGGAAATTTTTGTCTTTTTTAAAGTTTTGTAATTGCATACTGATTCATAATGCTTTGCAGAGATTTAGTTTATACTTGAATTGATGTTAGTCTCTTTTTTGAGTTTTTACAAAACAGCTTATACTTACCCCACTGGATGACCTTGAAGTCAAGGTCATCGACTTAGAATTTTGTCTTAAAGATTTTGGTTAAAGTTTTATATTTATGAAGACATAATTTCACAGTGCCACAATGATGGACTCAGTTGATACTAATACTTGGACTGATGTTAGGTAATGGTTCAGGGTTTTGACACATCCTAGCGGCCCTCCCCCACCCACCCCCCTCCCCCTACCCGTCAGATTTTTTACCTCAAGCTCATGGACTTTGAAATTTCATTTCATTTCTTTTATTTTAATTTTATTTTAAGACTTATTTCTGAGATAGCTTTTGTTTATAAGTTTATAAATGTGTTTTCATTATGGACATGCTTGGTAGTTTTATGCATAGCAGTCCACATAGCCCCCCCCTTCTCTCCCCCCCCCCCCCCCCCCCACACACACACACACACACAACCCTCCCCACTACCCGTCAGTTTTTTTTACCTCAAGCTCATGGACTTTGAAATTTCATTTCATTTTTTTTATTTAATATTTTATTTTAAGACTTATTTATGATTTATGAGATAGCTTTTGTTTATAAATGTGTTTTCAATATGGACATGCTTGCATGAAGTTTTATGCATAGCAGTCCACATACCCCCCCCCCCCCCCCCCCCCCCCCCCCCACACACACACACACACACACACAAACACCCTCCCCCCTAGCCATCAGTGTTTTTTTTACCTCAAGATTATGGACTTTGAAATTTCATTTCATTTTTTTTTTATTTAATATTTTATTTTAAGACTTCTTTCTGAGATAGCTTTTGTTTATAAATGTGTTTTCATTATGGACATGCTTGCATGAAGTTTTATGCATAGCAGTCCACACCACCATACCTGCTGTGTGATGGGCAAGCACCAATTCAGGCGAGCTATGCTGTCAGGCGACAGCTCTTGTTGAATTTGCAGCATGATATAGGATGGACAAATTTTTTTTATACGCCCTTTTTGAAAAAACGGACGTATTATGCCATGGCGCTGTCCGTCCGTCTGTCCGTCCGTCCGTCAACATTCTTGTGCGCACCATACATGTATCTCAGAAACCGTTTGAGATACCTTCATGAAATTTTATAGGCATATATATTAGGATGGGGCAAAATGTCGTGTATGGTAATGGTTGCTCCCCCTTTCTTAGTTTCCAAGTAATGCCCCTTTGATTATTTTTCACCCAACTAGTCTTGTGCTCGCCATAACTAGATAACCCTTTGGGTTATCTTGATGAAACTTCATAGCAATGTGTATGAGGGTCTGATGATGTGTCGCGTATAACAGTGGTTGCTCTTTCTTTCTTCGTTTTGGAGTTGCATCCCTTTGAATAGGTTTTATAGGCTATTTTTGTGTATACTAATCTTGTGCATTCAATAACTTAGTGACCATTAGGAATATCTTGATAAAACTTTATAGTAATGTGCATGATCCTAAGGTGGTTTGTCACATATAAGAATGGTTGTTCCCCCTTACTTAATTTTGGAGTTTTAGAGTAGCCTCCCTTTGATTATTTTCTTAGCCCAACCCATTTCCCCATAACTCCTTAACCCTTGGAAATATTTTATTGAAACTTTGTAGAAATGTGTATAATAATGGGGCAATGTATCTGAGCAAGAACCACAACTCTGGCTTACTTACTTCCTGAATTATCTACCCTTGCATTAATTTCCGTTTTACTCTGTAACTCCTTAACGGTTGGAAATATTTTAACAAAACTTTATAGTGATGTGTATATTGTCAAGGGAAAGTATTGTGACCAAGAGTTTATGAAATATCTCCCTTGTTTGACTTTGGCATTTCTCAACTTCTGAGCTGCTTCACCCTGGAAGCTGATTTTTGATATACTAATAGTATTTGATATATTAGATGTTTTGATAACATTGCAATCATTAATTATGGAGTTGTTTCCCCTGTTTGTCTGCCTGTCCATCCTCCGATAAACAATCTTGTTTATTCTGTAACTCCTTCATGACACTGAAACGGGCGTATTATGCACCGCTTGCGAAGCTCTTGTTTTAATTTTGCAGATGCAAATTTTGTTGTCTGCTTTCTGGCGCTGTAAGCCTGAACATACTTTTTTGACCTGTTTCACTTGGAACTATATCTTATATGGTAGCTGTTACATTAACTGATTATTTCCTCTCATACCGTTAGTCGTTATCAGCAGTGTATACATTAGTCACTGCCAAATAGTAGGGTCCCTCTTTCAGTAATCAGACAAGAGGGGGAAGCACGAATAATTTAGGGACACTTTTCATATTTCTCCATAAAAGCATAATATGTTGTGACCACTGACCAATCAGATTCAGTTTTGGTTGTCAGCCATTATGGGCTTCAATGAATTGCTGGAAACCAGCTAGAGCTACTGTTACTGCAGTTTGAGGCATTGTAACTTCAGCACAGTCAGGTTATATTACTTTATCACATGACGTCGGATCTGAGAGTGTAATAAAGCCATGCATTAAAATCGATAATCCACTAGTGGATTAAATATGCAAATTATGTCGTAGCGTCATGCGTTGACGTCCATAAAACGTCGGTTTTTCTAATGGGGAAATCATGACGTTTCAATGCAAAATTTGCTAATAAAATGTGATATTAGTGTCATATGACAAATAGAATCTTGGATTCGTGCTCAAGTATTATTGAATTTATTAAACTCGTTGGGGAAAACCGATAAGATGCTCGGCAAGCCTCGCATCTTATCTTTTTCCTCAACTCGTTTAATAAATTCAATAATACATGAACACTCATGTAAGATCCTCTATTTAATCCATACTGCTGGTGATATTTTTCAGATGTGAGTACTATAGGATGATTAATAGTTCTAAGTGAAGTTTGCCTTGCTTAATTTTCAGGTTCCTTTAAACAACATGTTTGGTTATTCTAGCGATTTGCGTTCAAACACTCAAGGGAAAGGAGAATTTACAATGGAATACGACAAATATTGCCCAGCTCCCCAAGCAACAGTTCTGCAGCTAATACAAGAACATGAAAAACAACAGGAAGAAGAATTGTCTCAGAAACGGAAAAAGAAGAAGAGTTGATTTTTGTGATAAATAGGATTTTAAGATTTGGACAAAGGTTACAGAGTAAAACTGAAATCATGAAAGGGTTTTATGATAATCTGAAATACTTTTCACTGTTTATTAAAACATTTGTTGTGGTCCCTCTTAAGAAATACCTTGAGGTGTTTCTAATTAGGGTCCACAATGTATGTTTATATCAGTGTTAGAAAATGGACATGCTTTTTTTCAGGGTTAAAACATTTGTTGTGGTCCCTCTTTAGAAATGCGTTGAGGTGTTTCTAATTAGGTTCCACAATGTATGTTATATCAGTGTTAGAAAATGGACACGTTTTCAGGGGAAGCACCTCCTAAAGAATTCTCCTGTATTTGCAAATTCTTTTGTATAATACTCAGGGAAGCAAACAAGAAGTCACACAAATTGTTTCCTTTTGTAAAAATAGCAAAAAATATGTTGTGTCCTAACATCTTTACATTTTGGCTGCCAGCTTCCTAAAAAATCTGGTACAATTTTGTCTGAACTTCTGATGTCGCGAATGTGTGCTGACATAAGTCAGGGACGTCATTTAACCAGTCGAATGTTGTTATCACGTCCAACATGGTATGTAGCCAGTCTTTAGAGATCCCTTAAAGGCATCACCTGATATCATGTCCGCAAGCATAGTTCTAAAGTGACATGATATCATATAATGATACCATACCCTTGTTATTAGGTGGAATTTTGCAGCAGATGCAGGATAAGAAAAACATACTGGTGTCACATCAAAGCCATAAGCCATATAGTAAACACTCTTATTATATACCTAAAAAGATCCCCATTCACTTTACATTGGAGTAACCGTGCAATATTTTTTGCATATTGCACGGAGTCAAGTGCATATTGCACGGAGTTAAGGAGTCACATTGATCAGAACTACTTTTGTTTTGAGAGGGTAAAAGTGTGGCAGCCATTTCATTGTCAACTGCAATAAAAAAAGGAGTAAAATGATGACACTGCTGTCGGTTACGCTGTACAAATTGCATAAAAGACAATTAAATATGATTTACCTTTGATCTGTCAATCTTATAAGGCATAGTCTGCGAATATTAATGGAGAATTTCCTAAGAGATGCAGAGAGTAGGACTGGAAAATGGCACCTACTTCTTGTTAACCTCATGGTTTGTTTACTGACGTCATGTTCGATTCTATAACGTCATAATATTCACTTTCGCGCCGTCGGGTGTGGCTTTTAGCAGGTATGAAGACACCAAACTGCATAACGATATTTCATATTTCAAGAAATTGTGGTTTGACATGCCGAAATTTATTTTGATTTCTTAATTTTGAAGAACTGCTGAAACTAGCTGATTAATGATAAAGGTATATAATAAAAAGGTTATTGAATTTATATTGGGAAATATTCGGCACTCTTTCATATGGCAGAGACGCACTTGCAAGCTTGTGTGTCCTTCGCCATATGAACTCGTGCCGAATATTTCCCAATGTAAATTCAATAACCTATAAATATCAACTGCGGCATCTGTACAATCTGAGCAGTCTGTAATTTTCACCTTTTAGGTTCCACATATCCATGAATTAGTATGTGAAAAGGCAAGACTTTGATCAGTCTTGGCAGATGCACAAGCTCACCTGAATATTACCAGTTTGCTCATCTCTTTTTGCAATCAGGCTCTGCTAGAATGAGCATAAAAATTCAAACTTGTACTAAAATTCTGTACATTTTGCATTATTTTCATTGTTTCTAGCAAAAGCATTTCAGATCAGTTCTCTCATTTGAACACTCCAAAAACTAGCAAACTAGCCATGTTACGTACTTACAGACAGAATTTCTGCACAGATGTTAATTTAACATCCGTGCAGAACTTCTGTCTTTAAGTATATTTTGCATTTTGTTCGGTCTTAGACTTTGAGCACAATCTCAGGTGAGCATGAAAAAAGATTTCATAATCTAGGGGGCCTGACTTGGAATACTGTGTAAGTATTGGGGAATAGAGCAGACTCTGATCAGACAGCTCATTGGAGGAGCAGTCTGATAATCAGGCCCCAAGGTTATAAAACTTTTTTCATGCTCAACTCAGCTGAGCATGAATTTTCTCTGAGCACAAAAAAGGTTTTATAACCTCGGGGCCAGATTGGGGTCTATGCTGTTTGCTCTGTCAGGCTAAATACAGTCAAACCTGTCTTAAGGGATCACTCAAGGGCAGGACAAAAAGTGGCTGCTTAAGACAGGTGGCCACTTAATACAGGTTCATTTGCACTGTATTTTGGCTCTAGGGACCCAGAAAAGAAGGCTGCTTAAGGCAGCTGATCCCTTAATAGTGACCACATAAGCAGGTTTGACTTTACTGCAAATTAAGAGCTGTAATGTTATCAGCCATGTACAATATGGATAATATATAAAGTGTACAAAAGCTGTGAATAAGCATACTGTTAAATAAACTATGACACTTTATTGTTTTGTCAGTTGCTTCTTGTCCCACAATTTTTCTGAACAATTTGCTTCTGTCCTCGTAGAATATAGGTAGATTCTAGAGTGTAGGTAGATTCAGTAAGACACACTGTGTTGTCAGTCACTTAAACTTTAGTGGTTCCTTTCACATGGTTTAAAGTTGTGCATATAGCTGTTGGCTTAAGATAAAATAAATTTAACCTGCAACAGGACAAAACAAAGTTGTTGTGCACCCAGTGCAGACTCAGATCAGCCTGGGCATCCGCCCAGTCTGATCAGAGTCTTCACTGTCCGCATGCAGATAGATCAGACCCTTAGCTACCCTTTAAGCACTAAGTGAAGAATCTGATCAGACTGGGTGTATGGCCAGGCTGATCTGAGTCTGAGCATTGCGCACAGCCTTTTTGTTGTTTGTTTTTTTTCGTGACCAGCTCATTTAAGTTTTATACGCCCATTTTGAGAAAACGGACGTATTGTGGCATGGCTCTGTCCGTCCGTCCGTCCGTCCGTCCGTCCGTCCGTCCGTCCGTCTGTCCGTCCGTCTGTCAACATTCTTGTGCGCACCGTATCTCAGTAACCATTTGAGATATCTTCATGAAATTTCGTAGGCATACATATTAGGATGGGGCAAAGTGTTGCGTACAGTAATGGTTGCTCCTTGGGCAAAGTGTCGTGTACAGTAATGGTTGCTCCCACTTTCTTAGTTACCAAGTTATGCCCCTTTGAGTATGTTTTACCATACTAGTCTTGTGTGTGCCATAACTAGATAACTGTTTGGGGTATCTTGATGAAACTTCATAGCAATGTGTATGAGGGTCTGACGATGTGTCGCATATAACATTGATTGCTCTCCCTTTCTTGATTTTGGAGTTGCATTCCTTTGATTAGATGTTTCCAGCTATTTTTGTGTATACTAATCTTGTGCATTCAATAACTTAGTAACCGTTAGAGATATCTTGAGGAAACTTTATAGCAATGTGCATGGTCACAAGACGGTGTGTCACATATAAAAATGGTTGTTCCCCCTTACTTAATTTTGGAGTAAACTCCCTTTGATTAGTGTTTTTAGGCTAGCCCCATTGACTCCATAACTCTTTAACCCTTTGAAATGTTTTAATGAAACTTCTTAGGAATGTGTGTTATAATAGAGCAATATATCATGAGCATGAACCACAACTCTGGTTTACTTACTTCCTGAATTATCTGCCCTTGCATCAATTTCAGATTTACTCTGAAACTCCCTATCTGTTGGAAATATTTTAACAAAACTTTATGGTGATGTGTATATTGTCAAGGGAATATATTGTGACCAAGAATGGTACTTAAGCTTACTAAGCTTATGGATTATCTCCCTTGTTTGACTGGCATTTTTCAACTTATGAGCTGCTTCACCCTGGAAGCTGATTTTTGGTATACTAATAGTATTTGATGTGTTAGATGTTTTAATGACATTGCAGTCCTTAATTACAGAGTTGTTTCCCCTGTTTGTCTGCCTGCCCATCCTTCTAACAATCTTGTTTTCATGACATTGAAACAGGTGTATTATGCGCCGCTTGTGAAGCTTTTGTTGAGCCCTCTAACAGCACAACATGTATGTTAAGTTCTGTGACCTTGACAGGAAGAGTACTCTCGTGTGAGGATAGCACCTAACTAATTCCAACATTACAATATTGTTTCTAATGTACGTACAAATATAACGCGACAAATTTTGATTGGATAACGTCAAAATTTGCGACAGTATATCCTGCGATATACTGTCGCAAACCGGACGTATTATAAAACTTTGCTTCTCATTGGCTGATGTTTGGTTTTATGTTGCTGACGGCCCTTGAAATGGGTGCAAACTAGTACATTATGAAAGGTGAAAATGTGGAAAAGTGCATTAGAATAGGGATAACTGTATTGAAAATTGTCATTTGGGGAGGTAAATCATCGGTTTTATGGTCAGAAATTGTGTTTTAAAATGAAATTTCCAACGGTATACAGTTATCCCCTTAGTGGGTTACAAGACATTGGCCTTAGAAAAAATAACAGAAACTTTAAAACAGAATGGGATGGGATGCAAACTTTGAAAACTTCAACGGAAAACTTCACACTAAATGGGATTCGGACTTCAGAGTGACTGCAATAGCTTTCGGTACTTTTGTATATGAAAGATAAAATTGAAGCTGATAACACTCTAGTAAGCATCCTTTTCAGACACATGACCTTCACATCTGACAATGCCCCAAGATAAGAAGGGATAAAATGGATAATTAAGAAAAAATCAGGCTTTCTATTCCTATTCTATCCCATAACCTTACAAGGCCGTTGGGCACAACAGATGACTTCCAAACAATCCCTTTCCACCTTGTCATGTTTCCAGCTGCCCTAGTTGAGCTGACAAAGTCCATCCCTGTCCACTCTTTAATACTGTCTTCTCACCTCTTCTGTCTACCTCTTTTTTTCCTTTCACTGTGCCCTGTAGAATTCTTTGCTAAACCAGAAGACCTTGAGACGTGGCCAAACCACCTTAGTTTCCATTTCACGACCAGGGTCAGGAGTTCATCATATTCTCCAATAGCTGCTTGGATCTTTCTGCCAACCTCCTCATTGGTTATATGGTCCTTGTACAAAATGTTCAGTAACCTTCGATAGCATCTCATCTCAAAAGCCTGTGTTCTTTAAATCTGCTGTCAAGGTCCATGATTCAAAGGCATACAGAATTATGGAAATGATAAGGGAGCACATAAATTTCACCTGTGATCTAAGAGAGATGTTATCTCTCCAGACTGGTTTCAGCTTGTGCAATCCTTGAAAAAACCTCCTGTTTTGAGCCATCATCTGAGACAACTTCTCCAGGGTATTTGAAGCTTGTTACAGTACCCAGCTTCAGCCCTTTTACCTTGATCTCCCTCTGAATGCCATTTGCGCTATTTGTCATCAGTTTGGTCTTCTCAGCACTATCTCCATCTTATACCTTGTGCAAGGTTTTGTCAAGACTTGCAGCTAGGGCCTCTGTTTCCTGCTCATCCTTAGCTAGAGTGTCTCTGTCAGCGGCAAACCGCATATTGGTAATATTTCTGCTGCCTATGCTAACCTTTCCCTCACATTCTTCCCTGACCATGTGTGATGCTCTGGAATTATATTGTGACCCCTCATTGCTGAGAGGGTTCTAATGAGGTAACAAAACATGTTTTCATTGAGACAGACAAATGAGCCGCGACGCGAGAAAACCAACATTGTGGTCGTGCGCCCAGCGCAGACTCAGATCAGCCTGGGCATCCGCCCAGTCTGATCAGAGTCTTCGCTGTCCGTATGGAGGTAGCTCAGACACATAGCTACCCTTTGAGCCTTGAACGAAGAGTCTTATCAAACTGGGCCGATGCCCAGACTGATCTGAGTCTGCGGTGGGCACACAACCACATTGTTGGTTTTGTCGTGTCGCGGCTCAAATTATTTTACAAGTGTCCTCAAAATTCCATATTATCTGGAGCTATGAGTTATTCTGAGAATCTTTGAAGATGGATGGATGACTTGCGATTTGACATCCTTTTCAACACTATTCCAGTCATATCAGGAAGATGGGTGGGTGATAATGAAAGGCTTTGTTCAATGGGTGAATGGAATCCTTTACAACAGTATTTTTAGTCATATCAGGATGATGGGAGGGTGATAATGGAAAGCTGTGTGCAAAGGCACCCTGTTTACGGTAGGAAAGATTCTCGCCTAAAGTGGGGCTTTAACCCGGTCTGCTTGATCAGTAGGCCAGCGCTTAACCCACTGAGCTACCGGGCTCCTGTGTGTGCAGTGGCACCCCATTTAAGATTGAATAGATGCCAGCCTACAGCGGGGCTTGAACCCGGGACCGCTAGATCAGCAGCAGGCTATCACTTAACCTACTGAGCTACCGGGCCTCCTAAATTGAGAAGACTGTATAGTGATGCAGCAAGTACAAGATAACACATGACAGAATTTTCACATATTTATTTTCAAAGGAATCACAGATCAAATGACCACCATTGCTTAATAATGACTACTAGCAAATCAACATGGCAGATTTACAGCCTATTGACATAAGCAAAATTTATACATGTATCTATATTATGACTACAATATTTGAGCCACAACACAACAAAAAAGCAATAGAGGCATGTGTTCCACGCTAAGACTCAGATCAGCCTGGGCATCCTCCCTGTCTGATTCGAGTCTTCCCTGTCAGGAATGGAGGTAGCTTAGACCCTAAGCTACCCTTTAAGCACACAGCAAAGACTAATCAGACTTGGCAGATGCCCTGGCTGATCTGAGACATGGCCCCGAGGTTATAAAACTTTTTTCGTGCTCAACTCAGCTGAGCATGGAATTTCCTCTGCTGATAAATATGAAAATGCCAACTAATGTTGGCATTTTCATATTCATAAGCAGAGAAAATATCATACTGAGCTCAACTGAGCTAGGAAATAACTATAGTCCGTTTGCTCCCAAATGCAAACGGCATCCCCATTATTTTCTCAAAATTGGTGAGAGGTAGAAGATTTTCAACTTGAGCATTCATAATTTTCATCCTATACATAACAAAATCATAATTTTGTTGAAATCTGAGGCTTTGCATAAAAAAGTTTCCATACAAAAAAGGATCTAAAATGTGTCATTTTCACATCTTAATTACAGGGGAGTAAAAGTTGGCTGTTGGAATTCCCTCTTAGTCGTACGTATTAGAGCATGTGACCAGTGTATGCTATCCCTAGAAGAAAATTTGCATAATTAATTGAAATTTTATTCTGAATCCATTTTTTTCTACTTTTTGTTTCAACCATGTTTTATCAAATTTTGAAACATATACTTTTTCTTGCAAAACTATATGATAGTTCAATGTATATTTACAATATAGTATCACCTGACCAGTGATACCATGCGTTACGCATGCGGACAGGTGAATACATTTTACTATTTCATTCATATACGCCCACACCTGTAGTAAACTACGTGTTTACGCTTTTGCCTGTAAACAATATTTTGGCTATTCTAACAAACATACGACACCCTATAATGAAACTGCTCAGTTTTTGCATTACTGTCAATGGAAAATATTTTACAAAAGCATCCAAAAATTTGGATTTTTCGTATTCTGTTATGTATAATTATAGGAATCATTAGGACACTAGAACATTTGATGGAACTTTCATCGTTTTCGAGAAAATAAGCAAAACCCCGTTTGCACTTGGAAGCAAACGGACTATACTTAATAATTTGCTAATTATTAGCAGGTAAAATTTCATGCTCAGCTGAGTTGTGCATGAAAAAAGTTTTATAACCTTGGGCCTTGGCATGGTGCACATGCCATGTTTTGGTTTTGTCATGTTGCAGCTAATTTACTCTGAAAATTCAGAAAAATCATGCATTATGATAACACTTTTAATACGACTTTTTCCTTGTCGAACTTCGGACATGTCTATCTGTTCTAGACTAACATCTTTATAATAGTGCAGAGCCAGATCAGTCTGCTCCTGAGATGCAGTCACATCTGGATCTGCAATGTTTCCTCAAATATTTATGGTAAAAATGGTGCAACAGTTTCATTTTGGGGATAAGTGTAGTCAAACTAACATTTCGGAAGAGTGAATGGTTGGTTTAATGGTTGCAAATTTCGTTTTATGACAGCACCACAGTGGAGCCATAAAATGTAATTTGCAGCCATAAAACGGAAGCTTTACCTCCCTAAATGACAACTTTTTTAATACAGTTATCCCCATTCTAATGCACTTTTCCACATTTTCGACTTACAGAGCATACTGCTTTGTATCCAAACCATATGTTTTCAGCAATGTAAAACTGAATGTCGGCAACTTAAAACTGAACATCGGCTGATGAGAAGTGGTTTCATAATGACATCAGATCTGTGACAATAGATCAAAAGATATACTGTTGCAAATTTTTGACATTTTCCAATGAGAGGTCACATTGTATTTTGAAAGTGCATTACAACTGGTGTTATAAGGTCAGTCTTGGAAATCATACAAGTACAATGTACTTGGATAATGTTTTATTCAATCACATTTCAAAATGTCTCAGAAAAGTATTCTTCTAATATAAAACTGCTGGAAAGAAAACACACAATGCAATCAAAAACAAATGGTCAGTTAGTGTTACATCTACATAAACTTGATTGTAACACAAAAGAAAAAAAGAATAAAAAAAAATGCTTTGTGTAGTACACCCAAAACTAAAAACTGACAGTCACACCCAGTGAGGAATCAAACTATTTACACATATGAAATGTGTCAGCCAGACAAAATTAAAACACAAATCATAAAAAAATCAACTTGGCTTGAGCAGAATGGGTTTTGAAACAATACCTGAATACCAAGTCACCTTGATCACATAAACTCTATAAACAATGCACGTAAAAGGAAAATGGGATCCAAATACATAAAAATCCTTTGAAGTATTTGATATTTCAAATAAAGAAATACAGCTGAAATACTCCTGAAGAAACAGTACAAAATGAAAATCTGGAGATAATGAATAGCGTTATATATGTACATGTATTCATAGCAGTGTTAAATTGAATAGTGAACTGTACATAAGTGTATTATACATATTACTATTATAATGAACACTGTACCCGGTCTGGACACATACTTTCGTTTCTCCTTCCGCTGATTCAAGAAGGGCAGTTATCAGTTACTGGCTTTGGTTGGTTGGTTGATTTGATGCTTAACGTCCACGGTAAACAACTAAGGTCATGTCGGGACAGTCAGTTAACCTAACCACACTATTCCTGGGCAGGCTTAGACCTCCTAAGCGGTTAACCAGTACTAAGTGCACATACTTTAGCCAGTAACTGACAACTGCCCTTCTTGAATCAGCGGAAGGAGAAACGAAAGTATGTGGCCAGACCGGGATTCGAACCCAGGACCTCTGACTTATGAGTCAGGTGCCCTACCGATTGCGCTACCCGGCCCGGCTCAGTTACTGGCAAAAGTATGTGCACTTAGTACTGGTTAACCGCTTAGGTGGTCTAAGCCTGCCCAGGAATAGTGTGGTTAGGTTAACTGACAGTCCCAACATGACCATAGATGTTTACCGTGGACGTTAAGCAATAAATAAAGCAAAATCAAAATAATGAACACTGTACTCTTCATAAATGTATGTTATAATGAACAGTGTGAATGTATTATACATAGCTGAATTATAATGAACAGTGTACTTCACATAAATGTATAGTACACAGTCATGTTATACAAAACACTATACTATTCATAAATATTTTATGCATAGCTGTTTTATAATGAACACTGTACTCACATAAATGTTTTATACATAGCTGTGTTATAATGAACAGTGTACTATATATAAATGTATTATATGTATATAGCTGTGTTTACTGAACACTGTACAATTCATAAATATATTATATATATGTATAGCTGTGTTATACATGTACTGAATAAGTGTGGATAGAGTCACTTGGTTATGGTGCAGAAAACCCGGTCTTGGCCATCTGACAACTGGACAGCTATGTCAACTCAACAGTAAATGGGTACCCGTTTAGAATCAGGGAAGGATAAGGCAGTAAACGGAGAAGGATGGGCTTTCATATGCTGTGCCAAAAATACAATGGGCCTCTAACCCTCACTATTATATGAGCCGCGACACGAAAAAACCAACAAAGTGGTCTTGCGCCCAGCGCAGACTCAGATCAACCAACAAATTTGATCAGACTCTTCGGTAAGCCCTTAAAGGGTAGCTAAGGGTCAAAGCTACCTCCATGCGGCCAGCGAAGACTCTGATCAGACTGGGCGGATGCCCAGGCTGATCTGAGTCTGCGCTGGGCGCACAACCACATTGTTGGTTTTCTCGTGTTGCGGCTCATATATAGCTGTTTTATACTGAACAGTGCTTTAACCAAAGCCATTTTATTATGAGGAATTATACTGTTTTGTAATGAACAGTGTATACTAGCCATGCTAAAACGAAATGTAACATATACAGCCATGTTTATTCTTGTACAACTTTTCCATTCAAAAACAGTGTAACGATGAACTGCAAATTCAAGCAACTGGACTGACCAACTTTAGAAAACGTTATTTTTGTGAAACTACAAAATGTTATTTTTGTGAAACTATCTTGACTTCAATACAGTAAAAAGGTAGGTGTAATTCCTTTAACATAGCATTGTAACTTAAGCACCTTTTAAAGGCAAAAATTGGTGGGGGATTTAAATTAAGAAATCAAGGAAAATCTTGAATAATTAACATATCTACAAAAATATATACATGGGAAAAACTACTGATTATAAACAAATAAATATAAAACATTCTACAGTAAAAACATTAAGTTAACAAAACACCATGACTATAACAAAATGGAACATAAAACTGAAACTAAAAGATTATACTGGTAACAGACCTTACTGGTAACAGACCTTACTAGACCATACAAATGTGACAATATTAAAAGTATATTTTCAGGGGAGGCAACTCTACTATACTTAGTAAAACAATTGAAGGATATTAAATGTTAATTCTAGTTGTGACTTTTACTGGGATATATACCAAATTAAATGTGCATGCATGTACTTGTACTGGGCGTATGCAATTGATGCGCAGGAGTAATTAACGTCACGCTACAGTGGTTACTGTAAGGTAGCATTCCAAATGTAATGACCCCCTACTGCAAAAAATCACAAACAATTAAAATTGAGTTTAAACCTGCTGTTTTGAAAATAAATCACATAGGCAGCTTGCCTGATCATTTAAGTGCCTCTTACAATATTCTGATGCCAACTATTCTGCTGTTGATCAAGGCTAAATTAAAGAATATCCAGGGCAGAGAGTAGAAATAGTCTTGATCCTTCAGATTTGCACATGTGTCAAATGCTTTTATTGTGTAACTAACGTTTTATGGGAATGATGGTCTCCGTATGGTAAACCATTCAACTCTTTAAAACCGGTATTAACAACAATATGGCGATAAGTATGCATGTTTGTGAATTCATGCTGTAGAGGTTATTCCATTTGGAGCGGTACTGTACTGTAACCACTTAAGCGTGACTTTTATTGGACAGGCTTTTAATTGTAGATACCCAATACTATTGAATGCATAAGATTTTGTTTTAGATGAAAATTTTGTTTTAAGTAAAAATAATCATAGAATTTTGATATCCTTCAATTGTTTTACTAAGTATATTTTCAAATGTTACAATATTAAAAGTATATTTTCAGGGGAAGAAACTCTACCATTTTTCATTTTGTTTCCCTTCTCGATGCAAGCCAACTCTTAAAGGAAAGACTTTGCTCCCTTCCAAGGGAGCAAAGTCTTTCCTTTAAGAGTTGACCTCATTTTAGAAGGGCTATACCATCCAAGGAAGCAAACAGGACGTCATAAAGTTGTTTCCCTTCATTAAAAAGTTGAGAACACAGACGTGTTCCCATACACCATAAATCAGAACTTACCAAATGGTATATTATTAACGGAAATGCTTTTCCACAAAAAAGCTATACATAAACTGTACATGCTATTTTTCTTTCTTTTTTTAATCTAGGCCTAGGGCTCAATAAGGGGTATAGAATAAGGTTAAAACCATGAAAAAGCTTTTCAGGTTGCAAATAAATCATCTAGTAAAATCTACTTATTCAAATTTGAGGAGATTCACAAAATTAGTTAAATCTTCCAATAGTTATAGTAAAAAGCCATTTACATGTCAACTTATATATATACTGACACAAAAAAGAAACGTCCGTTTTATAATGTTCTGTATCTTTTGAACTAGCCCCGAGGTTATAAAACTTTTTTCATGCTCAACTCAGCTGAGCATGAAATTTTACCTGCTTACAAATAGCAAAGTACTGATAAGTACAGTTCTTTTCTTGTTCAGTTTAGCTGAGTATGAAATTTTCTCTGCTTATGAATATGAAAATGCCAACATTAGTTGGCATTTTCATATTTATCAGCAGAGAAAATTTTATGCTCAGCTGAGTTGAGCACGAAAAATGTTTTATAACCTCGGGGCCAAGTAAAGTTGTAGCCATAAAAAATAGTACAAAATGTGTCCCTAGCATTTGGCACACATAATGTTGCAACCGTTTTAGTTTTTCTCCATAGCCACAAGATTTATCGAACCTGATGTGAGAACACCCTTTTTCTTCTTCAGCAGAATTTTATACATCAAAACCTGAAACGTTTTGTGTTAACTGAGGGTCAGAAACGTCAAAACACGAAAAATCAACTATTAGAAACAAAAACCACTTATTAAATGAACGAGAAAGCAGCCCAAAGTCTTTGATTAATGAAATTATCTCCCTTTTAATTAAATTTATAACAATTTTAAAACTTCCATATCTCCATAACTGTTCATAATTTTGACAAGGTTTTTGTTTTAATTGTCTATACTTATGTACGATAATGACAACATGCATCAGAAAAAAAAAAAAAAATCAGGCTGAAATCCAAAATCCCGGCTCATTAAAGCCCGGTTTTATTACCCCACCACGTGGTGCTCTCGGCATTGTCATTGGCGCCGATATTCATTGAATGGATTTCCGTTCAGCGCATACTTTTGCTTAATAATCGACGTTATTGAAACAAAACATTTGAATGAAATGTCTGTATTCATTTGAAATATACAGACACAATTGTAAAGCGGACGTTTCTTGTTTGTGTCCGTATATATTCAAATATAAGACTAGCATTTTCCCCCTCTATAGTCCGGACGCGATAAGTTGGCAATGTTATTGTTTTGTGTTTATTTTGATTTGGTGACTGATCGGTTATATAGCAGAGTTCAGCTTATCCAACTCACGGGAACGAAAGAATAAATTTGAATAATTTTGTTACTATCAATTTTGTTATCAATGATATTCTTAAACTAGAGACAGTTCCTGTCTTTAAGCTTTCAAAAAGTGTCATTTAGATAAATTAGAACTGCCAGTTAACCGTAATGTGCCATTATGACCAAAGATCAAGAAGTTACATGAACTGCACCGTAATGATAGTACAGGTACTGTAGTCATTAAAAATGTAAACAAAACATTGCCACTATAGCGCAACCGACCTATAGACTGATCCAAAATATCTAAACTGGTTTTGCATAATTCTGCTGTAAGAGGCCCTTTCCAAAACAATCCAAACAAGACCTGTCACCGGGACAGGATAGCTCGCCTGACAGCGCCTTGTCCATCACATAAAAAACAAGAGGGCCATGAGGCCCTGATCTGCTCACCTGAGCAATTGGCAAAGTGGCTTTTTCTTATGTCTGAAATTGTCAAAATATGAGTCTAGGGTCAAAAGTCAAAGACTGACCATGACCTCTATTACTCATAAATCTTATTGTGCTAATAGGCATTAAGATAACCATATATACCATTTTTAGGCCAAAATCTTCAAAACTTTCCATGAAATCTTATGTTCTAGCATTTTCCCATATTTGACCATGCTGCAAAAAAGGTCAAGGTGAACCCAAGGTCATCATTTGAACAGTCTTGGAAGTACTCTAGTACTCCATGCTACTTACCAAGTTTCAAGGCCATAGGCATATTGGTTCTGGAGAAGAAAAATATTAAAGGGTTATATCATAAATGGGTATGGCGGCCATGTTGTCATGTGACCTGGACCATTTCAAAACAATTTTGTTCCCTCAACCCCTGGAGGCTCTATATGAAATGTGACTACAATTGGCCCTTTGGCTTTTGAGATAACGTTTGAAAATGTCAAAATATGAGATCTGGGTCAAAGGTCAAAGAATGACCTTGACCACTTGTACTCATAATTCTTCATGACCTCATTAAGACGACTGTATATACCTATTTTTAGGCCAAAATCTTCAAAAATTCCCATGAAATCTTATGTAGTAGCATTTGCCATATTTGACCTTGCCGTAAAATGGTCAAGGTCAAGCAAAGGTCATAATTTGAACAATCATGATAATACTGGAGTACCCAATGCTATATACCAAGTTTCAAGGCCATCGGTCAACTAGTTCTGAAGAAAAAGATTTTTAAAGGTTTTTACCATATATGGGTGTGGCGGCCATGTTGGTCATGTGACCTGAACCGTTTGAAAAAAACTTCATTCTCTCAACCCCTAGAGGCAAAATATGAAATTTGATTACAATCGGCCCAGTGGTTTTGGAGAAGATTGTTTGAAAATGTCAAAATATGAGAGTTCTGGGTCAAAGGTCAAAGAATGACCTTGACCTCTTATACTCATAAATCTGCATGTACTTGACAGCATTTAACAATTTTAGGCCTTACTCTTCAAAACTTTCCATGAAATCATATGTTCTAGCATTTTCCCATATTTGCCCTTGCCGTAAAAAGGTCAAGGTCAACCCAAGGTCATAATCTGAACAATCTTGATAGCACTTGAGTACCCAATGCTACATACCAAGTTTCAAGGCCATCGGTCAATTGGTTCTGGAGAAGAAGATTTTTTCAGGTTTTTACCATATATGGGCGTGGCGGCCATGTTGGGCATGTGATCAGGACCGTTTGAACAATGGTCCCAAAAGGCTTTATATGAAATTTGGTTACAATCGGCCCAGCGGTTTCAGAGGAGAAGTTTGAAATTGTCAAAATATGAGAGTTCTGGGTCAAAGGTCAAAGAATGACCTTGACCTCTTGTACTCATAAATCTTCATGTAGTCATTAAGATGACTGTATGTACCAATTTTTAGGCCAAAATCTTCAACAGTTTCCAAGATACCTTATGTTGCAGCATTTTGCCATATAAAAGCATAAGGAAGCAAATTTGACCTTAGCGTAAAAAAGGTCAAGGTCACCCCAAGGTCATAATTTGAACAATCTTGGTAGTACTCGTGTACCAGATGCTACATACCAAGTTTCAAGGCCATCAGCCTATTGGTTCTGGAGAAGAAGATTTTTTCAGGTTTTTACCATATATGGGCGTGGCGGCCATGTTGGTCATGTGACCAGGACCGTTTGAACAACTTTTCGTTCCTAAGGTCCCAGGAGGCTCTATATGAAATTTGGTTACAATCGGCCCAGCGGTTTCAGAGGAGAAGTCGTTTGAAAGTGTGGACGGACGACGGACGGACGGACGACGGAGCCTTACCATCCTATAAGCTCCCCCGGAGCCGCTGGCTCAGGTGAGCTAAAAACTTTAACATTTTGCTAACGCCGCCGCCAACGCTAACGCCAATGCCAACGCCGACGCCGGGGGTAGTACAATAGCTCCTCCTGAACTACGTCCAGGCGAGCTAAAAATCCATACAAGATTCTGGGGTTGTTTCTGGAAAGGAAAACCCATCTTTCAGATTAGTATATGAGCTGCGACACGAGAAAACCAACAAAGTGGTTGCGCCCCCAGCGAGGACTCAGGTCAGCCTGGGCATCCATCAAGTCTGATCAGTCTTTGCTGTGCGTTTTAAGGATAGCTAAGTGTCTAAGCTATTTCCATGCGGACAGCCAAGACTCTGATCAGACTTGGCGGATGCCCAGGCTGATCTGAGTCTGCGCTGGGCACACAACCAGTTTGTTGGTTTTCTCGCGTTGTGGCTCATATATAGTTCATGCACCAATTCCTTACGAGATGTATTTAGATTGTGAGATTGATTTGGAAGAGAAAACCCCATTTTATGCACAATTACGCAAGTCCGATTTAAAATATCTTGGGTCATTCTGGAAAGGAACAAAATGATATCTTATAACTCAATTTATCATATGACGTCGCATCTGAGAGTGTAATAAAGCCATGCATTAAAAATGATAATCCACTAGTGGATTAAATATGCAAATTACGTCATAATGTTATACGCTGACATCCATTAAAACTTCACATTTTCTAATGGCAAAATCGTGACGTTTTAGTGCAAATTTTGCTACTCAAATGCGATTTTAGTGTCATATGATAAACAGAATCTTGCATTCGTGCTCCTGTATTATTGAATTTATTAAACTCGTTGGGGAAAAATGATAAGATGATCGGCATAGCCACGCATCTTATCTTTGTCCCCCAACTCGTTTAATAAATTCAATAATACATGAGCACTCATGTAAGATCCTCTATATAGTATACTTAAGGACAAAAGTTCTGCACGGATGTTAATTTAACATCCGTGCAGAACTTTTGTCCTTAAGTATATTTCGGCTGCATAAAGTCTCACAATTCTCTGTTTCCTCCGAAAGGAAACAAATTATGCCACTGAAACTGTATCTTAAGAAAAGAAACTCTGGCCTTAACAAATATCTTGATTATCACTCTATTGCACTGACAGAAGGAAAAATACCATATTTTACCCCAAATATTTGGAGGAAATTGCTTAAGAAACTGTGTAGACCCAGACTAGACTGCTCCTAAGGAGCAACGTGGGCCCAGTTGTTCAAAACTAACAATGTTAATTAAGGAAACCACATTTTCAAAGAAACCGTATGCAAACCACACTGCCATTTTTTGGTCAAAAATTACTGTAGCTTTTAAAAGCTCTTCAATTTTTTCAGCAAAAATTTTAGCATACATCTTTTTTAATCAGTAAAAAAATGTTAGGACTTGATTTTATGTGTATTAGAAGACAATAATTCCAACTCAATTTTCTACCGCTAATTCAGCACAATTTGATTGGTCAAGAGCATACAGAAACGGCGTTTATACTTCGATAAATCCCCTGAACCAGAAATCGGGAACTACTTGGACTATTTTCTTTGCGGCAGTTTCTAAAATACTCGGTATACCTGACATTTTTAAGGTAACAGAGTTGGAATTATAAGAAATGAATTCTATTTTTGTGGGTTTTATGGATGTGTAAACACCGGGGAATCACTCACAAACTTAACATAAAGCCCTTTGGGCTTTATTCAGTTTGTGAGTGATTCGCCGGCGTTTACACATCGATAAAATCCACAAAAATAGAATTCATTCCTATAATGAATCATTGACTAACAACTTTGTTAAACCAACAATGCTTTAAATAACAGTACCCTTATCATGATCTACACAGTTTGTAAACAGTCTTACTTAACATCCACTGATAAGACGATGGACTAGTCAAAATCCAGTGATATACCTTGATCCAAAAGAAATGTCAGGGCGATAACAAATATGCACTGGCAATCACTGTCAAATTCGATCAGTCCACTAGAAGATTCGGTAGAATAAATTTTGCACGCTTTTCACGTTCACTAAGCATAACGCATTGTTATTGTACCTCTTGTCACCACATTTACTGTCGTGTATGAAAGACGTATTGATACAAAAAGTAAGAAGGAAGGTGCATTTTATTAACATGATAATGATATTCTGCCCGCAAGGAAGCGCCGTTTACGATGTGACGAATTCCGCCGCCGTGGGATTCGAACTAGGTAAGCCAGGTCTTAGCAGACTGCGCTTCCGAGTTATCATCCCTGTATGCAAAACCTTAAATTATAGTCAGCATTGAGCCTCAGTCGGGCACCCCTACATATAAATACTCGCGACAATTTATTTACGCTTATATTCGCGAATGTCTCTTGGCTCGCAAAATGAAACATTTCACGAATATTGGAACGCTTAAATTTTAGGATGTAAACCGCCAAGTGCAATGTTAAACAAGAGGACCATTGGTCCTGTAGCTCACCCGAGTCCATTCAGCCTCAGTACTCAAGGGTAAGTTACTCTAAGGCCATCGGTCAACTGGTTCTGGAGAAAAAGATTTTTAAAGGTTTTAACCATATATAGGCATGGAGGACATGTTGGTCATGTGACCTGGACATTTGAAAAAAAATTCTTTCCCTCAACCCCCTGGAGGCTCTATATGAAGTTTGGTTTCAAAACTGGCCCAGGGGCTTTTGAGGAGATGGTTTGATATTGTCAAAATGACAGATTTCTGGGTCAAAAGTCAAAAAATGACCTTGATCATTTGTACTCATAAATCTTCATGTACTCATTAAGATGACTGTAGATATCAATTTTTAGGCATAAATCTTCAAAACTTTCCATGAAATCTAATGTTCTAGCATTTTCCCACATTTGACCTTGCCGTAAAATAGCCAAGGTCAACCCAAGGTCATCATTTTGAACAATCTTGATAGTACTGTAGATCCCAATGCTACATACCAAGCTTCAAGGCCATCGGTCAATTGGTTCTGGAGAAGAAGATTTTTAAAGGTTTTTACCATATATGGGCCTGGCGGCCATGTTGGTCATGTGACCTTGACCGTTTGAACTAATTTTCATTCCCTCAAACCCCTGGAGGCTCTATATGAAATTGGTTACAATTGGCCCAGTTGTTTTTGAGGAGATTGTTTGATATTGTCAAAATATGAGAGATCTAGGTCAAAGAATGACCTTGACCTCTTGTACTCACAAATCTTCATGTACTCATTACGATGACTGTATATACCAATTTTTAGGCATAAATCTTAAGAACTTTCCATGAAATCTTATGTTCTAGCATTTTCCCACATTTGACCTTGCCGTAAAAAAGTTCAAGGTCAACCAAAGGTCATAATTTGAACAACCTTGATAGTACTTGAGTACCCAAAGCTACATATCAAGTTTCAAGGCCATCGGTCAATTGGTTCTCGAGAAGAAGATTTTCAAAGGTTTTTACCATATATGGTCATGGCAGCCATACTGGTCATGTGACCTGGACCGTATGAATAAGTTTTTGTTCCCTCAACTCCTGGAGGCTCTATATGAAATTTGGTTTTAATTGGCCTAGGGGCTTTTGAGGAGATTGTTTGGAATTGTCAAAATATGAGAGTTCTGGGTCAAAGGTCAAAGAATGACCTTGACCTCTTGTACTCATAAATCTTCATGTCCTCATTAAGATGACTGTAGATACTAATTTTTAGCCCAAAATTTTCAACAGTTTCCAAGATATCTTATGTTCTAGCATTTTGCCATAGAAAAGCACAAAGTAGAAAATTTGACCTTACCGTAAAAAAGGTCAAGGTCAACCTAAGGTCATAATTTGAACAATCTTGGTAGTACTCGCGTACCTGATAATACATACCAAGTTTCAAGGCCATCGGCCTACTGGTTCTGGAGGAGAAGATTTTTTTTAGGTTTTTACCATATATGGGCATGGCGGCCATGTTGGTCATGTGACCAGGACCATTTGAACAATTTTTCGTTCCTAAGGTCCCAGGAGGCTACATATTAAATTTGGTTACAATTGGCCCAGTGGTTTCAGAGGAGAAGTCGTTTGAAAATGTTGACGGACGACGGACGGACGGACGGACGGACGGATGGACGGACGGACGACGACGGACGACGGAGCCTGACCATACTATAAGCTCCCCCGGAGCCTCTGGCTCAGGTGAGCTAAAAACGTCGTATGAAGGGTGATGCACTCTAATCGTGTCAACATTGAAATTAATACGTTCTTTCAGCGGGTTTGTGCCCATTGGATGTTTTGCCGCAACTGCAATACTTGAGACATGCCAAAATAATGCTATTTATACAATGTGCGGATTATCGGTGTAAAAGTGCAGCACCAGATCAGCCTGTGCATCCTCCCTGTTTAATAAACAGCTTCTTTCCTATTTTGTACTTGATGGATTCAGACATAACACATTGTTGGGCCCTTTTTACCACTTGAAATGGGGGAAAAAACACAAGCCTGTACATTCTGTACGTTCGAAAAGAAAATACTTGGATCATGAGGGCATGCTGTCGTTCTACGTCCACATGACGATATTTGGATCATAAGCTATTTGGATCATGAGGACATGTTGTCGTATCAGTTCACAGAGACGATATTTGAATCATAAGATATTTGGATCATGAGGACGTGCTGTCGTATCCATTCACAGAGACGATATTTGAATCATAAGGAATATATAAAGTGAATTTGGTCACACAGGCTGTAAACTTCGCAGACAAAGGCTGCTAAGTCCCCTTTGCTTCTTACTTTGTTTATTACGTAAGGAACAAAGTGGACTTAGTACACTCGGCTTGCGAAGATGACAGGCCTTATGATCATACATGCAGATCAGGAGTTGGGCTGTAAATGTACTAAGATAGCATGTGCGAATAGCGAAGACTCAGATAAGCCTGTGCATTCATTTCATCTCTATGTATGTATATGGCAAACCATAACGTTATGTTCTTTATTTCGTTACTGAAAGAAAGTGTGAACAAAAATGACTTAGGTCAGTCTGTGCATCCTCGCAGTTGATCTGGTAAATATAAATTTAAATAGTAAATGATTGGCGTCGCATGAAAAGATACCAAATCGGATGTGCGAAAAGGATTAAGACCAGCATGTGTATCTGATCAGTCGTGGGTGAAGCGCAGGTCTGCTGATCTAGCGAGGGATCTGGCGGTCCCGAGCTCCACTACCGGAGGCGTTCTCAATCGTAAACCGAGTTCCATTGCACAGAGTCTTTCATTATCACCCTTCCATCGTGCTGATATGACTGAAATACTGCTGAAAAGGACATAAAATCGCAAGTCATCAATCCATCCCTTTTTGATCGACGTCGTTCAAGGACAGGTAATATGACTAGCCACGTGCGTCTATTGTTGTGCTTTCGTTGCATAACTTTACATAGTGTTTGCAAGTTTTGTTACAGCTAAATAATTTTTGTTACCGGTGAGTGAGCAGCGTGTTTGTCCTGCGCCCCTTTTTGTACAATAGAAAAGTCTAGGGGAAGGTACAAAGATAACTCCGCCCTGACATTTCTTTTGGCTCAGTGTATAGAAGAATCCATAACTGAAATGTTGCATCCAAATATTTATGATAAACATGAAAAAGTTTAAGTTTCCGGTTCAACCCAAATAAGGTTATATTTTGAAGCCTATACAAATAAAGAAAAGCAAAAGCCGTAACTGAAATAAGTTTAAATATCACCTTTCTTCGGTTATAAGATGGGGCAGGTTTCCTCCAAACCAAAAAATCAGAGCTCTAGATAAGAGGGAGTATTTGGAGATAATTAGGGATAATTTGTGTTAATTCTGCATAAAAACATATGTTGTGACCCCTTATCTGAACCGTCTCGTCGAGACGGTTCAGATGAGGGGTCACAACATATGGTTTCAATGAGAAATAAGAAAAATTATCCTTCATTATCATCAGATACTCCCCCTTATCTAGAGCTCTGCAAAAAATCTAGATCCATCTTGGATGGCAGATTTAGACTTTTGGAATTGCTTTGGAAGGGAAAACATCTGACAGCAGAACAACTGACTTACATATTTGTGGCCATTTCTGACCGAGAAATACCCCAGTCTTATAGCCAAGGAAATAGGTAAACAAACAGATCTATTATACAACATTTTTTTATCCAGATATGTTTCTCTGTAATTTTTCTCCCACAAATCTGTATCTAACCTAACAGCATGGGCAAACAGGGTAGACTCAGATCAGCCTGTGCAGTCTGATCAGTCTTCCCCATTCACATGACTCCAGAAGAAAGTGAAAAGACATCTGTTTGTGCAAATAACCAGGCTGATTTGAGTATGTATGCACATGGCATCAGAATCAGAATCAGAATTGTTTACTGGTGATACGTCCAAGGACAATCATTCACCAGGACCTGTGAATCAGGGAAGCTAGTCCCTAGCCCTTATAAGAGAAGTAAACTTAGTAACTGAATCCTCTGCACCCTCAGCAGCAGAAATAAGTGAATCTTCCAGGGAATTCCAATCTCTAATAGTCTGGGGAAAGAAACTGGACTTGTAAGTGTCAGTCCCAGCCAATGGGGTTTGAAATGCCAGGGAATGATGATTCCTGGTACGCCTACTTGGGGGAACAAGGTCATTTATGGGTATACTGGCTACACCCCTCAGACCTTTGTACAGCATTATGAGTCTACTATCTTTCCTTCTCTTTTTTAGGGATTCCCACTTAAGTTTCTCCAGAATGCCAGTCATACTCCCAGTTTCATATGTGTAATTTCCCGTTACAAATCTAGCTGCCCTTTTCTGCACCTTCTCAAGTTCATCTTGAAGAAGTATACTTTGAGGGTCCCAAACTGAACTGCCATACTCCAGGACTGGACGCACCAGTCCCTTGTATGCTGACTCTTTAACATCTTGTGGACATGCTGCCAAGTTACGTCTGAGGAAGCCGAGAGTCCTATTAGCCTTTGTGAAAATATTGCTGACATGAGTGTTCCATTTCAAATCATTGGTAATGGTTATGCCGAGATACTTGATAGTTTCTACATTATTGAGGACCGTTCCCTCTAAGGTGTAGGAAGCATTGATCTTCTTGATCCGTTTCCTTGTAATTTGCATTATGTTGCATTTGACAGGTTGAAATCTCATGCCCCAACTCCTTGCCCAACAACCTAAACGATCTATATCCTCCTGAAGTTTCACCGTGTCTTCAATATCTCTGATTACACGATAGCAAACACAGTCGTCAGCAAAAAGTCTTAATTCCGAGTCAATATTTTCTATTATATCGTTAATGTACAACGAGAATAACAGTGGTCTAAGCACGGTGCCCTGGGGGACACCTGACAAAACCGGGGCCCAATCCGACTTAACTCCATTTACCACCACACGCTGCTGCCTGTAACAGAGAAAAGAATCTATCCATTTCAGAGTCTTCCCACCAATACCATAGCCGAATAGCTTACATTTAAGTAATTCATGAGGGGGAGTGTCAAAAGCTTTTTCGAAGTCCAAGATAAAAGTGTCAACCTGACCACCCTTATCCAAGATTTTAGCCCAGTCGTTTATCACTGTGATCAATTGAGTTTCGCAACTATGTTTCTTCCGAAATGCATGTTGTCTGTCTGACAAAAGTTTATGTTCATCCAAATGCGCCATAATATTAGAGCAGACAATGTGTTCGAGTAACTTGCATGGTACACAAGTTAGAGAAACCGGTCGGTAATTGCAAGCCAAAGACCTATCTCCTTTTTTGAAGAGTGGGCATATATTTGCAAGAGACCATTCCTTGGGGATTTCACCCGTGTCAATAGACTGTTGGAAGAGATGAGCAAATATTGGGCCTAATTCAGATGCTAGTTCCTTTAAGACTCTAGGATGCAATTCATCAGGTCCTAAAGCTTTTGATGGGTTCAAGCCCTTAAGAAGTTTCGTTACACCTTCTGCCGAAACATGAATGTCCTCCATGAAAGGAGCCGAGCGATTAAGAAGGGGGATTTGGGTGTGCTCACTTTTATTAAACACATCCGAAAACTGACTGTTAAATTCATCAGCCTGTTCCAACTCTGATTCGGCAACACCACCACCATTTCTCTTCTTTAGGGGCGGGATACCTTGAGTATCTTTCTTTTGACTATTAATGTACCTGTAGAAGTCTCTGGGATTAGCCTTTATGTCACCAACCAAGTTATTGACATACAAATCATGTTGCTTTTTCACATTAGCTTTAATTTCCCTTCTCAAAGATTCAAATTTTGACCTAAGTTTGCTACTGCCAGTCTTTTTGGCCTTCGCATGTGTCTTATTTCTTCTACGAATCTTTCTTCTTATCTCAGGGGTTATCCAAGGAACAGAAGAAGTTGACCTACTGGTTTTTGAAGGGATGTGCTTTTCAGCAGACTCCTGAATAAAGGAGGTTATCAAGTCAAAGTTTTCCTGAACCGAGCGATTGTCCGAGTAACCATTGAAGTACCTATGTTTTGCGAAGTCTGACACTTCTTTCCTCATTGATTCAAAGTCTCCCTTTTGGTACAAAAACACTTTCCTCCGAGGTTTCTTTTTTGGGGGGATATAAATTTTCAAAGTTCCTGAGATCACATCATGATCACTAAGTTTGTCTGGGGAATGTATTTCTTGGAACTGGCCAGGAAGCGAAGTGAGAATTAAATCCAAAGTGTTTTTCTCCCGAGTCGGGAAATTCACCAGTTGTTCTAAACCATGATCATTCATGACATCAATCAACATTTGTCCCTCTGACTGACTTAACACTGATCCTGCCTTATTAAGTCGGTCTGGCCAAGCAATATCCTTGAAGTTGAAATCCCCTAGTACATGAACTGAGGGGAGCTTATTTCCCTTGTGCTTTGTCCTAATATGATCTAACTGATCACGAAACAATTGAAATTCCTCACTTGAGCCACCAGGTTGGCGATACCAACTTGCAACATAATGGGAAGTTTTGTTTGCCAAAATTTTAACCCAAACTGATTCTGAGTCGTTTTCTATTTCTGACAAGGGCATGTGCGGAATGTCCTTATGAATGAGAAGCATCACTCCGCCACCATGGAGGTTCCTGTCCTTCCTGAATACATTGTAGGGGAATGTTTCAGGGAACAACTCCGAAGTTGCAACTGAACTGTCAATTTTTGTTTCCTGAATAGCCATAACATGAGGTTGGTGGACATCAAGGAAAGCTAATAAATCTAATTTCTTACCCCTAATACTGTTTATGTTCAAGCTAACAAGTTTCAAACCGCCAAAAGTCTTGCCATTAAAATTTGACTCATTTGAACTATTTGGTGAAAGTCTAACATTCTTATCCTTTGACAGTGGATTAAATCGATTCTCAGTCACTAGATTCAACTGATCATCAAAGAAGGAGTCCGAGAAGTTGAAAAATTCACATTTTGGACAAATCCATGTGCACCCAGAAGTCAATACATTTTCATAATCAGCGTCCGAAATAAAAGAGCATTCATTGTGAAGCCACAGTTCACAACCATCACATTGAACTGCCTTATGACCATTGAGAACCGCACGACTGCACAGGCCGCAGTCCGCCTTACAGTTTGTGCAATACCAATCACTACTGCCAGTCTCAATCGCTAACAGCTCATCATCTCCCAGATTTGAGCATTTTGCATGAAAGCATTTTTCGCAATCAATGCATTCAATCATTTTGTCCGATGATTTGCACATTTTTTTGCACAAACCACACTTAGACCTGGGACCTGGGTTTGTTTCGATGTCCCCAGCCAGAATAATCAAAAGAGCTAGGTTAGTGCCTTTTGATGAGGAAAAGCATCTTAACCTCTCTGAAGTTCTTCGATTTCCAAGTTTCCTTATTATAGTGAAACACTGCAAAGATCTGTCCGCAGACACTTCGCTACCAATTCTGCATTCCAAGTTTGGGTCCGGAGAGTCTGAACCTTGGTTTGACCATTTCCATAGAATAAAACCAATAACTACCACCACTGGAAACAAGAATGGGGGTCTTCTGACATGCATTTTAGACATTTCCTACCATTAACAAGACCAGCAACAATCCTGATTCTGAATTTTCGAGACAACAGAGCACTGACAGTTACAAAGAGCTAGTCAGATACTCTTCGAGTATGCATATGGTCCTTTTTTCTCTCTATGCCAATCAGTTGTTTTGTTTGCTGCCAGAGGCACTTCTATGTGGAAAAAGAAATATGAAACTAAAAAGGAAAAAAAAATATGCAGCTAAAATATACTAACGTAATGTTAGTTCTACAAAAATACAGTGGATTACGATAATAAAAGGGTGCTTTGTAAACAAGTGTTTCAATAAAGCAGGTTTAACTGCGTTATGAAAAAGTTGGCAGCTGACGGCTGAAGAACAAGAATTCCACAGAAAATAGTGTCTTGGCTACCTGTACATTGTCAAAAACAGAGCAAAATTATAACAAGACCTGTCACAGGGCCAGGATAGCTCGCCTGACAGCGCCTTGCCCATCACATAAAAAACTTTAACATAAAACATTTTGCTAACGCCGACGCTGACGCCGACGCTGGGGGTAGCCCAATAGCTCTTCCTGAACTTCCTTCAGGCGAGCTAAAAACACAACGCAAGTTTACCCAGCCTCTGCTAGTAGAAAAGTAATACCTTTGAATGGATGGATGGATGGATGGATGACTTCAAATTTTTACATCCTTTCTAACAGTATTTGAGTCATATCAGGATGATGAGTGGGTGATAATGAAAGACTGTGTGCAATGGAGCCCTCGTTAACGATTGAAAAGATTCACACCTACATTGGGGCTCAAACCTGGGACAGCCTGAACAGCAGGCCAGCGCTTAACCTACTGAGCTACCCAGTTTCTTCTAATACCTTTGTCTTGCTCCTGTAAATCGCATGTGAGACAAAAACATGAGCTACCATTCAACAGTTGAAAAAGGCTATACAAAGAACAATAGCTGTCTTGCAGCAGCATAGCTAGCCTGATTGTCTTGTTGAAAAATATGTTACAAAGCCAATTCCAAAACTGATATCCCCTCTAGAGCCTAAACTTGACACATACTTACTTCGTTGAAGTACAAGTTACTGTAATGACCCTAAATATTCCAACAGAAAGGTCTGAGCAAACATTGTAGACCCAGATCAAACTGCTCCTTCAGGAGCAGTTTGATCAGGGTCTACAACGTTTGCCATTTACTAAGCATCATTTTGATGCATTAATGTGTGTAGAATCAACTTTCTAAGAATTTTTGAACAATAATTGTTCAACTTCAAATGTCCAATATTTAAGGGTCAATACAGTACCTCAAAATGCTAAAGATAAAATCATTTAATGTGTATGGGTAAAAGTTCAGGTTTTTCTGCCATTTTTTTCAAGGGAGACTATTACGACTTCCTGTTTGCTTCCCTGGATGACAAACTCTGTCCTGTAGGAGTAGACCCTTTTGTTTTTGCAAGGGTTTAAAAATCAAGGGAAGCAAACAGGATGTCAAAAAGTTGTTTCCCTTTGTAAAAATGGAGACAAAACATGGAGGTGTACCCATTTACCTTAAACGCATGTTCAAATTTACACAATGACAATAAATTAACATATTATTCCAAATACTATTTACAGCAAATGACTATTACCAGCCCTGCAAAAATTACACTAATGAGCACAATTCACACAAATCGGTGTCATAACATATCTACAAAGAGTGATCAGATCACATGCATGCACAGACTGATATGAAGTTTCATTATTCACATAAACAATACAGTCCATTTTCTCAGAGCTCAGCTCAAGCATGTGAAACTAACATTTTATCAACTCATTTATAATACGCCCACACAAAACCTAGGAGCAGTCTGATCTAGGTCTGCTCTGCTTGCTCAGACCTATCTGTCCCAATATTTAGAATTGTTATGATTTTTGACGTATTTTTATTGGGTTGATAAAACATCAAGGTCTAGTATCTAAGTATGAATGTATTTTCACTGTTTTTACACCAATACTCAACATATTGACTAAACACATTTACAACTTATATATTCCACTAACACAAGATTTTTTTTCCATCAACAGACAAAAATCACCATGGATTTCACCAACCAAATTAAACTGTTTTATAAACTTAAAGAATCAAAAATGACGGTACATATGACAACATGTATACATCTGCACATAGACTGATGGAATGCTAAATGGTTAACATGAATACAATCGAACAGATCCTCATGCAACTGAGCAGTCAGAACTCTAGATAAGAGGGAGTATTTGATGATAACAACAGGATAATTTTTCTTATTTCCAACTGAAAATATATTTTGTGACCCCTCATCTGAACGATCTCACCAAGGCTGCTTATATGAGGGGTCCAAACATGCTTTTAACAGGACAGATTGCCTATTATAGGGCCTTGCCCATCACATAAAGAAACACTGAAGGTGATGCCAGGGTGCAACAGCTCTTTCTGCACTTTTGTACATATGAGCTAAACATTATTCCAGAATACCATTAAATTCTCCCCTTATCTGGACTTCTGCCTGAAATGTTTGAACATCTTTATAAAGCTTTTACATCATTTTAATGCTGACACTCTGCATTCACATACATCATATTGGGGGAGGTAAAATTTGTACGAAAATGCTGATTTAAAAATAAAGCCCTCTTTTCTCAATAGCTTGATGGGTACCATACTTACAGTGGAGCTTTTCTCTTCCAAACTGATACAAAGTATGTACATCAAAATAAAGCACACTGATTGGCTGCTTCTGAGCACATGCTTGGAAGCAGCCAATCACTGTGCTATATTTTGAGTTTTAGATTATACTCAAGTTTTATAACATCGAACCCAGTTGTATTCTGCTATAATATGAGTTTCTTTCCTTTCCCAAAAATCTGACATAATTGAGCCGCAACACGAGAAAACCAATAATGTGATTGTGCGCACCGCACAGCCTGGGCATCCAACAAGTTTGACCAGACTCTACGTTACATGCTCAAAGAGTAGCTAAGGATCTAAGCTTCCTGCATGCCCACAGCGAAGACTCTAGTCAGATTGGGCGGATGCCCAGGCTGATCTGACTCTGTGCTGGGCGCACAACCACTTTGTTGGTTTTCTTGTGTCGCAGCTCAATTATCTGGATTTTTTTTTTTTTTTTTTTGTTTTGGAAGGGGAAAATACATGGTCTTATATCCTAAAACAGAAACTACTCCATGAAAGTCTGCCATGGCCTGTCTTTTTTTCTTTTTTTATTTTCTTTTTATTTTTTTTTTCATTTGGGTCAATTAAGGTGTATGGATATACCTCCATGTTTTTCTACCATTTTTTCAAGGGAGAACACCTTTCTGGTTTCACGTTTGCTTCCCTGGACAACATGACCTTTCCAAAAGGGGTCTACTCTTAAAAGAAAGAATTTGCTCCTAGAGGAGCAAATTCTTTCCTTTAAGTAGACTCCTATATGAGAATGGAGGCAAAAGTAAAAGCAGAAGGGTTATGTCCCCTGAAAGCAAATCCATTCACCTTAAAAATTATGCTAACTCTCACACACTTATCCATGGATTTTTTCATTGTTTTTTGTAGAAATGCTGACAGAGTCAGGGCTCCATATAATGCCAAATCTGAGGTACATATAAATTATGTTTTTTTTTTAACCTACTGTGTTTATACCTGGTTTTTAGGACAGTGGACTTGTCCATCTTTATCATTTGAATTAGTCCATTTCTAGTTTTAGGGGTTTCTTATGAATGTTTTCACTTTTACTGTATTTTGCATAAAAATTCCTGTAAGCAAAACGTGTAGATAATGATAAAAGTTTAGATCCTTTAAGAGCAAAGAAAACATTCATAAGTAAGAAGTTGGGCCATACCGCGGTTTCGGCTATTCAAGCCTCATCAGTGACCCTTTAAATTTGGCACAAGGAGCCAGAGGAAAAAAACAGTAAATTTGCAGTTTTAACATGGCAGTCATCTCAAAGACTGATATAAGTCGAAAAATACCAAAATATTTCAAATTTGTTTAGAAAATGAATCTAAACGTATGATCATTTCTGACTTCTCAGAATATATTCAATGATCTCAAAGGACCAAAAGGAAAATATAATCTGCACTATAGATGAGTGCGGGGACCCTGATCAGAAGCTGTGTTCTGCAGCATCTGAACCCAGCCTGCTCTGTTTGCATATGTCCCAAAAATTGGTTTCTAGTCTAGAAACGGTTAAACACAGGGTATAATTGATTCCGCTAATTTTCACTTCCGGCAGAGACTGTACACCATATTTGGCTTCTGCCGAGACTGTCCGCGATCTCTTGCTTCCTGCAGAGACTTCTGTCCTCGAAAATTGGTTTCCTGCTGAGACTGTTCGCGTGACTCTGCTTCCTGCCGAGAGCCTCAGCAGGAAGCAGAATCATGCAGACAGTCTCTGCAGGAAGCCAGAGATCAAGGACAGTCTCGGCAGAAGCCAAATATGATGTACAGTCTCTGCAGGAAGAGAAAAATGAGCAGAATTGATTATACCCTGTGTTAAAGTAAACTTACATGTAATACACATTTTCTATCTCTTTTTTTTTTTCAACATTTACATTCTGATTTTTCACAAATTTTTCACCCTAAAATACTCATTTTTACCCCAAATTTTGAATTATCTTGAGCTGTCATGTAGAACAAAGGCACTAGCTTTGAGGAATAAGATGGGACATCTTCAATTCGTTTCTGAAGTATTCTATTGTCTTGTTTATTCCTACCATCACCGATACCTGAAACAGAAAAGAATATGAGACTCAACATGCTAAAACCAACAAAGTGGCACATTTGCCCAGCGAAGATTCGGATCAGCCTGGCAGCAACCCTGTCTGATCAGACTGATCAGTCTGCTCTAAAGGGTAGCTAAAGGTCTAAGCTTGCTCCATGCGGACAGCAAGCTCTGGTCAGACTGGGCAGATGCCCTGAGAATCTGAGTCTTTGCTGAGCACAGATGCAACTTTGTTGGTTTTGTCTTGTCGCAGCTCATATTGTCAAAGTCTGCACAATGAGACAGAAATGCCAGAGCAAACAAAGCAGAGACAGGCCTGATTAGGGTGTACACTATTTGCCATGACTTATTCAGTTTTACAAAAAAAAATCTCCCAAAAAGATGCATAAACAAGATTAATACTTAAAGTGCCAAAAAGCAAATGACAAAATGTACATCTGTTAAAGTTCAAAACAGGTTTCATCTGACTTTTATTGAAAATAGAATGTTATGCTATCTGCACTTCAACTCACCCTAGGTTTCCAACTGAGATGTTTCTGTGCTCTAGCAATGTCTGGTTTCCGTTTCTTTGGATCATCCTGCATTGCTGGTTTATGAATTATTTCACTGGAACCACCTGCAAAATTACCATATTTATTCAAATATTTCCAGTATCAGCAAAGACACAAACCCATTGACACCATGACCTTGGTCACCCATGTTAAGTAATATGTATGGACTTGGAAGTTGATCTAGTCACATATCGAATGGTTATATACATGTAGGGTTGCCACTTACCCTTCACGTCAAAATTTCCTGACTTTTCAACAAATTTTAACTGTTTTCAATACCCTTTTACAAATCCAAAAGTTGATTTAACTCTTTACTCTATCAGTGCTATCAGTATCACAGGAAACTGGGGGTTACTCTTAAAGGAAAGAATTTGCTCCCCAGAAGATAAAGTTCTTTTCTTTGCTTAAGAGTAGCCTCCAATGAGGAGGAAGATGTGCCTAGACAATCTCTCATGAAAGTACATCCTTTCCCCTTGAACAGAATGAGAATACTTTCTGAAGACTGCCGTAGCCACTTATCAAATTCCCAAACTTTTCCCTGACCATTAATGTCCTGTCCAAATTTACCTGACCAACCACAAAATTCCCTGACCTGAAAAACGAGTCATTTTCCAGATGTTTTTCTCTGATCGTGGCAACTCAGAGGTGCTATCAACAGAAATGGAAAATATAAGCAAAGAATCTAAACTTAATGCAAAACTTTAATGCAAATGCTAACCTACAACTGTACAGATGGACATCTCAAGAATGGACAAGCTGAAACTATACAGACCCTGACTTTCAACTGGGGTATTACTAATCAAAAGTAACTCACCAATATATTTTTTAATGATATCAGCAAACTGTCTTATTGTGTATTCATCTGGATTCCCAAGATTTACAGGAAGACTGTAATTACTGTTCATTAATGCTTCAAGCCCGTCCACAAGGTCGTTAACATACTGGAATGACCGCGTCTGTTCACCTTCACCATAAATCTGTTCAATATAATAAATATCATTAAATATGTTGCCTGAATTAGCAAATTGTTTAGGAGATAACTGTACTCAAAATTGTCTATTGGGATAAGTCAGATCTTTGTTTAAGGTCGCGAATTTTATTTTATGGCGACATACAAGCCGAGCCTTAAGCCAACATTTGTGGCCATATAACCTGTGATTTACCTTCCAAAATGACAATTTCCAATACAGTTATCCTTATTCCAATGCACTTTTTCATGTTTTTATCTTTAAAAGAGACTACAATGCACTCAGTTTAGTACTTTCAGCAAGAACTAATTTAGGACATCAGCCAATCACAAGTGACATTTCATTATGATGTTAGGTTTGCGACAGTAAACAGTTTGCATTTTAATATATTTCTCAACTTCAACGGTGAAATAAGTCAATTCCAGGGCTCGGCTGTTCAAAGCATTGTTAGCTTAACGAAGTCGCTAGTCGAGGATTCGTTTACATGTAGTCTTACAGAACTCAGAAAATCAATTCAGGTAATATTTTTTGCCGAAAAATTGTGAGGAGCTTCAAGCTCCACTTTTTTTTTAGCAAAAAAAAAAAACAGTGGTTTTACATAATTATATTATGTTTAAAAATCTACAGTCTCATTAACTCACGACGACGTTAGTTTTGAACAACTGGGCCCAGACAATTAGAGACAAAAGGGACAGAAAAATAATACTGTTTTAGTCACCTAAAGGACCTTCTAGCAGTTGCAAAAATATTCTACAGACCCACCAGAAAATATCAGACTAGGAGCACAGCAAACATTAAAACTTTTTAAGGATGACCACCCCATCCCCCCACTGCCTGAGGACACTACAACAGAGGGCCAGGACCATCACCCCACTCATAGAATGGAACTTACTGTGATTGGCTGGTTTTGTAATGCTTGAAGAATAAAGTTGCTCACTACACGTCCATCATTCATATGCATTCTAGGTCCAAATGTATTGAATATTCTGGCTACCCGAATCTCAACATGTTCCTGTAGAATAAAATGTGCGAATAATCTATAAAATACAGTATTTATTACATTTATAACAACGATTCTAACACAGCATGCCTATAGAAGCAATGGAAATTTTCTAGTTTGTTCTAAACAAACAGCGTCAGAATGCTTTTCCTTTACATTTTGATGGTACTGCATCTGTCGGAAGAAATGCATGGAAAAGAAATGCACAGACGTTTGTTACAGTCAAAACTGTTTGTGTGACTGATTGTTCATGAGCTAAAAAGATTTTTCTGCCATTTTATATGCTAGAATCCAAATAAATCAGCTCTAGCAGTGAACTGTTAAGTAATAATTCACTGTTTGTCAGTCAGTTGTCAGTAGATATATCACTCGTGCTCAGTGCTTGTGATATGATCTACTTTACAACTGACCTCAAAACAAAGAATTATACTCGGCAATTCATTGCTAGAGCTAATCAATTTCTTGAATAAGTTATTTTCTCTTTGAGAAAGAAAAAAAGTCAGTAACTAAATTATTACCTGTTTCTGATATGCATAACACATGGTCTCTGAGACCCTCTTTCCCTCATCATAACATGCCCGAGGTCCTATAGGGTTTACATGGCCCCAGTAATCTTCAGTTTGGGGATGAACTTCAGGGTCTGTGAAATGATGAAAAAACAATTAAGTAGTTTGTCTCTTCTTTACTTTTTAATAACTGAGAAATTTCAAGTGAACTAATCAACTCAAAACGTATTTATTCCTGAAATAACAGCTTCTAAAATAAATTTTAACTTTGCACTAAAATAACATGAATGATAATGTCAATGTTGACAATTAGAATTCACTTTTTATAGTATCTTGAACACGATCATTAATTTGATAAAGATATGTACCTATTCATCCCATTATAAGATAGGGTTTTTCCTTCCTTTCAAAACAATCCTAAAGATCCAGATCCATCTACAAAACAGATCTAGATTTTTGGCATTGTTTAGGAACAAAAAAAGTCCATCTTCTAGCTGAGTTACCTAGGACTGATTTACATATCTGGGGTTATTCCAAAAAAGAAATCCCATCTTGTAACTAAATAAATATGAAAGTTCCAATATAAACATTTTCTTTTAAAACATACCTCCATAAACTTCTGATGTGGATGCTAACAAAAGCCTTGCTCTGCATCTTTTAGCTAACCCTGCCAAAATTAACAAAAAGCCATAATATGAATGTACGAACATATCCTTCTAACAAATTATCTTTCTGTCTGCTTTGGTGTTCCATAGTGGTTTGCTTATTAACTGAGTTTCTTGATCATTAGTAATTTGCTGCAGAGGAGTGATTTATCAATCACAATTTGACCTAGTTGAAGTTTCACTTCTTAATGAGTACAAAAGCATACTGTTATGTCCAGTTTATGCATTATATTGTGTTTTTAATGTTCCTTTGAAACCTTGACCTATATTTTATGATTATATACCTGTGTATGAAATATGAATCCAATACACTAATCTTTTCAAAAGATATATAGAATGAGAAACCATTTGTACATATGTATGGACAGCAGTGATACCATTCCCCCCTCCCCACCACCACCACCACCCCACTACCACCTTATTGAAAATGGCGGGGGCATAACACATAATAACAGTATATAGGTGAATGGGAATGCAACTCTAATATGTTTTGCCTCCCTTCTCAGTACGTTGGTCAACTCTTAAAAGAAAGAATATGATCCTCTAGGACCAAATTCTTTCTTTAAAGAGTAGACAGCATTTCAAAGAGCTACCTCATCCAGAGAAGCAAACATGAATTCATGCAATACAACATTATTTTAGCCATAGAAGCAGAGGGCGTTTATTAGAGCAGGGACATTTGTTAGGATTAATACAGTACTTACCTAACATATTGAGTGTCCCAACTGTGTTAGTCTTGAGTGTTTTCACCGGGTTATACATATAGTTGGGAGGAGATGCTGGTGATGCCAGGTGATAGATCTGGTCAACTGAAAACAATAGGATAACCAGAATCAGAACAAGAAGTAAATGGGATTAATTAGCGGTTAACTTTACTCACAATTTTCATTTCGAGTGGTACATGGTCTGTTTTATGGTTGCCAATGGCATTTTATGGCAATGCAAAGTTGACAATTTACCTCACCAGCTTTGCCGTAAAAAGTAAATTGTGCACGTAACACTGAGAATTTATGTCCCCCCAAACAGTTTAAAACTGAATACAGGTATCCCCTTTTAATGCACTTTTTCATATTTTCACCTTTCAGAGAGCACCATAAAATTATCTAAATGTTGGGACAGACAGGTCTGAGCAAACAGTGCAGATCCAGAACAGACTGCTCCAAAAGGAGCAGTCTGATCAGGGTCTACACTGTTTGCCATTTGGACATACTCCACAAAAAAGAACTGGCTCATTTTTAGACAAATACTGGTATATCGTAACTCAGTGTTGATAACTTTTCTGTAACAGCTTGAGTATAAGAAAGATATCACTAAAATCACTTAACATTTAGACAGGATTGTGAAGGAAATCTCTTTGTAACAGATTGCATATGAAAAACATCCCGAGACATGTTACATCACAATACATGTAATACTAACAGTTTATTTTGAATGATCTGATAGTTTACAATGAAATTAATTACTTGATTCTTCTCTCGGGCTTACATGTAAAAAATCAAGTGATCAAGATGGTATGCTTTTGCAAGACCAGGGTGCCCACTCTTTGTTGGAAACAAAATTCCCTGACTTTTCCCGGCCAAATTCCATTTTTCCCTGACCAAAAGGTCATTATTTAACTGTCACAGCCTTCCACTTCAGTCCTAAGGTTTGCATGCAGTGCTGGTTTTGGGAAGCAGAAAAATCAGCAAAGCAGCCGATAGATTTCAAAGCTTTGGCAAGCGTTGCAACAATACATACTGGGACACTTCAACCATCAAATGTTTGTATCTTTTTGTCCAAAAAGTATAAATTTCCCTGATCTTTCCCTGACTTTTTAGCATTTTAGGATTTCCCTGACCATTTTTCAAAATTCCCTGACATTTCCCTGACCTTGAAGAAAATTCAAATTTCCCTGACTTTTCCCTGACCAGTGGACACCCTGAAGACGATAGATTTCCTAGATGAAAGCAAAAATACAACCCCAGTAATACTGAGCCATCAGGGTTGCAACTTATCCTCCACTGCAAAATTCCCTGACGTTTCCCTGACATTTCACAGTTTTTCATACCCTTCAATGGATCTGTTAGTTGTCTTACTCATTAATTTAACAGAGATAACTGTATCACTTACATTGGGGATTACTCTTTGAAGGGAAAGAATTTGCTCCCAAATAACTATTGGGGGTTACTCTTTAAAGGGAAAGAATTTGCTCCCAAATAAATATTGGGGGTTACTCTTTAAAGGGAAAGAATTTGCTCCCTACTGGGAGCAAATTCTTTCCTTTAAGAGTAGCCCCAAATAAGAAGGTAAAAAGAGAAGATGTGCCTGGACTGTCTCACTAAAAAGTACATCTTTTCTCCTTGAACAGAATAAATCCACCTGAAGACTGCTATAGCCACTAATTTTCAAATTCCCCAACTTTTCAAGTCCTTTCCAAATTTTCCTGGCCAATCACAAAATTGCCTGACTTTTCCCTGATTGATTGATTTATTGCTTCACGTCCATAGTAAACAGCTATGGTCATGTCGGGACAGTCAGTTAACCTAACCACACTATTCCTTGGCAGGCTTAGACCTCCTAAGCCGTTAACCAGTACTAAGAGCACATATTTCCGCCATTAACTGACAACTGCCCTTCTTGAATCAGCGGAAGGGAAAGAATCAATCTCCACAAAAGTGGCCGGACCGTGTATCAAACATGGAACACATTACTTAGCAAAACAGCAGATTTGCTAATATTAGTGAAAATAAAACTCCTTCTATATAGAAGCAGTCACATAGCTATGGTAAAATAAGGAACTTTGTTCTTAATCCCTTCTTATCTGAAGCATGGCAGTTTGATCAGGGTCTCCTAAACTATCCCTAAAACCCTTCTTATCTGGGCCAAGTTGTTCAAAGCATTGTTAGCCTAACAAGCTCTTTAAGAGGTAAACTTGTTTATTGTATTATGACTTTATAGCCAAATACACTGATATTTTTTGTTGACAATACGTGAGAAGTTTTTGCACTGCAAAAGCTTCTCACATTTTTGTGACAAAAAATAGTGGCACATTTGAGATATTAAGGTTTGAAATTTTAACGTCTCATTAACTAATGATGTCGTTAGTTTTGAACAATTGGGCCCTGGAGTACAGCTAGACCTCAGCTTACCTTCAATAAAGAGAGGATGTACAATGTCAGCGTGGATGAGTTCGAAATTCTGATGGCCAATCCAATGTTCCACATTCTTTTTACGTCCCGTGAAGAAATTATCAACCACTGTGACCTCGTGACCCTGCATCATCAACTTGTCTACCAGATGGGAACCGACAAATCCCGCCCCACCTGCCACCTGCAAATATATAATGATCACTTTTATTCAGCTGACAAGTACTGTCAAAAGACATTCCAATGCACTTACACATGCAACGTGATGTCTGATTGGATAACGTCAAAAATTTGTGACAGTATATCCTGTGATATACTGTCGCAAATCCGACGTCATTATAAAACATCGCTTCTGATTGGCTGACGTCTGGTTTTACGTTGCTGAAAGCACTTACGATGGGTGCAAAGTAGTACACTTTGAAAGGTGAAAAAGTGCATTAGAATGGTGATAACTGTATTGAAAATTGTCATTTGGGGAGGTAAATCATCGGTTTTATGGTCGCAAATTGCGTTTTACTGCTCCGCTGGCGCGTGGCCGTAAAACGAAATTTCCAACCATAAAACCGACGATTTACCTCCCCAAATGACAATTTTCAATACAGTTATCCCCTAAATATAGCAAGCCTAATGGTGCTTGACCAAATGGAGCAATTTCAATAAGTGCCACAACTCTAGTAACTGTTGTTGTCTATCTGTAAGCACTATTCTGCTGCTTATGGCCTCTTGGTACATCTGGTGTGTGCAACTATGGCTATGTTCCATTAAGCCACCTGGGGAACATCGTTACGGGAATTGAAACAACAACAATATGTACATCCAGAACACTCTGGTTCTTTAAGTGCTTGTTATCATGCATGCACACGTACATGTAGTGCCCAAACGAAGTCAATCATGAGCCCCAGTAGCTCAGTTGGTTAAGTGCTGGCCTGCTGATCTAGTGGTCCTGGCTTTGAGCCCCGCTGTAGGCAGGAATCCTTTAAATCGTAAACAGGGTTCCACTGCACACAGCCTTTCATCATAACCCACTGATCGTCTAGATACGACTGTATGCTGTTAAAAAGGACGTAAAATTGCAAATCATCAATCCTAAAGCTAACTGTACACTTGATATATTGTACCAGGTTTAATGACAGTAGGTATCATACCATAGCTTTCATTGTTCACTGAACCATGAAATGCAGATCAATATAACTTATGAGGTCAGTCGCAATTCAGCGTGATGAAAATTCATTAAATAAGGCATAATTACTGGACTATGTAACTATGACCTACTGACAGTATGAGATCATTTGCAGGGTCAGACAGAACCATCATTCAAAAATATGATGCATATCTATTCAATAATGCTTCAGAAATAAGACAAAATCATTGAACCATGAAATATAGGTCAAAGTGAACTACAAGACATAATTAGATGACAAAATGGACTCATCCAATATACATGTATAACAACAGAATGGTCCACTAGGCATGAATGGTTTAAAGGAGACTGAACGAAAGCTGTCTCTGAATGATCCATCATCTTAACATCCATGCAGGCCCTTATCCACCTAGCCCCTTATTCACCCAGCCCCTATTTACAACTATGTAATCAGTGTCGATACTCAATAAACATACCAATATCCTCTTCCTGTCTTTGTAGTTCAGAAATGCTACCTCAGGGTAAATTTTACGCCTGGAATATTGAAATAAACATGTTTTCCGTCAACATGACAACAACAACAAAAAGAAAACACCCAAACATGCTAAAACATGTTTAAACATGTTCCAATAATTTCAGGAAATTCAATGTCATCACCAAAGTTACTATATTTATTTGGTTATAAGACTCAAGCTTTTCCCTTTCAAACTCAAAACTCAAGATCCATCTTATAAGATGGCTCTACATTTTCAGGATTGTTCGGGAAGGGAAACTCTCATCTTATGGTTGAACTTAAAGATTTACTCCCTTGATAATAATAACAAAAAATGATTTGAAGAAACATTTCATGCAATACCTCCGACATAGTCTAAATATATATGTGTATATTTGAAATAAAGTTTAGATAATAGTATCTGATAAAAGTGACTTTAAACAAAAAACAAGCTTTTTTAAACTATCGTGGACCATGCTCGATATCGCATTATTGGAAAAAATAATTTATTCAAAGGTCACAATCACGTGCACAAATAAGAAAAATACCTGTACATAATCATATGACACATGTGGTCAAAATCTATGTTCTTACAGGCCGTGAGGAAATAGGTAATTTGCATTTTAATTTGAAGATTATTTTTCATTCCACATTTATCGAAAAAAAAAACTTGTACAGTTTATTATTAGACTATTACGTATTGTCTATCGAAATTTTGTTAAAATATTTGTTTCTGAAAACATGAAATAAACAAGGGAGACAATCTTTAAATAAAACTGATTTAATATTCGGACTCTTTCTTGAGAGGGTAAAACCCAGTACTGCAGCTAAATAATACAAATACACATAATATAAATCTTACCCTTTTTCAAGTTCCACAACCCGCTGTTTCAATTTTTCTATCTCTTCATATGTATCTTGCTGCTGCACCACTCTCGTGTCAGACAAATGAGTGTCACGTTTTTTATTGTCCATGACTTGGCTGAATAACAAAATAAACGTTTATTGTCAGTGACTTGACTGTAAAAGCACAAAAGTGTTGTCAATGACTTGTCTGAAATAACGAAAATTGTTGTCAGTGACATGGCTGAAATAACAAATATTGTCACTGACTTAACTATGTTTATTGCCAGTGACTTGACTGCAAAAAAACAAAAGTGTTGTCAGTGACTTGTCCGAAATAACAAATATCACTGACTAAACTGAAATAACAAAATAAATGTTTATTGTCAGTGACTTGACTGCAAAAACACAAAACAGTGTTGTCAGTGAATTGTCTGAAATAACAAATACCGACACTGACTTAAACTGAAATAGACTGGCTCCCATCGTGTTTTTTCCTTAAAATTTATGCTCGGCACATACATCGTTTAATTTCAAGCCTGTGGTGAGGGATATACTATCATAAAATATGACAATGTGTGTAAAAAGAAAAAATTAAACGACGGCAGAGAGTCTAAAACTGAAATAACAATATAAGTGTTTATTGTCAATGACTTGCTCCCATCTCATAGAAGAATTTAAATAAAACTGATTTAACATTCAGGTTGAAAAGATGCAGTTGGAATGGCACGGTCTGCACTGTTTGCTCAGACAAGTTTGTCCCAATATTTAGTTTTTTATACAGTAATATTACACAAGGAAATAGCTTTTAACTCGTCTACTCACAAATACTAGCCTACAGCAGCTGTCAGTTGCAGCTTTTAATTAAACCAACAAACAATATTTTGTAAAATCAATACAAACAATTTTAACACATTCTGTTATGGTTATCATACAAGTGGCTTGCAGCGGCTAGCAAATGTATTTGTATAAGGCTATCAAAAATAGTATAATTTTGTTGCTATTCTGTTTGACAGATATATTGCTGTATGTATTCAAAGACCGGAGTTCAGGAGTTTATCCTTACAAGATTAACGAACACCCTTTTCTGTAATTCAGCTATAAAATGGGTTTTTCAGTTCCAAAAAAATTCTCGAGGGTTTGAATGGGGTTTAAAGATAAACGATTAACGATTGTTTTTTAATGATTAAAGATTAAAGGCCTTTTTTACTGATTAGCAATTTTGGGGGCTTAAAATTCAATCATTAAGCCAATACATTCAAAAACAGGCCCGCATCCAGACCACCACATACTGGCGGGGCTCTGGATAACTGGTGGGGCTGGGAGGTGCCGAGATGTATGTGTGCATGTGGAGGAAGGGGCTTGAAAATATATGACATAATTAGGGATCAATTTGATGAGACTTTTTGATAATGTCATTTTTGCCTTGAAATACATGTAATATGTTTTGATATCTCATTAGAATCACCTCGCCAAGGCGATTCTAATAAGATGTCACAACTTACATGTATATATGGTGAGGTCAGGGCTCGGGAAAACCGGATTTCTTTCGGTCCCAGACCAAAATTCAGAAATTGGGACCGATTGGAAACAGCCCAAAGCCCCAAAAAATCGGTCCCATACTGGCCCAATACTTAGGAAATTTTCTCCGATCCTTCCGACACACGGCCGTTTGATCTTGTCCCGACGTATGAAATATCGCCACTGTCTTTAAAATTCTAGCACGTGTCATAACTAATCGGATTAACGCAGGTGTTAGCCAGACGAAAAGACCGCCTACGGGCCAATCGAGATTGTCCGTATGATGCACTGAACCACGTCGGACCGCCTACCTGTCAATAACAAGTGTCATAATGACGCGCACTCTTACGACAGTCTACAAAACAACTTATCAAAATCACGATGACTGGGCTTTGGGATGAAAGGTGTCCATCTTTTTTCACGATCGCGAGAATGTAACTGACCTGTATGTGTAGGGCGTATGCCGACTTCAAAAGTTTGTGAATGTATCCATAACAGAGGAATGCTGACGAATGTATTGACAAAGTCTGTCCGAAGTTCATTCATATTTGCATTTGCCCTTACGCATACAACGGATAGTCTTTCATGTTTCATACTGTGTGCAATGGAGTTTTTAGGAATACCAACCTATTCCGCGAAAAGTGTAGATTCAAAACGAAGATACATTGTTAGTATTAAGTCACTATTTCCGACACGTTATGGTCTACGCTCTTGTAAAAATATACAATGTTTTGAATAATGGAACTATAAAATATGAAAATGGAAACGTCCATTTCACCGATTTCCTAGTTGTATCGTCATATCGTCATGCAGACCAGTGCGAAAATAATGCCCATCAGTGCACACACAAAAAAAAAATAAAAAAAAATAGCACATTTTGATCAGGGTCTACGCGATTATATTGGGTATAATACTAACGGTAGCGTTGATATGCAATTACCCGCTCATTTATGGGTCAAGCACGTTTTGTCTTTGATGTAAAGATAAAAGACGCCGCTGTGAGTATAACGTAAGCGGTGTCATTCTAACTGTATGATGGCTAAAGGTACATCAGTACACACACAGATGACTAACAATCATACCAGCCAGTGCAACTAAGCAGTCAGACCGGTCTTTCTTGTTCGCATCTAACATGAATAATAATGAACGGCGACCTAGCGACAACCGAATACTTCGGCGGAAGCTAGTCAATATACACTCTTCACGCGTTCCATAAGTCACCATTGCCGACGCGGCCCATTCGGCGGCAGTGGGGGGGGAAATTATGCAATTTGGGTACGTTAAACAGTACAACCATCATAACTTGGGCGAGTTAATGCTCAGGACTTACGTATTGTTCACAAACAAACAGGAATGACCGTCAATTTTAATGCAATGGGCTTCAACAGGTTGTCTCCCCTGTCCACCTGTCAATCAAGTGTGATGTCTTCTGTCACGTCCGCTTTGCCTACGAACATGTTCTAGTCTTGTATTGGCTTCTACACGCGTAGTTAAACGTCTTAAAATGTTTGAAACCAAGAACTCCACCAAACACAACAATGTAAAACCATTGTACTGAAATCGGGATTAATTCATAGGACTTCGCTTGTTGTCATTAGTTTTCGTGACAGGTATCAATTTCTTTTCCCGGTGGAAATTAGTTAGGTGATGACGTCATCGGCTGGACCGATTCATTTTTCAATATTTCCCGAGCCCTGGGTGAGGTGATTCTAATGAGATGTCACAACATACACTTTAATCTAACCACAAGGATAAATTACCTCAAACTGTCATCAGATCCAAAGCCCATCCCCCTGGATCCCGGCTGCCAAAATATACTAATTTTTATGAAAATGGCTCTGTTGATTACCGTACTGATCAAAGGGCTACAATCTTAATGATTAGAGATTTTTAGTCACAGCCAGACCCTCATTCTTAAGATCTGGATCCATTTTACATGATGGATCTAGAGCTTTGAAATTGTTTTTGAAGGGAAAACCCCATGTTATAAGTACAAAAATAGTATTATTTCTCTTTGCCATAATTCATAAATTACAGTTTCTTTGATATAAACACCCCAGGCAACTATCAAATGATCACAGTATTTGAGAAAGCCACTGCCCAAGGGATTTTCTTAAATAATAACAGGAAGTAGACCAAAAAGTAGCCACCATTTAAATCTGAATATACGGCCATAGGCCATGTGTCACACAATGTCTTTACTTGACTTTATTCAGCGGATGCATGTTATTTGGCCATCAAATCCAACAGACAAATGGCTATGATAAAACCAGAAAATTGCAGGCCCGGATCCAGACCACTGCCTATTGGTGGGACTCTAGATAACTGGTTGGGCTGGGAAGTACCGAGATTTAATGTGTGTGTTTTTTTGTATGTTTTTTTCCGGGGGGGGGGGGGGGGGGGGGGGGGGTGGCTTGATGAAAATGTATGACATAATTTTTGTGCCTTGAAATATGTGTTGTAATATCTCATTAGAATCGCCTCGCCTAGGTGATTCTAATGAGATGCCACAACATATATTTTAATCTAACCACATAAATAAAGTATCTCAAACTGTCATCAGACACTCCTTATTATCTACAGGCCCACAATATATACATAAAACAGCGGCCCAGATGATGGGGTTGAAGCCCCAAAGCCCAACTCCTGGGTTTGGGGCTGAATTGTGTCTGTGAGACATGAATGATGCCCCCATCCAACACCTGTCAATGGGCAGAGTATTCACAGGGTATAATCGATTCCACCAATTTTCGCTTCCTGCAGAGACTACATCATATTTGGCTTCTGCCGAGACTGTCCGCGATCTCTTGCTTCCTGCCGAGACTTCTGTACATGATAAATGGCTTCCTGCAGAGACTGTCCGCGTGATTCTGCTTCCTGCTGAGGCTCTCGGCAGGAAGCAGAATCATGCGGACAGTCTCTGCAGAAGCCATTTATCATGTACTCTGGGCAGGAAGCAGAGTCATGCTCTGAAGTGCAAAAAGCACCCAAATTGACTAAATTCAGAAGACAGAAACAAAAGCACTCCAAATTGACTAAGTTCAGAAGACAGAAACAACTGTCATTCCCTCATCCTCAACCGCTAAATGAGCTGCAACAAGAGAAAACCAACAAAGTAGTTGTGCGCCCAGTGCAGACACAGATCAGCCTGGGCATCCACCATGTCTGATCAGACCCTCCGCTAAGCCCTTAAAGGGTAGCTAAGGGTCTGATCTACCTCCATGCGGACAGCAAAGACTCTGATCAGACTGGGCGGATGCCCAGTCTGGTCTGAGTCTGCGCTGGGCGCACAGTCACTTTGTTGGTTTTGTCATGTCGCGGCTCAAATATATTTAGTGTAAATCTGTGAATGGTGCTCAGAGATTTCCCCAGACCATTAAGGCATGTCGCTTGCAACAAGCCTTCCTGTTCTAATTACCTATGCAACATGCCTTAATTTCCAATGAAAATTTATAAAAATGCTATTATTTTCATTTCTTAGCCAGTAAAGTTGTTTAAATACATCAATTAATTATTTTATAATGTAAATTTAGGCTAATTTTGATAAAGAATTGCTTAAAAGGATTTTAAGAATAATTCAACAAGTCAGAATCTGATTTTTCTGTTAAAAGTGACATGCGGTTTGAAATTTCTGGGGAGAACACTGGGTGCTAATAGAATAAAAGAACTTACATTTCCATTTCACCAGCAGATGAGGAGAACTTTGAATATCCAACTGAAAAAGAAATAAAATAAACAGAATTAAAGTAGATGGTTTCACTTAGGTATGGATTTAGGGGAACCCCCGATACTCAAAACTGTCATTTGGAGAGGTAAATCGTTTTTCATGGACTCAAATTACATTTTACGGCAATGGGACGCTCTCCAAATGACCAATTTCAATAGTTATCCCCAATGTAATGCATTTTTTTTTCACATATTCACCTTTCGAGGACACTCTAAGTGTGCACCCAAAGCAAGCACTTTCAACAAAGTTAAAACAGACCTCAGCCAATGAGAAGCAATGTTTTGTAATGAAGTCATGTTTCCAACAGTAATTCACAGGATACAATGTCGCAAATTTTGACGTTATCCAATCAGGTGTCACTGCACATCATAAGTGCATAAGAATTGGTCCAAAACAGGCCCTGTCTGCATGCAGGGTATATCAAATTCTTTGCACTAAATGCCCCCATATACCCTAATGCGCTTAATTATTGGGACACCTAAAATAATTTTCCATTTGTTCCAAACGGAAAATTCATTATTTTTAGGTGTCCCAATATATACACACATTACGGTAACAAGAATTCCGAGCAATGAGGTATCTCCCGTCTGCGTATTTTCACAAAGCAGTGGAAAGCGCAAAAACTTAAAGTTTATGCGGCTGTAAACCAAGACACCTGAATTTCGCTTCTGCTAATCACAGGTGAGACAGAATCTGTAATTGAAACCTCTTTTGGATGCTGATGCCAACGCCAAGGTGACAACAACAGCTTTCCTTTACCTCCATGTAGACAAACTAACAAGAACTGTCTATGAACAGGATAGCTTGGTTCACTCCAGAGCACCAGATATAATGGGTATTTGAGGATATTTCTGAGATAATTTCTTTATTTCTCAATGAAAACTTATGTTATGACCCCTAATTAGAACCGTCTTGGTGAGACAGCTTTAATGAGGGGTCACAACATACTAGGTTTTCACTGAGAAAATTCTATTTCTATTCTATCCCATAACCTGAGAAAATTATAATTATCCAAAAATCATCCGTTACCCCTTCTTATCTGGAGCTCTGTGCAGTGTCACTCCCACATGCTCTTTAACCAAAACATTTGACCAAAATATTTATTGGTGTTCAATGCTGTTGCGGACCCTAACTTATGTACAGGTGAGCTTAAATTGGGTTATACAAGCAATATCAGAGCTCCAAATAGGATGGGGTATTGAAATAATTCAAAGATAATTTCTTTCATTTCTCAGCAAAAACATAAGTTGGGGCCCCTCATTAGAACCGTCTCACCAAGACGGTTCTAATGAGGGGTCACAACATTTGTTTTTAGGGAGAATTATGGATAATTATCCCAAATTATCTACTACCCAATCTTACCTGGAGCACTTAATATCATACCTGTAAGAAAGACTGTCTTTCTGTGCTTGCAAGCATCCACAGTGACTGTTTCGTGTGACTTGCACAGGCAGGTCAGTGCTCTATATAAGTGTATCTTTAACTTTTCAAGGCCTACTGAACAGGACCCCTAACCTAAAAATGCAACTCTGCCACGGTTTACAGACTCTTTTTTCAAAAAGATGTAAAAAATTTCAAAAGACACCAGCGGTGCACCATGTTTACTGACATTTAAATATAGGTACTGGAATGCATGGGTGACTTTCAATTTTACGCCCTTCTCAACAGTATTTCAGTTATTTTAGGATAATCGAAGGTTGATAATGAATGAATTATAAAGGGTGTGTGCAAATATTCAGCCCAATTAATGGCTTAAAAGATTTCCGCCTCCTGCAGGAATTGAACCCGGACTGAAACAATAATCGATGGATTTTACCCAACATCGAACTTGACCTGTATTTTATGATTATATAGCTGTGTATGAAATATGAATTCAATACACCAATGCTTTCAAAGGATATTGAACGGAAACCATTTTGTCCGGGACGTACGTACATACACTACGTACGTACATACGCACCGACAGCGGTGATACTATACGCCTCCCCCATTTTTAATGGCGGGGGCATAAAAACAACATAAGAAAACATATTTGGCCTTTCTGTGAAAAGTTCAAGTTCAACAAGGGTCATCAACTGAACAACACAGTATATGTACATGAATCACAAACGCTGTGTACCAGGTTCCCAAGCCATCAGCAGTTTGGTTCCGAAAAGGACTGACGGATGGATGACTTGCGTTTTTGCATTCTTTTAATGCTATTTCAGTCATATCAGGATGGTGGGAGGGTGATAATGAAAGGTTTAGTGCAATGGAATCTTAAAAACATTTCCCCCTCCAGCAGGTCTCAAACCAGGAGCCACTAGATCAGCAATGAGGCGAGTTTTTAATGTACACAGCTATTGGCAGGGGCTCCTTCCTGAACAGTAAATTTTCAGATGTTTTTACCATTCTTTTGTGGGCATGACAATGAGCTTGGTACCACAGAGCTCTAGATAAGAGGTGTATTTGATGATAATTGAGGGATAATTTTCTTTATTTCTCACTGAAACCATATGTTGTGACCCCCCATCTGAACTGTCTCATTGAGACGGTTCAGATGAAGGGTCACAACATATGTTTTTATCCAGAATTAACAAAAATTATCCCTAATTATCTTCAAATACTCCCTCTTATCTAGGGCTCTGTACCATTTAAATAGATACTAGACCTCAGTGCTTCAGCAGAGTCAGGTATTCTCAAATCATGCCTTTATTTGACAGGGTTTTGAGCCACCATGCAGAGGAACATTTATCAGAGCTTAAGATAAGAGGGGTATTTGATGATAATTGAGGTATAATTTTTTTTATTTCTCATTGAAACCATATGTTGTGACCCTTCATCTGAACCGTCTCTTTGAGACGGTTCATATGAGGGGTCACAACATATGTTTTTATGCAGAACTAACAAAAACTAGAAATGTTTTTCAGAGAAAAACTGATGTCCCCCTACCAGCCAATTTCCCATCCCCTCTAATGAATAAAAAGCCTGTACAAATAAAATATCTATGCAAGTTTGGACAAAATCCATCCGCTGGTTCTAAAGATATCCTACATAGAGGACTATGTGCTTCAAAAATGGGTCCAGGTCACCAACTACTAAATGTGTCTTAAACCTGTCACATCGATACATTCATCATGCAAGTCTGATGAATATCCATCCACTGGTTCAAGATCGCTGCGGTTTGCCAGGGTACTATTAGGGTTTCTAACGGTGCTTGTACGGTGTCTGTACGGACCATCTACGAATTCACGACTGTGCAAGGCTGCAGCACTACGGACAACAAGGGTATTCCACGGTCGCATTACGGACGCTTACCATGCTACTACGGTTCGATACGGAGCTAGTGCGACCAAGCCGGTAGCGCCAGGGGCTCCTACGATTGTATACAGTTTAACCATGGTCATGATAATGTTTTTTGCTGATGATGTTTAATTTATTTGTAGGCAAGGGAAGTATATATGACATTATATAATACTAAATTTTTCGTAAAATGTGCAGCAAAAATTTCGAAATTCGGTTAACAAAATAAAAATCTTGTACTAAAATTTAATTTTGAGGATGCATTTTGCAATGACAAGGAAAGTCATCCAAGATCATAAACTTTCGAGTCTGGAAACTTTTTTCACTTAAATGAAAAGCGAGTTTTCGTAGTGAAAAAACTACCACGGTTGTCTACCAATACTGACGGAAAGCCAGGGATAATCACGGATTCACTACAGTACTGAAGGGCTACGAATGAGCAGGATTCTGTTACGGTTGCGCTACGGTTTAGGCCACGCCCACAAGCCACCACGGTTCACCATGGAAGTTTTAAAACAGTTTAAAATTTCCGTAGTTACTCCCAGATTACCATGGTTCTTCAGGGATCATTATGGAACATGAGGGATGCAACTTCGGTGCTACTACGAATCACGACGGTGTGCTACAGCTTCTGAAACCGTGGTGAACCATGAATGTGTGACTGGGGCTTTAGTTTTGAACAACTGAGCCCTGCAGAGCTTCAGATAAAAGGAATTATCGAGGATAAGTCAAAGATAAATGTCTTTATGGAGACATAATATGGATAAACACCCCTAAATTATCTGGTAACTCCTTCCTATCTAAAGCAATGAGATTATCTTTTATTTCTTATTTCTCATCAAAACCATGTGTTGTGACCCCTCATCTGAACCATGACGGTTCAGATGAGGGGTCACAACATATGTTTTTATGCAGAATTAACAAAAATTATCCGTAATTATCACCAAATACCCCCTCTTATCTATTGCTCTGGTATTCCTTAACCTATGGCACATATTCAAAGGTAAAGGTACATTTTCTTTTGGTTTGACTTACCAATGAAGGACTGATGTTGTGTGAAAAGGGACCTTGAGCCATATGCCAGCAGTATCATATTCAAACTGCCTGCAGATTTCTGCAAATACCGCAGTCTTCAACCACTTCTCAGTTTTTAAACTTGCAAGGATCTAGAGATTGAGTGTGTTAAAAAGGAAGACTCTGATCGGACGCTGCAGATGTTCAGGCTGTACTGAGTCTTGCATTTCATTCCACTATAATATATGCAGTCACACCCGTATCAATATGGGCAACATTCATATGAAAAATAGGTTAATCTCTTTCTCAAGGTTAATTCTTTAATAAATTATGTTTTTATAAACCACTGAACTTTTTTTTTTTGGACTTTTTTTTAACTATCTTTAAAGCAGAGCAAAATTTACATACATACTGGCATAATCTTGACAGAGCCTTAGATGAGAAAGGTATTTGATGATAATTGAGGGATAATTTTTATTTCTCATTGAAACCATATGTTGTGACCCCTAATCTGAACCGTCTCATCGAGACGGTTCAGACGAGGGGTCACAACATATGCTTTTTTGTAGAAATAGCAAAAATTATCCTGAATTATCACCAAGTACTCCCTCTTATCTAGAGCTCTGTACTGATGCTGTAAATTTTACTCAACCTCCTTAAATTGTTAATGGAATTCTTACCGACCCTGTTGTCTGGACACAAAATATCTATCCTACTATCCCTTAGTGGGTTTCAATTTGCAAGTGTCAAAATCTTTTAAAAGAACTGTACCTGTAGGGAGCCGGTTCCACAAAACAAGTCATTGGGAAATAAAAGGCCATCGGCCAAGTATCACCTGATGTTTGAAATGTGTCACAAACTGCAGCCCTTCATACAGTTCCAGAGCAACTGTATGGCCAAAAACAGAAAAGACATGTTCCAAATTACTGGGCCTCTATGAGGTTATGAAATACTTAAGTTCAGAACTTGGCATATATATGTGTAAAATCAGGTTACTGAAACTTTAGGCCCTTACAGAATGCCCAACACATCAAGACTGTATACCCAATAACAAAATAACAAGGGCCATAATCAGCAAATATGAATCTGATGAAAAATGAACAATGTGTTAAGAAAACTCAGTCCATTAATAGTTCTGGAGTTATCCCTTTACCTTTAAGTGAATGTCTATTATCTATGAAAAGGGAATAACTCTGTCACTAATAAATTTAGCACATCCTAACAATAATCAGAATAATCAATTAACAAAATGCTAAAAGCATACCAAAATTCAGCTATCTCGGTCCAATGGTTAAAAAAGTTGGAAAAATGCCAAAAAATGACAAAGGGCTATGTTACGCAGAAGGTTTTACACACGGTCGACACGGGTGTAGAGCCTTATGCGTCGCCAGGACGGCGGAGGGTGACTTCCGGTTAAAGGGTTATCTACTAGTGTAATACACTAACAAGGAAACTCTAACAACGTTAGAATTTTTTAAGTTTATATATAATGTAAATTCTATATACAACAATACAATTTACAACTGTCACAATTACAATAATATACAACACATATCAGTTCATGCCGCTGGCCCAAGTAAGGTGTTTGTTTCAAATCTGTAATCGATTTGCGTACAATACGCAAATAGATTACCGTCTGACGTCAACACCGTACTCGGCTCAGCGCCATGAACTAAAGGAAAACACAAAGGACAGAAAACGTTAGTTTGAGCTCATACAAAAAAACAAGGCCTTATGTTGGTAGACTTCACTTTGTCGTTCCCTGGATCATGTCATGGGCCAGTCCATATATCATGAGGAACACCAACTTATAATTACACGTGCACGCTTATATACTGGTCGCTTCCTGGATCGTACCAGGGACCAGTCTATATATATATTAATACACCTTAGTGGACGAACACTGTCCCACACTTGATGTGACCTTCAGATCTTATCACAGAATCTGGCAAAACTGTGCTAACCACTTCCGCCTACATTTTGTGCTTCCCGCCTCTGCTTAGGAACCATGCACAAACGGCGTTGTAACTGCCTCTACCCGGGTTGGTATTAACCTGGAGACATATCGATTCTCCAGGTGAGACGTGGCTCTAAGCCCTAACAGCTGACTGCCGGACTTGATGTGCCCTTCTAGGTCTTAACACAGAATCTGGGCACACAACAATATAACATCCATCAAGAATTAAACAGCCACGTCTAACTTTTCATTAAAAGATAGGCGTATAAATACTATGCGTCTCACATTAAAATCATGCAACACGCTTTCCACAATCAAAAGACTCGTGCAGGTATTCACCTTAAAATCATGCAATACGCTGTCCACGAGAGGTATTCACAAACAACCCATGCATAACGTAGCCACAATTTCCGTAAATGTTTTATTACCACAGTTACCCTAAAAACTGTAGCTCTACTGATTGAAAGAATTAAAATAATTTTGACGACATAGTCGACGATCGGATCCATTTCGTAACAGGCTATAACTTTGTTAAAAATAGGACAATTGAAATTCAGAACTCACATGCACATCTTTATATTATGACGAAACATTCTGCACAGTTTCAAGTCAATCTGATATATGATGTGGCAAGTCTTTTAAATTCAGTTGCAGGGAAAAGGTCCGAGTCAGCAAGGGCCATAACTCCACCAAAAATGGCCAGAACAAAAATCAAAAACCACATGCACATCTTCATATAACATGAATACAATCTGTAAAATTTCAAATCAATCCTATGAAAGATGTAGGAGGGGGGACAAGATTTCGGACGGACCGAAAGACGGATGCACTCACAGATGGAGGACGGTCATTTCTATAGTCCCCCTCCACTTATCTCAGGTGATAAAAAGAAATACTGATAATAATCTGTAGTAGCGTGTACTTGGCGGAAACTTAGTGGATGCATATGACACGGTAATCTGATGGGACCCTCAAAATATGAAGGCACTGGCATGGCAACATGAGCATACATGATCTTATAGAACATCGCGAGACAAGCATCATATCAGTGATTTTCTAAGGAGCGCCAACCGAGGTTACTCGGCATCTCAGTTACACTATCATATGAGGAATATCTACTTGTCACCCATCTGGCAGTCCTTCTTTGCAACATTTCCACTTTTTGAATATTCTGTTTTGTGAAAGGGCTCCAGACAATGGAGGCATACTCAACCTGGGATCAGACTAACATTATATAGGCTAATTCCTTTACAGGCTTATTTTTAGTTATAACATTTCTTTAACAAAACCTAAAGTTCTATTAGCCTTGTCTATAATTTCATTTATGTGGGTATTCCAGCTAAGATCTTTAGATATGTTTACCCCAAGGTACTTTGCACTGTCAACAGCCTCCAGAATCTCCCCATGGAGGGTATACTGGGAAGTGATGGGTTGTCTGGATTTGCTGGTCTTTACTAAAACCCGGAACGGAACAAGGAATGGAACTGAATATGGAATAGACCATGGATCAGAATGAAGTATGGAATGGAACATGGAGCGGAACAAAATATGGAATAGAACAGAATACGGTTTTAAAATGGAATGGAATATACTTCTGTTCTGAGATTGGACTACCGTAATCGACCTTATTAGCGCCATGTGCGCTTAACTTTTTCAAAATGGTGGCAAGTACTTGTAGTAAACTTTCTTTCTTATAAGCCCACATTTTAATAGGTTGTTATATATTAAAGGGAACGAATTTAATGGTAAAGCATCAGAGAAAAGCTGCTAATAGGCAGCTTTTCTCTGATGCTTAACCTTTAAATTCGTATGGTCATAGAAGGAAGCTTTAGAAGTAAAAATATGAAATATTCTATTGCATTTTCAGCTCTTGTCAACAAGCAAACAAAGGGATAAACCAGTAAAAAATATGCGCATTTATAGTCCCATGCCTCACAAATTCCCATGGTATGCGCTTATAGGGGCATGTGCGCTAATTAGGTAGAATACGGTATGTTCCATAGAGAACATTATTTCCTGTTCCACGGGACCACGTCCATGGTGTTCCATTTCATAGTCTAGTATAAGAACATCACATTTTATACCTGTCTGCTGAGATTTGATGCTGAACAGAAATAAAATAGCAGATAGATAAGTTCAATTACCCATGTCAATTTAATAAAACAACAGAAATGTGTTGTGTAGCTACAAATATTATGCTAAGGCCAAAAAAAAAAAATGTCTTGTTTCACATACGGCCATTTGATCTTGTCCCGACGTACAAAATATCGCCACTGGCTTAAAAATTCTAGCATGTGTCATAATTAATAGGATTACCACAGGTGTCAGCCAGGCGAAAAGACCGCCTACGGCCAGGCTACAGGCCAATCGAGATTGTCCGTATGGAGCACTGAAACAGGTAACACACGTCGGACCGCCTACCTCTCAATAACAAGTGTCAAAACAACGCCCACTTGTAGATTCAACCTCTTACAACAGTCTGCAAAACAACTGATCAAATCACAATGACTGAGACTGAGCGTTTGGATAAAAGTTGTCCATCTTTTTTTACTATCGTGAGAATGTAACTGACCTGTATGTGTAGGGCATATACATGCTGTCTTCAAAAGTTTGTGAATGTAGCCATAACACACGAATACTGAAGCATGTATTGACAAACTCTGTCCGAAGTTTTTACGAACACAACATTCATATTGACGTTTGCCCAAACAACGGAAGGTCTTGTCATGATCCATACTGTCTTCAATGGAGTTTTTAGGAATATGAACCTCTTCCGTGAAAAGCGAAGATACACTGTTAAAACAGTCGCTATTTCCGCACGTTATGGTCCACACTCTGGTATAATATACATTGTTTTAATTAATGGTACTTTTAAAATACGAATATTGAAACGTCCATTTCACCGATTTTCTAGTTGAATCGTCATATCGTCATGCAACCCAGTGCGAAAATAATGCCGAACAGTGCACAAAAATAGCGCATTCTGATCAGGGTCTACGTGATTATAAAATCGGTATAATACTAACGGTAGCGTTGATATGCAATTACCTGCTCGTTTAGGGGTCAAGCACGTTTTGCTTTGGTGTTAATATCAAAGATGCTGCTGTGAGTATAACGCGTGCCGTGCGCAGTGTCATTTTAACAGTGAGGCGGCTAAAGGTACCTCAGTACACACACTGATAACTAACAATCTTATCAGCCAGCGCAACTAAGCAGTAAGACCGGTCTTTCTTGTTCGCATCTAACATGAATAATAATGAACATCGACCTAAAGACAACCGAGTTCTTCGGCGGAAGCCTGTCAATATACGCTCTTCACACGTTCCGTAAGTCACCTATTTTAGACGCGACCCATTCGGCGGCAATGAAAGGGAATATTATGCAGTAACAGACAGTGCAACCATCGTAACTTGGGCAAATCCCCAGTTTTTAGAATGCTCAGGCCTTACGAGGGAAGCCTGAGCATTTGCATCAGGCTTCCCTTCGTAGAACAAAAAAGTTCACTATGGGAGAGAGAGAGAGAGAGAGAGAAAGTGGTAGGGGGGGGGGGGGGGGGGGGGTAAAAATAACCATGCATAAGTCACTCCTAAAAACTTCCAAAAAATTCTCTCAATACGTCCAAATCTGACACCATGGAAGTCTGGACTTCCAAATTTTGAAAGTTAGTGGAAGCCCTGCTTCCATCAAGATGGTGTCGTTGTTGCTGGCGATAATTTACATCCTATATTATAATCTTCCATGAGGTCCTCTGGGTTTCTGCAGGCATCAAACCTCTAGGCTAGTTCAACAGCTGAAAAGACGAACATATTACATGCTAAAACCTATTAGCATCTATCGCAAAATGTTTGGAGAAGGTTTAAAAAAATTCTCTAAAAAAAACATTTCCTACCTACCGACCCTATTTTTTTTGGTGACGTTTCCGGAAACAAGACATTTTTTTTGGCCTAATTGTTATTCACTTTGCAATTTTGGCATATGAATTCTCTGCTATCAGATATAGATGTATTAAATCCAACACACTGTGGATGGTATTCTCAGCCACATGTCTCACAGTCAAGGTTGGCCGGGAAATACCGGTGGCGGGAATTCCCAATGGTAATTACCGGTAATTACCGTCCTGGGAAATACTCCAAATTTGGCCAAGGTGGGAAATACTGGGAAATATGAAATTTCAGAGCTGTTTTGCTCAAAATATTCTATCATATTTCTTTAAATTTAAGCTGATAGCACATATTTTTTATCATTTATATGCATATCATGCAAATAGGTTGTAAATTCCAGGATTGGTCCATGCCAGAGGACACAGCAGATGATTCTTGGTTGTGTCAAAGGCAATAATGTCAAAGAAAATTGCCTTTGAAATTCTTATTTATTAACATAACAGACTGTAGAATCCCTTCTTTAATCACTTAACAGTGTGGACTCAACATTGTATTTGTAAACACAAGATCTTTTTTATCATTTGGTTCTCATACAAATGTATACACTAAACTGAGCTGCAGTTTTACTTAAAACTTTTTGCCCGGTCCATCGAATTACCCCAAACCACCCCAAACCACCCCAAAACACCCCAAACCACCCCAAACCGCCCATAAAAACACCCCAAACCACCAAAATCAAATCACTCCAAACCAAATTTGGTATTTTGCAGGAACTTACACCGCTTTAGAAATGTTTGCTCATACTAAAATTATTCATAATTGAGGATAATTGATTTACACTTGCAGCTATACGGAAGAATTGTTGTTACCAATATGTAGGCTATGTATTTGTGTATGTGTGCTAATCCATGAATCTTAATGGTATATAACATGCATATACTTCAGGTGCATGAAAGCACACGTGCTAGCATACATATATGCAGACATGCAAGCATATATATATATGTCTACATAATGGCATACATACATATACCACTACGTTAATTATTATCAGCACATAGCATATGAAAATCGAATTTTCTGCATAAAAAAGTTAATGTTTATTTTTCTATTTTATAATTTTTAAGTTATAAAAAGCATAAACAAAAGGTTTGCAAGGTATTTTAACCTAAAACAAAACTAGAAAAAGTGGTTTGGGGTGATTTTTAGGCGGTTTGGGGTGGTTTGGGGTGTTTTGGGGTGGTTTGGGGTAATTCGATGGACCCCTTTTTGCCTGGTTCAGGGGTCAGCAATAAATCTATATATATACAAAGCAGACACAGAGAAGTTTTGCAACATTTTCTGACTTTAAGAGAGAAGTTTTATTCCAAATTTTGGATTTCCTATATGTTTTATACATTTTGACTTCTGGCTCAGCTCAAAATAGGGTAAAGTGAGTCAGCTTAAGGAGACATTTTCTTGCATGTATCCCTGAGTTTGTCACCTGATTAATTAAACAATAATGTGTGGACATTGTGGTCCAAAGGTTACCTGATGAAGTACTGTATTGTCTTTTTTTTCTCCCAAAGGCTTATCAAGAGAATATCTATCTTATTTATTTATGCTTATGCTTCCTATTGTAAGTAATGACCAAACACCACTGAAGGTGTGAAAAATAATTCAATTGTCTTGATTCAACTGATAGGTGACAATTACTATAGATACTGTTATAACAACTTTCTGATAGACAGAGACAACTGTACATGCAGACTGTTGAAGGATCTCTTTCAGATTTTTATTCTTCGGACAGTTGGTATAAGAAACTAATTTGATTGCATTTGCAGATCTAAACAATATTTTATCTGTATCTAAATTGTTTGATGTTTAAATAAAAGGATTATTTTTTTTTGCTTTGTATATATATAGTTTCATGGCTGTTATAAAACATATTTAAAACTTTCTAGGTGGAGAGAGACCAATTTCCCAGTAATTCCCGGGAATTACCAGTATTTCCCGGGAATTACCAGTATTTCCCACCGTCCTCAGTGATTTTTTTACAAATCTCCTTCTTTGAGTCCCAGGACTCACAAGACCTAAAATCTTTGCATCCCAAGCTCAAGGGTTTGCATCTTTATTGGGATGCAAAAGCAATATTTTCTCTGCATCCCAAACTTAAAGGGCTTCAAAGGACAAGCCCTATAAGTAAAAAATAACCAACGTCAAGCTCCTGTGGTCACAGGAATAAACTAAATCACCTGTTGTCTCATTGTCAGACAGCGTATTGGATTTGGAGACATCCGTTGTCATTTCGGATTCGGAAGTTTGATCGGTCGCATCATGATCTGCAACATCTGGCCTTGGGTGTTTGTCTTGCCCAAGAAGACCAAATAATGTTTGCTGCTTTGATACAAGTTTGATCTTTTTCTTGTTTTTCGGAGGCATGATTACTTATTGACCCGGTGTATTGATAAAAGTTTGCACTTAGGTAAAAGACATCACCGTGGTCGATAATACTATGTTCCTCCGGTACTGGACAACTACTATTGATTATTGGTATTACAGGTAGACTTCGGTATTTAGCGGGAGTAGGAAAGACTATGGTACTATTTTTTACCAGTAATATAACAATCTGCTAATGCACCGTTGCTATATTCTTAAAACGAAAGTAGCTTTGTAAACGAAGCCGAAATCAGAAGTTGGACTACTGATCGGCTATTTTTATGCATCCCTGAACGCAGCCAAGGAAATATTTTGCATCCTCTGAGAAAATTATGCGTCTAGGACGCAGGACGCAGGGGTAAAAAAATCACTGCGTCCTGGGAAATATGAGTATTTCCCGTCTTTTTGCCAACCTTGCTCACAGTATACATAAAAAAGTTCAAGTATCAGGCATTTATCAGCATGTGCTGACATTTCTTTTAAAAAGTCCGAAAGTTGTCGTATCTTTTCTTGTTCAGTTGTGAAATTCACCAATTATTCCTGTTGTTCCATGTCTTGTTTTGCTTGTTCCATGCATCATTCCAGGTCTCTTGTTGTTCCATGTGTTGTTCCATACGTTGCTCCAGATCTTCTTCTTGTTCCATGTATTGTTCAAAGTCTTCTTGCTGTTCCATGCCTTACTCCAATGTGTTGTTCCCGGTTTTCTCGTTGTTCCATGCCTTGTTCCAGGTTTCCAACGAAACATCTCCAGGTCGCGGGCGCTTTCATCCTGGCTTCTGGGGTTTTGGTTCTCTTACACTCTTGAATATTAAAGTCTACTCCCTTGGGCAGGACAGACAACATCCTAACGTCCTCAGAGTTGCTTCTAGGACTTTTTCAAATTGGGCCAACTCCCCCACTAGACTCCAAAAAAGGGGCCAATGCCTAAAGAGAATGGGAAACCATACGGCATTGCGAAAATACAACAGATATTCTCAAATAAACATTGTTTTTGAACATAAATTAAGTCGATACAAGTCTGGCAAAACATTTCTTTATCCATTTTGCGAAGAAACGGCCATTTCTCCAGCCATTTCTGTTGGAATGAGTGTTCAAATTTCTGCTTCTTTTTTGGTGGATCCGATGCATTTTCAGAGGCCAATGTAGGAACCTCCTCTGAATCAGATTTGTCAGATTTATCCGTTTGTTCGATCACAACCCAAGACCGAATCAACTTCTGCGAATTTTTCTATCTCCGAGACAAAATGAAAGTACAAAGGTATGCGCGCGCAGTGGGGAAAATCCAATTATTCATCATGTGATCCGTCTGGGCCATTACAGTGCTTGACACTCCCTAGATTAATGTGGTGGCCCAAAAGTTCAGCAGGCCACATTTTCAGTGGCCCAAATTAGCCACTAGCTGAATATCCGATGCATTTCTTATTGCCAGACAGGTAAATTTGAGCCACTAAAGTTCATAATTTGAAACTTTTTGGTGGCCCCAGACAAAATTTAGGCGCATTTGGCCACTGGGCCACTGGCTGTTTCCAGCACTGGCCAATAGAATTATAGTCTCGGGAAATTAGCAGGAAAAAACGGAAATAGACGATGATTTAAAGGAACCAAATGTTCCATGAAAGAACCCCAATACGCACGGAAATACCAAAACTGCGCCGCACCTCGGCACTTTGCGGGATTTACTACGCAGCCAATCCAAAATTTCGGGCCAATAATGTAAAATAAGCGGGATTATCACACTCCCGCGCCCTAGAAGCAACTCTGCGTCCTTTATATTGCAGTTCTGATGCCGTCTCTTCATTGTAGTGGTTCGCTGTCATTCCAGATTGTGTTCCACACGCTCCGAGATCATCAATATCTTAGATTTCATGCTATTTTTAGCTTAAAATTAGCATTTAGTCAAGTGCTATTGTTTCACAATATGCAGTTTGTTCCGAGAGATAAGCTACTTCAGATCCAAGATAATCTGCAACTTTCATTCTGCATTTAAGAAGGTTTTATGCTAATTTTAGCTTTTAGTAAATATTGTTCCGCAGATATGCAGTTTGTCCAGAGATAGAGCTATGCCACTTCCGTTCCGAACTTGTTCTTGACATTGTTAAGTTCCATGTTCCATTTGGAGTTTTAGTAATAGGCAGATTTGCTTATATGCAGCACCGGCACTTGCTTGAGCCTAAATCACTTCAAAGTCCTATTCATCTAGATCTATTTATTTATGTTTGACTGTTTGCAAAGATCAAAGACAGCTCAATATGTCATGTCATGCTTACCTAAAACAATTACAAGAACAACAACAGCTGTAACCAATTTGTGTGACTTCATCTTTTTTATGCACAAAAGTCTTACAACCATCACAAATTCTTTTAGTTAGAAAATACCCGTGACAATCATGTTACACATGAATTTTTCTTTTGACTGGGTTCCAGATACTTACTTCCTCAAATATCAAGTCGGGAACCAGATGTATTAGATTTGGTCAAATTATGGTGCGAATTTACTTTACTATGTAAATATACCTTTTCAATCGTCTTCTCTCTTGTCAAACCTCTGCATAGGCTATTACTAAAACCTTGTACCGCATCGCACCGCATCGCACTGAGGTAAAATAGTGTACCGCACCGCCGAAGATTTCCGAACACTACCGAATTTTACGGACTCTACCGTGGGCAAAGGGTATGTTTCTAAGTATATGCTGATTTTGTAAATAAGTTTTTTTATTAGACATGTTAATGTACTGGAATTATATACCTATTCAAATCAAGTTGAAACCTTGATTGCCCAACCTCAAAAAGGATTTTAGTATAGGTTTTATCCATTTCAAAAAAACTCTCAAGATATCAACTATCACATGGTGGTCCCTGGCGTTTAGATTTGGTTAGTTTTACTGATAAAAAGACTGCAATTTACTTTCAATATAATTTATATTTTAAGGTAACTTTATCTGTATAATTTCCTAGATTTAAACAAATCGCATATACATAAATCTATCGGGATTTTTTCTTACAGGCGTCGGAAGTAGCTCTTAAAAGCATGTATGTGTTGCAATCACCAGATAAATACATGTATAAATTCTTTGGAGAAAAAGCCTAGACAGTATAATGAAAATTTGCCATTATGCATGCACAGAAAATATTCAAAGTATTTGAATTGAGGGTTTGCTTGCAGAGAACGGAAAAGTGAACCTATGTGTAACTGGAGTATATTTTACTATATTTTAGCTTATTATTATTATTATGCAGGCCCGTCGCCGTGTAGTGAAAACTGGTCCGGCGGGGGATATCAGCGAGTGCCGAAGGCACGAGGGGGGAGAGCACGAGAGGGGATTTCCCCCTCTCGTAAGGGGGTTCGGGGGACCTCCCCCCGAGAAAATTTTTTGATTTATGGGCGTCTCTATGTGCGTTTTAGATGCATTTTTGGATACGTTTGTGGCCAAATTTCAGTCGTTTTGGTCACGAAGTTTTGCTAGTTAAATACGAAAAAGAACAAACGTAAGGCTCAAGAAGATCTTTGACAACTATTTCGACCCCTCTGCGAGTCTCATCAGGCGCTGGCATCAATGTCTGCGTTCAAGCAAAATTAAGCCTGATACAGATATAATCCCCACTATATAGTTGTTTTATTTTTATTTTTTGTTTTATTTATTATTAGATAGCCACGGCCTACTGTCAAACCACGACGGCTGAAAACTTCTCTACTCCGGCCTTTTTAGCTCACCTGAGCCAGCGGCTCCGGGGGAGCTTATAGGATGGTAAGGCTCCGGCGTCCGTCGTCCGTCGTCCGTCCGTCGTCCGTCCGTCCGTCCGTCCGTCCGTCAACAATTTCAAACGACTTCTCCTCTGAAACCACTGGGCCAATTGTAACCAAATTTCATATGTAGCCTCTAGGGGACTTAGGAACGAAAAGTTGTTCAAACGGTCCTGGTCACATGACCAACATGGCCGCCACGCCCATATATGGTAAAAACCTAGAAAAATCTTCTTCTCCAGAACCAATAGGCTGATGGCCTTGAAACTTGGTATGTAGCATTGGGTACGCGAGTACTACCAAGATTGTTCAAATTATGACCTTGGGTTGACCTTGACCTTTTTTACGGTAAGGTCAAATTTGCATTCTGTAGCTTTTATATGGGAAAATGCTAGAACATAAGATTTCTTGGAAACTGTTGAAGATTTAGACCTGAAAATTGGTATATACAGTCATCTGAATGGGTACATGAAAATTAATGCGTACAAGAGGTCAAGGTCATTGTTTGACCTTTGACCCTGGTCTCTCATATTTTGATAGTTTCACACGTCTCCTCAAAAGCCATTAGGCCAATTGTAACCGAATTTCACACAGAGCCTCTAGGGGGCAGGGGAACGAAAATTTGTTCAAACGGACTGGGTCACATGACCAACATGGCCGCCATGCCCATATATGGTAAAAACCTTTAAAATCTTCTTCTCCAGAACCAATAGGCCAATGGCCTTGAAACTTGGTATGTAGCATCAGGTACGCGAGTACTACCAAGATTGTTCAAATTATGACCTTGGGTTGACCTTGACCTTTTTTACGGTAAGGTAAAATTGCTTTTTTAGCTTTTATATGGGAAAATGCTAGAACATAAGATTTCTTGGAAACTGTTGAAGATTTAAACCTGAAAAATGGCATATACAGTCATCTAAATGAGTACATGAAAATTTATATGTACAAGAGGTCAAGGTCATTGTTTGACCTGAGACCCTGGTCTCTCATATTGTGACAATTTCACACATCTGCTCAAAAGCCACTGGGCCAATTGTAACCAAATTTCATACAGAGCCTCTAGGGGCTGAGGGAAAGAAAATTTGTTCAGTCTTGGTCATTGACCAACATGGCCGCCATGCCCATATATAGCAAAAACCTTTACAAATCTCATTCTCAAGAACCAAGTGATCGATGGCCTTGAAACTTGGTATATAGCATCAGGTACTTGAGTACTATCAAGATTGTTCAAATGATGACCTTGGGCTGACTTGACCTTTTACAAGGCAAGGTCAAGTATGGGAAAATGGTAGAACATAAGAGAGAAGATTTTGGCCTAAAAATTGGTATATACAGTCGTCTTAGTTAGTACATGGAAGGTTTGCAGGTACAAGAGGTCAAGGTCATCCTTTGACCTCTGACCCATATCTCTTATATTTTGACAATTTAAGACGTCTCCTCAAAAGCCACAGGACCAATTATAACCAAATATCATACACAGCCTCCAGGGGCTGATAATACGAAAATTTATCAAGCGGTCTAGGTCACATGACCTACATGGCCACCATACACAGGTGAGCGATTCAGGGCCTCATGGCCCTCTTGTTTACAAACAAATGTACGTTGTGGGAACCGAAACGTCTTGGGCTGATTTGGAACAGGTGGCACTTGTATATCAATAATGGAATAACAACATTGACATGGAACTTTCGGTACAGTCTCAGGACTTAGAATGCTCATACATGTACATTCAAAATGTTTTATATACTTTGGCGCCCGAAATGTTCTTTAATTTAGAGTAATTAGAAAAATACGTTGAGGGATTAAAACTTTCTTCTGTTGCGTCGAGAAAAAACATGCCGCTGTATTTTGTTTTCATACCATTGTTGATATACAAAAAACAAAACGAAGAAGTTCTTTAATACATTCTGGATTAAAGAGTTTATCATGTCTTTGATAAATCGTCCACTGAAAATAATCCTTTAACGATTATGAAATTAATCAAGCAGGTGTCATTATAATAACTGCATTCTTTTGCACGGTGTGTGACTGCATGTTTTCTCACCTTGGCCAGGTTTATTGAAGACACGAGCAACGAGCGTCATTGATAATTTCATCGATAAATTGCGGCACTTTTGATGATGCGCTTTACTAAAATCACAGGTAAGCACGAAAGAAAAATCGGCTGAAAAGAAAAAAAAGTGGTACGGCAGATAGCATACTCGGCCAAAAAAGTGGTCCGGCGCTCGCCGGACCTGCCGGACCGGCGACGACGGCCTTGTTATGTCTTGGTTTTCTTATTGTATATATTATATCAGTTTTTGGCGTACCAACAAATGAGTTGTATGCTTACAAGCTTTTTGGTAAAGCTACTTCTTGTTGAAAATCTTTTCCACGTGAAAAGCAATTATTGGTAAAATCTGGTTGGCTGTCTGTGAGTTGTTTTTCATAACTTTGTACATGATGTGAGCTTTCTTTGTCACTTATTCCTCGGCTTTGATACATGCAACATATCTGATTTGTGGCTCTGAAGATGAATTTTGCATAAAATTTATCCATACATTTGAAGTTGCTCTTTGAAGATGTAGATTCTATTTTCAGTTAAAAGGTATGTAGTTTTAGGCAGAAGAAGAGAATTTGTCAGAACTTGGTGAAATTTGAATTACGGGCTAGTCAGTTTAGAAATATCTGAATCTTTTGCCAATGTTTCGTCACCGAATTAATATTTGAAATCACTGCATGAATTTGGTTGCTTTCCAGCGCACAGAGCCAGTCTTCTACAGCACAGCACAGTCACAGCACTTGTCCTTGTGAGAATGGAGGTGGTCTGAATTCATTTGTCCAGTGAGTACCATTTTTGTATTTTACATTTTTGTAAATAGTGGCAATAATAATTTTAAGCACTGATATCAGTGGATCTGAAGTCTGGGATCAAGTGCTTGTTATGAGCATTTGATATTCATAAGCAAATTATTTATTTTGCTGGCTGTATTGTAATATACATGTATTACAAGTTACTGATAAGCACAGTTTATTCATGCTTGTCTTGCATTATTGGCTGTGTAATAAGTGTTTTATAGCTGTCTGTATAGAAACTGAAGTGTATAGCACAGAAGTGGGTTCATCGTCCAAAGATAATCATTTCAGTTATTGTAAGTGATCAGGAGTTTGATTTTAAGCATTTATGACTGTTCTTTCCTGATAAACGATGTTGTCTTGTTAGAGTCAGGATTGTGATGCTGATTCTTAGGAATATGGAAATATATGCAAGACAGCCTAGAACATATGCACAACAATATGATGTTAGATACTTCTGATCCATGCATTATGTTTTACTTTATTTGTTGTTTTTAAAGATGATAAATGCATCAGTTACATATAACTGTACGTAATGAGTAGCAGAAGATAAAATTGCAAGTTTACTGTTCTGCGAATAATGAATTCATTACGTCATGGATCTGTAATTGTCCGTTATATTGTTCACAGGCGAGAGTTTAAATATGGTGGCTAAATGCACCTGTGAGCATTATTAAGAGAAGAAACATTGCAGTTAGTAATATTGATGTATTATTTTAATTTCAGGACTTATTTTTCCTCTTGTGAGATGATTCTCTAATCCTACGTCCTGAATAAACTCTGTGTAAATAGAGAAAACTCTTGACTTCATCCTTTCATTTCTTGTGGCATGGCTTTTCTTGTGGCTTCTTCCGAGCTAGTTCTGGGTGGTTGAGAAACCATGGCTACATATGTATATGTATTCTGATGGAGAAGTATTATCGTTTTCATGAATTCGAAATAAAGGTAAAAAGTATGCAAAGACCAGGAACTGAAACAATCAAAATCCAAATCCAGCCCTCAAACCATAGTTGGAAACAACTAAGATTACAAATAATCAAGATACAGAGAACATATGGCCAACCGAGTGAGCAGCTTGTTCCCAAAAGGTGGCCACTCAGCAACCCAAACCGAACCAAAAATAATAATAACATACATAAGGTAAAATATCACAGAAATTCTGACACCAAAAACAGGCAACAAAGAACCACAACAGAACTACCGCCTTGGAACGGTCAGTAATGAATTACTGGGGGGCTTAAATCGATTTAACAGGCCCAACCTCACCCTCAGTTTCTGAAGTGGTACAAAACATTTAGTTGGTTGTTCGGTTCGCATGATAACCCTCTAACTCGTCAATGAATCATCACGGTAAACACATAAATCAAATTTCAATACCATGAAGAAGCAAAGACGAGGACTCAACAGATACAACGGGCCGTCTGACAGGTGGAGATCCCTGTCCTGCCAAACAACCCCACTGGAAATCTGAAGCAAAAGAAGGTCACCAGTTGAGCCCCGGTGGACCAAGCAACAGACAAAAATATTAATAGATTCATTATTTACTCACACAAAGAAAGACAGGAACAAATCTGTATACAGATAGCATATAACGTGAGTGCGGTAAGGTTCGGAATTTACTCGACTCTGTACGGAAATTTCCGTAAGTGCAGTACAAGGTTTTAGCAGGTGCGGTGCGGTGCGGTGCGGTACAAGGTTTTAGTTCGGGAAACCGCACTTCCGGTTTTACGGTCTCGTGGTTTGCTTGGTTACGCATGGCGACGGTGAAAACACAGTTACGCTATATGCGTTATAATATACAAATGGATGTGAAAAAATTTTACTTTTAAGACGCATATATATTGCCTAGGCAAGCCTGAAACACTCTATATTAAAGAAACTTAATCTCCATAAGCAAACAGAAAGCTGCCGATCGTCAAAAAGAAGAAAATAATCATTTATAACGGAATACAGCACACGATACATGAACGGGACATAATAGGTTGTGCTTACTTTTAAAACTGATACATTTAGTCAGTTAATTGAATAGTAGATCTTATAGATGCGACATTTTATAAGTACATAATAATAATAATAATAATAATAATAATAATAATAATATGAAGAAATAAAAAAAAAAAACGCAACAGCAGTATATACTATATATATATAGTCAAATTTGCGCACACCCAACAGTTTTAAATTAACCAGTATAATTCAAGACAAGTTGCTAAAAGAGGCCAGTACAAGCATTGCTTACCAACGGCCTTCAACCCAGGTAGAACCAGGTAGGTAGGTAGTAGTCTATAGGCTACCAGATCCCACACCATTCACTACCCACCCCGTTTCGTTCAGTCCAGGAAACCAAATATTTACTTAAGCGTTAAATTTTGTAATTCGTTAATGGAATAAAAAACACTAAAAATATGTTTTAACTTTAGGGATCAATTTTTAAGAAGACCGGCTGAATAGTTGTCTTAATCTTAACCGTTGAGTGTTAGTTTATAATATACGGAAAACAGACATTTATTTGGTTACACAATGAAAAACAATAGCTTATCCTATAGATGACGTCATAGGCGTTGCAAGGGACAAAACTCGAACAGACTCTGAATTATAGGAAAGGTGTGTATACGTCCAACATATACTAAGTAACATACCCTTTGCCTACGGTAGAGTCCGTAAAATTTGGTAGGGTTCGGATATCTTCGACGGTGCGGTACTCTATTTTACCCCAGTGCGGTGCGGTGCGGTACAAGGTTTTGGTAATGGCCATTCTCTAATGGCATTTCTGCTAGGTGTAGATCAAAAGGCGGTATACCAGCTGCTACCTCTGCAACATCTGTCCCTGCTATTGATGGTAGTCCAAGGCAAAGGCATAGAGCTTTTCGCTGTACTGCTGCTAGTCCGTTGATTTGTTTACTGCACTGCCAGAACACTGCTCCATAGTCCATTATAGACCTGCCAAGGGTGGTATACAGCTGTAAAAGCTTACTAGTAGAAACCTTGGCTATTCTTTTCACTATAGTATTACTATATTAGTCAAATAAGATTTATGTTATAAGAGGCGGGGATTGGGCATTAGAAAGGTTGAAAATTATCTTGTACAGGAAAGAGAAATTTCTTACAATTGTTGTTCTCGTTGTACATTAACGATATAAAAGAAAATATATTGACTCGGAATTAAGACGTTTTGCTGACGACTGTGTTTGCTATCATGAAATCAGAGATATTGAAGACACAGTGAAACTTCAGGAGGATATAGATCATTTAGGTTGTTGGGCAAGGAGTTGGGGCATGAGATTTCAACCTGTTAAATGCAATATAATGCAAATTACAAGGAAACGGATCAAGAAGATCAATGCTTTCTATTCCTTAGAGGGAACGGTCCTCAGTAATGTAGAAACTATCAAGTGTCTCGGCATAACCATTACCAATGATTTGAAATGGAACACACATGTCAGCAATATTTGCACAAAGGCTAATAGGACCCTCGGCTTCCTCAGACGTAACTTACCAGCATGTCCACAAGACGTTAAAGAGTCAGCATACAAGGGACTGGTGCGTCCAGTCCTGGAGTATGGCAGTTCAGTTTGGGACCCTCAAAGTATACTTCTTCAAGATGAACTTGAGAAGGTGCAGAAAAGGGCAGCTAGATTTGTAACGGGAAATTACACATATCAAAACTGAGAGTATGACTGGAATTCTGGAGAAACTTAAGTGGGAATCCCTGAAAAAGAGAAGGAAAGATAGTAGACTCATAATGCTTTACAAAGGTCTGAGGGGTGCAGCCAGTATACCCATAAATGACCTTGTTCCCCCAAGAAGGCGTACCAGGAATCATCATTCCCTGACATTTCAAACCACATTGGCTGGGACTAACATTTAGAAGTCCAGTTTCTTCCCCCAGACTATTAGAGATAGGAATTCCCTGGAAGATTCACTTATTTCTGCTCCTGAGGGTGCAGAGGATTCAGTTACTAAGTTTACTTCTCTTATAAGGGCTAGGGACTAGCTTCCCTGATTCACATGTCCTGGTGAATGATTGTCCTTGGGTGTATCACCAGTAAACAATTCTGATTCTGATTCTGATTCTGAGGTATTTAAATATTTTGCAGGCTCCACCATTTTACTCAAGCTCATAAAATCGAAATTAGGACATGTTAGTTGCCAACTAAAATGACTCAAATAATTTTTCAAACCTTTTTCATGTGCAACTAAGGATCGTTTGATTAGTTTAAAGTTGTCTCATCACGGGCATTTACAGTGAAAAGGTATGTTGTGAAGCGTTAAGCGATGCTTCACGATAAAATACTACATGCCGATAGAGCAATGGGGCCTTTAACCCATACCAGTATCACGGATACAAGTGTATACAGTATAGCATCTGTCTACTTATTAGTTTTCTTATCTCTGCCTCTAACATAGATAGATAGATAGATAGATAGATAGATAGGTAGGTAGGTAGATAGATAGATAGATAGATAGATAGATAGATAGATAGATAGATAGATAGATAGATAGATAGATAGATAGATAGATAGATAAGATAGATAGATAGATAGATAGATAGATAGATAGATAGATAGATAGATAGATAGATAGATAGATAGATAGATAGATAGATAGATAGATGGGTGGGTGGGTGGGTGGGTGGGTGGTGGATGGATAGATAGATAGATAGATAGATAGATAGATAGATACAAGTCACTTTTTATCACCCCTACTCGATTTTGAGAAAGCCATTGATAAATTTGCGCATTCAAGGTTACTCTACCAGCTGGACCATTAAAGAGTGAAAGATTACACCATAAAAAGGATAGAGTCATTCCTTAGCCACAAATCTCTTTCTTTTTATTCTTTTTACTTTCTTTCTTCACACAATGTTATACGCCCTCGCGGACATTCTAGGCGTGTTGCGCAGTCGAGCAGTTCAAGTATGTTAACAGATAAGGCTAAAAAGTAAAAGTATAACAGTGAGTGAAAAAGTGTAATAGTGATGGTGATGAAAGATGATAGGTTAAACTAGTAAAGAATAGCTAAAAGCAGCATAAAAACAAACTATACTTGGATTCTAGGGTATGTTACAGCTTTCCAACTGCTGCCTTGAATATGTCAAGGCTTGGCGAGCTTACAACATCTTCTGGAAGCGCATTCCACTGTACAATAATTTCCAGAGGGAATAAAGAGTACCTATAGTAATCCTTGGCCGTGTGCAATTTGCAAAAGGTCCTAGAGTGACCACGCCTGGATGTTCGAGGGTTTGGTTGAATGTAATCGGGGAAGGGCACTGCAGTCTGCAACCATGTCATTAACAGTTTTATAAAAGAGACAAAGGCGTGCATCTGCTCGCCTTTGCTCAAATGAACGCCATCCAAAAGATTCAATCATGTCCGAAACACTGGCCCCCTTCTATCATAGTTGCAGGTAGTCCAACGGGCAGCTGGTCGTTGGGCTTTCTCAGTCTGGCTGGTTTAGTCATTATGGTGTGGATCCCAGATGGCCACAGCATATTCCAGCTGCGGCCAGACCAAGGTATTATACACTGCCTCTCTTACACCTGACATTTTGGTTTTATATTTCTTTCGACAAATCCGAGAATGTTTTGAGCAGTACCTGTGATCCTGTCTATGTGGGAGCCCCAGGAAAGATTGCTGGAGATGTTCACCCCCAAGTATCTAGCACAGATAACTGTTTCCAGGATCACACCATGCAATGTGTAGGTGGCATTAATAGGTTTCCTGGAACCCGTCGCCTGTATCACTTGGCACTTTGAGGGGTTAAACTCCATGTCCCAGTCAGACTCCCACACAAACAGTCTGTCCAAATCTTATTGGAGTACTCAGCTGTCATCAGCCCCTCCATGGTGAGATACAAAGCAGTATCGTCAGCGAAGAGATGCACCTGGGAAGTAATATTTTCTGGCAGTTCATTGATGTAGACGAGGAACAGAATCGGCCCCAGGACAGAGCCCTGAGGCACTCCTGATTTTACTGGGACCGAGTCTGACTCCTCACCCCCAACAACGACCTGTTGTGTACGATTACCAAGATAAGCACGTAACCAGCTCAGTACATCAGAGCGTATTCCACAATCATGCAGTTTCCAGATCAGTTATGAATGATTAACCTTGTCAAAGGACTTGGAAAAGTCCAACAAGATTAAATCAGTCTGTCTTCCCATATTAGCACTCCTAGCAAGGTCCTCTACCAACATGATGAGCTGGGTCTCACATGACATTTTCTCCCGAAAGCCGTGCTGGAGATCATACATGAGGCCCTGCTTCTCTAGATGTCTAACAATATTTGAAGCTAGAATGTGTTCAAGGACCTTACACAGAATGCAGGTAAGGGAAATGGGACCGTAGTTGGTTGCCAGAGATTTATCACCTTTCTTAAATATAGTTGTAACATTTGCCTTACACCAGTCTGTCGGAAGTTTGCCTGTCTCTAAGGATCTTTCAAAGATTACCCTTATGATGGGTGCTAGTTCGACCCGTAGCTCCTTCAGGATTAGTGGTCGGATTTTGTCTGGGCCGGCTGCCTTACCTTGTTTGAGGTGATTCAGTAATTTCAGGATACCATTTATAGAAATTTCAATCTGGGGCATTGTCCGCTTTTGTTTCGGAAGTTTTGCGGTACAAAAGATTGGAATTCTCTTCCTGAGTGGTTGAAAAAATTGGAAAGCCCACAGAAATTTAAAATAGCCGTCAAGAAATATCTGATTGAGTGTTGTTGTGCAACTAAGCAAGAGCTGTTCTTATATTATTGAGCATATAACATTCCTCTTTTGTCTGTGATAGCAGTGCTAACAGCCGAGTTAATCACTCACAGTGCTATCATGCCTGTAGCACACACACTTGGCCCACCGTATGCTCTGGGCACACTGTTCCTCGAGATACGGGGGTGGTTCGTGGAAAAGCTTAAAGTGACACTCCGGTTCCAGTTCCCTGACGGGTCAGTATGTGATGGCCTGCGGGTTCGCTCCCTTGGTCCACTTGTGTGTGTGACAGATATGACCTTTGGTTTTGTCTTTCCTCTTCGAGCACTCTTCGGTGATAAAAATCTTCCCTTTTATAGAGCTTTCAGTGTTAACCTGTGCAATACTTCATACTTTTCCGTGCCAAAGTCTTGTTCGTACCTGAATGGACCCCATTGGAAATAAGCCATTTAGGCTTTATGGGCTATCCATGGGTATTAAGATCGAATCTTTCGAATCAGTGAAAATGGGTGTGGGTGTTAGTCTTTTACTTCTAGCAGCCTAGCTCATTCCAAAACTCCTTAAGTTCTAGTCAAATTCACTGTGATAATTTTATTTTTCTTAAATTAAATTCATATAGATATATACATAAATATCATTTAAGTGTGCTCTTAAATACCTCACTTGTTGATTAATTTTTAAATTTTAATTTCAAAAATCGCTTTTAGATAGTATGTTACTTTGTTAAATGATCTTAATCCCTGAATAAATCTTAGCACCAGGTCTCACCTTGCCATCATCAACCAAGTCCTGTACCTTCATCTGGACCAACCTTGACAACCTTAGTGAAGATTTAGGGGTAAAAGTAAAAAGTATGCAAAGACCAGGAACTGAAACAATCAAAATCCAAATCCAGCCCACAAACCATAGTTGGAAACAACTAAGATTACAAATAATCAAGATACAGAGAACATATGGCCAACCGAGTGAGTGGAATCGTTTATTATGGACATAACACTGGTCTGTAATGTCTGTGGGAAGTTTGCTATTGTTTTGCAGTGGTGTGGGTCCCTGTTGATCTTGTCTGGAGTTTTTCCAGAAGGAAAATAATTTCTTTCTGTCCACTGTGTTTCTATCACATGACTGATTATTGTTGTCAAGACCGAGAAGCCGTTCAAGATGTGACTGGTATAACTGTTTTATCTTTCGTTTAATTACCTGTCGGAGAGCTATGAAACTTTTCCTCTTACCTTGATCCCCAGATGCCTTGTATGCAGAATACAGCCCATCACGCTTCCTGATCAGGCGTTTTTTTTCTTGAGTGACCCAGGGCAATGATGTTTTACTGCTAAGAAGCTTGGTGGGTATGCACTCCTGCATACCGGCATCCAGTGCATCAGTAAATGATGTCCACAACTCTTCTACGGGCTTATCAGTGTGACTTGACAGGAATCTTTCCTGAAAAGCTTTCATTAACGATTTAAATTTATCCCAGTCAGCCTTGGCAAACAGATGGACCCTAGGATCTAGGCAAGTAATCCTAGATGGAGTATAGTCAGACACAGCGGATGTCACTTCAGGAGTCCCACAGAGAACAGTTCTCTAGACGAAACGTCCTGAGTCGAAACGTCTCTGACATGAAACGTCAAGGGGCGGGTTGCTAGAATTACCGAAATCTACCTTATTACCGAAATATACTGGAATACACCAAAATATACATTTTTATTATCAAAATAAACTTAACTATTGCCAGAATAAATGAAATAAGTACCATTTCCATCTAAGCATTAGCTTTTTTATTGGTAGTGAGAATAAGTGGGCCAACGTATGGGTATTGGATAGGTATCACTGTGCAGATTGCAAGCTGGTTTGGGTCTTTGTGGGGGTCGGTCACTTGCCAGCATTTTCATGCAGCAAATATTTAATGACATATTGTAAATAAAATTATTTATATTCTGGCCAAAATAAAGTGTATTTCGGTAAAAAAATGTGTGTATTTTGGTATATTCCGGTATATTCCGATGTTTTTTGTATATTCCGGTAATTAAGTGTATTTCGGTATTTCTAGTAACCGTCCTGGCGCCGGCAAACGGAATTGTTGTTGTTGTTGTTACAGTAGATTCCCACCGTTGGCTTGTCGGCGAACCGTCGATGTTGACGTAGTTTGGGTAGTGTTTCGAGTATGGACTGTGTGGTCTGCTGGAACCAACTCAGAATCGGGACGTATTTGATTGGAGGCCACGGGACCCTGCTGTTCCTCAGATAATAAAGATAAAAGTCTCAAACGTTTACGGTGCAGAATGTCTATAATTTCCCTACTTTGAATTTCCAGAAATGTTATGTCAAGGGGATTTTCTGTGTACACTGATGGATCTAGGATGAGACGGGTCACAGTGTCTGGGCATAACATGTCAATGTTGAGTCTGTCTGCGATAGATTCTACTTGCCCTAGGTACCTTTTCCTTTCTTCGCTAAAGGCCCGACACTCCACCAAAAAATGTTGTCTTGTTTCAGGGGCATCACTGCATAGTTTACATGTCGGGTCTACAGCATGTTGGTTGAAAACCGCTCTGTTGCTTTGCAGGGTATAGGTGCCTGTCAGAAGACGACATTACTTAATTACGGCCGCGCTTTGCTCCCAACCGCATTTCCGGTTGGGGAAAGCGCCATTTTTGACTTTCAAAACAAACACTTCCCGTCGCAATAAAATGCCTCCAAAAAAGAAAACGAAAGAAACTCATAAAGATCAAGATGCTGAAATGGAAGTGGATGGAGAAAATGCACAAGAACCAACTGTGGAAAATCTCCAGATATCAACGGCTAGCCGAGGATTTCACCCCGAAGGTGCGGTTACAGATTTGTTGGTGAACTTGCTTTCGAATCAGATCAGAATCAGAACTGTTTACTGGTGATACGTCCAAAGACAATCATTCACCAGGACCTGTGAATCAGAGAAGCTAGTCCCTAGCCCTTATAAGAGAAGTAAACTTAGTAACTGAATCCTCTGCACACTCAGAGCTCAGCAGAAATAAGGGGTCCATCGAGTTACCCCAAACCACCTAAAAACCACCCCAAACCACTTTTCTTAAGTCTGTTTTCAGGTTAAAATAGCTTGCAAACTTTTTTGTTTATGCTTTTAATGACTTCAGAAGTGTAAAATGAAAAAAATATATATCTTTTTATGCAGAAAAAGTGATTTTCATATGGTATGTGCTAATAAAAACTCAGTGGTATATGTATGTATGCCGTTTGTACGTATGTAGACACAAAATATGCTTGCATGTCTGCATATATGTTTGACAGCAAGTGCATAATTACATACACGTGTGAGTTGCCATTCCGATTCATGGAAGCACACTTTTACAAATACATGTATAGCCTACAAGTGCCTACATGTATATTGGTAATCCCTATAGCTTCAAATGTAAATCAATTATATTAAATTACAAATATTTTTAGCATGAGCAAACATTTCTAAAGCAGTGTGAGTTCCTGCAAAATACCAAATTTGGTTTGGAATGATTTGATTTTGGTGGTTTGGGGTGTTTTTATTGGCGGTTTGGGGTGTTTTGGTGTGGTTTGGGGTAATTCGATGGACCGCAGAAATAAGTGAATCTTCCAGGGAATTCCAATCTCTTGATTCTTGATGTTTAAGAGTCGCGAAAGCTCGTTGGAGCTTGTAATACTCTCTCTAAACTTTTCTCTTAACTAATTCGCGTTTCCGGTTCCTGTGTTTAGATTGTAGATAGTCCTTTCAGTAAATTTCTGCCAGATTGTATCTATCTGGCATGAGGTATTTGTCGAGTCTTGATTTAAATTTCAGCACTGTGTCGCTCGAAACTATCTCTTCATTAAGGGAGTTCCACATATTGATACATCTTATTGGAAAAGAATCCATTCTCAAATATCTTTTTACAACTCGGTTTCTGTATCTTAAATAAGTGGCCTCCTGTAATGTTGTCATTAAAGTCAACAAACTTTCCTGGTTCAATTTCATCAAAGCCATGAACTATCCTATATAACTGTATCAAGTCATAGCGCTTTCTTCTATAATGTAGAGTAGGAAGATTTAATCTTTTGAGACGTTCTGAATATGTTAAGTCTTTTAACTCAGGTAGTATTTTAGTAGCTCGTTTCTGAATGTTTTCTACTAATTGTATGTTCTTTTTGGTCGTTGGAAAGTAAACACTGCCTTCATAGTCAATAGTTGATCTAACCAAACTCTTATACAGAGTTAAGAATGATTCTTTAATCTAGAGACTTAAATGTTCTTTTAATAAGACCTAGGCCTAAATTAAAAACTTGTTTGTTTGCCATTTCCTACCTACCCAGCAATTTACCCCCCTACCCAAAAAAATTTTATGATCTCAGAATTAGGATTTTTTTTTTTTTTAGCTTTTCATTTCTGCCTACTGAACAAAATGCCTATATTTTATGTTTCATCTCTAACTCTTGTATAAATGATGATTTCTCGATCTTTTTCTGACACTATTGGGCTAAAAACTATTAGAAAAAAGCTTGTAATCTGGCTATCTAATATAGCTTGTTCATTAGCATTATGCATATATGAAAAAAAAAAAAAAAAAATGCTACATGCTACCTACCTTCCCAACTCTAAAACCTCCCAGTAGGAAGCGGCAAACCAAATATTTTTTAAGCATGGCCCTAGAAGTTTATTACATCTATTAACCACATACGTAATGTGGTTATCAAATTTCATATTGTTCTGAAACCATATGCCTAGATCTTTCTCAGTAGTGTCTTTTGGTAATGATGTTAGAATTCCATCTTTGTCTATCAGTTTATAATCAAACTGAAATCTTACATTGCCATATTCAATCACTTTGCACTTTTGAACTGAGAATTCTAGTAGCCATTGTTTACTCCACTTGCTTAACTTTATAAGGTCTCTTTGAAGTCTCTCTTGATCCGATTTTTCACCTACTGCTGTGTAAACTTTGGTGTCATCTGCAAAAATTTTGCAGAAACTTTCTAGACTGTCTGGCATATCGTTAACGTAGATGATAAAAAGAACTGGCCCAAGGACAGAACCTTGGGGCACACCAGATGTGACATTCTTCCAAGTGGAGCATTTACCATTAAAAACAACTCTTTGCCTTCTTTCACTTAAAAAGTCCTCAACCCATTTCAACAAATTTCCCCCAAAACCATAGTTTTTCATTTTCAAAAGCAGTATTTGATGGGGAATGGTATCAAAAGCTTTTTATACCCTGCCACACGTTAGTGGCGGGGTATTATGTTTTCACGTTGGCCGTCCGTGTGTCTGTCCGTCCGTAGTAGGTACGTCTGTCCGTCCGTCAGTCAGTCTGTCCGTCCGCACTTCGTTTCCGTTCGATAACTTGAGTATTTATCAACGGATTTTCTTCAAATTTTGCATATGCATTTGTATCAAGAATGTCTTGCTTGGGATTGTTAATGGGCAAATTTTGTTAATTTCTGACAGAGTAATGGCACTTGTCAATGTACGAAAAATGGTTTTTGGCCTCTAGTTCCTTTACTACTTGGAGTATCATGATGAAACTTCACAAACATGATTGAAATAACAAAAGCTTTTTATGAGCACAGAAATTATATCATCGGGGGTTATCTGCCCCTGCCTTGGGACTATATACATGTATAAAATCATGAAAAATTCCAAATGAAATCAGAGTTTGAAGCAATTTTTCTGAAACTTTCAGCAAATGATCAGAGTGATGAAAGCCTCTAGTGATGCTCAAATTTGCCCCTTTCTGACAGAGTTATGGCACTTGTCAATGTACGAAAAATGGTTTTTGGCCTCTAGTTCCTTAACTACTTGGAGTATCATGATGAAACTTCTTAAACAAGATCGAAGTGACAAAAGCTTTTTATGAGCACAGAAATTTTATCATCTGGGGTTATCTGCCCCTGCCCTGGGACTATATACATGTATAAAATCATGAAAAATTCCATATAAAATCAAAGTTTGAAGCAATTTTTCTGAAACTTTCAGCAAATGATCAGAGTGATGAAAGCCTCCAGCGATGCTCAAATTTACCCCATGGGAGTTATTTCCCCCTGCCCCCGGGCTATATACATGCATAAATCTTGAAAAATCGGTGTGTTAAAAAGGTTTGCAGTGGCGGGGTATCACGCAGTTGTTTGCGATGCTTTTATTTTATATCTAAAGTAAAAAGTATGCAAAGACCAGGAACTGAAACAATCAAAATCCAAATCCAGCCCTCAAACCATAGTTGGAAACAACTAAGATTACAAATAATCAAGATACAGAGAACATATGGCCAACCGAGTGAGCAGCTTGTTCCCAAAAGGTGGCCACTCAGCAACCCAAACCGAACCAAAAATAATAATAACATACATAAGGTAAAACATCACAGAAACTCTGACACCAAAAACAGGCAACAAAGAACCACAACAGAACTACCGCCTTGGAACGGTCAGTAATGAGTATACAGCGTCAATTTGTTTACTTTCATCATAAAACCTACTCCAATCGTCCAAAACGTCCAACAGTTGAAGAATGCAACTTCTTTTATGTCGAAACCCATACTGACATTCAGTAAAAAGTTTATTTGTATACATATGGTTCATTATAGTGTCTCTAACTGTTTTTTCACAAATTCTGCTAGGCAGACAGGTTAAACTAACAGGCCTATAGTTCGTTGTTTCGCTTTTGTCACCTTTATTTTTGTATAATGCACTTACATTGGCATCTTTCCAAATAATAGGTATTCTACCTTCCCTGAATGTCTTATCAAATATTGTTTGTAATGGTATATTCACTATGTCTGCAGTTTCCCGTAATACTCTAGGATGACAATTATCTGGTCCCATGGATTTACAAGCATTTAATGATTTCAAACGTTTAGTTAGATCTTGTAAGTTAGTTTGTAAGTCTGTTACCGGTGTGTCGTGATAAAGAATGTCAAAAATAGGCAATTCCCCCGTTGGCTCATTCACAAATACTGACGCGAAAAATGTATTCAATAAATCAGCTTTTTCCGTGTCCTCACTAACCATTTTACCATTTAAGTCTTTCAGGTCTGAAACAGTAGTCTTTGATTTCGTTTTCTCTCGTACATATCCCCAAAATCCCTTTGGATCAGTCTTCACATTTTTAATCACACTTTGTTCAAATTTCTTTTTTGCTGTTCTTGTTACCTTTGTACATTGGTTTCTTGCACGACAGTACCTAAAGTAGTCAGTTCTATCCTTTGTATGAATATATCTGTTCCATAATTTTTTCTTCAGTTTTATACTTGTTAAGCAAGTTGTGTCAACCCATTTCTGTTTCTTTCTTTTTTGATAAATTCTTTTCAATGGGACATTTCTTTCTACACTGTCATTCAATTTACTTAGAAAGAAATTCCAGCTATCTTCTACATTCATACTATTCATTATTTCCCAATTCACAGAGCTTAATTCTTCTCTAATATCTTCATATTTTCCTTTGTAATAATTTCTTTTTATTGTTTCAGAGTCTTTCATAATAACATTACAGTTCAGCTCTGCCATAAAAGAAACATGGTCACTTGCTCCCAAGTTTGAGCTATAAACAATTGGCGAGGTCTGCTGACAACCGGTTGTCACCAGACTTTTTGGACCAAAACTGTCTGCTGACAACCGGTTGTCACCAGCCTTTTTGGACCAAAAACGTCTGCTGACAACCAGCCATATGTATTTTCTATTAAATGGCTTTAAACAGGGTTTAATTTAACTGAATTTGTATTAATATGTTATAAATATGTTATAACTTCTCATAGTTAAGGCAAATGACCATTTTCACTTGCATGATTCTTGCGCTGTTGTCATTGTTTTACATAAATATGTGGACTGTTTGTACTTTGATGTATGGAAACCAGTGAAGTTAAATATCTACACCATTATAACCCTAAGTAAAAGGTGACCCCCAGGGCAGGCCATCTGACCCCAGGGCCATTATTTGAACAAACTTAGTAGAGGACCAAGGCTCTGCACCCTGTGGTTTTAGACATGAAGATTTGTTTACATTTTCTCTATAAAAGCGTGTGTAAAAAGATGACCCCCAGGGTGAGGCCATTTTGGCCCCAGGACCATAATTTGTAAAGACTCAGGCCTTGTGGTTCTAGACAAGAAAACCCCATAATTTGTCAAGGCTCTAGGACTTGTGCTTTTAGACAAGTTCTCATTCCAAAACTCTATTTTAGCTCATTTGACCTAGTTATGCCAGTTGAATAATTTTCAAAGAGGGTCATATAAGGTTCATTCCTGCCAAGTCTGGTCAAAATCCAATCAGCAGTTTAGGAGACAATGTCCTTTGAAGGAACATTGTTGACAACAGAAAAGGCACAACACACAGCATGACGGACAACGGACACTGACTGATCACAATAGCTCTTCTTGAGCATATGGCTCAGGTGAGTTAAAAAGATTTTTGAATATTTTCTTAAGTATTTATATTGTTCAAACCTAGGACCCTATGGGGCAGGGCCATTTTTGACAATGAGAGTCTTTTGAGACTACCATTCGAAAGAACTTCAGAGCTCCAGATAAGAGAGGGTATTGAGGATAATTCAAAGATAATTTTTCTTATTTCTCAATGGAAACATATGTTGTGACCCCCTCATTAGAACCATCTCAACTACGGGACGGTTCTAATAATAGGTCACAAAATATGTTTTTATGGAGAAATATGGATAATTATCCTTAAATTATCCCTGTTACCCCTTCTTATCTAGAGCACTAAACACGGTAAAAGACCACTAGGCAATGCTAGATACCAAATTTCAAGCATCATGATCTGAGCCCAGCAGTTATGAAGAAGATTTTTGAATATTTTCCTATGTATTTCTGTGGTTCAAACCCAGGACCCCCTGGGGTGGGCCATTTTCTTCGAAAAGGCAGGGGACAATAAAATATGTAATGCATTAAAGATTTACACCCACAATATTTCTATTAAATTTTAAATTTCTCACAAAACATTATATTCTGGGCATGATAATGATTGCTATTAAAAGTACATTTATCTGCCAAATTTATGATTTGTGATGGTCACTGAAAATAGGAGAATTTAAGGAAATACACAAAAAGAGCGGCAATAGCGGGTCACCATTCCCGCCAAAACTGAAGACTTGATACGCCCAGCAATCATAGTTAATCAGGTTAAAGTTATATCATGAATAATTTTAAGCCCTTTCTTTACTCAACTGTAGACAGTTATTGGCTGAAAACAACTCACGTGCACAGATTGGAGGTTAATGCTGTTGTTAAGTTATTTACTCCACCAATCATAAAATTCAAAACATGCTTGCCGAAACGCCTGTGGGAGTCAATCAATTTATGACGACAAAATATTCGTGAATATTCAAGAACGGTACGCATTGATATATCGTCTCTGCCTCCGTAACAAAGATGTTTTAGCTGAGGATTTTTTTAACACATCTTAATTATGTTACATACAACTAACCAGCTTCATAATTTTGTGATTATTTCGTAATGAAATACGAGGGAGTATACCTTTAAGAAGTATGATTCAGAATAACTGCTAAATAAACACATTTGATTGAGATATACACCTTTGTTAAAGATCAAAGTTTGATTTTCACACCTTAATTCTAGGATTTTATTGTCATAGGAGAGAGACTCTGAGAGACCATACAGATATCATAGTCTGAGGCACAAAGCGACAATGTTAGTTAGATAATATATCACAAACAACAACAGGCAATAAATAAGGACTAAATTTAAAGGCAACATTCCCACCCTGGAATACAGACGGGAACGTGCTGATATGATTGAGTTATACAAGATCATGCACTGTGTCGACAAAGTGAAAAAAGAAAAAGTTTTCCATAGGAACACATACCAACGGACCAGAGGACACAGTCTTAAATTATTCAAGGATAGGGCAAGAACGGAGGTCAGGAGGGGTGTGTTTAGGTCCCGGGTGGTTGGGCCCTGGAACTCTCTTACAGAGGAAGTGGTTACAGCACCCACTCTTAATTCTTTTAAAGCACGTCTTAATAAATTTTGGTCATCCCATCCCCATAAGTTCAGTGCATCCTGCTACAACTAGTAGCATCTGGAAGCTATCATTTTGAAAACTTACCAATCTGATAAAGCATATAATAAAGGGCCTAAGAAACTATTAGTTTATGTGGTGGACATCCACATTTGGCCTCGGAACAGTGTAAAAAAAACAAAACAAAAAAAAAACATACATCAAAGTACAAACAGTCCATATATATATGTAATAAAATGCCAGAAAGTGCAAGAATGCAAGAAAAAATAATCATTTGCCTTTACAATGAGAAAATTTATGTTATATTTATAATATATTATTAATAAAGGAAACCCAATTAAAACCACTTCACTGAAAATATATGGCTGGTTGTCAGCAGACGTTTTTGGCCCAAAAAGTCTGTTATATTTATAATATATTATTAATAAAGGAAACCCAATTAAAACCACTTCACTGAAAATATATGGCTGGTTGTCAGCAGACGTTTTTGGCCCAAAAAGTCTGGTGACAACCGGTTGTCAGCAGACGGTTTTGGCCCAAAAAGTCTGGTGACAACCGGTTGTCAGCAGACACTTCCTAAACAATTTTTGTTACAATTTCATTCTTATCCACAATAAACAAGTCCAGTATATTTGCTCTCTGTCCCTCTCGGTATCTCGTCGGTTGACTTATACACTGATCTAAATAATTGTCTCTTAAACATTCTATAAATAGAAAGTCTGGATTATTAGGATTAATTGGTGTTGTCCAATCTTCCCATGAAATATGAGGATAATTAAAATCTCCAACTAGAACAGTATAGTCAAACTTTAGGCTAACAGCCATATTAATCAAGTCATTCAAATGTCTGGAATTCTAATAGTCTGGGGGAAGAAACTGGACTTGTAAATGTCAGTCCCAGCCAATGGGGTTTGAAATGTCAGGGAATGATGATTCCTGGTACGCCTATTTGGGGGAACAAGGTCATTTATGGGTATACTGGCTGCACCCCTCAGACCTTTGTAAAGCATTATATGTCTACTATCTTTCCTTCTCTTTTTTAGGGATTCCCACTTAAGTTTCTCCAGAATGCCAGTCATACTCCCAGTTTCAGGCCAACCTTAAAAAATTGTTGGTTTGCTGTTTACCGACCCAGAAAATTAGAGGTGGGTCGGTCGGTAGGCTTTTTATTTTTTTTTCCTAATAGTAGAAGTGGGTCGGTCGGTAGGCTTTTTTTTTTTTTTTGTATATTATACATATATATGTATGGCAGGCACAGAAAGTTAGTGTTAGTATGGTTTGCAATGATGAAATCTTATAACCATTTTAACAGGCCTTGCTACATAAATTTGAAATTAAAGATCACACAGAATAAGTGTTTCCCACTAAAGCACAGGACTGAAAAAATATAAATCTTGACATGATTTTGTTCTTTAATCTGATTACACTCTGAAGAATAATTTCAACTTCATAATTGTGAAAATTGTCCCCTGTTGGGATTACCATACTGACCCGAAGTTTTCAGACAGATATGGACGCGACCTTTGAGTATTTGTCGACGATATCGTCGGACAAATCGTCTTCCGAAACGTTTATTATTGCATCATTGAAGAGGTCTTCCCATGTGTTGCATGTGGGGATTCTTTTCAATGCGTTTTTAACTACTGTACACTTTTTTCTGCTTTTTGACAACGACAGACACGCAGAAAGTCGCTTCGACTCGGGCGATTTTCGCCTCCGAAGCCATTTTACAACAAGAATCATTGTTAAAGAAACGCTCATTGGTTGAAATAATAAATTTAAAGCGGTAAGCTGATTCGGATCGCGCACGCGGTTAAATAAGCGACACGAACAAATAATACCGGGATATAGGAAACGTCGTGACTAAAATCCGGACTTTACCGGGACGGGTCGGGAAAAAATTTTTTTTTTGAAATCGAAAAAAAATATTTGGGTCGCACGGAAAACCTCGGGTCGGTCGGTAAACAGCAAACCAACATAATTTTAATTTTGGCCCCATAAGTGTAATTTCCCGTTACAAATCTAGCTGCCCTTTTCTGCACCTTCTCAAGTTCATCTTGAAGAAGTATACTTTGAGGGTCCCAAACTGAACTGCCATACTCCAGGACTGGACGCACCAGTCCCTTGTATACTGACTCCTTAACGTCTTGTGGACATGCTGGTAAGTTACGTCTGAGGAAGCAGAGGGTCCTATTAGCCTTTGTGCAAATATTACTGACATGTGTGTTCCATTTCAAATCATTGGCAATGGTTATGCTGAGATACTTGATACTTTCTACATTACTGAGGACCGTGTCGAGTTGATAGTAATGACAACGATATCGATCAATAATGGCTGTCCTATCTATCAACATTATAACCCAGTCCAATTCAAGCCACGATTTTATTATAATTATTTAATAAAATAAGGGTATGCTATATATAAATAAAATCAAAGCTTTCCGATGGTGTATAATTTATTGAATTTGGAAGCAGCGAATCAATGTGCTTTATTAGCTCGCCTGTAGGAAAGTACAAAGAGCTATTGTTGTCACTTGGACGTGGGCGTTGGCATCACACTTTAAAGTTTTACGTCAAAGTTTTTTTATGTGATGGGCAAGGAAGTTTTTTTATATGATGGGCAGCCGAGCTATCCTGTACGGGGACAGGTCTTGTTTTGAGTTTGATATTATTCTCAAGTTTTATAACCTCGAACCCTGGCAAACGAGTTTATACCTTGTGATTACAATTTTTCTTTTTATCAAACAGACTATGGGGAGCTGGAGATACCACCTGCACCAGAGACAGTTGCCACATACGACATCAATGGTCCGAGGTTAATGATCTCAAAAATTGTCAACGAGAACTTCAAATCATATGCTGGTGTCAGGGCACTTGGTCCATTTCACAAGGTTTGTGTTACTGTTTTGAAGAAATTGAATACCGTTTTCTGTGTTTAGCCTGTTGTTGAAATTTAAGTCCTGAAACAAGAAATACAGTGGACACTCTTAACAATGATGGCCTTTGTTCTCAAACAGTTCGAGGTTAAAGTGAGTGTCACTGTGTTGTTATAAAGAACACATACTTTTAATGATAAAGCCATTCTTTGGAAAGCAAAATAACATTATTAAGAACTTTGCCATTGTAATGACTGCAGTTAGGAAGAGGATTGACTACATTTCTCTTCCCTCCAACATGTTTTAACCACTGCACAAAAAATTTGCTATTGATTTAGAATGAGATTAAAAGAGATTTAAAGACTGAGGTATATGCTTGCACATGCAGATGTGTATTTTAGTTTTTTGAAGTTTTGAAGAAGCTGATATCCCCCCACCACCCACCAGCCCCTCTGCACCTGCAGATAAAGGTACCTTAAAAATTCTTAAAATTGAGACATGTAAATTATGTACTGTAACTGTCCTAAAATCGAACAGTTTCATACGAGGGGAGTTCAATAAGTTCGTAGAACTCAGGGTTTAACTCACAGATTGGAAGATGGTTTCAACATTATTTTTCAATATAATCCCCCTTTACTTCAATGCATTTGGCTCACTTTTCTGTTAAGCAGTCTATGCCTTTGAAATAAAAGTTGTCTGTTTGGTCCTCAAACCAAGCCTCTGTAGCAGCCTTGAGCTCATCATTGTCCCGAAATCTCGTTCCACGCAAGTGGGACTTCATATTTCGAAACAGATAATAATCACTTGGGACCAGGTCTGGCCTGTATGGCGGGTAATTTAACTGCTCGAACTTGCACTCACGAATAGCCACTTGTGCAACTCTGGACTTGTGCTCTGAACTCAATATTCTGACTTTCCATTTTTACCTATGGGTATAGGTTTTCAAACAAAAAGTAAGAGCAAAAAATGCTGAACGGCTGTTATCATTCAACTGACAAAGGTTTACACTGCACAAAAATGAAAAAAGAAATCTTGAATTGTATAGAAAAATACCGAGTTCTACGAACTTAATGAACTCTCCTCGAATGTTGTGACCCCTCATTAAAACCATCTGCAAGATGGTTCTAACGATGGGTCACAACATGTTTTGAGAAATATGCTAACTTATCACTAAATTATCCCTGTTACTCTTTACCTGGGTCACTGGCTTTGTTGAGTTTTATGATTTAGCTCACTTGAAAATGCACTGGAGGTAAGTTTCAGCATGCCACAGAATTCTTTTGATAGAAACATTTTGTATTTTCAGAGTTTTACTTCAATAGTTGGCCCAAACGGAAGTGGTAAATCAAATGTCATAGACTCTATGCTGTTTGTGTTTGGATATCGAGCGAGTAAAGTTCGACTCAAGAAGATCAGTGGACTGATTCATAACAGTGAAAACCATCTAAATATAAACAGTTGTACTGTCAGTGTATTCTTTCAGAAAATTATAGACACAGGGGTAAGTACGGATATTTCTTGTGGAACATTGGTTTTGGGAGGATTTGGTGATAATAAGGGAGAATTTCCATTAAAAAGAGAAAAAAGTAGAGGTTTCCCTCAGCCTAGCAGCCCTTTGTGCCAGAGATTTTTCTACCTTTCTGAACAGGGGGCCTGGAGCTGTTGAATTTGGGAAAACAGCACACAAATGATGGAAATCGGTAAAATAGACTGGATGGTAAAACAAGACCTAAACTATTTTGAATTTTACATTTATTAGTTTTTCTACAAATGGGAATGTAAACATTATGTAAACAGTTGCTTTTTTTTGCCAAAAATAGACCGTTAAATAAAAAATTGGAAAATAATCTCTTTATTTTGGGAAATTTTAACTCTAAATTAAAAAAGGTAGGGGCTGATATTAGGCCCCAAACTTTGCCTAGGAAAACCTCTAGGGGGCAGTAGGGGTGAGAAGCCTTCTGTGTCTTGGGCACAACATATGAAAGGCTGAGCCCAGCCCTCTTCCTTGCTACCTTATGCTTTCCTGATTTGAAAAAGGTACCCACTTACTGCTGGGTTGACAGAGAGTTTTCCAGTTGCTGAGTGGCCCAACTTAGATTCAGGTGAGTGAGTGAACTCAGGTTTAACGTCCCACCAACAACGAGGTCATATGAAGACAGGACCTCGGTTTAAAGTCTCATCCGAAAGACCGGATAGGCGGGGGATCGATCTTGCGATCCCTGGATTGGTAGTCTGGAGTGTTATCCACTACACTTACTGTGACTACAGCCACTCCTTCTTGGATTCAGACCCATGACCATAATGGAGTTGCTCTAGCCACTCGACCACAATTCCGGTTAGACCTGCAAAGAGAACATGCATTGTGATACTTCATATAAACTGCCTCAACGTAGGACAGGCATTATGTGAAAATGGACGTTCAGTCTTGAATGTACCGTAAATACTCAAATCAGCAGCTTCACACACTGATCCAAGCCATGACATCTCACTTTTTAGGTTCCCCAGGGTCCATAGAGGGTATATGCAAAAAATGGAAGACATTGATCGGACTACATGATTGAGCAGGCTGATCTAAGCCTTTCCTGTTGGCACTTGCCATTGGTTACTGTTTCACTCCTGTTTTCAGAAGAAGATAAAAAAAGATATTACACAATTATCATACACGTGATAGACGTTTCTCATAAAGAGCACTGCCTGTTTACTCTTACAAACTGTCAGATGAGGAAATTAGGTAAGAAAATCTCTTACAATGCAAGAGGTCAGATAGTGATGGGCTGTTGGGTTGAAATCTTATGCACAATTGATGAAAACATTTCCATCTTTATTACAGCCTGGTGAAGATGAATATACCATCGTGCCCAATACAGAATTTGTTGTGTCTCGAACTGCCTGTAAAGACAACTCATCCAATTACAGCATTAACGGCAAGAGAGCTACCTACAAGGAAGTTGGTAACTTACTGCGTGGTAATGGGATTGACTTGGACCATAACAGATTTCTTATTCTGCAGGTAATTGCTTCTAAATTGCTTATGGATATCCCAGAAAAAAAAGTACTTACTGGGGCAGGACCAGAATGGGTTTCACTGGATGAAGAGAATTTGTACACATGTTAAAAATTGTTTAATTCTAAGTTTGCTAGTGCAACAGTACAGGAAGAGCTGTAATAGTTACTACGGGGTCAGGGTCAGCATTTCACTTTGCCTTGAATTCATGGGTAAAAGTTTTTATAAATGGAACATGTAAGTGCCAGCCTGGCAAGCTTTTTCTCTAGTGAGCCCTATGTTTCTTTTCTTTTTCTTTTCATTTTTGGAGGTGGCTTGATATAGGCTAAATACTGTTAAACTGTTAAGGGCTGTTAAACGTAATCATTTCAGCTAAAACATCACAAAACTGGGAGATGGAAAAAGATATATTTCTTTGAAAATTTGACAAATATTTAGAGCACCCTATAAAAGTACAGGAAGGGCTATTGTTTTCATCTTGGTATCAGTGTCCACATGGGACATTTTGTTTATTCAAGTTTTATATGTGGTTGGCATGGTGCTGTCAGGTGAGCTGTCCTGTGCGAGGACATGACTTGCTATTTTTGGTTTGTGTAATTTCTGATAGATGTCTGTAATTTTGAAAAATGGCTGTGAATGACTTCTATTTCTAAATCTAAATGATAATGAGCAGCATCATAAAGGGGCTGCCCTGTATTATATCTTTCAGGGGGAAGTTGAGCAGATAGCTATGATGAAGCCTAAAGGCCAGACAGAACATGACGATGGAATGTTAGAATTCTTAGAAGACATCATCGGCAGCAACAGGTTTAAAGAGCCAATTGAAGTGCTAGCAAAAAGAGTTGAGACTCTGAATGAGTTGAGAGGTGAAAAGGTGAGTAACACTATTATGCAAATACTCTGCTTTTCCCTATCAGAATACTATTCTGATAGGGAAAAGCAGATTATTTGCATAGTAGTGTACTAAAAGTAAAAAGTATGCAAAGACCAGGAACTGAAACAATCAAAATCCAAATCCAGCCCTCAAACCATAGTTGGAAACAACTAAGATTACAAATAATTGTTACGCAGAAGGTTTTACACACGGTCGACATGGGTGTAGAGCCTTATGCGTCGCCAGGACGGCGGAGGGTGACTTCCGGTTAAAGGGTTATCTACTAGTGTAATACACTAACAAGGAAACTCTAACAACGTTAGAATTTTTTAAGTTTATATATAATGTAAATTCTATATACAACAATACAATTTACAACTGTCACAATTACAATAATATACAACACATATCAGTTCATGCCGCTGGCCCAAGTAAGGTGTTTGTTTCAAATCTGTAATCGATTTGCGTACAATACGCAAATAGATTACCGTCTGATGTCAATACCGTACTCGGCTCAGCGCCATGAACTAAAGGAAAACACAAAGGACAGAAAACGTTAGTTTGAGCTCATACAAAAAAACAAGGCCTTATGTTGGTAGACTTCAATTCGTCGTTCCCTGGATCATGTCATGGGCCAGTCCATATATCATGAGGAACACCAACTTATATAAACACGTGCACGATTATATACTGGTCGCTCCCTGGATCGTACCAGGGACCAGTCTATATATATTAACACACCTTAGGGGACGAACACTGTCCCACACTTGATGTGACCTTCAGATCTTATCACAGAATCTGGCAAAACTGAGCTAACCACTTCCGCCTACATTTTGTGCTTCCCGCCTCTGCTTAGGAACTTTGCACAAACGGCGTTGTAACTGCCTCTACCCGGGTTGGTATCAACCTGGAGACGTAAATCGAATCTCCAGGTGAGACGTGGCTCTAAGTCCTAACAGCTGACTGCCGGACTTGATGTGCCTAAAAATAACGAACTTACACTTAATACATTGTAACTACATAATAACAATACGTAAGACTTGGGCCCGTCTTGGAAATACCATACAACGCCCTCGGCGAATGCCGAGCATAACGTGCACACGCCAGCCGTGTCACTAGACACGACTCGCGCTCACGATGTAAAGCTAAAAGTGTGCTTACCACTTCCGCCAATGAAGAAACGTAGATCCTACTACGCATGTGCGTCGAAGGATCTGACGTCAAACATTGTCAAGAAGTATACTGACGTCAACAGGCATTACCATGACATACCCCACATAAAACATGAATAATCTAAACAATGACCTATTTACATTAAATTGATTGACCAAAATCTAACTCGCCTATGTATTAATTCATTTCTTTAAACTAAGCGTAATACCATTTGCCATAGAATATAATAGCTGAATAAGCGTTTCTCACACATTTGGGATCATAACGTTTGATCTGACATCATGACATCAATGATGTTATACCATATGACGCCGTCTAATGAAGGCAAATCAAACGCATGATGACCAAATGTTACCATTATAACTTATGGAAAAAACCCTTAATGCGGTGCATGCTATGGCGTCAATTGACGTCACGAGTATATAAATTAGTTCCATTACAAATCAATCTACTTCTATAGGCCACGTATACGTGAAACTAATATAAAAAGTGCTGACGTCGCAATAACATGATGCAACTGACTTCATATGAATAACATGAATGCAATTGACGTCACTGGACCCCAGTGAAACTAATATAAAAGTGCTGACGTCGCAATAACATGAATGCAACTGACGTCACATGAATAACATGAATGCAATTGACGTCACTGGACGTCAAATAGACGCACACCATTGCAACCAACATCAGTGATATAAACTATTTCCGTAATTTACAAAACTTCCTAATATACAAATACCATGCGCAGCATGGTCAGTATAAACAAAATTGGTCGACATATGCGCAGCCTGATCACTGCCAACAAAATCAAATCAGTCGACACATATAGTCATACCATATCAATCAGAAGTCACATTTTTCATTCTTAGCCAAACAATTCTAAAATAAATACAATAAAACCTTACCGTTCTGGTCTAAACTCAGAATCTGGGCACACAACAATATAACATCCTCAGTATAAGAATTAACAGCCACATCTAACTTTTCAATAAAAGATAGGCGTATAAATAGTATGCGTCTCACATTTAAATCATGGGACTCGTGCAGGTATTCACCTTAAAATCATGCAATACGCTGTCCACGAGAGGTATTCACAAACAACCCATGCATAACGTAGCCACAATTTCCGTAAACGTTTTATTACCACAGTTACCCTAAAAACTGTAGCCTTACTGATTGAAAGGATTAAAATAATCTCGACGACATAGTGGACGATTAGATCCATTTCGTAACATAGGTTTCCCCTTAGGGAGAAAAAAACATAACAATGTTTCTTTTCTGAAATAGTACGAAATGCGATCGAATCGTAGGCTATGTCAAAACTGGAAAACTAGCTATATACACAACAACGGTGCGATGCATAACGTGGCCAAACTATCTACTAAGGTAGTCCGCCCCAAATTATCTTGGCCACAGATTTACCTAATCCCAAAGTCAATCAATTCTCTGTGTCGTACCTGTCGTGCCTCAAATGGAATGGGGAAGTATGGGTAAGTCTGATCGAACACTAGGTGGAAATCGCCACCTTTAAGTGTATCAGACGTAAAATTAACGTTGTCTTTGACATTACACTTACTTCGCACGACAGATCCCACAGGATCCGTTGCCTCTGCCTCTAATCTACTATCGCCACCTTGTTCTTCCATGTTTGCTTTCTGAGTCGACGTTACGTCGTCGGGCTTTACGTTTTCACGTATGAAGTCATATTGGGATACGTCCTCTGACGTACAAATGTTAACTCTTTGGACATTCGGATCACTGTGATCCTCTGATCCAACATTGTCACGTGCATTAACAACTGCAGACGACACGTTCTTTTGACGTTGAACGTACTGCTTAATCATGTTAGCAGGATAAGTATTCACGACGCCCTTGACGTTAATCTTGTAGTTCATTACATTAACTACTTCGACAACTTCATATGGCCCGTTCCATTGAAGTAACAATTTATTGCACTCATTCGGGAGTAGCAAAAGTACTTTGTCTCCGACGTCAAATTTACGCGACCTCGCGCGTTTATCATAATAAGCATTCTGCTTTACGTCCATTTTCCGGACAATATCCTGTGCTAACTTACACATTCTCTCTAAACGTTCTTTTAAATCGATAACGTACTGATACGTCAATAACGCACGTTGGTCAGTTTCCTCTACAGACCACAATTCCTTTAATATTTGCATAGGACCCCTAACATTACGTCCATACAACAGTTCAAACGGGGAAAAACCTAACGACTCTTGCGGAACTTCCCTAACTGCGAATAATAATGCTGGGAGATACCTGTCCCAGTCATTCGGACGTTCTACGCACATTTCACGTAATATATGTTTTAAAGTATCATGGAATTTCTCCACGGGTCCTTTACCAGTAGATTGATAAGGAATAGTTGTCAGATCTTGAAGCGACAACAACCTACTAACCTCTCTCATGACGTCAATCGTGATCTTACTATCATGCTCGATTAGCATTTCACTCGGTATTCCTAATCTACTGAACATCTCAACTAACGCTTCGGCTACGCGTCCCGTTTCAATGCCGGGTAACGCTACCGCCTCGGGATATCTCGTCGCATAGTCTATCATTGTTAAAATATAGCGGGATTTCCTGTCAGAACGAGGTTCTATCGGTCCAACTATATCAACAGCGACTCGTTTAAATGGTGTGTCAATCTGTGGCAACTTTCCTAAAGGTACCTTAGTGACACGACCTTTTTGAATAGTCCTTTGACATATGTCACAAGATTTACAAAACCTTGCCACATCACCACAAACTCCAGGCCAAAAGAACTCAGTTAAAACTCTATCCATAGTTTTCTTTATGCCCAAATGACCTTACATCAAGGTTTCGTGTGCCAATCTTAACACCTTTTCACGAAAACCTTCAGGGATAATAAGTTGCAAAGTGACCTTGTTTCCCTTAGTAAACTGCCTATACAATAAATCTTTCTTTTGAATAAACTTAGTTTCACCCCGGTTCAATCCACGCCTAATAGTCACATTCCCAGATTCCACTCTTTGCCTTATGCCATTCAATTTAGGGTCAACAACTTGGGCCTGCTTCAATGCCTCCTTATCACTAGCAATAATTTGATCAGGAACTTTAAGTTTCCTATAGACCTCTTCACCTTGCTTAGCTTGTGACCTAGTCACTGCCGCCATTGCAAAATGGGACATATCGGGAAGTTTTGACCCGTCAATATTTCCAATAACCAGGTCATACAATGTATCTTCCATGCACAATGCCTCAGTTTTTCCTGTGAAAAATGGACAATCTATGTCAACCATTGCTAAGGGATACCTTTGGGTAGATTCATCAATCAAAGTTACATCAGATTCTCTACCAAGTAACTGATCATTAGAAACCAAGTTTCTACGAACGACACACCCAGTACAACCTGTGTCCCTTAAAACTACAACAGTCTTACCATTAACCGTACCCTGCGCTGTTGGTAATCGCGACCTTAAAAAGTAACAGACACCTTCCCTATCCACGTTATCATTGATTAATGGACTTTCTTCCTTACTCTTATAGAGACCTTCAATTTCATGAGACCTATTCATTGTAGTTTTACAAAAGCTCATTTGATGTCCGCCACCCCGACCACGTCCGCGGGAATAACCCCGACCACGGCCACGATCTGAACTACTACCCTTCGTCTGTACAGTATCGCTCTTACTCTGTGATCTTTGTGTCTCATCTTTCGGTGCATAACTACTCCCCTTACTTCCGCTATACCCGCTTGCACTTGCACCTACCTCCGCACTATATGCTTGCTTCCTATCGGGATTCTTAAAACATTCATATGTTAAATGTCCCTTACCACAAATACTACATTTTATCTCTGGCTTCGCACTCGGCTTATTATCAGATCTACTCTGAGTTACGCCCTTACTATCACGCTGCCCCTTATTAACACAAGCGTAGACTCCGCCACGTGCTTCTGCAAATAAATCTGCTTCCCTAGCCATCTCACCTAGATTCGTGAATGTTTTCGGTTTCAAATGAACATATAGTTCTTTACTACAGGATTCTAAAAACTGATCTCTAGCGAAAAAATCGCAAACAGCTTCGTAAGACTGGTCTACTTTCGCCATTTTTAACCATTTATTAAGATACGACCTAAGTCTACTACTAAACTGAATAAACGTTTCGGACTTTTCAGGCCTATCATAGCGAAATTTCTTCCTAAATCCGCGTTCAGTCATATCGAAATTCTTTAACAACGCATCCTTCAACTTGTCATAATCCGCTGCATCATCTACAGACAATCTATCATAGACATCAAGCGCGCGACCTTTAAGTAATGCGCTTAAATATGCAGCCCAAACGTTTTTATCCCATTTATTCGCCGTCGCGTATTTCTCAAACCTTGATAAGTAACTATCCATTTTGTCCTTACTTTCATCAAAATACGGTAACTTGGGATCTCGCGCATGCGCTAGCTTTTCAGCCTTCTGTTTTTCTAATTCAACTCTAAACGTTACCTTCTGCAACTCTATCTGATTCTTTAACTCGCGTTGCTGCAATTCAAAACTGTACTTCAACTTTTCTAACTCAACTTCGCTCGACAACTTTGCTTCCTTATCGCTTTCGACTTGATACAACCTAGCTTCCCTATCTTTCTCGGCTTGCCGCTCTATACTTTCAATCCGCGCCATCTCGATTTCCCTATCCGCCGCAATCTTAGCTTCTTCCGTCGCGATCCTAGCCAATTCAATTTCCCTATCTTTTTCGGCTTGCGCGATCCTCTCTTTCTCCGCTGCGATCCTCTCTTTCTCCGCCGCGATCTTAGCTAACTCAATTTCCCTGTCTTTATCGGCCTGCGCAATCTTTTCTTTATCAAGTGCCCTTACCGCGTGCCTTTCTGCCCTCTCAGTCTCTTGCTGTTGCTTTACAAATTCCTGCAATGCCTGCCCCTCATAACCTAACTCTTTTCCCGTCTTAACTAACTGATCCATGACGCTTAACGTAAAGCTCACGTTAACCTAACTGAAACCGACGTTCACTTATCGTCACACACGTTAACTAAAACGTTAACAATAATAATAACAAACTAATCCAACTAAAACGTTGATTAATTAGTATACTCGCGATCTAGACGTAGCTATTAAAGTTACGTTCATAACAGACCGGAAATGACGTCATAAACTGACGTTGACTTTGCCGAGAATTACTTTTCACTATTAGATGACGTAATTAGATGACGTAAATAAACCACATTACAATTACGCCCAACTTGATCTAGCGTATCGGATATACAAACGTAACGTATGTAACGCAACGTATTAACACTGACACGACAACTGTACGTCCTACATTACAAAACCTTATAAGATACCAACGGTAAATCAAACTTAAGATTCCGCTATTAGGTTTAATTGTAACGATATTATATAACGTTACGAGTAACCTACGTTACTAAATCAGGACACAAAATGGACCTCAGTAACGGTTACGACAGAACGTACAAACGTTTGAATTATTGAACTAACAGATTGTCATGCAACAGCAGTGCCCAGGTACTCAAATGGACCTTAAAACTAAATATGTATCATCCGTGCCAAGACAATTCGGGTCTATATAACCTCAGTTTCCCCACTCAGATATGCAACCTGTTACATTTTATCACAAATTAATGCATGGGCTATCGCACTTCATCACGCAGGGAATAAGGATAGTTGACCTTAATTGAGTGTAGGTTACATTTACAAAGAATTTAGTGGCAAAATTGCTCCCCTAAAATTCACAGCCTTACGTCACCTTAGAAAAGAACAATCAGAAAGTCAATAATAATAAAAAAAATGACTGACAAAATTGTGCCTAGATTCTGTATATATTGTCAATGTGTTACACTGGCAGATATTAACCGGAAATCAAATCCCGTTACTTCATGACACCATGTTACGCAGAAGGTTTTACACACGGTCGACACGGGTGTAGAGCCTTATGCGTCGCCAGGACGGCGGAGGGTGACTTCCGGTTAAAGGGTTATCTACTAGTGTAATACACTAACAAGGAAACTCTAACAACGTTAGAATTTTTTAAGTTTATATATAATGTAAATTCTATATACAACAATACAATTTACAACTGTCACAATTACAATAATATACAACACATATCAGTTCATGCCGCTGGCCCAAGTAAGGTGTTTGTTTCAAATCTGTAATCGATTTGCGTACAATACGCAAATAGATTACCGTCTGACGTCAACACCGTACTCGGCTCAGCGCCATGAACTAAAGGAAAACACAAAGGACAGAAAACGTTAGTTTGAGCTCATACAAAAAAACAAGGCCTTATGTTGGTAGACTTCAATTCGTCGTTCCCTGGATCATGTCATGGGCCAGTCCATATATCATGAGGAACACCAACTTATATAAACACGTGCACGATTATATACTGGTCGCTCCCTGGATGGTACCAGGGACCAGTCTATATATATTAACACACCTTAGTGGACGAACACTGTCCCACACTTGATGTGACCTTCAGATCTTATCACAGAATCTGGCAAAACTGAGCTAACCACTTCCGCCTACATTTTGTGCTTCCCGCCTCTGCTTAGGAACCTTGCACAAACGGCGTTGTAACTGCCTCTACCCGGGTTGGTATCAACCTGGAGACGTAAATCGAATCTCCAGGTGAGACGTGGCTCTAAGTCCTAACAGCTGACTGCCGGACTTGATGTGCCTAAAAATAACGAACTTACACTTAATACATTGTAACTACATAATAACAATACGTAAGACTTGGGCCCGTCTTGGAAATACCATACAACGCCCTCGGCGAATGCCGAGCATAACGTGCACACGCCAGCCGTGTCACTAGACACGACTCGCGCTCACGATGTAAAGCTAAAAGTGTGCTTACCACTTCCGCCAATGAAGAAACGTAGATCCTACTACGCATGTGCGTCGAAGGATCTGACGTCAAACATTGTCAAGAAGTATACTGACGTCAACAGGCATTACCATGACATACCCCACATAAAACATGAATAATCTAAACAATGACCTATTTACATTAAATTGATTGACCAAAATCTAACTCGCCTATGTATTAATTCATTTCTTTAAACTAAGCGTAATACCATTTGCCATAGAATATAATAGCTGAATAAGCGTTTCTCACACATTTGGGATCATAACGTTTGATCTGACATCATGACATCAATGATGTTATACCATATGACGCCGTCTAATGAAGGCAAATCAAACGCATGATGACCAAATGTTACCATTATAACTTATGGAAAAAACCCTTAATGCGGTGCATGCTATGGCGTCAATTGACGTCACGAGTATATAAATTAGTTCCATTACAAATCAATCTACTTCTATAGGCCACGTATACGTGAAACTAATATAAAAAGTGCTGACGTCGCAATAACATGATGCAACTGACTTCATATGAATAACATGAATGCAATTGACGTCACTGGACCCCAGTGAAACTAATATAAAAGTGCTGACGTCGCAATAACATGAATGCAACTGACGTCACATGAATAACATGAATGCAACTGACGTCACTGGACGTCAAATAGACGCACACCATTGCAACCAACATCAGTGATATAAACTATTTCCGTAATTTACAAAACTTCCTAATATACAAATACCATGCGCAGCATGGTCAGTATAAACAAAATTGGTCGACATATGCGCAGCCTGATCACTGCCAACAAAATCAAATCAGTCGACACATATAGTCATACCATATCAATCAGAAGTCACATTTTTCATTCTTAGCCAAACAATTCTAAAATAAATACAATAAAACCTTACCGTTCTGGTCTAAACTCAGAATCTGGGCACACAACAATATAACATCCTCAGTATAAGAATTAACAGCCACGTCTAACTTTTCAATAAAAGATAGGCGTATAAATAGTATGCGTCTCACATTTAAATCATGGGACTCGTGCAGGTATTCAACTTAAAATCATGCAATACGCTGTCCACGAGAGGTATTCACAAACAACCCATGCATAACGTAGCCACAATTTCCGTAAACGTTTTATTACCACAGTTACCCTAAAAACTGTAGCCTTACTGATTGAAAGGATTAAAATAATCTCGACGACATAGTGGACGATTAGATCCATTTCGTAACAATAATCAAGATACAGAGAACATATGGCCAACCGAGTGAGCAGCTTGTTCCCAAAAGGTGGCCACTCAGCAACCCAAACCGAACCAAAAATGATAATAACATACATAAGGTAAAACATCACAGAAACTCTGACACCAAAAACAGGCAACAAAGAACCACAACAGAACTACCGCCTTGGAACGGTCAGTAATGAATTACTGGGGGGCTTAAATCGATTTTACAGGCCCAACCTCACCCTCAGTTTCTGAAGTGGTACAAAACATTTAGTTGGTTGTTCGGTATTTTATTCAGTTTACCCCACTCATCCAAAACAACCCCAAAAATCTAGGTCTGTCTTAGAAGAGGGATCTAGTGTAAATGTTACATTGTTGTTCAAATGTAGATGCGAAACCGCCTTATAAAATTCACAGCTCTTTCAAGGAGATGAACTATATAAGCTTTCAGTAGCTTTCGTTCAAATCCTTAAACTGCTTGTTTGTAATTTGTAATTATATATGTATATTTGACTGAAAATAATTATGTTTAAACCAAGAGGGATCTAGACTTTTGTAGTTGTTTTGGAAGGAATTTCCATCTTAAAGTAGAATTACACAAGACTGATTAATTAAGTTACTTAGTATCAATTTGGAGGGGCAAACCTCCATCTTATAGCCAAATTAAAAGGTAGCTGTTGGGTTTTAGACTCCGTAAATACCTGAATCCTTTGAATCTTTCAGTGTTGCCAGTCAGGTAAAGACATCTAGCCCCAAATTTATAAAACTTTATTCATGCTCAACTCAACTGAGCATGGAATTTTACCTGCTGATAAGTATGGTTGCTTTCTTGCACAGTTTAGCTGAGTGTGAAATTTTCTCTTCTTATGTATATGAAAATGCCAACATTAGTTGGCATATTCATATTTATCAGCAGAGAAAATTTCATGTTCAGCTGAGTTGAGCATGAAATTTTTTTATAACCTTGGGGCCTGGAAAATGATTGTTTTTCCAGGTCAGGGAAAAGTCAGAGAATTTTTGTGATTGGTGAGGGAAATTTAGAAAGGTCTTGAAAGTAAGGTATATGGAAGTGATGCCTTTAGCAATATTAATGTAGGGAGTATAATCAGTCTTGGATTTGCAAAAGGGTAAGGAAACTAGATTCTTGGAATTGTTTTGAAACGACACCCCCCACCCCACACACACACACAAAAAAAAAACAACAACACTGTTTGAAGACTGCAAATTGTTTTGAAATGAAAAAAAAAACAAAACAAAAAAAAACTAAAAACACTGTTGTTTGCAGACTTTAGGTATTTGGGGTCATTCTAGAGAGCAGAAAACCCAGGTTTATAGCTGAGTAAATGCTGTATTGAATTTTTCAGATGAATCGTGTGAAAGCAGTAGAGAAAGACAAAGATGAGTTAGAAGAAGCAAAAAACGAAGCCGTGGAATATTTGACACTGGAAAACAACATTGTGAAACAGAAAAATAAACTCTTTCAGAAATATATGTAAGTTAGAGGGATAAGAGGTGCTTTAGCTGATGGATGGATGACTTGCAATTTTACATACTTTGTAACAGTATTTCAGTCATATCAGGATGATGGGAAGGTAATATGGAAATGCTGTGTGCAACGGAACTCTTTTTACGGTTGAAATGGTTTCAAACCTGAACTGCTAGATCAGCAGGCCTGCCCTTAACTTTAATACTGAGCTCCAGGGCTCTGTTCCATAACAATGAAGGCTGAGATTGAACAACTGACCTAGGCTTGTACTATTTGTCTTGTTTAAAAAGAGGATGAAGTATATGGTAGACAGAATGAAAATAATTTTATCACATTCTGTATTGGCCATCGACCAATACCTGCCCTATGGCATTCCTGTATCTGTCTCTGAGGACTTTGAGCCTGCTCAATGGCCTTTCTGTATCTGCCCTTGACCAATATATGCCCAAAGGCCAGGCCCTTGGGAAGATATCGGTCTCAGACAGATACAGGATATAATACAAAAATACATGTACCATGTTCTCATTGTTACAAATTTCAGAGTATCGTGTGCATCAATAGAAGAAAAAGCAAAGACAGAATATGACAAGGTGAATGAAGGAATGGAAGAATTTAACAAGAAAATGAAAGAGATTACTGATGCAAAAGAGGAAAAATCAAAGAAACAGAAGAAAATACTCAAGTAAGTGACTTTTGAGAGGTATGCAGCTATGTAATTGGGGAGTGTTTGCCTCTTTGAGGGAGTTTAATGAGGGGCTACAACAGTGAGGCATTTCTAATGAGGGACTTCAACGTATGTTTTTATACAGAGTTGACAGAAAAGAATTATCATCCTCATTTCATAACCCTTATCCTTTCATCCTTTTTCTGGTGTCATGCTCCAGATAAGGAGCGTATTTGTGTAAATACCCAATTAAATTATTGAAAAAACACAAATGACTTTTTCCTGCAAGGGTACCAATGAGCAGACAAAATTCCCAGTATACAGTGATCCTAAAGACAGAAGCATAACGACCATGTTATCCGAGGCTGCCATGTGTAAACAAAAGCAGCATATTCAATTCCTATATCATGGTTCAACTGTCTGTGTTTATCTCGCGGATTTACCACAGCATTATTTATAGATACACTGGTACTTGCTGTGCACATGCCACATGGTGCACAAGATATGGCAGGACACATGCTAAAAAAAGGTGGGTGGAGGTGGGGGGTGGGAATCTTAAAGCGAAAGTCGCCGGTTATGGGGACTTATATCTGATCGGCCTTCTAATCATTTAATTATTATCACCGATGACAGCGCATAGCAAATTAAAGTTACCTTTTGCATTTGCAAGTTAAAACTGGTCTAATACTTAGGCATAACTCCCATTTCTCACATCAGGCAGTCAGGCGCGGGTGAAATGCAAAAGTCAGGAAATAGAGTAGGAAAAGGCTCAGGACTTGGACAGGGATCCTGAAATTCTACATTTTCTCTTGGGGGATCCCCCAATCCCTTTTGCGGAGTCACCCCTATTGATGTGCATAATATTTTCAATTTCCTGGCTGTGCCCCTGTAATAATAATGATGTGGTTAACAGACCCTTGTCATGACGCGGTTGATCTAAAAACAGCGATATAGCGTTGACACAATTTGTTCTTTGCTTTATACTATCAAAGACTGCCGGCTTATGGTTTAGTTATTGAAGATTAAGAGACATGTGCCTGCTACTTGTGATTAAAGACGATTATTGTAATGGCACGTGAAATGACAGATGGCTAACTACTGGTCGTTTATGATGATTTATTGATTATCAGTACAGGTTAACAGCCCTCTATTGTTCTATCCAAGGTGTGACCAACACGCAGCTGCTTTGACTTTTTAGGCAACTTAAAAGGGGTCCAGTTGGAAAAAATATCGCATCTTCAGTAACTTTTAGGAGGTAATTATTGGCTTTTGGTTGGGTTTTTTGTGTTGTGAGACACCAAATTCGGCATCCTCAAGATGATCTCGTATGAAGTATCAGGGGTCACAATTCAGTTCTACAATGCCTTTGAGGGGGGGGGGGGGCATTTACACACTGTAACATTTCTTTGTTTTTTTCAGGGCTTATGATGACCTCACCAAAAAATGTGAAGAAAACAAGGAAAAGTTCTCAGAGTTTGAAAAACAAGATGTGAAATTACGAGAAGACCTGAAACATGCTAAAGCAAAGAGTAAGAAACTGGAGAAAAATGTAGACCAGGAAAAGAAGAAGGTATTTAAATTTTGTGAATCTTTTTTATGAACAAGTTATTACTAATTTGAGAGATCTGAGAAAAAGTTGGATTAAGAAAATTTTGCTACTTCACCTTGTCAAGACGATTCTAATGAGGGGTCAAAACATATGAGCCGCAACACGTGAAAACCAACATTGTGGTTGTGCGCCCAGCGCAGACTCAGATCAGCCTGGGCATCCACCCAGTCAGATCAGAGTCTTCGGTGTCCGCATGGAGGTAGCTTAGACCCTTAGCTACCTTTCAAGCGCTTAGCAAAAAGTCTGAGCGGACCAGGGGGCTCCTCAGACTGATCTGAAATTGCGCTGGGCACACAACCACATTGTTGGTTTTCTCGTGTCGCGGCTCATATATTTTCGTTGAGGAATAAGAAAATTCATCTTTGCATTATCTTCAGTACCCCTCTTATCTGGAGAGGAGCCCCTGCAGCTCAGTGGGTTAAGCAGTGGCCTGTTGATGGAGCAGTCCTGAGTTTGATTCCTTGAGGCAGAAATATTTTCAATTGCAAACAGGGTTCCATCACACATAGCAGGGTTCCCATGGTCAGGTAAAAGTCACGGAATATGATTTTTTTCAAGGTCAGGGAAAAGTCAAGGAATTTTGTTAGTGGTCAGTGGAATTTGAAAGTTTACCAAAAGTCAGGGAATTTTGTAATTATTACAGGTTGAGGTCTAAGTAATTTTTTTTGAAAATACTAGACAGAGGCAGTTTCTTTGACTTGGATATCAGATTCATTCTCAAGTTCAGTAAATCATTTTCTGCATATTTGCAAAAGTGATAAGCATGTGCTGATTAGATTCTGAAAAGTGGATCTGTCCAGCAAAACCAACATTTTGGTCAGGGGAAAATGGAATTAGGTCAGGGAAAAGTCAGGGAATTTTGTTTCTCAGCTTTGTGGGAAACCTGACACAGACTTTCATTATCACCCTCTCATTGTTCTGATATGACTGAAATACTGTTGAAAAGGATGTAAAATGGTAAGTCATCCATCCATCCATCTTATTTTGGAACTCTGTTTCATCTGTGTTATAGATTGAGGAGCTAAAACTGGTACCAGAACAAAGTGCTAAGACAATGGAAGATTTAAAGAAGAAACAAGAAAGATTGGAGAAAGAAAAACAGAAGGAAGAAGTGAAATTGAAAGATGTCATGGACAGTCTGAAGACAGAAACTCAGGTATGTCAACACTGCAGAGAAGTCAGAATTGGGGGATAGAGGCAGAGCCGACTATTTTGTTCTTATCTTGCACTTTTCTTGGTATAACATTTAAATTTATTCAGTTATAAAACAGTCCTTTCAAAGTTACCAAAACTTGTATGTAATTAAATTTTGTGTAGTTCAAGCTGTTAAATGGGATTTTCTCTTCCAAAACGATCCCCAAGATCTAGATCCATCTTACAAGATGGATCTAGATCTTGAGATTTTTTTTGGAAGGAAAAACTAAAGAAAAAACGCAAATCTCTTGTACCAATTAGCAGATTAATTTGTGTGGAAGCTACTGGTCTGGGTTTGTATCATGATGGGGATGGAAATGCTACAACCTTTAATGCAGGGCGTCAACTTATGTCCTATACATGTATCCTATATTTGTCCTATTTTTTGATGGCTGTCCTATATTGTCCTATATGTGATTAGGTGTCCTATATAGTGATAGAATGTCCTATATATTCATGAGATCATGAAAAAGAAAATGATTAAGTATGTAGAAAAGAAACTTAATCTGCCAGGTACAGAGGTTGCAAGGGGAACTGATGAATGGAAAGTCTTCTGTATGGCTGATGAACTTGAATAACCATCTCCTGAGATATGTGTAGTCCATTATTGGAGAGGTGTATTCAACATCAAAGAAAGTGATAAACCAAAGTACCAAAGTGGCAAGAATGCTCTGGTTTTGCCACAAGGTAATGTAGATATGGAAAGAGCATTATCAGACTGTACGAGGGATGATCCAGAAATTCGTGGACACAGTCCATAAAATCCAACTGCAATAACAAGTTTCTTTCAAAACTTAACCAATGCTTCTCTATATATGACTGAATAATTTCTCACAATATCAGGTAAATTCAATGAACCTTGGGTTTGACATGTACGTTTGAATATACCAGGGGTTTTCTGTGCGGCGCACTCCAGATTTTTGCAAGAAAAAACAAAATTTTTCTTTTGAACTGAACAAATATATTTTTTATCCTTAAGGTTTCGATATAAAATTTCAGTCAAGAACTAACGTAGCATTTCCCAGTTTCAAACGATATGAATATTCATTATTGGCATTTGACATGACATTCTTTACATACAAAACAGACCACCACCCTGTGACGTGAAAGGAGAAAATGACGTTTTTCCAACACCTGCACACAAGCAGTTTGTCTAAAGGTCGACATTAAAGACATACAAAACCAATGGAAACAAATCATATTTTAAACGAAGCACCAGGAGACAAACACGTTTTAAGCTACAAAAGAGTGCTGAAAATAAATTTCGAGCCATATTTTCGATCCTCAGGATGGCAATGGTGCACTTATTCGATGAAATAGTAGATTTTATACCTCTAAACTGAGCCCAAGAAATGTTTACGCGATATCAGAAGTTTTTGTATATATATAAAACCTGATGGAAAACTTGTGATTGTCTTATTGCTGTATTCCTCGTATTATATAAATGCTGAAACTGTAATTTTCTTGTCATGATTTCTTTAGTGGATCTTATTAACTTTGCATTTTGAGCACTAGCATATACTAGACGTCAGCGTGACGTTGTGGCATGCGCCGCGCAACCTAGGGTAACTGAACAAAATGCATTATTATATTTAAACCGTTTTAGATATCTGATTCAAAATTTACACGTGTGTTAACCAGTGGTATGGCAATGGGCATGTCACGTTTAGTCAATGAGCCATTTCAGATTCCTTAGTTATTTAAGGTGTCCACGAACTTCTGGATCAACCCTCGTACATCTATTGTTACTGCAGACAGAGCATCTCTGTCTGAGACAACCTTAAATGGTTTAAGAGTTGTTAAAGATACAGTGAAATTCTCTGAACCAAAACTTTTAGCCATGAAAAACTTCCTCTGAACAAGAAAATTCTGTCAGCTGCAAGAAATTCTTATTCAGAATACATGAAAAGATTACAGTTAGAAAAGCAAAAAGAGGAAGAGAAAGAAAAGTAAAAGGCTGAAGATGAGAAAAGGAGAAAAGAAAGAGATGAACTGATGCCCCAAAAATGTTCAGTAACTGGGAAAAATGTCTTGAAGCCAAAAAAAGTTGAATGAGTCTCTTTGAATTCAGCAACATGCTGAAAGAAGTTAATGAGAAAAATAAGATTAATTCAAATGGTGATAGAGTCTGAGAGACAGCAACCAGAAAGACAGAAGTATATTTTGAAAAATTGAAAACAGAGAAAGGACCAGAAAACAGTGACAGAGAGAAAGAGAGAAATTTACTAGACTAAAGCATGATCTAAAGGTGCCAAGAAACTTGATCTACCAAGCACATCAAAATCATGTGAGACTGGATTATCTTCTAAATGTGTCTGGGACTTCAGGTCTTATATCTAGTCATGGCAGCACCTCTGAATCCTCCAAACAGACTGGAAAGCCTCATAAGTGACAAATCACCAACAACGCCACAGAAATGTTGTAACCATATAAAGCATAGTTATGAGCAGCTGATTTTTGTCATTTACTAGTTAATGTTAGGTTGATTAGAATTGAAAAATGATAACATACAATAGATGGTTCTGTAGAACTGATGGATCCTTTCTCTTCACAATCTATAAATATGCCAGAAAATTTGCTACAAACCAAGGGAGCAAGTTACTTCAACTAATATTTATGAAGGATAAGTATAAATGCCTTTTGAAACAAGTGATTTTCTTCATATTCTAGCAGATTCCTTGTAATATGCACTTTTTTTTTAATTTTGAGTTGATAAGGATATTATAACTGTCCCATTCATTTCTGATAAAGAGCTGTTCAAACTTCATTTAGACTACATGTATTATGATTTTGTGTAAGATTCTGTTTTAATTCTGCCTATTGTTACTTAGGTACAGTAATGTTCATTTTATGTTTCAGGGGTCAGCCTAGGGTTCTCAGATAGGGAGAAGTTTTGTGTCATTTTGTGATTTTCAGAGTGAAGTTTTATCCCAAATTTTAGATTTCAATATGCTTTATACACTTTGACTTCTCCCTCAGCTCAAAGTAGGGAGACTTTAGTCAGCTTTGGGAGACTGTTTCTCCCACTTCTCCCTCTAGGCGGACCCCTGATGTTTAAATACAGTACATGTAGTTGTATTGAGAATAAACAATATAAAGATGGTAGGGGAATAGCTGTGGGGATGGTGGAGGCCATCCTTAATGTCCTATATTTGTCCTATATTTTTGTCGCACCTGCTTTAGCAAGGTGCGATATAGGCGTCCGGTTTTCCGTCCGTCATTCCGTCCTCCCGTCCGTCAGTCCGTTCACATTTACGTCAACCCTAGCGTTAAAGATTTGTACAGTTAATTTCTCCAAAACCACTGCAGCCATGGTTCTCAAATTTCATATGGAGCATGATCAGACTACAGGGCTTCGGATTACAGAAATTCAGCATGGTTGAGAATTCAAGATGGCCGCCTGTTACTAAAAATAGCAAAACAACATAATTAACATTTTCTCTAGAACCACTAGGTATATTTTGCTGAAACTGCATGGAACTTCAATTGGACCTTCTTTTTGAAAATTATGAAAATGAAAAAAATCTGTAGTAGAATTAGGTCACAGTGACCAATTTTTGGTTTACGAGTCTCAATTTTGCTTGAGTGCCTATAAATCATTAAACACTGAGTGGATTTTGCTCAGATTTAATCAATATGATTCTTGAAAGGAATTTTTCTCTCTTTTATATTTTTTTCACATTTATGGGAATGTATCATCCAAGATGGCCGCCACTGTCGTTACTAAAGATAGCAAAAACATGAAAATGACTATATTTCAGGAACCCCTGAATGGATTTGGTCCAATTTCGTGTCAGAATGATCCTTGCATAGAGCTATTTTGGTTTTTGGCAAATTGGCCATCCAAGATGGCTGCCATCCACTGTTACTAAAAATAGCACAAACATGAAAATGGCAGTACCTTAAGAACCATTGGTCAGGTTTAGACAAAATTTGTGTCAGAATAATGCCAGAAACTATTTTGTTTTCTTTTTTTTCCTCAATTCTTCTCAACATGATTTTTGCTACTGTGGAAATGCAATGTAGGTGCGACATAGCATTCTCCGGAATTCTTGTTGTTCTAAAATGTCCTATATTTCTATATATTTTTTCAAATTTTGAGTTGACGCCCTGTTAATGGGGTTCTGTTGCATGCAGCCTTTCATTATCACCCTTCCATCAGCTCAGTACGAATGAAATACTATTGAAAGGGCTGTTATACTGCAAATCATCCATCCACCCATTGGTGCAAATATCTGCACTATTCTGTTGTATTTCTTACAGAGAAACCTGGTAAATTTTTATTGAGGCTACTTTCAAGCTGTGTCTGCCATCTTTAACAGAGTCTGGACCCATGAGCAAAATATCAGTCATAATGAAATAGCCTTTACCTCTTGCAATATGCCATCCATCCATAAATTGTGTGCCGTGGAATCTTGAAATTGTCATTGACTGTCAATAGAAAAGATGAAAATTGGCTCATACTGTAGTTATAGGGATTAATACGGTTGTGCACTTTCTTTTCAGGGTTTACAAGTTGAAAAAGACAAGAAGGAACAAGAACTATTGGGAATGCAAAAATCTGTGAATGAGACAAAATCTAGGGTAAGATAGTGTGATGGCTTTGTTCTAGTAATGAGAACTGCAGAGTATGGGGTATTAAATCTTAGACCCCCCCCCCTCCTAAACACACACACACACACACACACACAAAATGACAATAAAATTATTGAACAGGGCAGTGTATTTCAGCAGTTTCCATCAGAATCTTTTTACTAGATCTGAGGCCAGGGGGCAATAATTGAGACTTGGGCATCTGTTACAATTTTAAGCTCAAACTTCCATTCTATTTGAATGGTTTTCTTCCTTGACATCATCTGGAGGCTGCTGCTGACCTAAGGACATGCCACTCTGTCAGATCTCTGTATATTTTGCTTTAAAAGTTTGTTTTCGTTAGGCGGCACTGGTTGGGGTACATGTATGTGTGAGCCCAGCTAACTAACTCTAGCATCTTCTGTACTTTATAGTTGGAAGTTCAACAGTCAGAATTAGACCTGTATCTTAGCAACCAGAAACAGGAGACCAACAAACTCAACGAGATGACGAGAAAGTTGGAGAAAACAAGAGATACCTTGAAAGACAGAAACAAGTAAGTCAGGACTGTTTTGAAGTATTGTAAGAGGGAATATTTTCCAAAAGAAAATTGTGAAAACAAGCCTTTGCAAATTTTTTTATCTGTAAAGGATGGATGGATGACATACAATTTTTGTCGCACCTGCTTTAGCAAGGTGCGATATAGGCGTCCGGTTTTCCGTCCATCTGTCAACCCGTTCGTCCGTCCGTCCGTTCACATTTACGTCGACCCTAAATTTTAAGCCCTTTCAAATGACTTTTTCTCTGAAACCACTGCACTCATGGTTCTCAAATTTCACATGCTACATGACCAGACTGCAGGGCCTCTGAATGACAAAATTCAGCTTGGTCCAGAATCCAAGATGGCCGCTGTTACTAAAAATAGCAAAAACATTAAAATCACTTTTTTCTCCAGAACCACAAGGTATATTTGGCTGAAATTTTACATGGAGCATTAATGGGACTTTGGTTTTAAAAATTATCAAAAAGAAAAAAATCTATTGCGGAATTAGGTCACAATGACCTACTTTCTGTTTACGAGTCCGAGTTTGCAAAAACGCCAATATCTCAAAAACCCTTGAACAGATTTAGGTCAAATTTAGTCAGAACGGTCCTTAAATGGAGTTCTTTGAAATTTAGGCAAATGGAGACCATCCAAGATGGCCGCCAGCCACCGTTACTAAAAATAGAAAAAATATGAAAATGACAATATCTCAAGAGCCCCTGAATGGAATTGGACTAAATGTGTATCAAAATGATCCTTGCATGAAGCTGTTTCATGATTTTTTCAAATTGACCGTCCAAGATGGCAACCATCCACAGTTACTAAAAAAGCGCAAAACATGAAAATGATAATCTCTCATAAATTTCTGGATGGATTTTGACTAAATATGTTTCAAAATGACACTTTTATCAGGTTCATAAAGTGAAGGTGTTAAGCAGGTGCGACATAGCGTTCCGCGGAATTCTTGTACATCCTTTTCGTCTGGTTGCAGTCATATCAGGATGATGGGAGGGTGATAATGAAAGGCTGTATGTATTGGAACCTTGTTTACATTCGAAAATATTTCTGCTTCCTGTGGGAATCGAACCCAAGATCACTAGATCAGCAGGCCAGGGCTTAACCAACTAGCCCTTGCAGTGCCTAAGATAAGAGGGAATGGATTATTTAGGGTTTATTTTGTCCAATGGTAAGTGGGGGGACATGTTGGTTTCTGCATCACAGTGGTAGTGACTTTTTGTGCCAATTATATTTCTGGAATCAATGGGTATAATTTTCCTTAACTTGCATGGTTACATTACTGGGACAAGCCAAAGAGCTGACTAAGTTTTGTAGTGTCATGAAGAGAATCCGTGTAGGGATAAGTATTTTGTCTTCACGCAACGTCACTTCCGTGATTCCATGTTTGAATGCTGAGAGGAATGTAAACACTCAAATATGTAGTCTTGTACAAATTTCGTAATTTTGATAGAAGCATTATACCGAAACGTCATAAATAAAGAGTAAGTTTTAGTGATTTTTACCCCATTTTCAAGGTCACAGTAGGTTGTAGACTGTTATATTTCTGTATTGGCATGCCATTTTCTTGTTCCCATGAAATAGCTTGTACCAATAGGTAGAAATTTTACAAAATGGTGCGTGGTGATAATGTCTGGACAAGATGACAAGATTTTGATGACCTTTATCACAATTTCTAGGTCAGGGGAGGACTTAAATATGTGAAAGTTTCACTGAAATTGATATGTTTCTTGAGCCTTTGGCTTGATTTCCACCAAACTTGCAAAGGTACATGTATACTATTGGAACAGTCCCACGACAGCACAGGTTCACATGGATGGGAAAGCACTGGTGGGGTATAAGAGGGGATGTGAATGGGTTGGTTGTGGGGATAGGGTGGGGATAACATCTGTTTTTCTCATGTATTATTCTTATATATTTTTCTTCATCAGCGAGGTGTCATTGTTAAATGGAAGACTACCAAACCTGGAGAACGCTTTAGAAAAGTCCAAGAAAGATTTAGAAGATACAGTAACTAGAGAACAACAGATTGCTGAGGAGGTAACTCGATTCTGAATAATGAGAGATTTAAATTTTAAACTGGTTCAAGCTGAATAGACATGCTCTTTAAAACAGTATAGACCCCAGAGTTGCCATGGTTAGGGTAACATCTAGAAAATGAATTGATTTCCAAGTCAGGGAAAAGTGATCAGGAGACTTTGGAAAGGACTTGGAAATAAAAAATAAATGGCTATCGCGGTTGTCATAAAAGATACAACGTACCTATTCTGCTTAATGGGCAAGGATGTGCTTTCAGGAAAGATAATTCCTACACAGAATGACCTCCTTGCCTTAGGGGCTACTCTTAAAGGAAAGAATTTGCTCCTGGGAACAGGGAAGCAAATTTATCATAATAACGTTGCATCTGAGAGTGTAATAAAGCCATGCATTAAATGCGATAATCCACTAGTGGATTAAATATGCAAATTACGTTGTAACGTTATACGTTGACGTCGATAAAAACGTCGCATTTTCTAATGGCGAAATCGTGACGTTTTAGTGCCAATTCTTCTGATAAAATGCGCTTTTAGTGTCAAATGATAAATAGAGGATCTTACATAAGTGCTCCTGTATTACTGAATTTATTAAACTCGTCGGGGAAAACCGATAAGATGCTCGGCAAAGCCTCGTATCTTATCTTTTTCCTCAACTCGTTTAATAAATTCAATAATACAGGAGCACGAATGCAAGATTCTATTTATCATATGACACTAAAATCGCATTTTATTAGCAAATTTTGCACTAAAACGTCACGATTTCGCCATTAGAAAATGCGACATTTTATGGACGTCAGTGCATAATGTTACGACGTAATTTGCATATCTAATCCACTAGTGGATTATCGTTTTTAGCTCGCCTGAACGAAAGTTCAGGAAGAGCTATTGTTGTCACCACGGCGTCGGCGTCCGCGTCAGCGTCCGCGTCGGCGTTCGGATTGGATGTTTTGGTTAAAGTTTTTTAAAGACCTATATCTCCTTAACCCATGGATGGATTCTTTTGATACTTGCACTGTAGTTAGATATTGGTCTAAGGTTTAACAGGGTACCACCCCCACCCCACTCTGTGACCTTGATGTCAAGGTCATGGACTTAGAAAATTGGTATTTTTTTTTGACTGGATGTTTTGGTTAAAGTTTTATAAAGCCCAATATCTCCTTAACCCATGGATGGATTCCTTTGATACTTGCACTAAAGTTAGATATTGGTCTAAAGTTTTTGAAAGTACTACCCTCACCCCCCTCTGTGACCTTGATGTCAAGGTCATGGACTTAGAATATTGTCTTTTTATTGATTGGATGTTTTGGTTAAAGTTTTTTAAAGACACATATCTCCTGAACCCATAGATGAATTCTTTTTATATTTGCACTGTAGTTAGATCTACAGAGTACTACCCAAACCCCGCTCAGTGATCTTGATGTCAAGGTCAGGGACTTGGGAAATTTTTGTCTTTTTTAAAGTTTTGTAATTGCGTACTGATTCATAGTGCTTTGCAGAGATTTAGTTTATAATTGAACTTATGTTAGACTCTTTTTGGAGTTTTTACAAAACACCTTATACTTACCCCACTGGATGACCTTGAAGTCAAGGTCATCGACTTAGAATTTTGTCTTAAAGATTTTGGTTAAAGTTTTATATTTATGAAGACATAATTTCACAGTGTCACGATGATGGACTCAGTTGATACTAATACTTGGACTGATGTTAGATAATGGTTCAGGGTTTTGATACATCCTAGTAGCCCCCCCCCCCCCTCCCCCTACCCGTGTTTTCATTATGGACATGCTTGCCTGAAGTTTTATGCATACCAGTCCACATAGCCCCCCCCCCCCTCCCCCCCTCCCCCTACCCGTCAGTTTTTTTACCTCAAGCTTGTGGACTTTGAAATTTCATTTCATTTTTTTTTATTTTAAGACTTTTTTCTGAGATAGCTTTTGTTTATAAATGTGTTTTCATTATGGACATGCTTGCCTGAAGTTTTATGCATAGCAGTCCACACCACCATAGCGGCTGTGTGATGGGGAAGCACCAATTCAGGCGAGCTATGCTGTCAGGCGACAGCTCTTGTTAATGCATGGCTTTATTACACTCTCAGATGCGACGTCTTATGATATATCAACTTTTTAGCTCACCTGTATGAAAGCACAGGGAGCTATTGTTATCACCCTGACATTGGCATTAGTGTGGGTGTCACACTTCCAAGTTGCATTTGTGTGGGCGTCACACTTTAAAGTTTTACTTAAAAATCTGTTTGATGTGATGGGCAAGGCCCTGTCAGGTGAGCCATCCTGTATGTGGACAGGTCATTTGTCATTGAAAGACTAGAAAATTAGAAAAATTTGGGGGAAGATCAGGGAATTGTTAAGTGGAGAAAGAGTCACCAGATCAGATTGCTCTACAAAGCAGTCTGATAAAGGTCTACACTGGTTGCAAATGATTTTTTCCCCTGATGAACACCTTTTCAAATTAGGGATGAATTATTACAGGTTTAACTCTGATACAAAGAATCAGTTACGGGAAATTATTAGGATAAAGGCAAATGAAAAGTCATTGACTCATCAAAATTCAACCACAGAAAAATATGCATAGAATTATTAGCAGGTTAAAGGTCAGGACCCAGAAACATTGCTAGTTAAAGAGACCTTTTATTTTCAAAAGTATTGTATGCAACACCACTGCCATTTTTAGCTTTTGGAAGAGAAAAAACATCTTACACCAGAACTACACAAGAATGAGTTACATATTTATATTCTAATGAGGGGTCACAACATATGTTTTGATTGGAAAATAGGAAGAAATATCTTTGAATTATCCAAAATTACTAATATTATCTGGAGCTCTGCTGAGAAGTATCACATTAAACATTCATATTGAAGTTTTTTTATGCCCACAGTTGAGAACTACAAGAAGAAAAGTTGAGGAAGCGCGAAGTTCTATGGAGGCCAGTAAAAGCCAAGGCAAGGTTATAGAGTTTATAATGGGTCTGAAGAAATCTGGTACTTTGCCGGGAGTCTGTGGAAGACTGGTGAGTTATATATATGCAATACTCATTCTATTAAAAATACTCACACTTTCATAAACACCCCCCTGCTCCCCACTCTACTTTTTATACGCCCGTTTTGAAAAAAACGGACGTATTATGTCATGGCGCTGTCCGTCCGTAAACATTCTTGTGCGCTCCATAACTCATTAATCGTTTGGGATGTATTCATGATATTTGGTAGGAATATGTATTAGGTTGGGGGAACGTGTCGCGTACAGAAGTGGTTGCTCCCCCTTCCTTAGTTTCCAAGTTATGCCCCTTTGATTAATTTTTTCCCTGCCAGTCTTGTGCGCGCCATAACTAGATAACCGTTTGGGATATCTTCATGAAACTTCATAGCAATGTGTATGAAGTCTCAACGATGTGTCGCGTACAAAAATGGCTGCTCTCCCTTTCTTCATTTTAGAGTTACATCCCTTTCATTAGTTGATTATGGTTATTTTTGTGTATACATATCTTGTGCATACCTTAACTTTGTAACCGTTTGGAATATCATGATGAAACTTTATAGCAATGTGCATGACCACAAGACGATGCGTGGCATACAAGAATGGTTGCTCCCCCTTTCTTCATTTTGGAGTTACTTCCCTTTGATAAGTAGTTTTAGGCATTTCTCAGTCACTCCATATCTCCTTAACCGTTTGAAATATTAGAATGGAACTTTGTAGGAATATGTATAATAATGGGGCAATGTATCCCGAGCAATAACCAAAACCTTGGCTTACTGAGTTATCTGCCCTTGCATAAATATCCTGTTTCCTCTGTGATTCCTTAATCCTACATGTGATTTTGTCAGGGGAATGTAGTAGAGCCAAGAATCTAGTATTTTTAGTTTATGAATTATCTCCCTTGTTCAACTATGGCATTACTCAACTTTTGAGCCACAATAACTTTGAAGCTGTTTTTTGGTATACTCATAGTATTTGATGTGTTAAATATTTGAATAATGTTGCCGTCATTAGTTATAAAGTGGTTGCCCCTGTTTGTCTGCCTATCCATCCTTTTGTAAACAATCTTGTTCATTCCATACTCCTTTATGACATTAAAACGGGCGTATTATGCGCCGCTTGCGAAGCCCTTGTTTGTCAATAATATCGGCAAAATTCCAGGGCCCAGTTGTTCAAAGCATTGTTAGCTTAACAATGTCATTAGTCCAGGATTGCTTAAGTCTTACAGTACTCACAAAAGCAATTGTGGTAATATTTTATGCTGAAAAATATGAGGAGCATTTGCACTGCAAACTGCAAAAGCTCCTCACATTTTCCAGCAAAAAATGGCAGTGGGTTTGAAAATTTAATGTCCTGTTAACTAACAACCTTATTTCCAACAACTGGGCCCAGGTCTTACAGGTACTGTCCTTTTATTATGTTTTGTTCCTTTCCGCCCCTAAACAATACACCCTTTCGCAAAATGCCATGCCCCCATGGTGTTTAATAGGATGAAAATGGTAATGGTATACCTGGCATGCCAAATATGAAAGGTATGTTCTTGCCCTGAAGATGAAGGGATACACTTTCATGGAAAGCAGCTACATGTAAACCATTTTCTTTGTTTTGCATCCCTTCAATTTCAATTTTCAATGGAAAAGCATATATGCATTTGAAGAAGTTGTATGCATAAAATCAAACTTTGTAAACCAAAGACCTGCTGATCTAGCTGTCCTGGTTCCATTGCACACAGCCTTTCATTATCACCCTCCCATTGTCCTAATATGACTGAAATACCGTTGAAAAGGATGTAAAATGGCAAGTCATCCATCTGTCTATGTAAACCAAAATATATGCAAGAAAAAGTATGTATTATGGGTTTGTGGATAAAAAAGTTTGTCCCTTTGGCATCACTGAGCCAGACGACAGATGGCAAATAGTGATTCTTTTGACTGATTTTTCTATCAATGCCTCATACTTATGAAAGATGCCTACATTCTTTTACAGGGTAACCTTGGTTGTATAGATGAGAAGTTTGATGTTGCAATTTCAACAGCGTGTGGAGCCTTGGATCACATAGTTGTTGATACCATAGACACCGCTCAGAAATGTGTTGAGTTTCTCAAGAAAAACAATGTAGGCAGTGCAACCTTTATTGGTTTGGACAAGATGGCTCGGTGGAAGGACCATGCAAAAAGGAAGATAAATACGTATGTACAGCCACCATACCATTATACACTGCTCAAAATATTTAAAGGAGCAGCTGATATTTTCCCATAAACATTACTAAAACATATACCCAGTTCCATCGTCCATAAATTTGATCGCCAAAGGCCAAGAATTTCTCATTCCTTTGCAGCGTATGTAAGAACGATCAAAGTTTAAGACAACAAGAATTTCAATACAACTGATACCCTGATCTTTTCCATGGAACAAATTTTGCATTTTTCGATCTTTCTGAAACTGAGGCATTTCTCTGGAAGTCTATAAAATCCCATAAACTTGACTTCAAAGTGCTCCTTTCAAAAAGGTCACCTTGTAAGACATCCAGCTTCTTAGGCAAAATGATCATGATGACTTTGGTTGTAATTTTTATGGGATTCCCCTGTTCTGAAAAAATGCAATTTTTTACCAAAAATTCATTTGTACAAAAATCAATCCATGGACATGGACAGGGCATATATTTGATCAAAACTTGTGCTGTCAGTAACCTCGACCCTCTTTAAATATTGGCAAAAATTGGAAATTCTGTGTCTTTGTCGAGCGAAAGTAAATGGGCCTCAAAGTGGGGATGCGTTGCACTGTTGTCTATGGAAAAATATTTGGCGCTCCTTTAAATATTTTGAGCAGTGTAAATTTAGTACTGTATTTCTTTAGTTATAAGCCTGGGAGTCTCAAAGATCTAGATCCATTTTGTGAGACATATCTAGATCTTAGGGATTGTTTTGGAAGAGAAAAAGCCATCGTATAGCTGAATTACACAAGACTGGTTTGCATATTTGCAGTTGTTTTCGATGGATAAACTCCGGTCTTGTAACAATAAAATGGTTGCATTTGTACCATGGTTTGATCACCGTTCAGGCAAACAAATATTGCAAGCATCATTTGCTGACCTTGGCCTTTCAGCCATTGAACTTTGTCATAACTGTGGAATAAGAGCAAGAAATTGAGATAATAGGGGAGTTGGGAGTGATTTTGGAATATTTTTCTTTACCAGATAAGGATATCCCCAAGTTACCCCCAAGTTTCACCTGTATGACAATTCTCACCTCACCCATATTATCTCATCCAGAAATGGCAGAATATCATGCATATATCACACATAGTCAATGCAGTGTTCATACATGTCATGTATCTACATCCTCAAGTGATATTGGATGTGGGCATTAGGTCGTGAAGATGGCAAACTTACATCAGTTTAAGCCATGCCAGAAGTAAAGAAGCAAATGTCTATGGTTGAAAGTGTCTTCTTCTCTTAAAATGATATACAGACCTCTTAGATGCTGAAATTTATGCATTTTAAAAAGTTCTTTGTTTGAAATCAGCCATTGTCAATCAAACCGGTTATAAGAAAACATTTTCCATGGGTGTGAGGTGTGAATAGAAAAAACTACACTTGTGGATCATTGTTCAGTATCAGGAGTCCTTGTGATGCTGAACTGTGACCCTCAGTATGGATTTTTGTTTTACATGCAACTAGCAGAGGCGAGACAGCTAATACTCTTCAGGTGTCATCAGGGGCATAAACTTTGCATTGACCTTTATGTTTAGTTCTGCTTTATATAATGCGCAGACAGGCAACCACTTCTTTTTGCAGAACTCTTGTTCTTCCCACATCTCATACCCTTGAAAATCTCAGTGTAATCTGGAGCTCTCTATACAGTCATTAAATTTGGCAGTATTTCTTTTCAGCCCAGAAAATGTTAACCGCCTGTTTGATCTGGTGAAAGTGCAAGATGAAAGTATTCTTCCGGCATTTTACTTCGCGCTGAGAGACACTCTTGTGGCTAATGACCTTGAACAAGCAACTAGAATAGCCTATGGAAAAACGCGTTACCGTGTGGTTACACTACAAGGCCAGCTTATTGACCAGTCAGGTTAGTTTGTACAGTTTATTTGAGAATTGACAGTTTACTTTTTGATGTTCATCGGGCAGTGAAGCAGAATTTTAGCTATATTCATTGCATTCATAACTGCAATGTAGAAAAGTAAAATTTCAATTCATGTATTTATACTTAAAGCTATATTTGCTTCAAATTACAACAGATAGTAAAAAAATGCATAAAATTATTGGTACAGAAAAAATTTAATGGATTGTTGGACTACTCTGACTCATTTCCCTTTTAAACATACAATGGGCTCTCTGTTTACTCTGGAATTTAAGTCCAATGTCCAATAATTCAAAGCATCATTAGCTTCATGGTGTTCTCAGTCAACGATTTGTTAAGCCTTCTAGTACACATAAAATAAACTGTGCTAATGTTTTTTGCTGAAAAAAATGTGAGGAGCTTTGGCACTGCAAAATCTCACATTCTTCTAGCAAAAAAAAAAAAAAGCGGTGCTTTTGTTTAAAATAAGTTAGAAATTTTACATCTTGTTAATAAATGCTGTCATTAGTTTTGAACAACTGGGCCCAGAATTGCATATATACTAGCTTACAAGTACAGTTTGCTGATTTTTTTTTCCATAAATCATGCACTTTATGCAAGCCCGACGCAGCATTCTGCAGAATTCTTGATGGGCTGACCTTTGAGACAGATCTATTTTAGGGATTGCTTTGGAAGAGAAAACCTTATCTTAAAACTAAACTACACAAAACTGAATCACATATTTGGGGTAGTTTTGGAAAGGGACCCCACCCACCCACTCACACCATGCCTTATAGTCAAATATTTACATTCTTGATGTATTTACTGAAAAGCCCTATAGTAAACCATTAGAACGTAATGTAGTTTACATTCCAATAATTACATTGAGACACGCGACGTAAATGACGTCAAAATAAACAATGGCTCTCTACTACCTGATTGGACGTCAGCAACGTCATGACGTCATGCATGCCGTTCTGCTGTTAGCAGAAAAGACTGCGTGTACATGTTTTATTGCTTCAATTTTAGCGCTTTTATAAGAATTTTCATGAAAGATTTGATTGAAACAAATGTAAATATAAGCAATGAACTTAATTTTTCTGAGATTTATCGAAGTGTAAACTACATTGGGTCACTAGCAAAGTTTACATGAACCCCTTCGGGGTTCATTCACTTTGCACGTGACACAATGTAGTTTACACTTCGATAAACCTCAGAAAAATGAAATTCATTTCTTAAATAAATACGGAAATATTTTTATCTCAGGTACAATGTCTGGTGGTGGGAAGTCGGTGTGTAAAGGAAGAATGGGGTCAAGTGTTGTGTCTGATGTTGATACAAAAGACCTTGCAAACAATGAAACAAAACTGAAAAAGGTAATCACACTTTTATGTTCTGCATTTATGAAGAAGTGCTGGTATGGTAGTCAGTCAGTCAGTCAGTCTTTACGAAAATTCATCTGACCACCTGACAAGTCGGGTACAATTTCTTTTAGTCTGCTAAAAATAGCTAGGATGTTCAAGTAAGTATTAATTTAGTCTTGTAAATTCTCACAGACTTTCATAACCCTGATGGTTAAAGGGTTTGGATTTTAATATGACTGTTTTGTGCTTTGCAACACTTAAAGCTATCACCAAGAGGTGCTGTGGTTTCATATCCATTTAAAGAGTATTTCACTTATGTCTAGCTGATTGTTAAGCAAAGGTAGACAGAAACTGGAGCTCCTGGGGAAAACCATCTGCTTTTTAATAAGAGGAAGTTAGGCTTTCACTTGTGCTTTTGCCGATGCTCAAACTCACAGCAGTGAGAGACCTAATGTATTATGAGTCAGTGTTATCCCTTAGACAACAAAGCCCTGCTATATATGTTGTTTTTAAAGCAGCAAAATAACAGAAAGTACTGTATAACTGTAAGAAAATTTAATGGTTTTCTGCACAGATCATTAGTTGTCATCTTTCTAACATTTTCAGTTGTCAAGTGAAGCTTCCCAGTGTCGAGGCAACAAAGAAAGACTTGAGGACTTTATCAAGCAACAGACAAAAGATATTCAGCATGTCCAACACTCCATTCAGAAGTTCAGCATGGAAATTAAGGTATCAATTGGTTCTAACACAGATACAATTTAGGTTAATGGGTACACTCTCAGGGGAAGCAACTCTGTCAGATTCATTTTTGCCTGTTCTTAAAAGGGGTCTACTCTTAAAGAAAAGAATTTGCTCCTTGAAGAGCAAATTCTTTCATTTAAGTGTAGACCCCATTTTGGAAATGCTGTAACATCCAGAGAAGTAAACAGGAAATCATGAAAGTTCTTCCCCTTTGTACAACTAGTTGAAAAACGAAAATTGTTACCTGAGGGGCCATTAAGTCTTACAGTAGCCACAAAATCAATTTTTGTAGAAAAAAATTTGAGGAAAAATTGTGAGGAGTCCTAGCAATGCAAAAGATCCTCTCATTTTTGGGGTAAAAAATGGCTGTGTTTTTGTCATGCCTGGGAGTAGCAGAAGTGAGACATAGGTATTACTTTTCTAGTGGCAGTGGCATACAATTTTGCATCAAGTTTTCTGGTAAGCTCTGTTTAGTGGTAACACACTATCAGGTGAGACAGCATTCTGCGGCGTGCTGTATATAAAATGTTTGAAAATTAAATGTCACGTTAAATAACAACATCCCTAGTTTTGACTAACTGGGCCCTGAAATATTGGCAAGGGTTTTCTTAATATTTTAGGCTTTGTCAGAGCAAGAAGAAACACTGAAAGCTCAGATAGTGGACCAAGAAGCTAGGGTAAAAGCTGCTGCTCCTGATGAAAAACAACTTAAAGAATTAGAAAAAAAAGTTGCAGAATACAGGAAAGGTAACTCCTATAAACCTAATTTTATATGAATGTACAGCTAGGCTTTCCCACCATTTTAACTTTTGTGACTTCCTGATTATGCAGAAGTATTGAACCTATTAGCCAAAATAATGAAAAAAGTCCGCTTATAAAACTTGATTTTCAAATGCTTCTGCATTTAAAAAAGAAGAAGTATAGACATACATGACTTACATGTGTTTCTGTCACCTAGCCTTCCAAATTTAACAAAAACAAGAATGCTAGGCAGTCATAATGATGATCCATTGGTAAATCATAACAATCAAATACACCTAGCCAAATACATGTAGTGTGGTTTTCCATATAGCTAGTTTGTAGGAGTAATCCTGTCAAGGGATGTTTTGTCATTCTGTTGACAAACAATGTTGACCCTGATCAGACTGCTCCTTTTGGAGCAGTCTGATCTTGGTCTACACTGTTTCTGTTGACTCCATAGCTGTGCCTTGAAAAAGCGCTATTCTCTTATGGAAATCAAGAATCAAAACTTTTGTTAAAGGATAGCCAGAACATATCAGTGCTGTTGAACTCAGCTGTAAGTAAAGCACATTAGTGCAAAATGTTAGTTTTGTAACAGGTAATCACACTAAATAATCACAAATCTTCTGAAAGTGGCCAAAACCCAAATTTCGGTCTGGCCTCTCTCAGGAAGTTTGTGATGCAACCACCAAATATTTTACTTTGAAGCAAATATGCTTTACGTACATACAAGTTAAATTGCCTTGTCTTATATGGCTGACTTTTCCTAGAAGCTTGATATTTTAATGTCTAGGTGGGAATGGAATTGAGTGTTCTCCAGGCATGATATCTCAATATTTAGGCTAATTATGATATATATATATACAGTCGACTCTCGATATCCCAAACACTGTTATCTCAAAATACCTGCCTCAAAGAATGTAGTTTCGACAAATTTCATATCTTTTCTCATGTTTCAACGCCTGTTATCTGCACATACTGGTATTGCAAAATAAATTTTCTGGTACCAGAATAAATTTTCTGGTACCAGAAAATTTACTTTGAAATACCAGTAGTTCGAGATAACAGGAGTTGAAATGTAAATAAAAATAGGAAATGTTTCTAAACTATATTCTTTGATATGACAGGGTATTTTGAGATATCAGTGTTTGAGATATTGAAAGCGGACTATATGTGATATTTATTTTAGATTACCAGAAAGTGGCGAATGTTGCAGAGAAGTTGGAAAAAGAAGTTCAGGAGTAAGTTTGGTTTTTTCCTTATGAGGCATGATGTGCTTATCAAATACCATATTTATTTGGCTATAACACAGCATTTTTCCATCTCTAGCATGACCCCAGATATGTAAATCAGTCTTAGCAAATTCCGCTATAAGATGGGTTTCCCTTCTAAAACAATATCTGGCTTGATATAGACTGAAATACTGTCTCAAAGGGCAGTTAAACCCAAAACAAGCAGTCAATCTAAAACAATACCAAGTATCTCGATCCATCTTATAAGAAGACAGATTTAGATTTTCGGATTGTTCTGCAAGGGAAAACCTCCATCTTATAACCGACAAAGCATTGTAACAGAGACCTACTCTCTTGTTGAGGCACTCCAGCAAGTGGTTTTTAGTGGAACTTTTTTCTTTAAAGATGCTTAAATATCAAAATTTTAGGTTTAACATACCCAAAACCATTTTTTTGTAGCTGAATACTGACTTGCAGTATATTGCATGACCTCTTTTGTCTATTTTTAAAATTTTTTGTTTGGAGGTGGGTTTTCCAATAGTAAAAATATTCCTTCTGGTTTCCAGCCTTTGATGAGGTTCATTTTAATTTTTATGAAGCTGGGAACCACCCATTGTGACATCACAACAGAAATGATGTCATCACTAATCACCTGATCTGTTTTGGAATATGATCATTTCAGCAAAGGGTTGCTTGGAATGTCAGCCACACTTATGCATCTTTTTGTTTTCCAAAAAGATATTACTTACGAAAATAACTGCTATAAGATATAAGAATAAATTCCTCTGAACTGATTTCATGTTAATTTTATATGAAATGGTAATTTTCAAGAATGTGCTTGAAACATGCCACCCCTACAGCAATATGGGTTATCTTGAGGCCGCCATTTTGAAACTGAAAAAAATACATTGCAAGAGATTACTTTTCAAGCTTGAGAGCATACCAATGAATTTCAAAAACTCTACTGGACAAATCTGACTACGAGAAATGGTAGTAAATTGAACCATGTAAGTGGAATTTGCTGTTTCTTTATCCTTTAAGCATAAACTTCAAAAAACCACTTGCTGGAGTGCCTCAACAAGAGAGTAGACAAGATATTTGTCTCGCCTGCCACTAGCAGAACGGGAGATGGTCAGTACTTTTTTGGTGGTAGTATTGTCTGTGGTGGTGAATACTCTTCATTGAGTTTTTCTGGTCTAGCTCTGTTTTGTGACAAGGCACAGACACGCGAGACACAATGTTCTGCAGAATTCTTGCGTTGTTTAATACGTATTTACATGGCTGTGAAAAATTCAGTTGTAGTATATACATGCTACGAGTTGCATGCAGTTAAGGACTGGAATGACCTTTAGATGGAGTGAAGATAAACATTTTGTATAGTTTAATGTCCATGAAGCCCAAAGGGCTTTTCGTAATAATTAACAATTTTATTCCTGGTACCATAAACTTTATTCCTGGCACCATGAAAGTGAAAAAAGGGTTTTCATTCATATCTACATCTGGTCTGCCTTTCACTATTAACAGCCAAATCAATGTTTACTGTCGGGCTGTCAGCAGAATGGCAAACAGTACTGACTCAAAACTGCATCTTTAGGTGCAGGCTTACCTGGGTCATCTGCGTTTGCTCAGTTTTATTAGGCACTATGGCCCTGCAGTATTTCAGGGTTGCTGGAGTCAGAGAAAAACATCAAATTTTGGAAAATATACTTATTCTTCTCAAAGAGAAAGGATATACTTTCAAGGAAGTTACATGTAATCCATGCACAGAAATATTTGAGCCGCAACACGAGAAAACCAACAAAGTGGTTGTGCGCCCAGCGCAGGCTCAGATCAGCCAGGATATCCGCCCAGTTTGATCAGACTCTTTATTAAGTGCTCAAAGGGTAGCTAAGGGTCTAAGCTGCGGCCATGCGGACAATGAAGACTCTGATCAGACTGGGCGGATGCCCAGGCTGATCTGAGTCTGCGCTGGGCGCACAACCACATTGTTGGTTTTGTCGCGTCGCGGCTCATTTATCTTTCTCCTAATTGAGGGGCTACTCATAAAGGAAAGAATTTTCTTCCAATGGGAGTAAATTCTTTCCTTGTAGTGCTCCAACCCCGTCCCCCACAACCCCGTCCCCCACCCAGTTTTCAAATAATGTCTTTATCACTGTCAGTGTGTAAGAGAATAGTCATCTTTGGATCTGTGAAAGGTTATGAAAAATTGGAAAACATCCAGGAAAATCAGGGAAAAGTCAGGGAATTTTGAAATGGAGGATGAGTGGTAACCCAGTATTTTGATATGCTATAAAGTGGAAAATATTCTGAAGCTGAAATGTTAACTCTTCTTTCAGTTTACACAATCAGATCATGGATATTGGTGGTGCAAAGATGGCCGCAGCACAGTCTTGTGTAGACGTTATCTCTAAACAGATAGATCAGGTTACAGGACAGATAACAAAAGCCAGTGTTGGAGTTAAAACTGCAGAGAGGTGGGTCTTGTTATTGTTATTACTAGTGATGGGACATCGGCTGGAAATCATAATCGATCATCGGTTGGAATCGGTTGCTGCTGTCGATGCGATTCTTCCGATTATTAATCGGTTCTTGATAAGTTTGCTTTTCCATGCATGTTTCACTGTTAATCCTTGTAAAATCCATGTATAATAGACTAAAAATAGCTGCTTTTGTAGTGTAGTAGCTTTTGTAGTTTTACAACTGCTTTCTATATGCACCTTTTGGTTCTTAACCACCTCTGCTTTGTGCTAGTTGGCTTAGTAACACATTTATAATAAGTATGGTGGATGATGTGATGCATGTCCATACGAACCATTAACCAGGCTCTGATAGCATCAATAAATTTTTTGGACAGACAGGTCTAGCCAAACAGTGTAGAATGTAGACCCAGATCACTGAGATCACACAGCTCTTTTAGGGTCCACACTGTTTGCCATTCCAAAATTCCACACCACACATACAAAAAAACTAAGTCCACACCTAAAAAGATTCAAGCAGGGGCTCCCCTTAGGCACTGGCTACATTAGTTAACCCCCCACCCATAATAACCAAGGCCTCAGAAAGATTAGGTAAAAAAAAAATATGAAGAAAGAGTGGGTGGGGTGCCAGAAGTATTATGTAAACAAATATTCAGAGTAAGAACTATTCATTCAGATTGTTTATCATAGCATGGAATTATTCCCAGATCGAATGTCGTGGTCATGAATTGGTTGTAAGATAACAGAGGCGCCGTCACTTTTTGCTGAAAACCAGTACTTGTTTTGACGAAAGATTCTTACCCTACAAACCTAGGGCTTCCACTAACTTTCAAAATTTGGAAGTCCAGACTTCCATGGTGTCGGATTTGGACTTATTGGGAGAATTTTTTGGAAGTCCGAACTTTTTAGGAATGACTTATGCATGGATATTTTTACCCCCCCCCCCCCCCCCCCCCCCCCCCCCCCCCCCCCCGCGCGCCCTTTACACATCCGTCACATATTGTAGTGAACTTTTTTTTACGAAGGGAAGGCTGAGCATTTGCGCAGTCTAATCAGAGTCATTCCTGTTTGTTTGTGAACAATACGCAAGTCCTGAGCACTCTAATAAAAACTGAAGACTCGCCCAAGTTACAATGGTAGCACTGTCTGCTATTGCATCATATTCCCTTTCATTGCCGCCGAATGGGCCACGTCGGAAATACGGTGACTTTGGAACGTATAACGGAACGTATAATGACACGCTTCCACCGAAGAACTCGGTTGTCGCTAGTTCGATGTTCATTATTATTCATCTTAGATGCGAACAAGAAAGACCGGTCTGACTGCTTAGTTGCGCTGGCTGATACGATTGTTAGTTATCGGTGTGTGTACTGAGGTACCTTTAGCCGTCTCACGGTTGAAATGACACTGCGAACGGCACGCGTATATACTCGCAGCGGCGTCTTTGATCTTTACATCAAAGAGAAAACGTGTGTGCCCCATAAACGAGCAGGTAATTGCACATCAACGCTACCGTTAGTATTATACTAAATATATAATCGCGTAGACCCTGATCAGAATGCGCTATTTCTGTGCACACTGTACGGCATTATTTTCGCACTGGCTTGCATGACGATATGACGATACAACTTTGAAATCCGTGAAATGGATGTTTCAATATTCGTATTTTAATAGTTCTATTAATCAAAACAATGTATATTACCAGAGCGTAGACCATAACACGTCGGAAACAGCGTCTATTAATATTAACAGTGTATCTTGGCTTTGAATCAACGCTTTTCGCGGAAGGGGTTCGTATTCCTAAAAACTCCATTGACGACAGTATGGATCATGACAAGACCTTCCGTTGTAAGGGCAAGCGTTAATGTGAATGTTGTTGTTCGTAAAAACTTCGGAAAGAGTTTGTCAATACATGCTTCAGTATTCGTGTGTTTTGGATACATTCACAAACTTTTGAAGTCGGCATACGCCTTACACATACAGGTCAGTTACATTCTCGCGATCGTTAAAAAAGTTGGACACCTTTCATCCAAAAGCTCAGTCATCGAGATTTGATAAGTTGTTTTACAGACTGCCGTAAGAGGTTGAATCTACAAGTGGGCGTTATTTTGATAACCGTTTTTGACAGGTAGGCGGTCCGACATGTGTGTTACCTGGTTAAGTGCTCCATACGGACAATCTCGATTGGCCCGTAGGCGGTCTCTTCGTCTGGCTGACACCTGCGCTAATCCGATTAAATATGACACGTCCTAGAATTTTAAAGACAGTGGCGATATTTTATACGTCGGGACAAGATCAAACGGTCGTATGTGAGTACTGGACGGTGCAGAGACGGCTCGCATACCGCTCCTCCATTTCACGCCGATGATCGATTTTGACAAAGTTCAATCGATTATCGGAATCGGGAGCTTCCAGCACGCCGCTAATCGATACCACCTGATCATCGGTACACCACTAGTTATTACCATAAACATTCTATGAAAATTTGAATTGGGACAGATGGATATATGCAAACAGTGTAGACCCAGATCAGACTGCTCCTATAAGAGCAGTCTGATCAGGGTCTACTGTTTGCCAGTCCATTGATCTGCATCTTTTGGATGCATTACTGCATTGTAAAAACAACATTGTTCCAGTTTTAGGATAATTATGGGAATTATTTTAGGTGTGCAACAGTAGGTATAATTTTACAACATGTATTATTTGAATGAACTCAATTTTTTGTGGATTTTATTGATAAATAAATGCCGAATAAGCCACTCACATAATGGATTAAAGCTGAAAGGGCTTTGTGTTAATTTGGTGAGAGATATGCTAGAGTTTTAACTAATTTACATGAAAAATATATTTTTTATTCTTTTATTTTATCATGGGCTTCAAAATTTTAAAATTGTCTGATGTGTGGCTGTCTGAGGATTGGGTGCATTTTCAAATAGTTCAGAGTCATTTCTACTCACTCTGAACCAATCAGATTGCACCAACATATTATTAGAATGTTGAGTTGTTATTATTGAATTTTGTCCACATACCTCTGTCCATCTGTCTTTCCATCTGTACTTTGGCATTAAAGCCGCCATTTCACTTGACTATTGCATCAAATTAAACAATATTGAAATGAGTTGCCACACACAAAAAGTGGGCTTAACACATATGAGCCACATCAAGTGACTTCCAACAATACAGCAGTTTTGTCATGTTATATTTAGATCATATTTATCATTTACACCGGGTCCTTTCTGTTGGCTGTATGGTTTGGGCCAATTCCATAGATGGCTGGGGTGACAAGTGAAGGCTCTGATCAGAGCCTTTGCTTGGCATCATTGCCACATTGTTTGAAATCACATGATGCGGCTTATATACCAACAGCAAAGGCTCAGATCAGCCTACATATCTGCACAGTCTGATCATAGCCTTGGCTGTTTGCACACACCGTGTATGGACTCTGAGGAATCCACATGCACAAACTGAAGTCTCAAGCTGGACAGCTTGAATTCTCAGACTAGTGTGAGTGATAACTGATTGCAGCTACGTTAAGCTACCGTTTTGTGCAGGTAAAATTAATTTTCAAAATTGTGAAAGAAATCTGAAGCAAAGTGTGCTGTGCTTGTTCACTGTAGAAATCTGAAGAAGGCCGAGGACAAGGTGAAGTCCCTCCTGGAGGAGATAGAAGAGAATAAACAGGACATTGACAACCTTGAGAAGGAGTTGGGACAACTTGAAGAACAGGCTACGAGTGTGTTAGAGGCCTATCAGGAATCTCAGGTATACTTAATATGATTTAAAAAGCACCATATGAGAAAATTGTTTTATTTGTAAACAGTTTAGATCCAGATGTGGTGGCTCATGTTGAGCCACCTCATCTGGATCTATGCTGTTGGCCCTCTCGTCTTTGAATTCTATGTGATACAACTGTGGTAAAACATTTTTTTTTAAATTTTACAGACGTAAATTTTGTTGTCTGCCATTTAAGCTCGCCTGAATGAAGTTCAGGAAGAGCTATTGCACTACCCTCGGCGTCAGCGGCGGCGTTGGCGTCGGCAAAATGTTAAAGTTTTACGTTAAAGTTTTTTATGTGATGGGCAAGGCGCTGTCAGGTGAGCTATCCTGTCCCTGTGACAGGTCTTGTTGGTGCTTAAAATGTTTAATAGTTGCAACTTAAATTTTAGCTAGCCTATGATGAAAGTACAGAAATAGCTACATGTATTGCTGTCATCCCAGCTATGGCATGAGCATGCCACATTTTGTGTAAAAATTTGGGTTAAAAGTTTTTATTAGCTGATGGGCAAGGCACTGTCAGGTGTGCTATCGTGTATGCAGACATGTCTTGTTGCACTACAGATGGCAAAGAGATATAGCACCAAAAATATTCAATTTTATCATGGATCTGCAGCTAAATTCCACCTGATAACAGGGGTATGATAACATAATGTGATCTCATGTGACTTGAGCACTTAAATATCAATGCTTCCGTCATGGAATTGCGACATCAGCAAGTTCCTACAAAAGTGCATTTGCCTTTTATTTGTTTAATGCTCTATACACCTCAAAATCTTCTAATGAACCATTATAGATAGGAAACCATGTGTCTTGATTATTGGTTCACAAGGCTCAACCAGAAATACGTAGGAATTGCTCGACAAGCCTTGCCCTTCCTACGTCATTTCTGGTCTCACCTGATAAACTTGCTGTCAAAACACTTACATGGTTTTCTGTATTTTATGTGTTGTGAATTCACACCTCATTCAGAAGTCACTGCGCAGTCATTTGCAAAAGCCCATATAAAACTAATTTTTGGATTCTCAAATCTGAATTTCTTAATTCTTCAGGACACCATGAAAGCCGCTGAAACCTCTCTGAATGAAGTAAACAAAGAACTGGCTAAGCTGGAAGATGATGAGAATGATATACAGAAAGAGGTTGTCGATGTGAAGAATGAGCTTGAGAAGTTCCAGAATATCATCAAAGAAAACCAGACCAAAATCAAACATTGGAAGAAAGAGGTTAGTTACAGTAAACTAGGACATTTTCAAGAATGCTTACCATATCAATTAAATAAGATTTTTTTTTCTTGAAAACAACCCTAAAAATCTAGATCCATCTTATAAGATGGATCTAGATTTTTGGGATTGTTAAGGAAGGAAAATAGCATAGCAGAATGAAGGGCTGATTTACATAGTTGGGGTCATTTTAGAGGGGGAATGCCTGTCTTATAATATAGCAGAATTAATATGCTGTTTTCAGGAATCAAAACAAAAAGAAATAATTGCAAAACTTAGTAAAATGGTTCTCGGCATTGATAAAGGCCATTTAAAACCACCTTGCAACAGTTGTGTTTGCTTTGCAAAAAAGTCTATTTTCATCTCTGTAGTCAGGATGTAGGTTGTTAATGAATATAAGAAAATATGAGTTTGCCTGCTCTAAAAAATTCACCAATTAACAGGAATGGTTTTAACTACTGGGGAAGCATCTCCGGGCTACTTTCGTTTTTTGTCTCTTCTAAATGGGATCCCACTCTTAAAGAAAAGAATTTGCTCCCTTGGAGCAAATTCTTTTCTTTAAGAGTAGACCCCATTTTGGATGGGCTTCCTTTTCCAGGGAAGCAAACAGAAAGTCAAAAAAGTTGTTCTCCTCTGTAAAAATGACAGAAAAACATGGAAGTGTACCCATACACCTTAAAGCTGATATAAAAATGACCAGGTTTACAGTTGTCAATATGAAATATAATGACCATGTTTTCATATATTTGTCAGTTGTCAAACTTGGCTTTGACCCCTATTGACGGGCAAGAGGTAGAAGAATTAGTGACAGTCCCTAAAGAAGAATTGGAGAGCATTAATAAAGAAGATATACAATATGAGATCACAGTGTGTGAAGAGAAGCTTAACTCCATGAAGCCAAATATGGCTGCTATTGCTGAGTATAGAAAGAAGGTATGATAATAATTTGTAATGAGATATATATGTCTTTGTAATTTTAACAGGGAGTGAAATTTTTCCAGCAATACACTAGAAACTTTGGCTGTGCAAGTTCCAACTTACATACCATATTTCCATAGTTATAAGATGGATTTTTAGCTCACCTGAGCCGAAGGCTCACAAGGTGAGCTTATAGTATAGGGTCGGTCCATCGTACGTCGTACGTCGTCCGTTCACACTTTTAAGCATTAATATCTGCTAAAGTAGCTGGCCAATCTTGATCAAATTTTATGTGTAGCATGGTTGGGGTGGGGGATTGATTGCATGTAGTTTTGGTACAGATTGGTTTAAAACTCTGGTTACCATGGCAACAAAAAGGTCCCATAGACTTATAATGGAGAAACTGTTGTCCGGGCCCTAGCTTCTTCATTTTTGATCGGAACTTCGTGTAACTTGCAGATATCCAGGACAGCCAAAACATCTCGGACCAGTTCGAATTTGGGCCAGGTTGGACAATTCTTTACAGAGTTACTTGCCCTTGAGCGATAAAATATTTTCCCATAGACTTATAATGGGGAAACTGTTGTCCGGGCTCTAGCTTCTTAAATTTTGATTACAACTTCTTGTAACTTGCAGGTATCCAGGACAGTCGAAACATCTCGACCAGTTCGAATTTGGGCCAGGTTGGATCCTTCTTTTCTGAGTTACTTGCCCTTGAGCGATAAAATATTTTCCCATAGACTTATAATGGGGAAAATGTTGTCCGGGCCCTAGCTTCTTCATTTTTGATTGCAACTTCTTGTAACTTGCAGGTATCCAGGACAGTCAAAACATCTCGGACCAGTTCGAATTTGGGCCAGGTTGGATCCTTCTTTTCAGAGTTACTTGCCCTTGAGCGATAAAATATTTTCCCGTAGACTTTGTCATCACTCTAGCCCCTTGATTTGTGGACCTAATTTGATGTAATTTCACACAAATGATTAGTATGACAATATCTTGGATGAATTTGCGTTTCAGCGTTCTGGGATCAAGGTCAAGGTCACAGTGGCTATTTTTAGAAAAACTTTGTCATCACTCTAGCACCTTCATTTATTGACTGATTTTGATTAAAACTTCACACAAATGTTTAGTATGACAATATCTTGAATAAATTTGCATTTCAGCATCGTAAGGTCAAGGTCAAGGTCACAGTGGCTATTTTTAGAAAAACTATGTCATCGCTCTAGCACCTTCATTTGTGGACCGAATTCATTTTAATTTCACAGAAGTAATGAGTATGACAATATCTTGGACAAGTTCGAGTTTCAGCCTTCTGGGGTCAAGGTCAAGGCCACAGTGGCTATTTTTAGTAAAACTTTGTCATCCCTCTAGCGCCTTCATTTATGGACCGATTTTGATTAAAACTTCACACAGATGTTTAGCACGACAATATCTTGAACAAGCTCATGTTTCAGTATCCTAAGGTCAAAGTCAGGGTCACAGTGGCTATTTTTAGAAAAACTTGGTCATCGCTCTAGCGCCTTCATTTATGGACCAATTTTGATTTAACTTCACACAAGTGATAAGTATGGCAATATCTTGGGCAAGTTTGCATTTCATCTATCTGGGTCAAGGCCAAGGTCACAGTGGCTATTTTTAGAAAAACTTTGTCATCACTCTTGCGCCTTCATTTACGGACCAATTTTGATTTAACTTCACACAAATGTTTAGTATGACAGTATCTTGAACAAGTTTGCGTTTCAGCATTCTAAGGTCAAGGTCACAGTTGCTATTTTTAGAAAATAGTTGCTCTGGCATCTTCATTTATGGACCAACTACACAAATGTTTAGTATGACAATATCTTGAACAAGTTCATGTTTTAGCGTTCTAAGGTCAAGGTCACAGTTGCTGTTTTACAAAAAACTTTTGTCATCGCACTGGCGACTTCATTTATGGACCGATTTTGATTTAACTTCACACAAATGTTTAATATGACAATATCTTAAACAAGTTCACTTTTCAGCATTCTAAGGTCAAGGTCAAGGTCACAGTGGCTATTTTAGAAAAACATTGTCATAGTTCTAGTGCCTTCTTTCTGTCTGTCAGTACAATTATCTAGCCTTCTCGGTATGCCTTTTCTGTGACAAACAGGTAGGCCGAATTTTTCAATTACACCGCATGTGCTGTCTGCAAAGTTTCTTTTCAGCAATGTCTAAAACTAGTTGCGGATTATGATGAAACAGTATTCTTGTATAGTTTGCATAAGAATACGCAGAATTTAGAGTATGAAGATTTAGATGTTTCCGAGGACACAGTCAAGTACATTAAAATAGACTAATACTAAAGACTCTAAGACATTTGGTTATGTTGGCGGTCTACCATGTGTTCAAGTTTGGTTAAATGATATGTAAATTTTGTAAACGTTTACCACATATACACAAACTGTTACCCTTTATCCGTGTACTCGTAGAATCCCCAGTGGTGCTATTCAGATGAAAGCGGTGCAGGTAAAAAATTAGGTCACTACCTCAAATCTTAGAAAAATCTTGTGTACACTCTAGAGGGCACTGTTTTTATCCAATTCATGAAGCTTAAACAGACTGTTCAGTTTTATGAAATCTGGGACAGGTTTGTAAGTTGGTCTTGTCAGGTCAAAAACTAGGTCACTAAATCAGATATGAGAAAAACCTTGAGTACACTCTAGAGGGCACAGTTTTGATTCAGTCTTTGTTCAAAAAATTTATTTCTGTGTAATTTAGGACATGGTGCCCTAGTGACCTCCTTTATTAACCAGTTTGTTACCAGTATAACTTCACAGCTGTATTGGACTTGTTTGACTTCAAAATCTGCACTCATCTAAAACCACTGGTTTAAGGTTTGTAACAAATGAGTGAAGTAACAAAATGTGTCTGTTGACAGTAAGATCGCAGGTGAGCTACAGGACCATTGGTCCTCTTGTTTTTTCCTTCCAAAAACAATCCCAGAAATCTGTCTTATAAGAGAGATCTAGATTTTGGGATTGTTTTATAATTGAAAAATCCATATTATAGCTGAATTTCAAACGACAGATTTTGATATTTTGGCTCATTCTAGATGGAAAAACACCATTTTTATAGCAGAAAACAACATATTTCCATGTTGTAATAAGACATATGAGCCGCGACACAACAAAACCAACAAAGTGGTTGTGCACCTAGCACAGACTCAGATCAGCCTGGGCATCCACCCAGTCTGATCAGAGTCTTCGCTGTCTGCATGGATGTAGCTGAGACCCTTAGGTACCCTTTAAGTGCTTAGCAAGGAGTCTGTGCTGGGCGCACTACCACTTTGTTGGTTTTCTCGTGTGGCGGCTCATGTCTTTGTAATTCAGTCAGGGTGTGAATGTTTCTGTAGCACCTGTGACTAGCAGGAGCCAGACAAAGATATTAATTGCCTAAAGATGGCCTAAAGACTTTATAGAGATATGATTTAGCTCAGTTTTGTGACAGTGTGTAGACAGGCGAGACACAGCAATCTGCACTTTGTTCCATTAAAGTAGAAGAAACTGTAGCATGTACAAACATATGCTCATCATGCTCATGTTTACAAGGCAATACCTGAAGTGAACACTGTAAACAATCCTTGAAACTGCTTCCCTTATCTGAGTTTGATTGATGATTTTGTAGGAAGAACTGTATCTTCAACGGGTGGCAGAGCTGGACCAGATTACAGAATTCCGTGATGGTCAGAGGAAGTATCATGAAGATCTACGTAAACAGAGGCTTGACGAGTTCATGGCAGGTTTCAGTGTCATTACGTACAAGCTAAAGGAAATGTATCAGATGATCACCCTGGGTGGGGATGCCGAGCTGGAGCTTGTGGACTCACTAGATCCTTTTTCAGAAGGAATAGTGTTCAGGTATTGCCATGGTTTTCATTTGTAGGATTGAGTGGTTTAGAGATTGTGTTTGTTTAGAGAAAAGGTGGATGGCTTAGTGGTGGTGGTTGAGGTAGGGGGATGAGGGGGGTCCTTCAAAACACCAAAAGTCAGTATGCTAATACAGATATTGACTTTTGGTGTTTTGGAGGGGAAAATTTATCTTAATAACTGAAATACACAAGATGGTTTAGATGTTAGGAATCATTCTAGATGTTGAAAAGCCCCTTCTTATAGCCATGTTATAAAGCAGCAGTTAATCTGAAATGAGTCGTGACACAAAATAAACAACAAAGTGGCATGTTAGCCCAGCAAAGACTCAGATCAGCCTGGGCATCTGCCCAGTTTGATCAGAGTCTTCACTGTCTACATGGAGCTACCTTAGACCCTTTGCTACCTTTAAAGCTCACAGCAAAGATTCTGATCAGACTGGGTGGATGCCTAGGCTAATTTAAGTCTTCACTTGGAGCACATGCCACTTTGTTGGTTTTGTCATGTAGAGGCTCAAATATATTAAACACTATTTTATGGATTTGTATTATAATAACATAATGGAACATTCGGACACAGTGTGAGACTTCTATTTACATACAAGTCCATGTAACCTATATTTCACAATTCAGTGATATTGTCTTGTATCTCCAGCGCTGTTTTGTGGATTTGAATACTTCTGAGGAAAGCACGCTGAGACTGCAGTTGATCTCATTTTATTTTGCCCATATTGTTCATATCAAATGTGCCGTTGTTAGTCAAGCTTCCAAAAGACCAGCTTTCTTATCTTCTGACAATCCTTGTTCTGATTCCTGTCTTTCAGTGTACGGCCACCTAAGAAATCCTGGAAGAACATCTCAAACCTGTCTGGTGGAGAGAAGACCCTCAGTTCTCTAGCCCTTGTGTTTGCCCTACATCATTATAAACCTACTCCTCTGTACGTCATGGATGAGATTGATGCTGCTCTTGACTTCAAAAATGTCTCAATTGTTGCTAATTACATTAAGGTAAGTACAAATGTACTAAACAGATGCAGCATCAGCCACTATAGGTGCATCTGCTTCAAGCATTTTGGGCCCAGTACCGTAAAAATTCTATAAATTGGAACACCTAAAATATTTACCAGAGTTGTCCTGAAAGTTGAACAGTTTGGTTCAACAATGCAGTTATGTGTCCAAAAGTGCAAATGAAATGGTAAACAGTGTGGACCCAGGTCAGAAAAGGAGCATTCTGATCTGGGACTGCACTGTTTCCCCAATTCTTAGAATTATTACAATAACTGTTGTTAAAAACTAGCAACCTCAAATGTAAACAAGACCCTGGTAGTTCATGAGTTTGTAAAATTTAAAAAAAAATGTACACAAAGATAAAACTACCATTTTTTTTGCAGAAAAAAGTGTAAAAGAGTTTTGCTGTGCAATCTTAACGAATTGCTTATTAATGACTTCATTAAGCTAATGATGTTATGAACAGCGGGGCCCTAGGGCCGTATTCATAAAGCCACTTAAGTCTTTGCTATGCGGTTGCTAAGGCTAAATATCTATGAAGGAGATTCCCTACAACTATGAAATTTGGTCTGGAGGAACAGTCTTTGTAAGACTGTTCCTCCAGAGCAAATTTCATAGTTGTAGGGAATCTCCTTCAATGAAATTTAGCCTTAGCAACAGCATAGCAACCACTTATAAGTCGTTTTATGAATACGGCCCCAGGTTTCTATCTGTTCTGCTCCACATTTCTGTCAACCCAGGTATGGGTAAGGCGTAAGGCAAAAACTACTGAAGTAAAAGGCTTTAGAAACTGCTTACACTAGTTTGCCCAGGTTGTTCATACCCTAGTATTGAAAATGGGGGGTGGAGGGGGAAGACACCTGGTTTAACTTTGTTTTTTTAGTCTTATTTAAATTTATCAGAATCTTGGTGTTATTTGAATTTATCAAAATTTCACTTACACACTTATCAGGTCTCACACATAGCAATCCAAGCTGTGCCTATGCCATGTATGTAAACAGTAATTTACAAATTTGGTCTCTCTTTCAGGAGCGGACCAAGAATGCCCAGTTCATCATTATTTCTCTGAGAAACAACATGTTTGAGCTGGCAGACAGACTGGTAGGGATATACAAGACAGATAACTGTACAAAATCAGTGACAATTAATCCTAATAAATTGACTATACCTCTTCAAGAAGTGAATACAGCTTAAGTTATTGTGTACTATATGTGTGTATGTATGATTATATGATTTTAGATGTTATCCTGAAACAAAATCATGGAATTTGCAGATAGATTCATCTAATTAAGGGATAACTGTATTCAAAATTATTGAGAAAGGTAAATTGTCGGTTTTATTGTCGAAAATTTTGTTTTACGGCGAGGCGCCAGCGGAGCCGTAAAACGCAATTTGTGACCATAAAACCGACGATTTATCTCCCCAATTTTCAATACAGTTATCCCCATTCTAATGCACTTTTACATATTTTCACTTCTCAAAGTGTATAGGCCGTTTGCGAAAAAGTGGAGGGCAAAAAATCGATATAATTTCTTTAATACTGAATAGATTTTCATGAAACTTTGCATACCATAATCTGTTACCTATACGAACTCATGCTTGGAAATGTAGATTTTTTTTACCTTTGAATAAAAAGGTTCCCTATCAATCATTACCATTTTCCTTCTCAATTTTATGCCAACCTTACACAGGAGGTAACCATAGTTGTACAACAGCCATTGTTGTTCTAAAATTACTATACTAATACTATTATTCATTCACAAATTACCATGTGGTCTGAAATGTGTTCACTCACTACTGGGTAAACAAGAGGTTTTAAAGATAATGGGCCAATCATTTGAAAAGGATTTTCTTATGTGTTTCTCCTATATATAGGTAAATGTCCATATAAGGGATATAGTCTGTACAACACTGGCTGTTCCAAAAACTGCACCAATTAAGCGTAAAACTTCAAAGATTAGGGACAGATTTTAACATGTAGTTGATCTGACAATTTTTTATTTAACTATCAAAAAATCTGAGTTTCCTTGCATGAGTTCGTATGGGTAATAGATTGAAGTCTGCAAAGTTTCATCATAATTAATTCGGTACTAAAGAAATTAAATCAATTTTTTGCCCTCCACTTTTTCGCAAACGACCTATACTAAAGTGCATCCAAAGAAAGTGCTTTCAGCAACGTTAAACCAAACGGCAACCAATGAGAAGTGACATTTTATAATGACGCCGGGTTTGCGACAGTATATCACAGAATATACTGTCACAAATTTTTGACGTTATCCAATCAGAGGTAGCATTATATTCGTAAGTGCATCAGAAGTCATGGTTTCGGTGTGGAGAAAGGCAGAGCTCTAGATAATATAGGGTTTTAAGGATATTTTTCTTATTTCTCAACAAAACCATATGCTGTGACTCCTCAGTAGACTCTTCTCAGGGAGGGGGTTCTAATGATGGGTCACAATATATGGTTTCATTGAGAGAAAGAGACATTCCTTAATTATCCTTGTAACCCGTTCCTGTCTCTGTCTGGCGCTTTGAAAAAGGATAAAGTATTTTATCAAGACAATGCTTGAGTACAATAATCCCCTACATCTGGTCAAATTTCTATTTCTTTACAAAAATATTACGAAAGATCCTAATCAGAATGGTCTCAACCAGGATATGCTGCAAGTGAAGGCCTTTCTTGGAGTTATTGCTAGGATTACTTTACTCAAAATTGTTGTTTGGGGAGGAAAAGTTTAAGTTGAAGTGTTGGAAATTTATAAGATTTGTCATAGTAAAACATTAAAAGACAAAACTCCCATTTGACCATTTTTAGCTTGACTACATCATCAGCATCTGCAAAGCACATTGTGATTTAAGTTCATTTGTGGTGGGTGAGCTGAATCAAGTAAGTTATTCTGTATGCGGACAGATTGTGTTTCTAACAATAGTAATAATGTTGATTATCTCATACACAGCAAGGATGTGCATGTCGTTCATATTGCATCCAGTACCCTAATTGTTTAAATATTGGCAACTAAAACCATTATTTTTCCATTTGGAACAAATGGAAAATTAATGGATTTAGATGTCCCAGTTGGTTGGTTGGTTGATTTGATGCTTAACGTCCACGGTAAACAACTAAGGTCATGTCGGGACGGTCAGTTAACCTAACCACACTATTCCTGGACAGGCTTAGACCTCCTAAGCGGTTAACCAGTACTAAGTGCACATACTTTCGCCAGTAACTGACAACTGCCCTTCTTGAATCAGCGGAAGGAGAAACAAAAGTATGTGGCCAGACCGAGATTCGAACCCAGAACCTCTGACTTACGAGTCGGGTGCCCTACCGATTGCGCTACCCGGCCTGGCAGATGTCCCAGTACTTAAGCACATTAAGGCATCACAGAATGTAAATAAAGTGTATATTCCACAATTCAGTTGTTGATTTATTTTGGTTGTTTATAAATACCAACTGGTAGATATGACTTCATGGTGTCATGGGTTCAAGTCTTTATGGAGACCAGATTGTGTCTGAACCTAAATAGCACTTTATATCACAGAGCACATCACAATCCTGATATGAATGAAACACGGATGAAAAAAATGTAAAATGTCAAGTCGCCCATTAGATAGCACTTGTAAAGCCATTTCACCACCTTCAGCACAAATTAGCTACAACACGACAAAACCAACAAAGTGGCATGTGCGCCACATGAAGTCTCAGCATCATCTCATGTATGCCACAGGAAATCTCGAATCAGGCTGGGCATCCACCCAGTCTGACAGCAAAGACTCTGATCAGACTGGGCAGCTGCATAGGCTGATCTGAGTCTTCCTGTGGAGCACGTGTCACATTCACTTTGTGGTGTTGCAGCTCAGATGTGTTCTGGTATAAGTTTAAGGTGAATGGGTATAGCACCTTGTTTTTCTGTCATTTTTACAAAGGGAAACAATTTTTGTGACTTGCTGTTTGCTTCTCTGAACAATGTAGCCCTTCCCAAATGGATTTACTCTTAAAGGAAAATTCTTGGCTCCTACATGTACAAGAGCAAATTCTTTCCTTTAAAAGTTTACCCTTAAGATTGAGAAGGGAGGGAAAAAAAAGAAATTGGTTGAGTTGCTTTCCCTGTAGTTTAACTATTCACTTTAATATGCTGTGCCATGTTTTCACTAATTAAGGTAAGACCCTAATACAGCTTTTCCACTAATTTCCATTTGGTCTGTCACCCCTGTGTGCAAATCTTGACAACTGAGAAAGCCAAGTGCTGCTTACGAAAGGTCAGGTGATTTTCTCTTGGGAGCTCCAATTTTCCCCACTTCTTTTAAATGATTGGCTCAACATAAGTGAAATATTCTTGAAGGGCCATAAAACCCATATTAAAAAAAATCCCACTTATTTCCTTGTTAATTTTATGCACCGTGGCACAGTTGTTGAAAGCATCAGTATCATTATTCAAGAAGTCATTTGATCTAATACACAAAATCAAATGTTACTGTTTTTCCCCCCCAAAGTGTGAGTACTGTGAAAGCTCACATTTTATTTCAGGGAAAATGTTTTTTTTTTGTATACAGCGTTTGAAAATGTAGCTGACAACCTTGTTACTTTTGAGCACATAATGGAATACGTAGAATAGTTTTTGCAGCTAAGCAGTCATGGCTCCCTTTCTCAAAAGTAAATTTCAAGATTAAGTCTGAAGTATATTGAATATTTATTTTTGACAAATTTTGTAGGCAAATTTACATTACAACTGAAGAGGTTCTTTTGTCAGACTACAAGTTTGCTGCACTAATTTGAGCCGCAACATGAGAAAACCAACAATGTGGTTGTGCGCCCAGCACAGACTTGGATCAGCTTGGGCATCCAGCAAGTTTGATCAGACTCTTTGCTAAGCGCTTAAAGGGTATCTAAGGGTCTAAGCCACTTCCACGCGGACAGTAAAGACTCTAATTAGACTGGTTGAATGCCCAGGCTAATCTGAGTCTGCGCTGGGCGCACAATCACTTTGTTGGTTTTCTTGCGTCGTGGCTCATATTTCCTTCCTGTTTGCTTCCTAGGAAAAAGGAGCCCTTCCTAAATGGGGTTCCTAAATGGGGTCTATTCATAAGGGAAAGATTTGCTCCTAGAAGAGCACATTCTTTCTTAGGGGTAGACCCATGATAAGAAGCAAGGGAAAAATGACTGGTAGTGTCTCTCACTTTAGTTATTTGAAAGTGGCATATGTAAAGTCACAGTTGGTTACCTATGTTTTCATGGATATTAAGAAATGAAAAGCCGAGTTGCATAGCGCAGTCTGTAGGACGCCTGACTTGTAAACCAGACATCCTGGGTTCGATACCCGGTCTGGCTACATACTTTTGTTTCTCTATCCGTTGATTCAAGAAGGGCAGTTGTCAGTTACTGATGAAAGTAAGTGCACTTACTACTGGTTAACAGCTTGGAAGGTCGAAGCCTTGCCAGGAATAGTGTGGCTAGGTTAACTGACCATCCCAACATGACCACAGCTGTTTACCGTGGACGTTAAACAAGAACACAAAAAACAACAAAACAAAAAAGTTGTTACAAATGAAACAGTCATAGTTACCAAACGATCTGATCATCAGTTAGTTTCGTAACTATGTCCCTTTTTTTACGTTTCATAACCTCTTTTTCGTTTTGTAACAGCCCTTGTATATACATAGTTAACCAGGGGTGAAAATGGTACATGTATTCGTCCAATCGTGCATGTTTTAAAAAAAACACAGTCTCTAGGTACAAAGCAATGTCAGGCTCATTACCTCAGTATTTGTGTGTTTTTTGCATGCACATTGACAGTTTTGCCAGTTTAATAAGGTAGTCACCACTGCCAACTCCAGCTCAGAGCACATTGGATGCAGAGTCTACTGGTCAGGCAGATTGACCGGATATGTGCCATCCATGGGAGTTGAACCCTCAACCCCTGCTTGCAAGGCAAACACCCAATCCACCATCCAGGTGCTTATTATAATAACTGACGTAAAATATCCGTAGCAGTCCTTTTGCCAGACTTTTCCTGTTCAGAACGCAACAAAATAATAAATTTAACAAAACTGCTAGAAAACACACGGAAAATTACATGTACATGTAATTACATGTACATGTAATTTTACATTAGATAATAAACTTGACTGTGATAGAGTATGGCATACAAATAAAAAGGTGTAATTTCTGAAGGATATGCAGCACAAACATGCAAATAAACAAACAAACAAAAAGTTTTGGTCGTTAAAAATTATATAGTATCTGACCATGCTATTTATTTATGGATGGTTTTTTTCTTTCTTTTTCACTTTAAATCTTTCTCACAAATGAATTTTAGCAAATCACGACAGTCATCATCATTCCATGCATCAAATTTTCTTTCTATAGCCATGCAGTGTTCTTTGCCACGGTGATTGTCAGGTTGATTCCTGTCCCAGTCAGAAAACATAGTACTTACTCGTCTCTGGCTTCTAACCCACATCCAATGATATTCTTTGACCAGGTCTGTCCCTCCAAGCCAGAAGCTGTCTGAAAAAGATAACAACATTGCAATAACCCTTCAAGCGCCAAAAAGCAGACGACAAAATTTACGTCCGCAAAAATTTCAAAATATGTTTCATCCAAGCTATGTCATATCGAAAATTCAAAGAATAGAGGACCAACAGTGTAGATCTAGATGAGGTGGCTCATTATGAGCCACCTCATCAGGATCTGCACTGTTTACAAATTCTGCCATTTTTATCACTGGCGCTTTAAGTGATAAACATACCAGGACTGGGTTTGCAGTTTACGAAAGAGGGACGTTATTCAGAACCTAAAGTGTGTATCAGTTACTAGCAAATACCATTAGTAAACAGTAGTAAGGAGAAATGGTATACTTCCAGAGGAAGCAATTCTACTGTTTTAGCCTTTCTTCTTAGAAGGTGTCAACTCATAGGAAAGGATTGGCTCCTGCAGGAGCAAATTATTTAGTTTAAAAATAGAGCCTGTTGAAAAGAGCTACAGAGTTACACAGCAGAAGGGAACTCTTAAATATATTTGCCTCTGTGGGAGCAGATTGTTTCTTTTTAAACAGAACCCCAGTATCCAGAGGGTTAAGTGCTGGCCTACTGACAGTGGTCCAGGATTCAATTCTGGCTGGAGATAAAAACCGTTTCAACTGTAAACGGGATTCCATTATCACCCTCCCATCATCCTGCTATGACTGAAATACTGTTAGAAAGGATGCAAAATCTCGAGTCATTGAGACGGATCTCAGTAGCTCTGTGGGTTAAGTGCTTGCCTGCCAAGCTAGCGCTCTGGATGCGAACTCTTTTCAACTGTAAACAGGGTCCATGGCACAAAGCCTTTTCATTATCATCCTTCCATCAGCTCAATATGACTGAAATATTGATGAAAGGGCCATAAAACAAATCCATTTTGAAAGTTTGGAAGGATTTCCTTGCCCAGAATATCAAACTGGAGACCACAAACGCTGTCCATCTTCGAAGAAATGGGGAGGGGTGGGGGAACATGACAGTGTACACATATACACACTTTCAGCTATAACTGATATATCTTAAGACATGGGTGAGCCGAAAGAATCAAGAGTGGCACTTTTTTGTGTTTGTGTGTATGTGTTTTGAATTTTGTTTGCTGCACAGTCTCAACTACTTCACTTCATTTTTGCGGAAAGTAGTTTATTTAAAATGGATGGGAACACTTTTTCAGAGGGAGCAACTTTTCAATTTTTTATTTATTTTTGCTGGCAGGAACTGGAAGCCCTAGTCGAAAGTCTTGACGAAACCTGCATAAGGTATAAAATGGAGATAAGTGCTGAGAAGACCAAGATAATGACTACTAGCACCAGCAGCATCCAGAGGGAGATCAATGTTAAAGGACAGAAGCTTGGAACAGTTACAAGCTTCAAGTACCTTGGAGCAATTGTCTCTGATGAAGGCTCAAAACAGGAGGTTCTCTTAAGGATTGCACAAGCCACTGCAGCTCTGACAAAGCTGAAGCCAATATGGAGAGACAGCAACATATCTCTTTGATCAAACGTGAAACTGATGCGCTCCCTTGTCATATCCATTTTTCTGTATGCCTGTGAATCATGGACATGGACAGCAGAGTTAGAGAAAAGAATGCAGGCCTTTGGGATGAGATGCTACCGAAGGTTACTGAACATTTTGTACAAGTACCATATAACCAATGATGAGGTTTGCAGGAAGATCCAAGCAGCCATTGGAGATTATGACGATTGCCTGACCTTGGTCAAGAAACGGAAACTGAGGTGGTTGACCGCGTCTCGAGGTTTTCTGGTTTAGCGAAGACAATTCTGCAGGGCACAGTGAGAGGAAAGAGAAGAGGTAGACGGAACAAGAGGCGGGAAGACAATATTAAAGAATGGACAGGGATGGATTTTGCTAGCTCAACTAGGACAGCCGAAGACAGGACTAGGTGGAAAGGGATTTTTGTAGAGTCATCTGAGGTGTCCTGACGACCTTGTAACTATGGGATAGACTAGACTAGACTAGCTTTTCACGCGTTAGTACTTCAAGAAATGGATTTGCTCCTGAATGGGTTTGCATGCTCACAAATGGAACCAAGTAATCACCAAAGTTGTTTTCCTTTGTAAAAAATTGCGGAAAACGTAGGTTTATCTATACACTTTTAACGGGTCTCCTCTTCTGTTGGTGTTAGCCACTGGTTGTCACTTTGATTTACTCCGGGCAGCCCGGCGTATCTATTTAACGTTGACAAAGTCAACATTAAATAGAAACGCCGGCCTCCTGCCCTGCATAACTTTTATTACAAATTTTCGGACCACACGGGGGCATGTACAAAAATAGGACAATTGAGTAACTGTAAAACTCTAGGCAAGAAATCCAAATACAAGGGTGTCATTAAGAAATCCAAATACAAGGGTGTCATTAAGAAATCCAAATACAAGGATGTCATTAAGAAATCCAAATACAAGGGTGTCATTAAGAAATCCAAATACAAGGGCCGGGCCGCGTAGCGCAATCGGTAGGGCACCTGACTCATAAGTCAGAGGTCCTGGATTCGAAACCCGGTCTGGCCACATACTTTCGTTTCTCCTTCCGCTGATTCAAGAAGGGCAGTTGTCAGTTACTGGCGAAAATATGTGCACTTAGTACTGGAGGTCTAAGCCTGCCCAGGAATAGTGTAGTTAGGTTAACTGACCGTCCCGACATGACCATAGTTGTTTACCGTGGACGTTAAGCAATAAATCAATCAATCAATCAACCAAATACAAGGGTGTCATTAAGAAATCCAAATACAAGGGTGTCATAAACTTTATTGATGAAGACATAGACATAGAAACTTTATTTTTTGTCGAACATGAATAACAAGTGGATTGATTTATGTCTTTCAGTGGTATAATAAAGTATTGTAAACTATAAAATTATAATTCTATAAACTTAATGCTATTATGATTTTTTATGAAAAAAGTTAAAATATTAACGATACCTCTTCGGTAGCTGGCCTGTTGTTTTAGAAATGCATTTTCCGAGTAGCTAGTGATTTCAGCCAAGTAACCTCCCATTATGTGACAGAACATCTGAAAATGGTAAAAGCAAAGAATATGTCAAATTGCTTAACCTGCAAGTATTTCAATATAATTTGATCACCATGTCTAAATAAAACAGTATATGCATGTTTTTCATTCATTTTACTGGTGTTTTCTTTAGAAAAATATTTCAAGAACTACAATAAGATATATTCTAGAAACTTTTATTCTTTATTTTTTACCGAATCTTGCTTTGACATTATATCAATGACAGTTTTACTAGCTCACAGTCTCTGGTCAGGGCCATGTGTCCGCGACCTGCCAATCTTTCAGCTGGCCGCGGCTTTATTCAGTTTGCTAGTATTTGTATTTGGCAAATTAACTTACCAGTGATTCAAACCAGTTAGTGTTGTACCTTGAGAAGTAATAACAGCTATTTCTGTATTTAAGCCATCCGTCTGGGCATACCCCTGAAGAAACAGAAAATCTTACATGAGTGCTCACATATCACCGAATTTATTAAAAGATTTGTGGGAAAAGATAAGCTGTAAGGCTTTGTCGATCACCTTATCGATTGATCGATTTTCCCGATTTTAATGTACTCAGTGATTAAACTATATAGATGGTCGCAGCCAGCATGTCAACCCCGTTGGTGCTTTGACAGGAGTGAAATTGCTAAGCATAAGATGGCAACAGCTTCAACAATTGAAACTTGTCTGTCAGCCTGATCTGCTGATGTCTCTGCATGGATGTTATGGTTATAACCCATCTTTTCTTTTAAAGTAGGTCACAGTAACCTAGTTTTGTGGGGGTGGCCTGGAGTAGTAAAGTGCAATCACTGATGGAGTTTCAAAGGTCGGGGACTTATGAAAAGCGAGACAAAGGGCTGATCTCAAAAACTAAATATTTGGTACTTTTTGCTGAAAGTAGAACACAGTTACCAAGTTTTGTGGATTTGACCTGGCGTGATAAGGTGCATGCATTGATGGAGTTTCAAAGGTCTGGGGCCTATAAAAGGCCAGACATTGGCCTGCCATCGAAAATAAAATATGCGGTACTTTTTCATTAAAGTGGGTCACAGTGACCTAGTTTTGTGAGGGATGGCCTAGAGTGGTAAGATGCATACACTGATGAAGTTTCAAAAATCTTGGGCTTATGAAAAGCGAGATATGGCGCTGCCCTAAAAAGTAAGTATATGGTACTTTTTCGCAAATGTATGTCACAGTGGCCAAGTTTTGTGGGGGAGTGGGGTGGGGGTGGCCTAGAAAGGTAAGATGCATGCGCTGATGGAGTTTCAAAAGTCCGGGGCCTATGAAAAGCGAGATATGGGGCTGAACTTGAAAACAAAATATATGGTCCTTTTTGTGAGTGTAAGTCACACTGACCTAGTTTTGTGATGGGTAACCTGGAGTGGTAAGTTGTATGCACTGATGGAGTTTCAATGATCTGGTCACAGTGGCCTAGTTTTGTTGGGAGTGACCTGGAGTGGTAAGATGCATGCACTGGTGGAGTTTCAAAGTCTTGGACATATGAAAAGGGCGATTGGGTTGACTTCGAAAACTAAATACGGGGTACCTTTATGCGAAAGTAGGTCACAGTGACCTAGTTTTGTGGGAGACAAAAAGGATTTTTGTGGGGCATACAGTGATGAAGTTTTAAGGTCCTAGGGTCTAAGAAACTCCAGATATGATTGTAAACGGACAGACGGACGGACACACGCTTCTTTATCAAAATGCACGACTATGTCTCGCTGACTGCAAGCGGATCGACAAAAAGTGCCCACATCAAATTGATTACGACAGCTGTTTCGTAAAAAGAGATTGACAAGTCTCAGTGGACCACGCTCATCCTCCTTTACTAGCTTAAACTGAAAAATCTGATGATCTGAAGGCTGCATATAAAATTTAATTGAAACTGGCCCAGTAGTTTCAGAGAAGAAGGCCCTTGAAAAGTTTGACAGACGACGGAAAAATGACCTTTGGCCTACTAAATGACCTTGACCTCTAACATTCATAGGGGTTGAAGTCGACTGCATTTTCATATCACAGGGCACAATAGCAACAGAAAAAATCACTTTTCAGCTTTTCCCATTCCAAAGCCTAAGGGACCAAATTTTACCTTGTCATAAAATGGGTCAAGATCAACCCAGGGTACTCATTTATACAAAACCTTGTAGTACTAGAAACTCAGATGCTACATATCAAGTTTCAAGGCAATTAGGCCTAAGGTTCTGTAGAACAAGATTTTTTTATTATTTTTTTTGTACCGTATATGAACATGGCGGCCATCCTGGTCATCTGACCGTGACCAAATATATCAAATTTCGTTTCAATCCGCCCAGTGGTTTCTGAGAAGAAGATGCCGAAACTGCGTGAAAGACGACGGAGGCCTGCCTTCCCCCGAGCCTTCAGCTTAAAAAGGTGTTTACTCAAGGCAAAATCTTGATGTTTTGATGCAAAGACGGCGAATGAACTGTGGATTCGGTATATGATTCGGTATGATAATAAATGTCTGGGCCCTCATGCCTTCAACTGTCTTTTTATGTTTATGCATTTCTGAGAATTCTAACCTAATAGAAATGATGCGTAACTTTGAACATGTGTGTATTTTTAGTGAAAGTACTTCATTTTAACTGCCCTAGAAATAAGGGGATGGTGTCGTGGTCGGACGATGATGCTGGATAGCTTCCAGTGCCTACTGTGCTTGCGGGTTGTTTGGACATTCTCTCTCTCTCTCTCTCTCTCTCTGGGAAACGCCTCGATATTGACTGAAATACTGTCTCAAAGAACTATTAATACCAAAAACAACAACCTAACTAACCTTAGACATAGCCCAAAACAGTCTTATTGTACTTGTTCGGCTATAGAACGGGTTTTTACCCTGTCTAGGATGACCCCAAATAGCTAAATCAGCCTGCTGTAATATGGATTTTCCTTCCAAAACAATCCCAAATATCCATATCCGTCTTATATAAGACGGATCTGGATCTTTGGGGTCGTTTTGGAATTGTGTGTGTGTGTGGGGGGGGGGGGGGGAGGGGACGCCGTCACATAACCGAAGAACTACTATAATATCACTACATGCTTACTTACCAGGTCTATAACTTCTGGACAAATTGTCAGTCTTTTTACCAATATTAGTAAAAAGTCTTGACATGAAATCAAAGTGATCCAGTGAAGCATTTCTCTTATTAGCAGGTTGATTATTTTCAGCAGTATCCAGGTCGTTGCTAGGTGGGTCGCCATTCTGTTCTAGACTCCATGCTGAGTGCAGGATACAAAGACCAACCAAGGACAACACTTTAAGATAAGCTTTCATCATGCTGTTTGCCAGGATGCTGTAAAAAGCTGGTTTATGGGAGACCTCAAACTGAAACTTCGGAGGCGTAAACTACAACAATCTGAATGTACTTTATTTAATTCACAGGAACACAAAAGCTGATTTTTTTATTTCATTTTCTTAACACAATGAAGATGTTCAGGAAGATGTCAGTTTTATTGATTTATTTATTTATTTATTTATTCATTTATTTTGACACTCGGGCTGATCCCAAAAGTCCAGATGCCCAGTTGCGAAAAGCAAAATGCTGTTTTTTAAATACTTTCTTTTATTTTCGTTTTTCTTTTCTTTTCATTTTTATTTTTTGTTTTGTTTTTGCCCTTTAGTGTTTGGATTATGATTCCTCATTGTTTGTTGCATATCTTTCGAAATGAGATCGAATATCAAGTTTCGAATGTAAAAATGCTGTTTTTCTTTCTTTCTTTCTTCTTGTGCTTTTCTGTTTGCGCTTTTCCTTTTTTTTTTTTTTTTTTTTTTGACTTTGTTTTATTATTTTTTCCCGACATTCGAACTGGAGCGAAATATCAAGTTTTGTATGTGCAATTCGAGTAAAGGTGGAATAGCAAGTCTCGAATGCTGAAATTCTACTTTGATTTTCGAGTTTTATTCTCAATATTTTGTTTTGTTCTATTTTTTCGCATTCCCGTTTAGCCCGAATATCACATTCTGAATGTTAAAAATCTACTTTTGACATTAAAGCAGACGCGGAATAGTCTGTCTTGAATTCTTGAATGACAAAATTGTAGCTGTTTCTCTGTTCGTTTGTCGACATTCGAGTAAAGAGGGAACACCAAGTTTTGAATACGTTCCTACACAGACCGAATAACAAGGGCCGAATGTCAAACGATTTTCTGACATTCGAGCACAGGCCGAATATTAATTATGACATTATCACGACATTTGAGCAAATGTGGAATATCAAGTCTCGAATGTCAAAATGCTTTTTGGTTTATATTTTTCGTTTTCTGATTTTTTCCGGTTTTGGATAAAGATGAAATAATCCACCCTAGAACCAACAGCTACTACTAGTATATTGTGAGTCCTTATGCCAGAGCGGTTGTACAAATGGTTTTGTCCAAATATATAGCAAAGTCTGTACCGCCATTAAATTATTAACACGACATGTTTTGCATTTTTTTTCACTATATATAGATCTAATTTATTGTTATGTTTAAGATTGCAACAAGTCAGTCCTGATCACCATGAAAAGGAAAATAAACAAACAAACAAAACAAAAGAAAAAAAACTTACCAAGCGAATTATCAATATCAAAGTAACAGTCTCAACTTGCTAGTATTTCTGTCGGTTGGAACAACTTACTTATGCTTATTACTAGGAAGTGAAAATGCTGTCACAAAGATAATTGGCTTTTCAATAGTTTGAATAAATTTATGATGATAACTTAACATTCTTTATTTTCATGGTGAAAAACTGCAACATAAGACTTTCTAAGACTCCATCGACCAACCTGTGCAGCCTTTTCAGAGTCTTTGTCGTTTGCATTAGCAATCTATGAATCCTGATAATCCATATATCGTAAAATTATATAAAAAAACTGGGACACATAAGATATGCCATAATTGTCCTAAAATGAAACCGTTTTGTTTTCACAAGCTACCGCTTTTAAAGAGGCGCCTAGTCGAGTGGTCAGAGTGACTCGGTTATGGTGCAGAAAGGCGCCGGAAGGTCGTGAGATCGCGCTCGGAATTTCGCCATCCTACGACTGGAAAACTGTCTCTGTCAACCCAGCAGTAAATGGGTACCTTTTTCGAATCACGGAAGGATAAGGCAGCGAAAGGAGAGGGATGGGCTCCACCTTTCATCTGCTGTGCCCAAGATACAGTGGGTCTCTAACCCCCACTGCCCCGACGGCTATAAGGCTACGGCAAAATCTTAACTTTTTTTTTTGTTTTCACACTGCAGCACTATATATCCAATAGATGCTGATGGACCGTAAACAGTGTTGACCCTTATCAAACTGCTCCAAAAGGAGCAGTCTGATCTGGGTCGGCACTGCTTGCACTGACTTATCTGTCCCAGTACTCAGAATGTTTCTGGAAGTGAGAAAAATTGTCCTGTGCAGATAATTTTCGCCTTTTCTGTTCGCACGTTTCTTGAAACCCTGGCTCAAACGGTGATACATTAATGAGCCGCGACACGACAAAACCAACAATGTGGTTGTGCGGCGAGCGCAGACTAAAATCAGCCAGGGCATACGACCAGTCTGATCAGAGTCTTCGCTGTCCGCATGGATGTACCTTAGAGCCTTAGCTACCCTTTGAGCATTTAACGAAAAGTCTGGTCAAACTGGGCTGGAGCCCAGGCTGATCTGAGTCTGCGCTTGGCTCACAACCACATTGTTGGTTTTCTCGTGTCGCGGCTCAATTTTATGCGCTTTCAAGGATCCACAAAACATGAGCAATATACTTACTCTAGTTGCTTATAAGTAGAATAAAAATATTTTCGGTCTTTGTTATTTATGATACGTTTCAGGAAGACAACAAGTTATTTATAATGCGGCTACTTATGATATTGTGACAAGTCGACATAAAAACATAACCAAATTTCAAAATACACAAACTTTGAAAGAAACTAATAATAAAATAACATTGAATAATAAAAAAGCCTCCCTTAATTAAATTGTTTAAAAGCAGAAACTAATTATCATGCAAGAATGAGCTTTTACAAATAGTTTAATCAACATTTAGCTCACATTAATTGTAGGAGTTTATGTACGTTTCTTTTCTACCAATTCCATTGCTATACCCAGATGCACACTCACTGTAAAAATCCCGTAGATTTCACGCTAAAAGACCTGGCCTTTTACGGTAAAAGAGCCGAGTCAGCAGCTCTTTCCCAAACAGGTGGTAACTCAGCTATCTTTACTGAACTAAATAATTTAGACCTTACATAAAGGTAATAGAACATAGAACATAAAACAATTGCAACCGCAACGAAAGTACCGCCTTGGGACGGTCAGTAATAACTTATGGGGGTGGGATTAAACTGGTTTTACTGGGCCAAAACCTTCACCCTCACCCTCCGCCGCGGTGCATACCATAGTTGGTAGTTCGGTTCGTATGTAACCATCCTTGCAGCACCAGTTTTAAAGAATTCGATTTCAAACTGACTCTGGGACCTATATCCGTGTGACCCTGCTCCACATCGCAGTACTGAGTATGAACAAAGTCAACAAAACCTAGTTTCCTGTTTGCGTTTCTTTCTTGTGTTATCCCTTCTGAAAGATCTAGCTATTCAGAAAAAGTTCTTCCAAAGAATCTCATGTACTTGATTCTTGTTTACCTCCACTTTTCTTAAAATAAATATGTTTCGGGCACTGTCTGTCAAGTTTGATTCACTTTATGCTCTACAATGCCGTTCTTTAACTTCTGAAGAGGCTTCGATAAATAGGGAGACCTAGTGAAAACAATAGTATAGAGAATCCGTCAAATATCAGGCTACACTATTATTGGTAGCATAGGAAAATGTGCTTTCTTGCATGCGCTAAAACTAAGACTACACATAGTCTAATCAAAAGATATCCTGATCGCCACATTACTCTTTCGAAATTAGGGACCTCTGTTGCGTGAAACAAATATAGTCGTTGTTGTACAATCTCCTTGAATGTTTATCTAATTATCTGTCGGATGGACAATAAAGTGTTGTCATACCAGGTTAACAACAAAGCTCGAGTTTCATAGGGCTCTATATTGGGGCTACTTTAAAAAATTATAACAATGTCATAGTTTCAGTTATAAATTTGACCATTAGATTGTTTGCAGATGACACAAGCTTTTATTTGATTGTAGATACAATGTGTTGAATTGATTTGTAAGTTATTTATAAATCGGCGAAAACTTTGTAAGTTATATTTTATCCCTCCAAATCCTATTCACAATTGATATCAAGGAAGAAGATCAAGCTCGCACGTCCATCATTGGAAATGAATTCTGAAAACACAAAAAAGTTCCTCATCTTAAACACTTGAACTATTTCTATCGAACGATGGCACCTGGCATCAGCATATTGAGTACATCTTAACGATAGTGTTGCAAAGATTATACATAGTACAATTTGTTTTAAATATTTACTTGATAATGAGTCCCTTCAACTTATATATGAATGCACTCTTTTATTTGTCCTGTTCTTGAATATGCCGATGTCGTCTGGAATAGCTAAACGAATAAATGTTGTGGAAAACGTTCGGATTGAGGCAGCCAGAAACGTCACCGGTGTAACAAATGAAAGTGGTCAAAGTACCCAAATCATAAGTCTGAACTCGTAAGTCCTTTTAACATTGACAATTCTGGAATATTTATGATACACAGATATGGACCCCGAAATTGAGGTGTGATCAGGTGCTCGCGAGTAGTAAGCATCACCTGCCCATTATAATACACCCGCCATATCTATGTAACAGTAGGAAAAGTCAGTGAAAAAGAAAGTACGGTATCTGAAATTTAAACTAAACTTCGGTTGAGGCCATTAAATCGGAAATTAGTTTAGAAACGGCCAGATTGTAGGAATCAACGAAGTCATGGTGTCTCCCATAAAACATTTTAACTGTCGACACAAGCTTTACTTTCTGATAACCCTGTTTCAACAGTTTACGGATGAGCAGCCTCCCTCTTTCAACAAAGTCATGATATTTGAAACAGGCTCTAGCATAGCGGACTAGCTGAGAAACATAAACTCCGTATGCAGGTGCCGAAGGGATATTACTGCTCAAAAATGGAAAGTTAACTATGGGAAAACTGAAGTCGTCCCTTTTGTCATAAAGCCTAGTGACATGCTTTCCATTGTCAATATAGAGATAAAAATCTAAGTATGAGGCAGATGAACTGGACTCCGTGGTGTCTTTAATTTCCAGTTCACATGGATAGATGAGGTCAATAAACTCCGAATTCTTTGGATTATTCAGAGACAGAACATCACCTTTGTACCTGCAGGTGAAGTTGAATTTCTGTGCAAGGTGTTTATTGTCTCTGTATGAATTTAATCGTTAAACTGGATGGGAAAATAAAACTTAGGAGAAGTAAGCATTAACTTTGTTTATTTTGTGAAATGCAACACAATTTGACTGCAGCATATATAACACCAGTTAGTCCCTAAACGGTTGAAAGCACTGTGTCATATAATATGATTGGCTCACAAAATTTAAGACCATATTTTTTGTTTCTCAAGAAAACACTGTATTATAAATCGCTTCGGCCTTCATGCATATGCGAGTGAAATGAATCTCCTAATCAGCCTAATTCTGTCATACTAGCGAGTTTTAAAGACAGGAGTGGCACTATATAAAGAGGATTAACTTCCACAGTTCATTTTATGGACGGACCTCGGCTCAAGGTGTGTGCAACTATGGTTACGTACCGCTGAGCCACTTCGGGAACGTCGTTACAAGAATTCAAAACAGAACAGAGCAGTTTCAATCTGTCACTTGATCACATAGTGTCAACACCTCCAGCCAATGTAATTTTTAACTTGTTATTCTGGTTCACTGATTGGTTAAATAAATTTTCACACTTTTAGCTGTACAGGTTACATAAAATGCTATTGCTGACCCCCTCGGCAGAGAAGTCCTGTATTTAAGTCCCAATTGAAGGAAGAAAATGTTAAGATACGGAAATACTATTCAACAGGAAAAAGAAACCTCTAACATAACATACTAGAATGCGCACAATTTTGCAGCTCATTAAAACAGCATCTTCAATAAAAACATTGTTTAAAGTCCTGTTTGTCTTCTTGGAGTGTAGAGAGCACAGGACATTTTCTATTTGAATGTCCAAGGTATACTTTGATTCGTGATGGCCACTTTATTAACAGTCAGTACCCCGAGTCTGTCTTTACTGCTTTCAGGCGATGACAGCTTAGATAATGATGCAAAAGAAGTATTTTGTTTTACAACAGTCTAGACATTTAATACTAATCTAAACGTTTTATTATATGCGGAGTGCTGTTTTTTAGTGAAACCGTTATTATTTGTATAGGGAATGCATATTACGAAATATATTTTGAAATGCATAATCACTACTATTTGCCTATTGCAAATTAATACTTAGGAGAAACAGATTTATATAAGTCTAATGACTTCTTTCCGGATTTCATTTGTATATTTGGTATGTGTTGAAATTAGTTTTTGTTACAGAAGTTATACAAATAAAATAAGTTTTAACTAATTGGGGTGTACCAATGCCGCGCAAGCTGTATGAGGGTCGTCCAAAAAATACGTAGACTTTTACTATAGCGCTATTATCATCGACTGCGGAATCGTCGAAATGACATGGATAATACTTGAAGCCTTGCTCTTCAATTTGATGCTTGTAACAATTTCTTATTCTGCTCCATAAGGGTTATTCACGTTGTCATGGTAGCCCTAAATCACGAAATCGGGGCAGCCCAAATTTTGAAGTGTATCATTCTGATACATCGTGCGACGCTCTGGTGAAGTTTGACATCACTTGAACGTCAGATGTTTGTAAATTCAACATTTGTTCAAGCGAAGTGCGATAGAAACATCTAAACGTCATGGAGTCAGCTTCTAGTACAGAAGTGCACGGAATCATAAGACTGCGCAGAACTTGGAAATACGCCGACACAAACTCTAAATATAATGCAGAAGTGTAAAAGCACATCAGGAGGCAGCCATGCCCTGGGTTTCAATGGCATAAAAGGTTTTCTGAGGGGCGAAGCTCGTTAGTAGATGATAAGGAAGAGGAAGAAAGACCGTGATTAACGACTCTGTTGTGACGTTGATTAAGGAGGTTATTAATAAAGATCGCAGACAGACTGTAAGAGGCATTGCTGAAATGACCGGGATAAAGCGACGAACTGTGTAAACAGTGCCTTCTTCACACATGAATATGTCAAAGGTTCATGCGAGATGGGTCCCACGGCTTCTAAAAGACACTGAAAAGGAGAGGCGAGTGTTTGAGTCAACCATGTTTCTGCAGCGCTATGAAAGGAATGGGCCACGCTTTTTTGACAAAATCATAACCACGGACGAAACACGTTTGTTTATTTTTTGACCCTGAATCCAAGAGACAGTCAGCCGTTTGGAAAAGGTCTGATTCGCCACCGCCGCTCAAGGGACGAGTCAGTAAAATTGGTGAAACACACATGTCCATCATTGTTACGCAGAATGTTCTACACACGGTCGACACGGGTGTAGAGCCTTATGCGTCGCCAGGACGGCGGAGGGTGATTTCCGGTTAAAGGGTTATCTACCAGTGTATTACACTAACAAGGAAACTCTAACAACGTTAGAATTTTTGAAGTTTATATATAATGTAAATTCTATATACAACGATACAATTTACAACTGTCACAATTACAATAATATACAACACATATCAGTTCATGTCGCTGGCCCAAGTAAGGTGCTTGTTTCAAATCTGTAATCGATTTGCGTACAATACGCAAATAGATTACCGTCTGACGTCAACACTGTACTCGGCTCAGCGCCATGAACTAATGGAAAACACAAAGAACAAAAAACGTCAGTTTGAGCTCATACAAAAAAACCAAGGCCTTATGTTGGTAGACTTCACTTTGTCGTTCCCTGGATCATGTCATGGGCCAGTCCATATATCATGAGGAACACCAACTTATATTAACACGTGCACGCTTATATACTGGTCGCTCCCTGGATCGTACCAGGGACCAGTCTAAATATAATATGACACACTTTAGTGGACGAACACTGTCCCACTTTCACCTCCGCAGTAATTACATCGATTTCGCCAATATTTTGTGCTTCCCGCCTCTGCTAGGAAAACATGCACAAGGACGTTGTAACTGCTCTACCCGGGTTGGTATTAACCTGGAGACGTATATCGAATCTCCAGGTGAGACGTGGCTCTAAGCCCTAACAGCTGACTGTCGGACTTGATGTGCATAAAAATAACGAACTTACACTTAATACATTGTAACTACATAATAACAATACGTAAGACTTGGGCCTGTCTTGGAAATACCATACAACGCCCTCGGCGAATGCCGAACATAACGTGCACACGCCAGCCGTGTCACTAGACACAACTCGCGCTCACGATGTAAAGCCAAAATTGTGCTTACCACTTCCGCCAATGAAGAAACGTAGATCCTACCACGCATGTGCGTCGAAGGATCTGACGCCAAACATTGACAAGAAGTATACTGACGTCAACAGGCATTTCCATGACATACCCCATAACATGACATAACATGAATAATCTAGACAATGACCTATTTACATTAAACTGATTTACCAAAAATCTAACTCGCATGTGTATTAATTCATTTCTTTAAACTAAGCGTATTACCAGTTGCCATATAATAATAGCTGAATAAGCGTTTCTAACACATTTGGGATCATAACGTTTGATCTGACATCATGACATCAATGATGTTATACCATATGACGCCGTCTAGTGAAGGCAAATCAAACGCATGACGACCAAATGTTACCATAATAACATATGGAAAAAAAAACTTAATGCGGTGCATGCTATGGCGTCAATTGACGTCACGAGTATATAAATTAGTTCCATTAATCAATCTACTTCTATAAGCCATGTATACGTGAAACTAATATAAAAAGTGCTGACGTCACATGAATAACATGAATGCAACTGACGTCACTGGACGTCAAATAGACGCACACCATTGCAACCAACATCAGTGATATAAACTATTTCCGTAATTTACAAAACTTCCTAATATACTAATACCATGCGCAGCATGGTCAGTATAAACAAAATTGGTCGACATATGCACAGCCTGATCACTGTCAACAAAATCAAATCGGTCGACACATATAATCATACCATATCAATCAGAAGTCACATTTTTCATTCTTAGCCAAACTATTCTAAATAAATATAATAAAATCTTACCGTTCTGGTCTTAACACAGAATCTGGGCACACAACAATATAACATTCATCAATTCACCTTAGCCACGTCTAACTTTTCAATTAAAGATAGGCGTATAAATAGTATGCGTCTCACATTTAAATCATGGGACTGGAATCTAAGCGTGCAGGTATTCACATTAAAATCATGCAACACGCTGTCCACAATCAAAAGACTCGTGCAGGTATTCACCTTAAAATCATGCAATACGCTGTCTACGAGAGGTATTCACAAACAACCCATGCATAACGTAGCCACAATTTCCGTAAATGTTCATTACCACAGTTGCCCTAAAAACTGTAGCCCTACTGATTGAAAGGATTAAAATGATTTCGACGACATAGGCGACGATCAGATACATTTCGTAACATAGGTTTCCCCTTAGGGAGAAAAAAACATAACAATGTTTCTTTTCTGAAATAGTACGAAATGCGATCGAATCGTAGGCTATGTCAAAACTGGAAAACTAGCTATATACACAACAACGGTGCGATGCATAACGTGGCCAAACTATCTACTAAGGTAGTCCGCCCCCAAATTATCTTTGCCGCGGATAGCAACGATCCTGAATCTGTACGGCTGTAATTTCATGGCCCAACGCATGATTCGGGGATTGAGCACCTTAGCTGTCTGCATATAGGACAAAGGTTTGTGGTCGGTTTCAAGTAGGAACTCCGCCCCATACAAGTACTTACGAAATTTCTCAACACCCCAGATTATACCCAAACATTCCTTTTCAATTACAGAGTAGTTCTTTTCCCGAGGTAACAATTTCTTGCTAGCATAAGCAATCGGCAAACGACCTTCACCTTCGAATTCCTGAAGCAAAATAGCTCCAAGACCAACGTCTGAAGCGTCTGTTCGGAGTACAAACGGGTTACCTTCTTGAAAAACAGGTAAGCGAAGAATAGGACTAGACGTGAGCCTACTCTTCAGGGTTTGAAATGCCCTTTCATGCTGATCTTGCCAATCTTTGATAGAATTAGGTCTATCCCGTTTAGTTAAATCAGTCAGAGGAGAAGCTATGGATGAGAAATATGGGATGAAACGACGGTAAAACCCAGCTAATCCCAGAAAAGATTTAATTTGTCTTTTCGTACATGGACGAGGAGCATCTCTGATAGCCTGTATCTTGTCCTCTTGCGGTCGTACCGTCTGTCCGACGATATTGTGACCAAGGCACTCGATACTGCCATATCCAATCATGCATTTAGATGGTTTTGCCGTCAATTTGGCCGACCTGAGCCGATCTAACACTTGACGTAATGACGTCACATGATCCTTCCATGTTTCAGTAAATATCCACATGTCATCAACAAAGCTGTCAACATTTGGGAGATTGGACAATATGATTCTCATTAACCTACAAAAAGAGGCTCCCGAATTGACCAAACCGAAGGGCATAGTTTTAAAGTGGAATAAACCTTTAGGCGTTTCAAATGCTGTCAAAGGTTTAGACCTTTCAGTAAGACTGACTTGCCAATAACCCTTACTCAGGTCCATCTTTGTAAAGAATCTATGTCCCGACATTTTATTGATAACCTCCTCCATATTTGGCATAGGTTCTGCATCGAATTCCGTCACTTTGTTAAGCTTCCGGAAGTCGATACAGAATCTAACTGATCCGTCTGTCTTCGGAACTAGGACAACAGGGGATGAATAAGGTGAAATCGACGGCTCGATTACCCCTAAATCTAACATATCCTGCATCTCCGTCTCCATGACGTTATGCGTCTTATAGGGGATAGAATAACCTTTCGTCCGTATGGGTTCTGACGTGAGTAGTTTGATATCGTGCTGTATTTGATCAGTTCGACCGGGTAAACTTGATAGTACATCCGGGTACTGTTTAATCAATGCTTCAACTTCCATACGTTGTTCTGACGTTAACGTATCTGAAATACAGACGTCATTATAAGTTTCCGGCTCTTTAGCTGTCGGAAAAGCACAATCATCAAGAGAAAATTCATCACTACCGTCGTCATCAACCGACTCTGTAGTCTCAGTCGACAATAAACAATGTGACGGCACACTACGACGTTCGACATATTGTTTCAGCATATTAGCATGATATGTACTCACGACACCATTGACGTCGATTTTATAGTCCATTCTATTCACCACCTCTACTACTTCATATGGACCCTTCCACTGCAATAACAGTTTATTACTGTCAGTTGGCAGTAATAACAGTACTTTATCTCCCACGTTAAATTTACGCGACCTAGCGCGTTTGTCATAATAAGCCTTTTGCTTTACTTGTACTTTCCGTAAATTATCATGTGCTAACTTACACGTCTGCTCTAATCGTTCTCTCAACTAAATTACGTACTGGTACGTAGACAGAACCTGCTCATCCTGTACCTCTTCAGACCATAATTCACGTAATATTGCCATAGGGCCCTTAACGTTACATCCGTATAACAATTCGAACGGAGAAAACCCTAATGACTCCTGCGGAACCTCCCTTATCGCAAACAGCAGTGCTGGGCGATATTTATCCCAGTCTTTTGGACGTTCTGCGCACATCCTACGTAGCATTTGCTTCAACGTCGCGTGAAAACGCTCTACAAGACCGTTACAGATAGGATGATACGGCGTCGTGGTTAACTGCTGGAGTGATAACAGCCTGCTTACTTCTTTCATAACTTCAGCAGTAAACTGACTTCCGCAATCTGTTAACATTTCATCCGGTATGCCAACTCTACTAAACATCTCAACTAACGCTTCGGCTACGCGTTCCGTCTCAATGCGGGTAACGCTACCGCCTCGGGATATCTCGTCGCATAGTCTATCATTGTTAAAATATAGCGGGATTTCCTGTCAGAACGAGGTTCTATCGGTCCAACTTTATCAACAGCGACTCGTTTAAATGGTGTGTCAATCTGTGGCAACTTTCCTAAAGGAACCTTAGTGACACGACCTTTTTGAATAGTCCTTTGACATATGTCACAAGATTTACAAAACCTTGCCACATCACCACAAACTCCAGGCCAAAAGAACTCAGTTAACACTCTATCCATAGTTTTCTTTATGCCCAAATGACCTGACATCAAGGTTTCGTGCGCCAATCTTAACACCTTTTCACGAAAACCTTCAGGGATAATAAGTTGCAAAGTGACCTTGTTTCCCTTAGTAAACTGCCTATACAATAAATCTTTCTTTCGGATAAACTTAGTTTCACCCCGGTTCAATCCACGACTAATAGTCACATTCCCAGATTCCACTCTTTGCCTTATGTCATTCAATTTAGGGTCAACAACTTTGGCCTGCCTCAACGCCTCCTTATCACTAGCAATAATTTGATCAGGAACTTTAAGTTTCTTATAGACCTCTTCACCTTGCTTAGCTTGTGACCTCGTCACCGCCGCCATTGCAAAATGGGACATATCGGGAAGTTTTGACCCGTCAATATTCCCAATAACCAGGTCATACAATGTATCTTCCATGCACAATGCCTCAGTTTTTCCTGTGAAAAATGGACAATCTATGTCAACCATTGCTCAGGGATACCTTTGGGTAGATTCATCAATCAAAGTTACATCAGATTCTCTACCAAGTAACTGATCATTAGAAACCAAGTTTCTACGAACGACACACCCAGTACAACCTGTGTCCCTTAAAACTACAACAGTCTTACCATTAACCGTACCCTGCGCTGTTGGTAATTGCGACCTTAAAAAGTAACAGACACCTTCCCTATCCACGTTGTCATTGAATAATGGACTTTCTTCCTTACTCTTATAGAGACCTTCAATCTCATGAGACCTATTCATTGTAGTTTTACGAAAGCTCATTTGATGTCCGCCACCCCGACCACGTCCGCGGGAATAACCCCGACCACGGCCACGATCTGAATTACTACCCTTCGTCTGCACAGTATCGCTCTTACTCTGTGATCTTTGTGTCTCATCTTTCGGCGCATAACTACTCCCCTTATTTCCGCTATATCCGCTTGCACTTGCACCTACTTCCGCACTGTATGCTTGCTTCCTATCGGGATTCTTAAAACATTTATATGTTAAATGTCCCTAACCACAAATACTACATTTTATCTCTGGCTTCGCACTCGGCTTATTATCAGATCTACTCTGAGTTACGCCCTTACTATCACGCTGCCCCTTATTAACACAAGCGTAGACACCGCCACGTGCTTCTGCAAATAAATCTGCTTCCCTAGCCATCTCACCTAGATTCGTGAATGTTTTCGGTTTCAAATGAACATATAGTTCTTTACTACAGGATTCTAAAAACTGATCTCTAGCGAAAAAATCGCAAACAGCTTCGTAAGACTGGTCTACTTTCGCCATTTTCAACCATTTATTAAGATACGACCTAAGTCTACTACTAAACTGAATAAACGTTTCGGACTTTTCAGGCCTATCATAGCGAAATTTCTTCCTAAATCCACGTTCAGTCATATCGAAATTCTTTAACAACGCATCTTTCAACTTGTCATAATCCGCTGCATCATCTACAGACAATCTATCATAGACATCAAGCGCGTGACCTTTAAGTAATGCGCTTAAATGTGCAGCCCAAACGTTTTTATCCCATTTATTCGCCGTCGCGTATTTCTCAAACCTTGATAAGTAACTATCCATTTTGTCCTTACTTTCATCAAAATACGGTAATTTGGGATCTCGCGCATGCGCTAACTTTTCAGCCTTCTGTTTTTCTAAGTCAACTCTAAACGTTACCTTCTGCAACTCTATCTGATTCTTTAACTCGCGTTGCTGCAATTCAAAACTATACTTCAACTTTTCTAACTCGACTTCGCTCGACAACTTCGCTTCCTTATCGCTTTCGACTTGAGACAACCTAGCTTCCCTATCTTTCTCGGCTTGCCGCTCTATACTTTCAATCCGCGCCATCTCGATTTCCCTATCCGCCGCAATCTTAGCTAGTTCTACTTCCCTATCCTTTTCGGCTTGCAGAATCCTCTCTTTCTCCGCCGCGACCCTAGCTAATTCAATTTCCCTGTCTTTATCAGCCTGCGCAATCTTTTCTTTATCAAGCTCCCTTACCGCGTGCCTTTTTGCCCTCTCAGTCTCTTGCTGTTGCTTTACAAATTCCTGCAATGCCTGCCCCTCATAACCTAACTCCTTTCCCGTCTTAACTAACTGATCCATGACGCTTAACGTAATGCTCACGTTAACTTAACTGAAACCGACGTTCACTTATAGTCACACACGTTAACTAAAACGTTAACAATAATAATAACAAACTAATCCAACTAAAACGTTGATTAATTAGTATAGTCGCGATCTAGACGTAGCTATTAAAGTTACGTTCGTAACAGACCGGAAATGACGTCATAAACTGACGTTGACTTTACCGAGAACCTCTTTTCACTATCGAATGACACAATTAGATGACGTAAATATCCCACAACACAATTACGCTCAACTTGATCTAGCGTATCGGATATACAAACGTAACGTATGTAACGCAACGTATTAACACTGACACGACAACTGTACGTCCTACATTACAAAACCTTATAAGATACCAACGGTAAATCAAACTTAAGATTCTGCTATTAGGTTTAATTCATTGTAACGATATTATATAACGTTACGGGTGACCTACGTTACTAAATCAGGACACAAAATGGACCTCAGTAACGGTTACGACACAACGTACAAAACGTTTAAGTTAATAAACCAACAGATTGTCATGCAACAGCAGTGCCAGGGTACTCAAACAGACCTTAAACTAAATATGTATCATCCGTGCCAAGACAATTCAGGTCTATATACCTCAGTTTCCCCACTCAGATATGCAACCTGTTACATTCTATCACAAATTAATGCATGGGCTATCGCACTTCATCACGCAGGGAATAAGGATAGTTGACCTTAATTGAGTGTAGGTTACATTTACAAAGAATTTAGTGGCAAATTGCTCCCCTAAAATTCAATCAATGCAACTAGACTTACGTCACCTTAGAAAAGAACAATCAGAAATTCAATAATACTAATAAAAAAATGTCTGACAAAATTGTGCCTAGATTCTATATATATTGTCAATGTTTTACACTGGCAGATATTAACCGGAAACCAAATCCCGTTACTTCATGACACCATGTTACGCAGAATGTTCTACACACGGTCGACACGGGTGTAGAGCCTTATGCGTCGCCAGGACGGCGGAGGGTGATTTCCGGTTAAAGGGTTATCTACCAGTGTATTACACTAACAAGGAAACTCTAACAACGTTAGAATTTTTGAAGTTTATATATAATGTAAATTCTATATACAACGATACAATTTACAACTGTCACAATTACAATAATATACAACACATATCAGTTCATGTCGCTGGCCCAAGTAAGGTGCTTGTTTCAAATCTGTAATCGATTTGCGTACAATACGCAAATAGATTACCGTCTGACGTCAACACCGTACTCGGCTCAGCGCCATGAACTAAAGGAAAACACAAAGAACAAAAAAACGTCAGTTTGAGCTCATACAAAAAAACCAAGGCCTTATGTTGGTAGACTTCACTTTGTCGTTCCCTGGATCATGTCATGGGCCAGTCCATATATCATGAGGAACACCAACTTATATTAACACGTGCACGCTTATATACTGGTCGCTCCCTGGATCGTACCAGGGACCAGTCTAAATATAATATGACACACTTTAGTGGACGAACACTGTCCCACTTTCACCTCCGCAGTAATTACATCGATTTCGCCAATATTTTGTGCTTCCCGCCTCTGCTAGGAAAACATGCACAAGGACGTTGTAACTGCTCTACCCGGGTTGGTATTAACCTGGAGACGTATATCGAATCTCCAGGTGAGACGTGGCTCTAAGCCCTAACAGCTGACTGTCGGACTTGATGTGCATAAAAATAACGAACTTACACTTAATACATTGTAACTACATAATAACAATACGTAAGACTTGGGCCTGTCTTGGAAATACCATACAACGCCCTCGGCGAATGCCGAACATAACGTGCACACGCCAGCCGTGTCACTAGACACAACTCGCGCTCACGATGTAAAGCCAAAATTGTGCTTACCACTTCCGCCAATGAAGAAACGTAGATCCTACCACGCATGTGCGTCGAAGGATCTGACGCCAAACATTGACAAGCAGTATACTGACGTCAACAGGCATTTCCATGACATACCCCACATAAAACATGAATAATCTAGACAATGACCTATTTACATTAAACTGATTTACCAAAAATCTAACTCGCATATGTATTAATTCATTTCTTTAAACTAAGCGTATTACCAGTTGCCATATAATAATAGCTGAATAAGCGTTTCTAACACATTTGGGATCATAACGTTTGATCTGACATCATGACATCAATGATTTATACCATATGACGCCGTCTAGTGAAGGCAAATCAAACGCATGACGACCAAATGTTACCATAATAACATATGGAAAAAAAAACCTTAATGCGGTGCATGCTTTAGCGTCAATTGACGTCACGAGTATATAAATTAGTTCCATTAATCAATCTACTTCTATAAGCCACGTATACGTGAAACTAATATAAAAAGTGCTGACGTCGCAATAACACGAATGCAACTGACGTCACATGAATAACATGAATGCAACTGACGTCACTGGACGTCAAATAGACGCACACCATTGCAACCAACATCAGTGATATAAACTATTTCCGTAATTTACAAAACTTCCTAATATACTAATACCATGCGCAGCATGGTCAATATAAACAAGATTGGTCGACATATGCACAGCCTGATCACTGTCAACAAAATCAAATCGGTCGACACATATAATCATACCATATCAATCAGAAGTCACATTTTTCATTCTTAGCCAAACTATTCTAAATAAATATAATAAAATCTTACCGTTCTGGTCTTAACACAGAATCTGGGCACACAACAATATAACATTCATCAATTCACCTTAGCCACGTCTAACTTTTCAATTAAAGATAGGCGTATAAATAGTATGCGTCTCACATTTAAATTATGGGGCTGGAATCTAAGCGTGCAGGTATTCTCATTAAAATCATGCAACACGCTGTCCACAATCAAAAGACTCGTGCAGGTATTCACCTTAAAATCATGCAATACGCTGTCCACGAGAGGTATTCACAAACAACCCATGCATAACGTAGCCACAATTTCCGTAAATGTTCATTACCACAGTTGCCCTAAAAACTGTAGCCCTACTGATTGAAAGGATTAAAATGATATCGACGACATAGGCGACGATCAGATACATTTCGTAACAATCATATTCGTAGGTAGACAAGGCATGCTGTTGTGTCACGCAGTTCCAAGGGGCAAGACGGTCAACCCCGAATCCTATTCACAGGTGAGCAATAACTTAAATAAATAAATAAGATAAAAGATAGAAAGAAAGAATAACGGAAGGCTATAAAAATGGCACATTGTTTTCTGTTTGTGAGACGTGACTTGATGCAGGCAATCCGAAAGAAGCGACCAGGCTTTCACGTGGTTCTAAGAGTTCCTGCTACACCAAAATAACGCCCTTCCTTATGTGTCAGAACTTACACAGTCAGAATTCGGAATACTTGGACTTGAGTGCCCGTGACATCTCCCATATTCACCAGATCTAGCGGCCATGGATTTTGCAATCTTCCTTGAAATCAAATCTCACTTGAAAGGCAGGAGATTCCAATGCATAAAAGAACTGAGGTCAGCTACTTTAGCAATAATAGCGCAGTATGACAGGCAGTGGTACAGAGATATCTTTGACCAGTGGATATCGACTAAGGCGTTGTGTTCAGTGTAAAGGCGATTACTTTGAGAAAAAATGAACGTTGATGAACAAGTTTGCGATTTGCATTACTTGACATAACGTCGACGACGTCGTACCCCTGCCCCGGCATCGTGTTGGTACCTACTTTGTGAATAGTGCCATATTTTTATGACTCGTTGAACTCTACGAAATTTTGTAGATGTGTGACAGAAATGTTCTTATTTTATGGGGTATACTTGTTTTTGTCATTAAACGTCAACTTTGTGTTCTAGATAAAAAGTCTACGTGTCTTTGGACAACCCTCGTATGTACTTTGAACATATGAATGATACAAAACATAATTATGAGAAGACTAAACACTCAGGCGGGCTGCGCGAACATACAGCCTCAACATCAAAGGCTTTAATGTTCGCACACTTCATGACTAGACTTTGTGGCATGTTCACGTTTACATACGCTCTGATAAGAGTCTACGCTGTCTGTTTATCCTCCAAGGCCCTAAGGGCAATGCGTATTAAGACTGTGCAAATGTAGGTTAATCTTGTTCTGTTTCCGTTATTCATGCTGGTAGGTTTTCAACTTGACACTTCAAATACAAAAGATCAAGTTATAATATTTGTACCATTAGTTTGGTGCTATTATAGTGCGAGAGTCAACAGCCATGCCTATATATCAGTGCATTCCACCCAGAGTCTAAGTTCGCAGATGTAAATGTTTTTCAAAATGTAGACATGGTGTTGTGTGAAGTGAGTGAATAACAAATAACAAAACGTCTTGAAAAATAATAGTTTAAAAGAAAAAAAAAGAACAGACAAACAAATAAACAAACAAAAAAAACGACAACAATTGCATGGATATCATTTGTTTTGGTTTCTGTTGCATCTTAATTAGACTTTGTCTAACCACGGCTGAGATTGATTGACCAACGTTCTTTAAATGGATCGAATGTTGAAAATCAAGATATCGCGCTCAGTGCTGTATTTGATTCCCCTGCTGTCAATGCAAGCAGGGAATATATTTTGTGTCGCTCCACAAGGATGTTCGAATAACAACGGATCAGCCTATTGTGATTTTGAGAGGTGGGCGCCACCCTTAATGGATAAAGACTTTGGACCAGAACCACCGTATGAGTTGAGACTGGGCAAGATAAAAGGACTTATCCCAGCAGGAGTAATATTTTCACATATGTTATATTGTTTCGTTTAAAGATTTGTTTCTATGTTTCAGTTTTTTATTTTTGTTTCTTTAATTTTCATGATACATGTATATTAAAACATGAAATTGCTTTGTTGTTTTATCAATAAAGTAAAACATTATTTTGCATAATAAAGAAATCTAGCTCAATCAATAAAATAAAGAACATAAATCAACGAAAGACAAAAAAAATGTCCTTACTGCACAAATTATATGAATGCTTCGGTGTGGACAGGGAATAAAAATTCGCCAGCAATACTATAAACAGAACATAAAGAAGGCAAACGGTGAAATTCGTGTTAATTTAGAAAGAAACGAAACTATGTTTCTCAACATTCGTCAAATATGTTTCAAGACACTTAGGAAATTATATGGTCTTTTTATCAGCAAAAAGGTGTTGGCAAATTGGATTCTGTTTTATCTAGCAGTAACATTGACACACGTCTTTACATAAAGAAAGGAAAACAATACATCAATAACTTAGTAAACTTATGCTGAATTACATGTGCATATGCGCTATGGCGACAGAACAAGCTTTACCGAAATATACATTAGCTAGGTAACTAGAGAAATGTGTTTTATGACATGAACGGGAATACGCCAATCAGCCTGCAGATCTAGCATTCTTATACGACTACCGTCTTCCCCACTGTGATTCTTGACTATTAATTCACGCAGACACTATATAAACTAAGACTCACTTAGTTTATATAGTGTGTGAGTGAAATAAAATTCACACTATATAAACATTTATTTAACGCACACACTGTTAATCTGGTAAATTTTCTAAATTAATTTATTCTAAAACTAAGACTGACTTGTCACATCGACATGAATCTTAGCGGAGTTTGGCGTCCATTCCTTTGAGTATTCTTGGCTTTTTGCGGATTCTTTCTGCATCGGACATCTAAATTAATTTATTCTAAAACTGACACAGACTTGTCACAGCGACCTGAATCTTAGCGGAGTATGGCTTCCATTCTCCTGAGTTGTTTTAGCTTTTTGCGGGTTCTTGCTGCTTTTGACATCTCTTTCCTGATGCCCTTGTCTGTCGCCTTTCACGAGACGCAGGGGTTGAGGTGGCTCGATGGGGGACGCCTGCGCTTGCGAGTTAATACGTAGGCGTCTATTACCTGATGTCTGCAGCAAATGTGTCCCGCGGAATGCGACAGTAAGTGTGGCTCCCAGAGGGATGCTCGTTGCCTGCCGAGACCTGTGCATCATCTTTTTTCTTTCAAACGTTTTGGGGTTTAGCGACAATGAAGAAGTTAAATACAGATACGCGCGGCGTCTGTCGTACTAAATTTGGTATGGCTACATTTATATAGAATCAATAAGATTTCCTCTGAGACTCATATAAATTTAAAGCATTGACAATTTATGTGCTAAAAACATTACTGATAAAAAATTCTCATTATTTCACAGGCTTTCGGTGGCCTAAATGGACCACTTACAAACATAAATACCTTCATGAAGTTGTTTTGCCGGCCTGGCAGTAGGACGAGATTGTTCCGCAGTATATTTACTTCGAATCTTCACTGGGTGTCGGACCTTTGGATCTACGATTGTTACCTTGAGAATGGCCTGTCACAACGATTACTTGAAAATCTTAGGAGTCTGAAATATCTTACAATAGCTGGAGGTGGCAGCGTGATCGGTATTGAGGGTTTGGTGGCGCATGACGCTCTTGCAGGACTGACAAATCTTCAGGAAATAACAGTTTACGCACCAATTAAAAGTGGATCAATACCTGCCGGTTTCTTTGACGGTTTAAATAACCTTACTCTGATTAATCTGAGGCATACAAATTTAAATTTTATTCCTCCAAACTGGTTTGAAGGACTTGTTTTTCTAGAGAAGATCTTCGTTTCTCACAATAATCTGCAAACACTGCCTAGAGGTCTATTTGATGAGCTGAGCTCACTGACAGACGTTGCACTGCACAACAATCCATGGAACTGTTCCTGTGAACTCACGTGGCTACTCAACTTGTCTTATATTACAGGTGATAACTTTATCATTGCAGTCGTTGTTTGTAGTTAAGGTAGTAATTTGTGGTAAAGCAAAATTTTAATAAAATCATGAAAATGTAACATATTTCCCGGAGACTTAGCAGACTTCTTCTATTTCTATTGGCTACTGATCACTATACAAAATTGGGCGAAAGGCAGGTTAATTCGTGGCAAAATCAAATTGAATAATACCATCATCATTATGAAAATTGTGTTTAAGGCTGAAGGATCTTCTACTGTCTTAACACTTATAGCTTCCAGCTCGTTCTCAAATTATTAGGTTGAACAAATGAAAAAAGTAGCTATTGTTGACAGATGGATGTATTCATTAAATTTAGGTTAGGTAGTTGTACCTGTATGACACATACAGTATGAAAACGACATTACTGTTACTGGACAGATGTGTAAGTTAAATAATAAAACTATGAAAGAGAAGACTTCCCTGTTTTTTTTCTCTCAATAACGGAGTCTTAGAGTTTGAAACAGCCTACCTCATTTTTGCTTGTTCAACCTAATAATTACGAATTTTAAAACATTTGATTTTTCAGCGTTCATCGTGTGATGAAGCCAGTGGGCGGGGCAGTAAGATTCCATGAGCGCAAAGCGCTTTTTGTAGAATTGTAGCCTGGACCGCTGGCTTTATCACACGATGAACGCTGAAAAATCAAATTTTAATTTTTATATTTACACTTTCTGTACCATTTTTATGGTATGTTAGTGTAGAATATGCAAAATATTGGTCGAAGAAAAGTTAGTAACGACGTGTTCGGCCATAACGTTTGACAGTCGTGGTCATGATGTGGCGTCAATTGAACGTTATGTGTACCAATCAAGACGTTTGTTTACCCAAGAAGTCGCTTCACGACAACGTCACATGATCAACTGTCGTTCATCGGTGCTTTTTGATTGATTGATTCGATGCTTAACGTCCACAGTAAACCACTATGGTCATGTCGGGACGGTCAGTTAACCTAAACACACTATTCCTGGACAGGCTTAGACCTCCTAAGCGGTTAACCAGTACTAAGTGCACATACTTTCGCCAGTAACTGACAACTGCCCTTCTTGAATCAGCGGAAGGAGAAACGAAAGTATGTGGCCAGACCGGGTTTCGAACCTAGGACCTCTGACTTATGAGTCAGGTGCCCTACCGATGGCGCTACGCGGCCCGGCCGTTTATCGGTGTATGAAACTATTTGGTCTAAAAGGCTTACCTAAGGTACGTCAGTGGCAAGTGTAAATATTTTGTGATAGAGTTGGGGGAAAACAATTGATAGGACGTTAATCTTAACGCATTGATGTTTCCTTCACACCTAAATGCATTTTCAATAATGAGCGTTACTTTTTAGATTTTATGCTGAATTCCAAACTTTTCTTCTCAAAGTAAACCTTTTTTTTAACTTCTACAATCAGGCATTTTTGATTTTCAAATTATAAGACTCAACACAAAGTAGGCATCTTCTACATTTTTATGTTTCTTATTATGTTTCTTATTAAATAATAGTGGTCAAAGTACCCTAATCATAAGTCCGAACTCGTAGGTCAGTTAAACATAGACAATTCCGGAATATCGATGTAACCTTATTCCAAGTGTTTGTACAGAATATCAACCCTGGTTAACTATGTATATACATGGACTGGTACGAAAAAAAGGATGTAACGAAACGATAAAAAGTTATAGTTACCAAATAACCTGATGGCCAGGTCGTTTGGTTACTATGACTCTTTTTCGTTTCGTAACAGCTCTTTTTCGATTTGTAACATCATTGAAAATATAGTAAACCGGCTGTGGGATATTGCCTTTCTAATGCAACGGGTGTAGGATCGTTTTTTCCGATGGCTTTGTGGATCTCGCTACAGGAAATTTCAAGTTATGTTTTGTTTGGTGCCGTTTAATGTTTCTCATTGCGATTCTTTTGTGCAATACTAATCTATTTTTTCTGGTTCTTTTATGTCTTTCCTGCTTCCATAGGATCTTCTTTTAGAAATAATTAAGTAGAATCGGTTAAAAACAAGATGTTATATGTACCTAGATATTTATTTATTTATTTTTCAATATTTAAAGAGAGTAAAACACAGTTAGCAAAAAATACTTATCGGGTTAAAGCTGGCGGTAAAACCACTCTCTTGAAAAGGGCTGTTAATTTTGCTGTCCTCACGTCTTGTGTTTCTCTTTGTATACTCATGCTCCTGTTTACTGTTTCATGTCATGGATGGGATATGGAATTTGATTATATCAGTTCCTGATTATTACTCTTTTACACAAGGATCGAATCGGGTTACTTCGGACTGCGGGTTAATTCGGACCGGACAGTGCCATTTTTTCCATTATTTGCCAGTTGTTTGTAATAAAAACAAAACTGACTGAGCAAACAGTGAATATCCTGATGATGAGGCGGCTCATGATGAGCCGTCTCATCTTAATGTTCACTGGTTGCAATGGTATGTCCGAATTTACCAGTTGTCCGAAGTTAACCGACTCGACTAAACCCTTTTCTGTTAGTCGTAACCTTGCTGATCGGATCAGAGGAAGTATGCCTGATAAACAGCTATTTCTCAGACAGGTGACCACGAGACTAATATGCAAAGAAACTAGTCCATTGTTTAAAAGCAAACAGAAAAATGGAGAAAAGTATTGTATTAACAAACATGGACCGGGACTGGGAGCGAGGGTTGAGGATTGGCTTGCGTTCGCCAGAAGGCTTTCTAGCATATTCAAATAATCTAGCCTAACTGTGAAACCTGATTTCTGAATCTTTAACATTACTTGCAATGCTTTTAATATTGTGAAGATGCTGACATGCTGTTCTGTATTATTTAGAAATATTACCACAAGTTTACCAAATATTTATGTGGATCTAATTGTCATTTCAGTCAAACTGTGTACGCATGCAGGCGTTTTGCAGCCTTAAATGTAACGATTTTACTTTTTAGCTCACCTGAGCCATAGGCTCAGGGTGAGCTATTGTGATCACCCAGTGTCTGTCGTCCGTCGTGCGGCGTCAACAAGTTGCTTTAAATGATATCTTCTCTGAAACCGCTAGGCCTAGGGCTTTGATATTTGGTATGTAGCATTGCCTAGTTCTCCTCTACTAAGTTTATTCAAATGGTGGCCCCAGGTTCCAAAATGGCCCTGGGGCAGGGGGTCTTTGGTTCGAAACTAAAGAATACTTAAAAATCTTCTTCTCCAGAACTGCTTGGCTCAGAGGCTTTAAATTTGGTATGTAGCATTGCCTAGTGGTCTTCTACCAAGTTTGTACAAATGGTGGCCCCAGGTTCCAAAATGGCCCTGGGGCAGGGATTCTTAGGTTCGAAACTAAAATATACTTAAAAATCTTCTACTCCAGAACTGCATGGCTCAGATGCTTGAAATTTGGTATGAAGCTTTGCCTAATGGTCCTCTACCAAGTTTATTCTAATGGTAGCCCCAGGGTTCAAAATGGCCCTGGGGCAGGGGGTCTTGGGTTCGAAACTTAAATAAATGCTTAAAAATCTTTTTGACCAGTACTACTTGGCTCAGATGCTTTAAATGTGATATGTAACATTGCCTAGTGGTCCTCTACCAAGTTTACTCAAATGGTGGCCCCAGGGTTCAAATATGGTATGTGACATTGCCAATTGTCCTCTACCAATTACATGTATGTTGAAAATGTGGCCCCAGGGTCCAAAATGGCCCTGGGGCAGGGGGTCTTGTGTTGGAAACTAAAAATACTTAAAAATTCTCTACTCCAGAACTGCTTTGCTCAGATGCTTGAAATTTGGTATGTAACATTGCCTAGTGGTCCTATACCAAATTTGTTCAAATGGTGGCCCCAGGGTCCAAAATGGCCCTGGGGCAGGGCGTCTTGGGTTCGAAACTAAAAAATACTTAAAAATCATCTTCTCCAGAACTGCTCGGCACAGATGCTTGAAATTCGTTGTGTAGAATTGTCTAGTGGTCCTCTACCAAGTTTGTTCAAATGGTGGCCCCAGGGTCCAAAATGGCCATGGGGCAGGGGTCTAGGTTTCGAAACGAAAAATTACTTAAAAATTTTCTTCACCAGAACTGCTTGCCTCTGATGCTTGAAATTTGGTATGTAACATTGCCTAGTGGTCCTCTACCAAGTTTCTTCAAATGGTGGCCCCAGGGGCCATCATGGCCCCGGGGCAGGGAGTCCCAGGTTTGAACCATAGAAATACATAGAAAATATTTTAAAAATCTTCTTCTACAGAACCACAAGGCTCAGATGCTTGAAATTTGGTATGTAGCATTTCCTAGTAGTCCTTTACCAAGTTTGTTCAAATGTGGTGGCCCCAGGGTCCTAAATGGCCCCGCGACAGGGAGTCCTAGGTTTGAAGCATAGAAATATGTAGAAAGATATATAAAAAATCTTCTTTTTCAGAACCACTTGGCTCAGATGCTTGAAATTTGGTATGTAGCTTTGCCCAGTAGTCTTTTACCACGTTTGTTCAAATGACCCCAGGGTCTGTAAGGGCCCCGCCCCAGGGGCTGCTGGGTTTGAACTATAGAACTACATAGAAAAATATTCAAAAATTGCTTCTTCAGAACCACTTGGCTCAGATGCTTGAAAATTGGTATGATGCATTGCCTTGTTGTCCTTTATCAAGTTTATTCAAATGATGGCCCCAGGTTCCAAAATGGCCCTGCGCCAGGGAGTCCTGAGTTTGAGCCATAGAAATACATAGAAACCAAATTATTCTTGTTCTTCAGAACCACTTGGCTCATATACTTGAAATTTAGTATAAAGCAATGTCTGGTGGACTCCTACAAAGTTCGTGTAGATGGTGTTTTTGGGATCAAAAATGTCCCTTCGGGCAGGGAGTCTTAGGTTCGAAATTAAAATGTACTTAAAAACCTTCTGCAGAATCCCTTAGTGCAGATGCTTGAAATTTTGTATCATGCATTGCCTAATGGTCCCTTACCAAGTTTGTTCAAATGATGGTACCAGGGTCAAAAATGGCCCCACCGCAGGAGGCCCTGGGTTTGAACCATTGAACTACATAGAAAAATTGTCACAAATCTTCTTCTTTAGAACCACTTGGCTCAGAGGCTTGAAATTTAGCTTTTAGCATTGCCTAGTGGTCCTTTACCAAGATTATTCAAATGATGGCCCCAGGGTCCAAAATGGCCCTGCCCCAGGGGTCCAGGGTTTGAACAATAGCAATTCATAGAAAAACATTCAAAAATCTTCTTTTTCAGAACCATTTCGAAATGGTTGCAAACTATCAGGTTTGTTCAAATTATGAGCCTAGTTTGACCTTTAACCTTTTTGCTCAGTAGAGCGATTCAGGGCCTCTTTGCCCTCTTGTCATAGATAACATTCTAATAGTAGTTGTCATACATGAATGAGTGTCAAAGGGCAATGGTTAGGAACTAGTATAATCAAATTCAACGCTGCTCGAGACCGTAAACGGAAATCGGTCACATAAAATAATAGAAAGGAAATACAAGGGGATAGCAAAATGAACGCATTTTCATAGATAGGTGGTCAAAAAACCTATCCAGCATTGCTATTTGAGGCACAAGTATCTCTTTTACCAATTTTCATTTTCATTCTATGCAAGTGAACAATCATCTTAATGATAGAGATCAAAAGGACAAACAAGCGATTTTTCAAAGACTGCAATAAGCTGACACAACAAACAATACCTTAAGTACAACGCCTTGGATCAGTCAGTTATAAATCCCTGACGGATTTAAACCTGTTTTCGAAGCTGCAACCCTCGCTCAACCGTCCATTATTATTCATATATTACATTCTTAGCAAAGAAATACAAGGATTTCTTGACAATATAAATATGCTACTTCCCAGGTCTCTGAGAGGATTTATTTCTTTTAGGATAATAATTCCCAGTAGACTGGTTACCTTCTCCATAATATCCAGAGATTGGTTATTGATGTACGGCCGGATACCGGCTTTCAGGAACTACTTTTCAAAGTGTATCTTTCGACTGCAGTTGAGGCTATACAAACACGTCAATGTTGCCTTTTATGATATATTGAGAAAACAACAGACGCTAAATTACGAAATGTCAAAAGTTTTAACCTATAACAAACTATGGTGTGTATTACTGGCTGAATAATTCTACGAATCGTCAGTTTTATGTAGGACTGCATTGCCGTTTATCACCCACGCTCCGCATTGTGTATAAGAAACATATCATTCAGTTCATAGCCGTGAGACTTTCGTTGAACCTTGGATCGTCGGAACTAGTAGCCGTACAGACAATGATTGTAAGAGTATGATGTAGGTTCCATGTAAATTATTCTTATTTTGACAAACCTTGGTTCTTTCAGAAAACAAAATGGCGGTCATTTTATTTCAATTTTCGAGTATTCTTTCGCACTGTTGTGTACAGGCTCTAAGAAGGACACTTGAAAACATAAAAACAGATGGAAATATTCTTTAGTTGTAGGACATACGAATGTAATATACAGTTTATTGAATCGTTCCATTTAAAATATAGGATTTTTAAACCTCGGCAGGTTTAAAGAGCCGATATAGAATCTCGTCCTTCGGACTCATTTCTTTATCTGATCGTTCCTCGGGAGGTTTAAAGATCCGATAAAGAAACTCGTCCTTCGGACTCGTTTTATTATCGGATCGTTAAACCCTCCCTCGGTTTATAAATACCATACTTTAAATGGGACGAGTAATAAACTCTATGTAACATTTGATTCCGTCCGAGTGGAAGTATCATAGCCCATTAGTAAACATGTATATAACAATCACAGTAAACATATAAATCAAGAATTAATGCGATGAAGAAACAATTATGAAGATGACTCACAGGAACGATATGGTAAACACTGACACTCTGCGGCAAAAAAAAACAAAAAAAACCAACAACATCAACAACAACCAAAAAAAAAAACAGTTGAGTCTCGACGGGTGGCATAAAGGCGTGATGACTTATGATGATTCCAACTTCGAAGTAATAGATTATTTTATATTTTGCATTGTATAAAACTAGAATACCCATTTGGTTTGAACAAATGTTATATTTTGCAGGTGGAGCTGTATGTCAGAGCCCGTCAGATGTTCAGGGTATAAAGTTTAGAGACGCACTTGGAGTATTAGATTGCGCAGCATCTTCACCAACCATTCTCTCAACATCAGTGCCCTCTGCGACTGAGGTATAGGTAGTTAGTCAAAAAGTGGAGGGCACAGGAAAAAAATAAAAAAAGTTTAATTTGATCATTTTTGAAGAAATTTTCATGACACTTTCCACATCTTAATATACTACCCAATATATAAATACAAACTCATGCAGCACTCATGCAATGCAAGGAAATTTAGATTTTTTACTTATACATAAACGGTACTAAATTAAGTATTACCATTTATGTCTCTTTTCGTGCCATTCATAACATAAATAGGTTACCACAAAGATACAAAGGCTATTGGTACTACTACATAACATAACATAACATATCTTTTATTAACACTCACATCACATAGGTGATACATGAGGTTATAATACAGTTGTATCTAATCGGCGACAGCGAAAAATAATTCTACCTTTAGATTGAGGTGTAAGACGGGAAGGAGGAAGCACACCACGTCCAATCAACACGTAATCAACGCTGATTCAGCGTCGTAGCGCTGGACCAGCGTTGATTACGCTTCAGCTTCATGGAGAGAGAGAGAGAGAGAGAGAGAGAGAGAGAGAGAGAGAGAGAGCAAATAACAGTCCACTGTAGATCCTAAAATATCATTAAAGTATCATGTAAGGAGGAAAGACACATTTGCAGAAAAAAGCACATAACGTAAAATCAGTCACAATGGCTTAGATAAAGAGAGAGTACTCAGTGACACCAAGGGATAAGTCCCATCAAATCTCCACCAAGGCACATGTCATTACAGTTAATATACTTAATTCATACAAACATTGCTATTTGGTCTGAAACACTTTCTCTACACTAGTTAACTTATTTGGCAACAATAGCACATCAATTCATAAAAGGGACTAAATACCTTCATGAGATATGCGTATTTATAGTCTGTACAACACTTGGATTTCCAAGAAATGCTTCAGCCAAGCGTAAATCTTCCAGGATTAGAAAGTCTGTTTAACACGTTGTCGATCAGACAAATTTTATTTGAAAGTAGAAAACAACTGTGTTTTCTAGCATGAGGTTGAAATGTTAATACCGTGAGGTACTCAAGTCATCAAGCAACGTCATTCTGCGGTTATGAAATCATTTTTTTTTGCTTTTCGACAATTGAGCTTAAAATTGAGCAATTTCACCGATTTGAATGCTTTATGATGCGTAATTAGATTTAACGACATACAGGGTGTCTGAAAACGTGGACGTTTTCAGAAATTGTAATAATACCTCCTTTATCTACCAAGGAAATTTTCAAGTTTTGTATGTTGTAGCAATGTAATATCCTTTTGCGTTTATGATGTTTTACTACAAGGTTGCACTGCTAACAGGTAGTACCGTCATTGTGTTGTAAGATTAGATTCATGAAATCTTTTACTGCTGTCTGCATTATTGGAACTGCAACGTGGCCTCAAGTGAAATATACGTAGTTTCAGATACTTATCACGCTTACATCATCTCAGGAAATGGATATTCTGAATAGTTAAAATAACTGGGCGATAAAAAGGTCTGTTCGCGTTGAAAATGGAGAGCTTAGCACGAAAATTGCAGGCCAACACGAAGTTATCTTGAAAATTATTGAAAATGTCAAGGTATTGAAGTCGTTCAGCTATTATACAAGTAAGCAGGAAACCTAAGAGGAAATTGCAGAATTATATCATTCAGTACTTTGACATTTCCAGTTCTTAAATGATTTGAAAATAACTTTTGGATCTGCCACCTCCCTTATTACTGCTGATGCCATATTTTTGTTTTTGGCGGATGAGTGAAAAATGATGTCATTCATACAGTTTGACGTCATATTGATTTCGTTTTCTGTTTAAATGCACCTTTGTATTTAATTTTACCAGACCAAAGACGTTGCAAAATTTGGATCGACAGCAACCAAGAGAGTATCACTTTTGTACACTAAAACAAAATTTTGACATGTGTCTCTGACAAGTAAAAGAGTCACAGCAATTGTAAAAAAAGGTTCACATTTTTAAACACCTTGTATTTCCAGACATAAGTAAGCTTTTACCAAAGTCTAATGCCAAGTGTAGATACAACGTTGTGACATGCAGTTTTATAAGCTTTGATTTAAGCTGCTTTCCCGAGATTACTCATGAAAAGAAAATCGCGTTTTCTTTTAGTTTTACTCTCATTTTCTGATCTGTACTTCTTAGACAAATTCATTGGATTCCAGATGCTAGATATACAAAAGGAAATTGGAATTCAAAACGGTTTTCACGATAACTTCTCACTTCTAAATTTCAACGTTTAGGCAGAAAAGCCAAATTTTCCATAGTTGCATTGGCATTGTCATAAACATTTCAAAACTGCATACCTGACACAAATTTGCAATGACTTGATGCATTATCATTTAAAAACGTTGTAAAGAAACGTATCCACATGTCCAGAAAAGCAGAACTAAAATCTGTGACTGATTAGCCCATAATCTGAAAATCAAATTTCCTATAGTTTTGATTCAAAGGGAGGTAATTTACTGTCTCGCAAACTTTAAGATGCAATGTTCGCCATTAGAACGTTTGTTCAGATTTGATTTAGATGTTTCTAGAATGTACGGTTGCTCGAGAATTAAACCAGACAAACTTAACGGTACTGCGCATGCGCAGTAAGCGCCTAGTCGTAGTTTCTATGGTTTACTAGTTATGCGAGGTAACTCTGTACACGCAAGCAGGAAACTGAGACGTTCAAATGTTTTTTGTGGACAAATCTTGTGGCAACTAATTAAAAGCAAAATAATTTGAAAATGTTATTTTTAAAATCATTAATATCACGATTAAAAATTGCGGCGGAATTTGTTTTGACGAGTATATATCTTTCTTCATTTCAGATTACAGACACGCAGACATCTCCTTCAGGTATTTTTACGGGTTCGTACATTTCACACTGTTGCTGAATGGACAATCAACTATTTAATTTACCGCTGAAATAGCCTGTCTTTAAGACCACACGTCTGTGCATCAATCAGAACACGCGGGGCCAATTCCGTGAATCAGACATTGATTCACGTAATTGGCCGAGCTGTGTTCCGTATGGTCTGTGCATAATTTTCATGGATTGCAAACCAGTCGAATGCGAGTTACATAGGGCGCAATTGGAATAGGTACTTGGGTAAACCCGAGCAATACCCAGGCCCCGAGGTTATAAAACTTTTTTCATGCCCAACTCAGCTGAGCATGAAATTTAAAATGCCCGTCAATATAGAAATACCAAGAAATTCAGCATTTTTCAGGCTCAGATAACCCAAGAAGGCTATTTTTTCTACTCATAAATATTAAAATGCCAACAATTGTTGGCATTTTAAAATTTATGAGCAGAAAAAATTTCATGCTCAGCTGAGTTGAGCATGAAAAAAGTTTTATAACCTCGGGGCCAGGTCTTACTTGGGCTTCTCAAAGATATCTATACTCAATAAAAAAGGAAACTTGAATGTTGAAAGCTTGTCAATGTTTTTTTGAATTTGAACATTTTTGGGAATTTCAGACTCACACCATTTTGTTTTTGTAACTGATCAAATATTCTTTCCTTCCAATTCTGGTAAGCAATTGAAAATATAGAAATAATATTTATTTATTTCAATCTTGACATTAGGTCTAGTTCTGACGCAGGGTTAAATAAACCTACTGCAGTCAAGGGTCTGTAATCTATGTTTGGTTGTTTCTATGCAATGGTTCAATGTCTCTGGCTGTCAGAAAACGGTTTCTGAGATAACAGGTTATCTAGCGCCTGCAATATAAAGTCCTAAGTATTTGGCAACGTTAGCGTCAGTGCACAGAATCGCAACTTTAGTATTCCCTTTGTAACAAGAGGGCCAAGAGGCCCTGAATCGCTCACCTGAGCAAAAAGGTTAAAGGTCAAAGTAGGGTCATCATTTGAACAAACCTGACAGTTTGCAACCATTTCCAAATGGTTCTGAAGAAGAAGATTTTTGAATATTTTTCTATGTATTGCTATGGTTCGAATCCTGGATCCCCTGGGGCGGGGCCATTTTGGACCCTGGGGCCATTATTTGAATAATCTTGGTATAGGATCACTAGGCAAAGCAAAATACTAAATTTCAGGCATCTGAGCCAAGTGGTTCTGAAGAAAAAGTTTTTTGAATGTTTTTCTATGTATTTCTATGGTTCAAACCCAGGACCCCATGCGGCTGGGTCATTTTTTGACCCTGGCACTATCATTTGAACAAACTTGGTAAATGGCCACTATGCTATGCATCATACCAAATTTCAAGCATTTGCACTAAGGGGTTCAGGAGAGGAAGATTTTTAAGTATATTTTAATTTCGAACCCAAGACTTCCCGCCCCAGAGCCATTTTAAATCCAAGGGCAACCGTTTATGCAAACTTTGTAGGATGTCACCAGGCAATGCATCATAATAAATTTCAAGCATCTGAGCCAAGTGGTTCTGAAGAAATTTTTTTTTTGAATATATTTCTATGTATTTCTATGGCTCAAACTCAGTACTCCCAGCCGCGGGGCCATTTTGAACCCTGGGGCCATTATTTGAACAAACTTGATAAAAAACTACAAGGCAATTGTTACATACAAAATTTCAAGCATTTGAGCCTAGTGGTTCTAAAGGAGAAGATCTTTTTATATTTTTCTATGTATTTCTATGGTTCAAACCCAGGACCCCTGCGGCGGGGCCATTTTAGACCCTGGGGTCATCTTTTGAACAAACTTGGTAAAAAACTACTAGGCAATGCTACATAACAAAATTTCAAGCATCTGAGCCGAATGGTTCTGAAGAAGATATTTTTTTTCTATGTATTTCTATGATTCAAACCAAAGACTCCCTGCGGCGGGGCCATTTTGCACCCTGGGGCCACCATTTGAACAAACTTGGTAAAAGACTACTAGGCAATGCATCATACTAATTTTTAAGCATCTAAGCCTTGCGGTTTTGATGAAGAAGATTTTTGAATATTTTTCTTTGCATTTCAAACCTTGGACTCCCTGCAAAGGGGCCATTTTCGGCCCTGGGGCCACCAATTGAATAAACTTGATAGAGGACCACCAGGCAATGCTTCATACCAAATTCCAAGCGTCGGAGCCTTGCGTTTCTGAAGAAGAAGTTTTTTGAACATGATGTATTTCTATTGTTCAAACACATGACCCACTGGGGCGGATCCATTTTAGACCCTGAGGCCATCATTTGAACAAACTTCGTAAAGGACCACTAGGCAATGCTACATACCAAATTTCAAGCATCTGAGCCTTGCCCTTCTGAAGAAGAAGATTTTTGAATATTTTCTATGTATTTCTATGGTTCAAACCTGAGATTCCCTGGGCGGGGCCATTTTGGACCCTGGGATCACCATTTGAACAAAATTGGTAGAAGACCACTAAGCAATACTACATACCAAATTTCAAGCATCTGAGCTAAGCAGTTCTGGAGAAGAAAATTTTTAAGTATAATCGAGTTTCGCACCAAAGACTCCCTGCCAAAGGGCCATTTTGGACCCTACGGCCACCATTTGAACAAACTTGGTAAAGGTCTACTAGGCTATGCTTCATACCATATATCAAAGCCCTAGGACTAGTGGTTTCAGAGAAGATGTCATTTAAAGCAAATTGTTGACGACGGACGACGCACGACGGACGACGGACACTGACTGACCACAATAGCTCACCCTGAGCCTACGGCTCAGGTGAGCTAAATATAGCAGATTATTACATATAAACACCTTCAAAGCGAGATATATTAGGTCTTTTTGCACTCTTTATCGGCTTGTATACGTCAAAGTTATCAACGCTAAATCAGTCAAGGAATATTATCGTGTCTACTTCATGTCTTTTGCTAGCCAGTGTATTGACTTCTTTGCAACCCATAGAGACCTTTGTGACGCCTGTGACAGAAACGGCCATTCCACCGATAGTGACAACCTCACTTACTCATACGAGTAAAGAAGTACCAACAACCAAAGCTACGTCGATAACTGTGACAATTTCTGGTGATATCTCGAAAGGTGCTACAGCAGAGGAAATAATAACAACAGACGCTATAGGGGTGTCATCATTTCCTTCAGCTACAGTGACTTTTGTATCATTATCAAATTCTATCACAAGAAGAACATCCGCCAGTAATCACACAGAGAACAGAAAAGATCGATTTGTGAACAATCTCCGCAATATGGTTTTAGTATCTACCGTCGGGACACTCAGTGTGTTGATGGTAGTTGTAGCAGTTCCATTCCGATATGGATGTCGAAACCAATGTTTTGGAAGGTAAGTAATAACAAAGTAATGGCTTGGCACTTAATCAAACGATTGGGTTTGTAAATGTATTAAAATTATGGCCACCAGAAACCCTTATCAAACTGCACAAATGAGCTCGAAGAATAGAGTTTTGAATGTTCTACAAGCAAAATAATTTATTTTTTCTTCCTATCTAAATATTTATTCTTTTATTGATGCCAGGCTAAAGTGTCTTAGAAATATAGTCAGTACGATGGATCTCAGATTGACTGACGACAATCCTAATTCTTTCACAGAAGGCTGGCGGCTGACCAACAATATGTTTATAGTTGGGCCCGTCGTCAGCTTAAGGATTCCCCAAAATTACAGATTGTCATTGCACCCTGATGGTTTTGCTCCATTCTTATATTTTTGTTTTGTTTTATTTTACTCTTTTGTCTCACTGTGTAAGGGGGTACGTACACAGAAACTTGAAATTGTATTATATTTAGAATTGAAGCTATGAATCCGTACAGAAAAAGCAAAATAGGTTGCCAGAATTTATGCCTCTGAATATACCAATATGATGTTCTGGAGTTTTAGCTTCCACATGTTCTATGTTCAAGTGAACGTGCCTGTTATCGCAGATGTTTGTGTTTCTTCGACGGTCACTGTCTTGTGTTGGTTGTGCTACATGTAAAATATTAATGAAGTACCATGAAAAGGCTACAAATACAAACCATAACCCAAAGGAAGATACGAAAAAGATACAAAAGATGCAGTACATCTTTGATGATAGTCACACCAGTCCAACTCAGAGAACTGTAGATAAATTCAACAACATCAAGAACAGACCGCACGAAATAAAAAAAAATACTATAAGACTCCCCGCCACCTATACATAGTATATGTCCACTTTTTTGTTTCAATGGTATTCTATAAAAGTGCGCAAGCAGCAACTAAGGAAAACAATGAATAAAGCCGCAACACGACAAAACAAACAAAATGGTAGTTGCGCCCTGCAAAGATTCAGATCAGCCTGGTCATCCGCCCAGTCTTATCAAAGCCTTCGCAGCCGGCATAGAGATAACTCAGATCTTTAGATCCTTAGCGGATACCGGAGCTGATCTAAGCCTTCTCGTGGCGCACATGCCACTCTGTTGGTTTTGTCATGTCGCAGCTCAAATTGTCCTCTGGGAGTTCCACAAAGATTGGAGTCCTCTCCTGGCATATAGAAGACTGCTAGTAAAACGAAACACCACAAAAACCTAATACACAAGTAGTCGGCCAGAAAAGCGACCAACCCCAACATTGTGGTGATCACAATGATAGAACACACTTAAAACCGTAGTTACCAAAAGATGGAATACGAGAGTTTGCAGCCTGTCACCACAACGAAACACCATATAAAATAATTCAAACAGCATCTAAACCAACGCATCAGAACAATAAATGATAAGTAAATGGGGGAGGGGGGAGGGTGGAGGTGGGCGGCCGGGCGGGCGGAAAGGGATCAATATGTTATGTTTTTCTTTGCCAAATTAACACTAACGCAAGAGTTAGAGCTAAGAGCAAATGACTAACTTAACCATATCAGCGATATTTTCAGCGGTGTGAATAGTGTGAGTAACGGTGAAGAGGACAGAGATGGTCAAGATCCTCGGAACACAGACATATCAAACTCGTCTACAGCAAATCCTCAAACGGACTAACAAATATTAAGGTAAATCATAAAGTGGGATATTTGTTTTAGCCATTGATTGTCGTTTAGTCGTCGGGAAGAATGACATCCCACTCGATTCTATGTCGCTACCAAGCACGCACACACATTTGAAACAACATCGATTCAATGTTGATTCAGCGTCATACATGTATGCCCAGTGGGTAATTACGCGTGTTATCATGTGCTTCACTTAAAGGAAATGTTCTATAAAGATACTTGCTCACCTGAGTGGATCTTACTCAGCCACTAGCCTGCATGATATTGACGGTATTATAAATCATGACCTCAGTTTGCTATCTGCATGGGCTAGCCAGTGGCTAGTTACATTTAATCCTAACAAAACCGAAGCAGTTTTATTCACCTTAAGACGTTTTGATACACTGCCCCGTCTAACGTTTGGCAATACTCAAATAAAATTTGTTGAAAACCATAAACACCTTGGTTTAACTCTTAGCAGCGATGGTAAATGGACTGTTCATATTGATAATATTATAACTTCAGCTTCAAAAGTCCTTGGAATAATGCGTAAACTTAAATACACTTTTAGTCGAAAAGCACTTAATCAGATATATACCTCTTATCTATTGCCTATATTAGAATATGCTTCCATTGTTTGGGATGGCTGCTCAGCCCAGAACTCATATCTATTAGACAAAATTCAAAATGAAGCCGCGCGCATTGTAACGGGCTTAACTAGATCTGTATCAATAGCATTCCTTTTTCGTGAATGTGGCTGGGTCTCATTAGAAGAAAGGAGGCGTCTACAGAAATTAAATTTTATGTATAAAGTCCATAATAATCTAGCCCCTTCTTATATCATTGACCTTATCCCATCACTAGTTAGAAATGTTTCTAATTATCAGCTTAGAAATCAAAATAATTATTCTGTACCTTATACCCGTACAGAAATCTCACGAAAATCATGTATTCCCTCGTCAATTTCATTATGGAACTCGATCGACAACAATCTGAGAGAAATAAACACATTTACAAGTTTTAAATCGAATACTAAGAAAATATATACGAATGCTTCTGCAACTCCAAGTTATTATTCGTATGGCTGTAGATACATATCTGTATTGCATGCTAGACTACGTAACAAATGTAGCAATCTGAATTTCGATCTCTTTACAAACTATTTAACACTTGATCCTACCTGTTCCTGTTCAAATGAAATAGAAGATGCCGAACATTACTTCTTTCGATGCCCAAAATACACTACGGAGAGGCTACTGTTATTTAACGCTACAAGAAATTTTCACCCTCTCAGTACTGACACTGTACTATTTGGTAAACCAGAATTGGGTACTGAAAACAACATAATTCTTTTTAAGGCTATCCATAATTTTATTAAGTCTACAAAGCGGTTTTAGACTAGTTACAGCTATATATATATAGTCGGCTGGTATATGCATACATGTATATGTATACTCTTTGCCACCATCGTTTTCAATTCCCACCAAGATTTGGCCCGGATCACCTGACAAGACTCCTTTGTATAGCTAGTTTTTTTTTTCTTATTTGGTACTGTTTATAGTTATGTTATGAATATGTTCGCTTGCTGTCATTATTATGCTTATTTATATCTGTTAATGTATGATGTAGGGGGCGGGCCGTAACTAATGTTGTGAGAACTTGTGGCCCAACCCCATTGCTTGTCACTTACAGCAATAAAATATGCTTAAACTAGTGGATCTGGTTTAAGGTTTTCATTTACGGTAAAGAAATCTCAAGAATATGTGTTAGAGATAAATTGTGTGGTCCATAAACGTCGATTTGTGCACTCATAAATAGTACCTCTATGAGTCTAAGAGTGTTTAAACTGGCAATCGCGATCTCGAATTATCATTTATATACCTCTGACTTGCAGTGGGCTCGAATGCCCCGCATCTTTTGGACTGGTGAGGGACACAAAGCAATATTTTCATTTGTGATGTCACGTTTCTCTTTTCAGACATTAAATGAGCAACAGCTTGAACACTTGGATGAGTTACATTACCACACTGTATGACCTGAGACTTGACAGACTATGTACCTTGAAATAAATACATTGAAACACAAAGACTTGTTAAACATAAAATTGGTACTTGCATATGCTACAAGTTAACGTTTCCAATGAGCTGTTTTACGCAAATTGTGCGAAACGTATTTGTGAAAACATGCAGTTGACCAAGGGACTTTTTTTGTGCCTGTAGATTTCTCATGGTCCATATATGCCGCGTAAGCTCTCTTGTGCATGTTTTTGTGTGTGCTTCTTCCCCTTTCCATACTGAAAGCTGGCTGTGGGATTAGATTGCATTAATTCTTTCTTTTTTTGTATTTTAATGGTCATAATGTATCTGATGTTTGTCAGTTTTAGGTTTCAAATGTTTATCATTTTATGATTTTGTGCCTCACTGTGACTTGCAATCAATCCTTAAGGACCACAATGGAAATAAGACAAATCACTTTCTCTTTTTTGCGATATCCTTGGTATTGATTGGCAAGCCAAGGTAGATTCAAATGTGAGATATTTTAAATGTGTATGTTTTACATGTTTATTTAATATTCCATTGTTTTAACATGTAATTCTGATCTGTGATATCGAAATCAATCAATCAATCAATCAATTCATTCCTGATCTTTGTTTTCCATTTTATGAGCCTTTGATGGTTGCGGTAAGCACCAACTATAGTACGCAGTATTGCTAACTTTTTAAACGTACTATTTCCTGTTCGAAACTAAATTATTTGTTTTCATTCGTGTAATAAAGACATTTTATGTCATCCATCATCGATTATACGATATTACCGGAGAGAAAACAAGGAAAACCGTGACGAGACTGTGCTTATATATAGTGAATTTGTTTTCCATTGACGTTTGAAGAATTTTAAATATTGTAGAGTAAAAAGTATACAAAGACCAGGAACTGAAACAATCTAAATCCAAATCCAGCCCTCAAACCATAGTTGGAAACAACTAAGATTACAAATAATCAAGATACAGAGAACATATGGCCAACCGAGTGAGCAGCTTGTTCCCAAAAGGTGGCCACTCAGCAACCCAAACCGAACCAAAAATAATAAGAACATACATAAGGTAAAACATCACAGAAACTCTGACACCAAAAACAGGCAACAGAGAACCACAACAGAACTACCGCCTTGGAACGGTCAGTAATGAATTACTGGGGGGCTTAAATCGATTTTACAGGCCCAACCTCACCCTCAGTTTCTGAAGTGGTACAAAACATTTAGTTGGTTGTTCGGTTCGCATGATAACCCTCTAACTCGTCAATGAATCATCACGGTAAACACATAAATCAAATTTCAACACCATGAAGAAGCAAAGACGAGGACTCAACAGATACAACGGGCCGTCTGACAGGTGGAGATCCCTATCCTGCCAAACAACCCCACTGGAAATCTGAAGCAAAAGAAGGTCACCAGTTGAGCCCCGGTGGACCAAGCAACAGACAAAAAGGCTCCGGTCCCAACCAACTACAATATATAGCTTTAGGTCGGGGCCATCATAGAGTCTGACGACCGATCCCCCGGTGTGCAATTAAAGAGTGCAGCAAAGTTATCAACCGTGATTGGGTTAATCACTAAGCATGCAGACTGTCGCATAACATTTAAATTATAGCCAATACGTTTGTGACGTATTATTATTTTTCGGAATTGATCAGAAAAATCAGTCCTACCCTTAATCTTTTTGAATTTGTATACTAAGTCACCATAAAATTCTGATAGATTCTGTCACTTTTTTCCGCACACGTAGATTTCACCCTCTTTAACAGAGCAGAGCAAACCGTAGCCAGGCTGTGCCTGTATTATGTTGTTTGTTTTTCAAGAAATGCTAGAAGAATACTAACCATTGTAGATCCTCATTACACTGTTCCCGCATATGTTAATTGTATTCTTTTACAATGATGGCCGGGGGATAAATAGATTGCAGTAGCTTTCCAAAGTGAAATACGAAAGTATTTATGTCTTGTTGTCGAAGGGAACCAAATTTGTACTATAGACCAGTTTGAGCGACTTTTTTCGCAGCTGTATCGCTTTTGAATCCTCCTGCTCTTTTGCCAACAAACTGGGCTAAATTACACATAACTGATAATCGTGCTTTTCTGTATCATATGTGTATGTGTTTATAGAACTGTCTGTCTGTCTTCGTGTTTATGTAGGTAGGTGCGTATGTATGTATGTATGTATGTATGTATGTATTAAGATAGGTGAACTTGCGCATCACATTTTTGTGCGCTTTATGTGAGACTAAACACAAGAGTCAAATTTCAACTAAACACGCCTGATTTTTACCCCCACCACTAGATGTCTACGCTACTGGCCGTTCTAAGGCGGCAGTCCCGATGTTCTTAATTCTATGTAGCTTTGTGGTTAATACCATGAGGCGCTTTATGTTTGCCCTTTGGCCCCTTTTCTGCGTTTTGATAAGCATTCTGATCACCTCGCTTGGGGAAGGGAGAGAGTTGGTATTTGTGCTTCCCGTACATTTCTTTGTTTTGCGTGTGTTTTTGTGTCCTCTTTCTCTTTTTCTTGGTGTCGAGGGTTGGCTGCGGTTTGTATATTTTTTGGTATACTGCTCTTTTTATTGGTTGCTATGGAAACCAAAATGCAAAATCAAAATGAACAAACAAATTTTAAAATGATTATCTCCTCTAAGCAATTGGGCCAGTTAGGCCCAGGTTTCATCTCTAGCATCATTTCTTAATTTTGTAGTTACATCCACTTGAAGAGTATTTACAGACTTTTCTCATGCGCACGTTAGTTAGTGTGTGTGGCTGCCTGTAAGGGCTATAAATCTGCCCGAGGTACTGACCGGGGCTGAAACTCACTTAGAAGCAGGCGCTTATTGCCCCGCATATGGTGCTCTTCTTGTTGGTATAATGTCGCCCAGGGATTTTAATAGGATGTCATCTAGGCTGTCTTTCCTTGTAAAAATTGCAGATAAGCTTGGAGGTGTATCCAGTCTCCTTGTGTTTCTTTCTTGGTGTGTCTTTGCATCAACTTCCGGCAGTGTAAGCGTTGGCGTGGACTTGGCGGCATTTGTCTGTGTTAAAAGAAGGGAGGTAGTCCACGCAGCTTGGTTGCATGTACTAGACTGCATGGTTGCCTCCTCCTGTCCTCCAGATCATTGGACGTTCTATGTCGCCTTGTTAATAGCGTAATGGCTGCTTATATGTAATTCTGCCTGAAGTTTCCTCCTTCGGTCGAGATATTTACATCTTAATGACCCAATCTGACGTCATGTTATATTTGTAAGTGTATTAGAAATTCATATAGCTGAATGCTCACCTTTTCTCAGATTTCAAGTCATGTTGTTTCCTCCGGACGAAATGTTTTGATTAGATCGATCGACTCGTGGTGTAAACGAGGCAATTTGTAGCGCTTGACATGCAAAAGTGTTCAAGTTTTACTTCACCATTAAAATAAGATATATTTTTTGCATTTTATAGGCATGTATTTAGATGCTAATTAATGTCCCAGGAAAATTAATTTTCGCCTTATTTTATCAATTTTGATATCGGCAATTCCGTTATCGATCCTGGACACCTTTGAGTTTCATTGTACTTTTCTCTGGACAGTACAAAATCACTAAAACCTTTCCTGTAGTATGACTAAATCAATTAAGCAAAGCATTATGTGACTCTGTTGTACTATAAAACTCCTATTTGGAAAAATCACTTGATCTTTTGTGCAATCACACAAACGACTTTGTTATCGTAATGTTATAAGAGCACACAGACGATTTTTTTATATGAAGAATCGCTTAATTCATTTAGATATAGTGAGGTTATTAATTCGAATTTGTGATATCACAGCATACATGTGATACTTTGATATAGCAAAATTGATTTTGTGATACCACATATTGGTGGCGTGACGTGACAACTGGCTCTTAATTCGATGACTTTAGATGGGAAAAGCTTATGTCATGGAATATAGCAAGGTTGATTTAGTGATATCACACATTCAGTCAATATTATGTCGTGTGAAATCACAAATTACACAAGATAGCTGCGATTTTTGTGATTTTTTAAGAAAAATCGGTCTTGCGATGTCATCAAATATGACATAATCAAATTTGTAATATAACGAAATAGGAATTTTATAGGAAACCATGATCCTCTGTGCCGTGGTAATGTTTTATTTTTTATTTTGTTCTTGCTTTAAAGTAAGTAAGTAGGTAAAGACTTTATTTAACGAGGTAACTACATTGAGCACACACACAAGTATAAGCTACTCTTCCATGAGGCCCTCAAACATATTTCCCGCCAATCATACGCCCTGACGAAACATACATGACTTTCGGAACATAAGAAAAGATGTTGTATATATCTGAGTAATACAGAAAGATTACAAGCCCTAGATGGAGAGGTTGTAGGAGGAAAGGAAATGACTTTAGAAAACTTCGACAGCTTGAAGGAAGAGTTTCCTATCTCTTATTTTGACATAGCCACTGTATTAATGCGAACGAATATAGAAGTGTTTCGGATTACGAGAGAGGTTAACCGTGTTCACATAATTAGAACCGTAGAAAAAGTGTCTGTATCTGACATAGAGAACTTAAGACAGAAACAGTCAACAAAAGGCGCTACAGAATGTTCCACCTCAAGTGGTGTGAGTAATGTAGTGTTAGTAACACGATTCATGGTAACCGATCCGGTGTCCGATGATGATGATGACGATGAGTCAGGTGAAGAAAATGTAAACCCTAATCAAAGTGCATCAATTATATAAGGATGTTAGATGGCGAATCTAAGACTGGAGGAGACGGCAAGACAAAGGTAAAAAAACAAACCAAAAAAAAACCCATTGAAGGCACCAGTCTTATCTAGCAAGGCTGACAGCAAAACTAACACAAAAGGTAGTAACCAACACTCCTAGCCAGCCAAATCTTCCATCAAAAGACAATTGGCAGCATCGGACAGTAGGCAGCATTGTCGAAGCAATTAATGAAATTGAAAGCTCCATAACCCAGTTAAGTTACACAAGAATGGCAGAGACAACAGAAAGGAGTACATCGGCTGAGAGTGTATTTTCCAACGCGTCAGATGATATACGACCATTAGGCAAACGCAAATCTTCCATCAAAAGATAATCGGCAGCATCGGACAGTAGGCAGCATTGTCGAAGCAATTACTGAAATTGAAAGCTCCACAACCCAGTTAAGTTACACAAGAATGGCAGAGACAACAGAACGGAGTACATCGACTGAGAGTGTATTTTCCAACGCGTCAGATGATATACGACCATTAGGCAAACGCAGAGTTGCAGTGCACAGCGACGAAGAAGACACCGAGACCACAAACAAAAGTGGCAAAGGTTCTAATACTCGCGGAAATGAGCCCAATTTTGAGGCGAAAAATTGGCCCATCGTTCGAAAGAAATTTGTTGACTGATTTGTAAGCATGAAATACTGAAGTTTTGATTCCGGGTATTGTCGCTCTCCAAAGTGGTGCCAAAGAAAATTTTTGGGGCAAATTATGTTATTTATGAATAAAATCGTTGATTTCTGGAATTTCTACGGAAAATCCATAAAATTCGTTAAAGCTCTTCGAAATGTGAATGATACTTATGCATAACATAGCAAAGCCTTGGATATAAGTTTATTTGCGAAAAATTATAGAGATTTGCAGTTACTATGGTTACAGAATAAGTATCTTTGGGGCTAAAGAGGCATTTTGGGGGCTGTTTTATGAAAGGGGGTCATTTTTTCACAACTGTTTCATTTAAAACAGATAATTTCGTCATAGTATATTATGTGTAGTGTTTATTATGATCTTTTAAACTGTAAAAGTACGCTTACGAAAGATATAATTAAAAATGCTTGTTTTATTGAAAAATTATTTGTACCATATATACGTACCTCAAGTAGTATTTTAAGTCCATTGTCGGCTGTGTGAGTCCAATAGAGAACCTATCGCTCAAAATAAATCTTGATTTCTAACAGGACAAATTAAAGGTTATATTTGAGGATGAAAAACGGTGCCAAAGCAATTTTTTCGGTAAAATGGGGGTGGGGAGTAAGGGTGGGTGAGGAGGAGGAGATGGGAACGCGTGTGTGTAAAAATTTTATGTGTTAAACAAAATGGCTGATTTCTATTAATCTTGTCCTTAACTAAGGAATACATTTTCATGGTATGAATGATGTGTACATATCAAAAATATCTTTCTTTTATTACAAATAGGTTGTCTTCTTATAATTTAAGACTTTTATATCAAAAGTACTTTACTATTAAGGTAAAAACAATTTGACTTAGCGAAAAAACTATAAAATATGGCTTGTTATCATTTCTTTCGATAATAAAAAGGCAACAAAAATGCACATTTGACACAGAAATACTTCTTGTGTCTGAAATAAATATCTATCTCAGTTCAAAAGCATTAGCATGGTCATTACTGCAGTCATTCTTCTTGAGCTGTCGTCGAACACGTAACTAGAGGGAACACGCGAAAGAATTATCTATAATCAGAAAGAAGAGCAGTTATGTCTATAATTCTGAATTTATTTTTGTATACTATAACTTGTAATATTTTTCAATGCATGTTTATTTCCGACTAAATCTTTGACATTTACAGTTTTACGTAAAACCTTTTACGAAAGAATTAATATTTAAAATTGTTTCTTGTAGTTTTTTTATTCTAAAACCGTTGCTTTTTACAATTAGTGTGTAAGATTGCATCTGCACCAAACGGATAATCTAAACTTAACTATTTTCAAAGGGCTCTAATGACCGGCTCAGTGACAGTACCGTAACGTATGTTACAGCATCAGACGTTAAACATCGAAATAACAAGTCATAAGAAGAATTGCAGCTATTTTGCCAATTTTGGAAACATCTTCAGATTACTAAAGCAGTATTAAACTGAATTAACTGCTATTCAGGAATCTACTTGGCTTACAACCATATGATTATTTGGAGTACATTGCTATTTTGTTAACAATCAACAGAAATAAGATTATTTTTTTCACTGAGTTGCTACACGATTTTTATTCGCTTTATAGATATTTAGTAAAGGGTACCAGTCTTTTGCGAAATAACAAGTAAGAACTGTTTTGTAAAAACAGAAATGTTACGGAAGTAACCGAGACAAAGGGAGAAACAAATCGCTGAGAATTGAAGACGTTCTGCAAGTTTAACCCATTGTTTCAATCATGGACAAATAACAGAAGACCGGGACATTTACTGGACGACTACGCGTGAATTTAACGTTATTTTTTGTCTTAGAGTAAATATTTGCTGTACAAAACGGTAGCATGTAACGTTGTTTCCAAATTTTTGCTATATCAAAGAGTTTGCAGCAAGCAAATGCAGCCTGCAAAGAGACAAAAAAGTAACGTAAAATTTATATTTTAGTATTTTATATCAGTGAGATGCTCAGTCGAATGGTAAGAGACGCTTGGCTATGGTGCAGAAGATCTCGGATTCGAATTTCGGTTTGGCCGGTCAGCAGCTGCAAAATTTATTAACCCAGCAGTAAATGGATACCTTCTTTTGAAGAATAAACGCATCGAAAGGAGAGGGATGGGCTAGATCAATTGTGCCTTACACCCACAGCCCCTATGGCCACTAGGCTGAGGGAAACGTTTACCTTCTTTTAATCAGTGGCATGTTTCTGAAATATATTCTCCTTCTTGACATTTAGAAATATTTCATGTATCTTCCGCACTTTTATTCTTAATGTTTGAAGGATTTTATTGGTATATATCACATACGTTACTTGGAAAACATATGTTTAGCCTACCAATACATACAATATATCTTGCAACACACTTGATATTTGGATTACACTTTTCTCTTACAAAACGAACTCTTTGTCTGTCATTGAGGATAAGCAAACAAATACGGACTATTTTATAGATGGCGTTTTTTCTGTCAGACGTATATGGATTGTTGTGCGTTTTCTATTTTGCTTACGCTACCATTTGTATTAGAAACACCTATGTATTTACATGTACTTTGCATGTTGTTTTTGCCACAAATAGCTGTCGAGAAAAATATTAAACTGAGAAATATATGTTTTGTAATGATTATTTAAAATGATTGAGAAAAAACAATTATATATCCTCAGTTTTCTCTTTTTACTCCAACACTCTATGATGTAACGGTAACAGTTATATTGATTTTGTGTGTGTGTGTGGGGGGGGGGGGGGGGGTGGCGGGGGCGGAGGCGGCCTGGGGGGAGGGGGCAAATAAGAAGTTCTTCCCTTGTATGACGAACGATTCAAAATTTCTTATAATTTTAGCCGTACTTTTTTTGGAAAAGCTTTATTATGAGGTGCGACAGATATTCTTGTAACAGTAACCACACAATTTCAATATCGGAACTCTTCCAATAAGGTAATGCTAACGAGAAACTATAATACAAAAATGTCATCAGTTGAAGTATCATAACAAAACTGTTATTTTTAATAAAATAAGCATTTTGTTACATATTGATATGCAATCATCCGGCCAATAACAGCTGACATAACACTCCATATATGGTAGATAACGTATGTAACTTTAAGAAAAATACATGCTAATAACCCTATCGTATCGTTGCAGACGCAATCATATCTTGGGCCTGTAAAAATGCACATTTTTAACCACACTCTATTTTTGGCCTATAAATATACGCATGAACATTGATTTTAACACTGACATTTTACCCAATGTTCTTGACATCATCGTTGAACTACATCTTCTAAATAAGTAGTAAATTAAAATGCTAAATGTTAAAAAAATTTAAGAGAGAGAGAGAGAGCCCTCTGGGTTTATACTGGCAAGACTTCATACTCACGAAAATTTCTCAAACTCTTTATTTAACAATGTGGAAATTGATGGAAATAATACTGTAAAGGTCAGACAATTGGCTAATGACTTAAATAACTAAAACTCAGAAACAAAATAAGGTAACGTATAATGCAAATATCATTTCAGTTCTAGACTAAACGGGATGCATCATAGACTTAGGCCCATAGATAAATATAACAATAACTGAATATGCACTGAAAGATTCAAAATTATAAGATGATCTACATGAAAATACTTCTGCACGACTTAAACGTATTTAAGTAACACTTAATATTTGATATCCGTTAGCATTGTGAAATGTATGACAAATACCGGTCTCTAAGTTGCTTCGAGTAATAGTTATATCGTCTTCTACGAATTGGCACTCAAAATTGCAGCGACTGTTCTAAAATTGCAGCAGACAGGTGTTAAATGAAATTAGTAAAATGTCTTGAACTACTATAGTAACAGATCATACACTGACAAAGCCTACATAAGTAATAATAATAAATAACATTCTGTTTATAGCTTTGTCGATTCTTTAGACAATAGAAACTGATCAGACTGGAAACTAAAAAGATAGGCAATGATCAGGAATTAATACAATCAAATGCTACATCCCACTCTTAAAACCAAAAGGGAAAGAAGCACACACACCAGGCTAATGTATGGTCGACAACCTAACTTTAGACTGTCTACGCCCAGGCGCGTATATATGTATTAGTGGCATTTCCTTATCAGATCAGTAATATGATCAAGCTCTGAACAATATTTAGTTACGTTTAAAAAGGAATAATGCTTATTACACGTCTGTAACTAAACAGTTCTAATGCATGCTTTTTCTGATATATATTTGATTAAGTAAATTTTGTTGTAAGCAAATGCAACGTATATTGCTGAAATTTATAGCTATTATTACTTGAACGATTACTCTTTTTTCAATATTCTGCACAGCACTTACGACGGTTATCAAACCTACATGTTTGAAGTGTTTTTGTCTTCAAAATTTGCCAAAAAAAAAGTAATTGGGACATTACTAAGGTTTTCGTTTGGTCACGTAATGTGTTTGTGTCAGAACTCCCTCATTTTTTTATTCTTAGTGATCATATTTAAAAAAGCAAATGTAAATTGTATTAATTGCACAATAATAAGAATTCATTAAGTGTAAACATAAAATGTTTAATCATAATGCAAACTTTCTTATGTAGTTTCTAGACGACAGTGGCGGTTTGAATTTCTTTCTGTTTGAACGCTAGAATACAGAGTTATCTCCCCACTTTTTGACATTAAGGCACCACTGCGAAGGCGACAACACCTTGGAGGTTAAAGCAGAGACAATAAGCTTTCAAATGATACCAAATTTGTCCTTTCGAACGATGGGCTAATTTTTTTCACTTTCTAGACGCCTTTTTGCGATTCATTTACCGACTATAAGACCCAAAGTGGACAATCAATTAAAGTAAGAATAGTTTTGAGACTCAAAGTGAGCATTCAAAGAAACATTAGAATAGCACTAAGACTCAAAGTGAAAATTCAAAGAAACTTCAGAGTGTGAACGAAAAGTTAAGCGAATATAAAATTTTGGTTATTCGGAAGAAACAGCAAAGTTAATGACTGACATCTCCCACTTAAGGAAACTCAAACTCACATGGAATCCAGCATGACTGAATGCAGAAGAATACATCTGAAAAACGTTATGTACATGCAAAAAAGACGGCACCAAATTTTGTTAGAATAATGTGCTATTTAGCACCTAAAATAATGTTCCCGAGTTTACATGGTCTTGCTTAGCTGATGCAGACAAACTGAAGCAGTTCTTTTTAAATCTGAGAGAGATTGGTATTGTGTCAAGAACAATCGCAAACTACTAGAAATCGTTGAACAAACTGTTTACAGTGGCAATCTGATGTAGAATTAAGACTAGAACTATATGCACACGTAAACGGATTAAGTGGGACTTTCAAAGAAATTAAAAAAAAAAGTACCAGTTAGACTATTAACGAAGAACAAATGGAAAAGAAAACTGTTGAATCATATACAGACATCAGTGTTTATGAGGAAAGATACATAAACATTTTTCAAAATCTGAAGAAAAAGGTACGTTAAGTAGAGGAGCCTACATGTATTCTAATGCGGGCAAAGGACGTTCCAGTAAGCCTCAATGACATTGATTTATAAATTGTAAATGGGTTTTTGTCGCACCTGCTTAAGCGAGGTGTTAAACAGGTGCGATATAGGTATCCAGTTTTTCGTCCGTCCGTCAGTCAGTCAGTCTGTCTGTCCGTCAATCATTCCGTTCACATTTACGTTAACCCTGGCGTTAAAGTCTTTTCTATTAATTTCTCTAAAACGACTGCACCCTTGGTTCTCAAATTTTATATGGAGCATGGCTTGACTGCAGCACTTCAGCATGATAAAAGTCAGCCAGGTCGAAAATCCAAGCTGGTCGCCATTGCAAAAAAACGCGTTTACATTTACGTTAACCCTGGTGTTAAAAGTCTATTTGATTTATTTCTCCAAAACCGTTGCACCTTTGATTCTCAAAGTTCATATGGAGCATGACCAGACTGCAACACTTCAGAATGGTAAAATTCAGCCAGGTCGAGAATCCACGATGTCTGTCATTGCAACAAAAAACGTTCACAATTACGTCAACCCTGGCTTTAAAGTCTATGCAATAGATTTCTTCAAAACCGATGCACCCATGGTTCTTAGATTTCACATGGATTATGTCCAGACTGCAACTCTCCAGAATAGTAAAAGTAAAAAGTATGCAAAGGCCAGGAACTGAAACAATCAAAATCCAAATCCAGCCCTCAAACCATAGTTGGAAACAACTAAGATTACAAATAATCAAGATACAGAGAACATATGGCCAACCGAGTGAGCAGCTTGTTCCCAAAAGGTGGCCACTCAGCAACCCAAACCGAACCAAAAATAATAAGAACATACATAAGGTAAAACATCACAGAAACTCTGACACCAAAAACAGGCAACAGAGAACCACAACAGAACTACCGCCTTGGAACGGTCAGTAATGAATTACTGGGGGGCTTAAATCGATTTTACAGGCCCAACCTCACCCTCAGTTTCTGAAGTGGTACAAAACATTTAGTTGGTTGTTCGGTTCGCATGATAACCCTCTAACTCGTCAATGAATCATCACGGTAAACACATAAATCAAATTTCAACACCATGAAGAAGCAAAGACGAGGACTCAACAGATACAACGGGCCGTCTGACAGGTGGAGATCCCTGTCCTGCCAAACAACCCCACTGGAAATCTGAAGCAAAAGAAGGTCACCAGTTGAGCCCCGGTGGACCAAGCAACAGACAAAAAGGCTCCGGTCCCAACCAACTAAAATATATAGCTTTAGGTCGGGGCCATCATAGAGTCTGACGACCGATCCCCCGGTGTGCAATTAAAGAGTGCAGCAAAGTTATCAACCGTGATTGGGTTAATCACTAAGCATGCAGCCAGGATGGTTGTAAACATTGCTTTGAAATCTGTGTCACAGCAAGTAATGATGACGTTCTTATCTGTTCTGACGTCATGTATGGTCAAAGCAGGCACCTTCGGACGATGCAGTGTTCTCGGACACTTTTGGTAGCTGGTGAGGGTGTAGTCATAAGACAGACGATATCCATTCAATACCTGTTTTGTCATTCCGTCTCGAAATGTAAAAGAAGAGCTCTACCATTTTACACTATTTGTGGGGTCAGAGATTTTCTTTTTCAAATCAAAATGCGATGTTGCTAGTAATATCAATACCAAGTATGGCAGTGGTCGGGCGGTGGTGCTGGACCATGCGTCCTACGAATTTGGATAATAGTAGGGCAGGGGCCTACTGTTTACGCAGTAGGTGCAGGTTACAGTTGTTTGAATTTTTTCTCCGGCCTATCACATCCCTTTTAGTTCTCATTCTCTCTGGGAGACGGGACGATACTGACTAAAAAACTGTCTACAAGAACCGATAAACCCAAACCAACCAGCCAACTATTGTGTTGTTTGTCCTGTTAAATGGCTATTGCGTCCTGACTATTGTACACTGGTTACTGTCAATTGAAGCATTGAGCTTGCACAAGTAAACAAAAATGCTTGCAAAAGCTAGGTGTATGTGCGCACGCCCTCGTAATGGCAAAAAACTATTTAGCAGTAGGCAGAAGACAGTAAACAGAACAAAGAAAACAGTACACAGAAGACTGTTAACAATACACAGTGTACATTACATAGCAAACAGTATACAGTCAGTATATGTGCATGCTCTTAGGCATTTGTAAAACTTCTGGCGTAAAAGACAGTCCAAGAAAACATAATACTGACAGGACAAATTGCATATGGAATTACATATATCACTGCTGCAGATAAATTACTAAAATGGTTAGGACACTGAAATTTCAAAGACGCCACCAGTGTATTTAGTTTTATGGCCCTTTTCAAATGCTATATTTGAGCATGTTAAGTATGTTAATTGCAATGTGTTTAGTGTTTGAGTCATAATGTTTGTTGGTTGCAATATAGGTAGCGCCTATCTCATATTTGTAAACTTAGACATATCTTCTAACGATATCGTTCATGTATTCTTGATCTTATTTACTTTCACAAGTATAATGATAAACATGTTTTTATATTGGTCTGCTTTTAAAAGTAAGTTTGAAGGGGACTTTCAGAGAACTCTGTCGAAAAAGGCGTCGTTTCAGAAGAGGTACGTGCTTTATGTCTCGTGAGATTTGCTTAAGCTCAGAACATCCGCACAGTCAAATTAGAGTCTTATCTGTGCTACAACAATTGTGGACACAAATAAAGCTATATCCTGAAAAGCCAATACTCGGATTAGTCTTCTTAGTCTATTGAATCCTTTTTCTTCAGAGGTGTCACAATGTACCATTTCTTTTGACATACCGTCAACATTCTAAAACATTGTACACCAATTAAGGAATGAATTTCATTTTTCTGAGGTTTATCGAAGTGTAAACTACATTGGGTCACGTGCAAAGTAAATGAACCCCGAAGAGGTTCATGTAAACTTTGCTAGTGGCCCAATGTAGTTTACACTTCGATAAACATCAGAAAAATTAAGTCCATTGCTTATATTTACATTCGTTTCAATCAAATCATTCATGAAAAATCTTCTGTAAGCGCTAAAATTGAAGCAGTAAAACATGTACACGCAGTTTTTTCTGCTAACAGCAGAACGGCATGCATGACGTCATGACGTAGCTGACGTCCAATCAGGTTGCAGAGAGCTATTGTTTATGTTGACGTCATTGACGTCGCGTGTCTCAATGTAATTATTGGAATGTAAACTACATTACGTTCCAATGGTTTACTATAGGGCTTTTCAGTAAATACACCAAGAATGTAAATATAAACAATTAACTACAGTTTTCTTAAAAATGGAACATGTTGGTAAAATGCAATAATGCACCCTGACGGTGCAGGTGACATGGAAAACAGTGTAGACCCTGATAAGGTTGCCCCATAAGCAGACTGAGCTGGGTATACACATTTTGCTCAGCACTATCTGTCCCTATGCATGGTGCCTTCTTGTTGTCTTGAAAGTTCATATAAATACATTAGTAGACTATCAGGTCAAGTATGATAGATTTAAGAAAATATTTGTTTGTTTGCCTCGGTGTAACATAGTTCTAGGGTACTTCAACAGTCATTAAGTTCTGCTTTCAAAGAAGAAGAATAACATATTTTTGAAGATAAATTCTACTTTCAAATGAAGGACAATTATGTTTTTTAAACTTTGAAGTATGCTCAAACTTCTTTATTGGCAAAACTTACAGCAAAACTGTTATATTGGCTAAATTCTTTATGTGACTAGGGTCAGCAATTAAGCTGTCGCATCTATCATCACTTTACTTAAATTACTGCCAGGGTACCAGGGTATTGGCGTATGACGGTGTAGACTACTCTGTCGTGGTCAAACCCTCTTTATTTTGTAATTGATGTTATGCATACTTAACTGAAATAAAAACGCAACGATTAACTGCTTAAAATAAACTTTTCATCAAAATGGATCGAATTTTGAAAAGCTCAAAAGTGCTCATTATTATTCTTCTGTTACACATGACTAACGGACAGAATATGTCAGATAATGCGCCACAAGGATGTTACTTTGAGTCGAGATTTCATAGATGGACCTGTAATTTTAACCATTGGATGCCGCCCCTTCTAGATAACGACTTTAATCTCGGTCCATGGGGTGCTGTGAGAGTAAACTATATAAACGGAACTATTCCAGCAAGGGTAATTTTTGTTCCAATTTTGATTATTTTTCGCTCTGTTTTCCTTGAAGATGGATGGCGTGTTACGGCTTCTTAACCACTTCAATCATTTGGAGCTGATAGAAGGGCTTCTTAACCACTTCAATCATTTGAAGCTGATAGAAGCTGATAGATACATGTAATGTAAGGCTGTATGCAATGTATCCATTTTTACATTTTGAAAGCAATCCATGTGCATTTGAATTCGACGGGCTCGTTGCTATACATATAGTTTGCATATTAAGACCCCAGTCTGAAAGTATTTGGCTATTTGCCAATTAATTATGCACAGATCAGCCTGAGCAGATATTATGTCCAGTTGGTGTTATAAGTACTAATTATCTAAGACAACACTTTGCATAGTGTAGATATTAACAAGCAAACTACGGCTGTCATAATTGTCATGTGTCTGTGTCCAGACTGGTATGCCCGTGCTTGTATGCATGCAGTAGGAAGTAGTAGGCTGTGGTTGTGTTTGAATAAATGCCACTTTCGTTTTTTGCTGTCATTCGAGTGGCACTGGAGAAGTGACAATCGTGGCAGGAAAAGGAAAAAGAAGATAGTTTATATCAATCAAAAGTGCCTACTTAAGGTAGTTGGATACTGAATAGAAATATTGTCAGGGCATTCAAACCATAACCCAAAAAACTATAAAACATTTGGATAAGATTTTTTTTTTCAACGTTTTGTTTTCCCTAAAAAACAAAATTTTGTATGTCTACATACTTTTTTTACACATTTTCCATTTAAGGTAGACAGATGGTGAATAAAAAGTATTGGTGGGGCACTCATTTCATTATACCAGCTGAATAACCCAAAGGGCTATAAAACATTTGGATAAGAAAAAACAAACTTTCACCGTTTTGTCTTCCTAAAAAACATTATTTGTATTTCTACATACATTTTTACACTTTTTCCATTTAATTCATGTCTCTTGGGGCATGATTATGCATATTATTTTAGTAAAACTTGCAGAGTATGATACAGAATAAAACAAAAAACAAATATTTCACCGTTTTGTTTCCTAGAAAAACAATGTTTAAGTTCAAATATATGCCAAAAACAGACTGCCCTTATTCGACACCTGCTGCAAACACAGCCGGTCCTTGCCCTATTATTTATTTTCCGGTTATCTCGGATCTACCATGGAATAATGCCTATAAAAATGCGCAGATGGAATTGAAACTGTGAAGACGTTGATCATTCTGGTTCATAAGGCACAGTCTAATCTCGGCTTCCTGTGTTTGGGCAGACCTATCTGCCCCAAAACTTAGGATCTTTACGGTAGACACTGGTAGTATGGGTATATACTCCACAGTTGATTGATGTCACCATTAACAATAACTCTTTTTTGTTTTCACTAGGTCAAAACACAGTTATTCTATATCTGAAAACCTTAAATTAATATCTCTAGCACTTGCATGCACTTTAATTTCTGCAAATCATATAATCTTTTATATAAGATATTTGAAACAAACTGGTAAAAATGCATTTTTATCTTGATAATAAGTATTTTTTTACATTTTTTTAAAAGCAGGAAAATTGAATTTCACGAAAAAAAATCATGAAAAATATATGTAATCAATATGGACTGCTTAAGCACATTATTTCAGTAGAACTTTCATTGTATCTTACAGAATAAGACAAAAGAAAAAAAAGCACCGTTTTGTTTCCTAGCAAAACAGTGATTAAGTTAAAAAATATCCCAAAAACAGACAACATCCTTTCTCCATACGCTGCAAGCACAACCTGCCCCATCATATATTGCCCTCTTATTCCGGTTTGACCATAGAGTGTTGCCTACAAAAATGCGCACATAGAATGGCAACTGTGTAGACCTTGGTCAGACTGGTTCCTAAGGAACAGTCTGATATCGGTTTCCACTATTTGTACAGACCTATCTGCCCGGAAACTTAGAATCTTTACGGTAGGCCTTGTTAGTATATGTTGCAACTGTATATACTCCACAAATGACCGATTTCATCATGAACAGTAACTCTGCTTTGTTGTAACAAATACAAAAATAAAAAAAAACAGAGTTATTCAGTATCCAAATACCTTTAAACCTTAAAAGTATTCTCTATGCAAATTAACACACCTTTTCAAGCGAACTTGCCAGTCAAAATCCCAAAGTGCCTAAGTGCCTATGTAAACGTTTCTTTGAATAAAAAAGTACTGTAATGACACTAATATAGTGCACTGCCCACTTCACTACGTGATTCTGGACACTGTAGCAAGTATAAGATTACATGGATAGAAATTACTTAAATCCCGTTAGTATGAATGTTTGATGGGTACTTATTGTGCTCCTCTTGTAGCGGATTAGTTTTTATTTTGCTACGAAAGAGATTTCATGGCTTCTCTTTCTAATGATAAACAATCTGAAATTGTTGACGCTTTTAATTCTACATCTAGATATCATGATGACCTTTTAAATATTGACAATCCTTACTTTGAAGGCATGGTGAATCAAATTTATCCTCGTGAGCTACAGTTAAACAAAGCTAATGCAGCCGATACTGAAGCCTCATTTTTGGCTTTACATTTATCTGTTTCAAATGGATTTGTTTCATCCAAAATTTATGATAAACGCGATAACTTAGATTTTGACATAGGAATTTTTTTCATTTTTGGATGGTGATGTTCGCCGATTCGCCGTTCTACCTCTTACGGGGTTTACATTTCTCTCTACTTATTCGGTTTGCTAGAGTGTCTAGTCATGTGACCGACTTCAATGCCCGTAATAAAATTTTAACTGATAAGCTTCTCTAACAGGGCTATAGATATCATAAACTTCGAAAAGCATTTTCCAAATTCTTCTGCCGACACTATGAATTGGTTTCTAAATTCAATGTCGAATTAAAAAAGTCTTTTGCAACAGGGCCTATCGGAACTAGAATTTTATGGTGACTTAGTCTACAAATTTAAAAAAATTGTAGGTAAGTCCGATTTTCCTGATCAGTTCAAGAAAATTACCATTCGTTACATACGTATTGGACATAATATAAATGTAATGCTACAGTCTGCATATTTAGTAATTAACCCAATTATGGTTAAACACTTCGCATCCCTCTTTAATTGTACGCCGGTTGGTCAGACATCAGACTCAATGATGGGCCCGACATAAAGCTACTTAATTTAGTTGGTTGGGGCCGGAGTTTGCCTTGTCTGTTGCTTGGTTATTCGGTGTTCAACTGATAGTTTTCTTTTGCACATGTTTTTCAGTGGTGTTGTCTGAATTCCCAGGGGTGTCCTGGTGTCGCAATACATTCTTTCCGTTGAGTCCTCATCTCTGATTCATCATAGGCCTTATCCGTGATTTGCTTATTTCCGGTGATGATTCATTGAAGAGTTAGGAAACCTTCATGCGGACCAAACAGCTAACTAGATGTTTTTGGGGTAGCTGAATGACCATCTATTTATGAAAGAGCTGCTCCTTCGGTTTACTATGCGTGTCTTTCGTAATCATGTGTCTCTTTCTGTGTGTATGTGCTTCTTTCCCTATTGTTTTTTAGAGCAGAATATGGGATTTGATTGTATTAATTCCTGATCATTGCCCATTTTTTTACTTTGATGAGGACATCCAAGGAAGCAAACAGGGAGTCACAAACGTCCCCTATTGTAAAAAAACACATAATAAAACGGCCGAAAAACATATATCTTATTTAGATTCTAAAAGTCTTAACACTCGGGACATACCAGAGAAAACAAACAGAATTAGGTTCTGTATGCTAGAAAGTTTTGATCCCAAGGAAAACGCTACCCACCAAAGACGAGACGAAAGAAGAAGGAGAGAGGAACAAAACAGCACATTGCGATAGAACAAATGACAAGCCTAACAAAATGAAGCCACAACAGAAGAAGTGACTTAGAACAGTCTATAGTAGTACGAATGTACGAACGCTGGATGGGGACTTCTTAAAGTTCTCACATCTCACTGCATACCTGTACACTCTTACTTCCAATGTTCACGTAGGTATGTATGCATGTATGTTTGTATGAATGTATGTATAGTTTGTGTATATATGACTGTATATGCGTACGTATGTGTATGTATGCGTATATGCGTACGTATGTGTATGTATGTGTGTATATGTGTGTATGAATCTTTCTAATACATACATACATACAAACATACATACATACATAATACATACATACAAAAAAATACATACATACATACATTCATGTTTGTATGTATGTATGTATGTATGTATGTATTAGAAAGACATTAATGCACACATATTCACACATACATACACATACATACGCATACACATTCATATACACACAAACTACACATACATACATTGAGCCACTTAATTAAGCACCACTTTTCCTCAGCCCGCCTTATGGACCAAAATTGCAATAATCAAAGATTTTTATAGAATTTTATTTAATGGCATTATCTATTTGATGACATCTAAAAAATTCGGAATCACTCATGCGAAACCTTCCGTTTCGTTAAAAGCACGTTATGACAAAACTGCACGTGCAACTTAAGCGTTTATGTTTTTGATATGCATTATGTAATAGGCATTATCCCAGGTGATCGTTGTGAAAGAAAAACAAAAACGTTTTTGAAGTCAAACCTTACACTGTGGTTTAATTGAAGTACACCATGACGTTTTGAGGCAATGCTCGGTTTGACGTCACATTCACGTCAGTTACGATAACTAGATTTTCTGTGCAAATCGGTTTGTTACAAGTCACTTGTGTGCATAGAAATATCAAAACACTAACTATTTTATTATTGGCACATCTAAGAGCCTTTGGAGTAGTGACGTCATCTCTTTCGTCAACGATTTGGCGCTAATATATCCAAAAAAATTGTATGCAAATAAACGACGGGTACATCTTTATTTACTATGAAATGATAAAAGAAGTGTTTTAACTATTGGTTTACCCAGAAACATTCGAAAATTTATACCTTTTAAAAAAGTATGAATAAAAATAACTTTTTTCATACCTTATGCATTTGTTGGCAACCAAAAGTATTCTGCTGTTTAAAAACTGGCAAAGTTTACAAATGTGTCCCATTCGTCTATATTGCCGAAAATGAATCGGCTCTAAGCAACGATATAGCGAAAATTCGACACTGGTATTAGTGCAATAATGTCGGAATGCATTGCAAAATAATGAAATGTGAATTTGTGCCATTTCGGATCCGTTTTCTCGTTTGTTTCTAGTAAGATCATACAATATTTTCTACCGATTATGCAGTAAATAAGGGCGCTTTTGCTGGTAGTTTCAGATTAAAATTATCATATTTCTTTTCCGAGAAACCTTACATTTCATAAGTGGTGCAGAACAAAAGTGGCTCAGTGTACATACATACATACATACATACATGGAAGATAGTAGTAAGAAGTTAGAAGTAAAAAGTTAAAATTCCCAGTAGGCTTTCGTACTAATCATTCAATATTTCTTTTTACTCTATAGGCTTTTAGTGGGCTAAACGGACCAATGCCAAAGGCCAACACACAGATAAGCTTGGTCTGCTACAAAAATCCAACAAAATTGTCCAAGGGCATATTTACTCCTAATCTTCACTGGGTGATGAACCTTCAGATCTATGACTGTTACCTTGAAAATGGATTGCCATCAAAATTACTGGAAAACCTAAAATCCCTGCAGAGACTTATAATATGGGGCGGCAGAATAGAGGGGTTCGTGGCGCATGATTTTCTTGCGGGACTGACAAACCTTCAGACAATATATTCTCGCGTGCGAGTTACAACTGGCAGATTACCACTCGGCCTCTTTGACGGCTTGAAGAATTTTACTTACATTGATCTGACTGATGCGGAATTGAATGTTATCCCTGCAAACTGGTTTAATGGTCTTGTCAATCTAGAGAAGATATATATCTCACACAATAATATACACACCCTGCCAACAGGAATCTTCGATGGTTTAACATCACTGACAGAGGTCTGGCTGCACGCCAATCCATGGAACTGTTCGTGTGAACTACTCGACTGGTCACAAATAGCAGGTTTGTCTTTTAATATATAGTTTTGGTCTGCATGTAGTTTGCACCGAGAAATACCCTGTCCTGGTCGACCAAGCAGTTCTGCTGTTGACGTTATTTTTTAGAAGAATGTGGAACAGTTCTACGTATTTGGAATGTGTAATAGTACACGAGATTCCTGCAAAGTGACCGTTTCTAAACTTATTTCCGATTTGATGTCCATTCGATGACCGGCCTTTCATTTACAAGACTGACAATGAGACTTACTACTGACTAGTCCCTCAGGTACAGGCAAGGCGGGTATTTGTTGCTTGCTGTTCGCCAACACTTATCACTCCTATATAAAGGGGTCCATTTCTATGTATATAAATGGGTGCAATTCGACCATGTTTCTTGAATTAACCCTTTAACCACTTACACTTCTTAGTCAGTACATGTGCGATTTCACAGGCGTAAAATATGATTCATCGTCAGAGTTGTCACCCTTGTTCATGGACCAATTGATAACTTTACCAATATTATATGATGCACTACGCAGCAAAAGGGCCCTTAAGGGCCAATTTCTCATGTTGACTTTTTAGCATTTCTTGATATAGCAATATTTTACCTTCTCAGTGGTATCTCTCTTTTTGCAAAATTCATTTGTTTGACGTCACAGTATGAAATTTAGTACTTCCACCCTCTGACATAGCGTTGCATTTTTGATGACGTTTGCTTCGAAAAACGACATCGTCATCTTTAAAATTGTCTGGTCTGCTGTGACGGCATACATTCGAACAAATGAAGACACAAATCAATAAGCGTATACGTGCCATCTGCTTAAAGTTTTCGTTGTTTGCCCCACCTCTATATGAATCCTCATAAATCTGCAAATGTAAGACTTTGCAGAGTGATTGCAGGGTGGTTTGGTGGAGCGAAGATACCATGAACTTTTGGCACTGCAAGGGCATCCTACTGACATCGGGCTGAGGTAGGGCAAGGGCCTGTTGTGCTTGCAGAAGTTGCGGTAGGGGGTTCTTTTGGCAGTTTTTGTTTCTTTTTTTTTCTCATCTATATTTTCTCTCCTCTCTCCCACCCTCTGGGACACGGCTGGATATATACTGACATACTGTCTCAAAGGGCCGTTAAACACCAAGCAACCAAGCAATCAACCTTATATGTTTGCTGTAGACAGACACATGCCGTATGACACCTATTCTCACGCATTGGTAAAAGTAAGAAGGAAAACAAGAACTCCACGGAAAGCTATGTCGCATCACTGCCATGCACAAATATTAGTGTCTTCGGATGTATAATTGGAGGGAAAGCATAATAGTGCATTCCGCACAATATCAATTTCCTGAAAACTTGGTATGTTGCCATGCTGACCTTAAAACGAACACAGTAACTCTTCCTAATTACATACTCTGACAAGTTTGGTCAAACTCTGCCAATAGCTTCAAGAGATATTTAACATAACTTGCAAAGTAATTCTTTGAATTATGGAAATGGGGTATAGGTCACCAAAATCTGATCTCTTTGGCTTGCTCAAGCTATATATCCATGCTTGTTTAGTGAAAATTCAAAATTTGTAAACAGGTTTCACAGATATTCAATATTTGGTCCTGTTGCCTTGAAAACAGGGTCAAGGTCACCATAATATATTCTCTTTAGCTTATCGTGATAAAACATCTATGCGAGCTTGGTAGAATTCAAAATATGTCAATGAGTTCAAGAGAAGTTCTCCTGTGACCAGAAAATTGGGGTCAAGATCACTAAAACCTAACCATCTATTAGTACTGTCCTAATGATATGTTCTTGCAGGTTTGGAGGAAATCCACCTGGTGGCTGACGTAAAATATGGACAGATGGCCATTAAGTCATCCTGTGTCCTTGGAAATAGGGTCACGGTCACAAAACCTTACATATTCTAGGAATTATTCCACTGATATATCCACGCAAGTTCTGTGGAAATCCACCCATTATTTTAGGATAGAGAGGGATTCAACGCTATGATCGAAAAAATAAAAAAAAATAAAACGTAGTCGTTTTATGACCTTGAAAATGGGGTCAAGTTTTCAAATACAAAATAAACTCTAGGAATTATCCCACTGATATATTCATGCAAGTTTGGTGAACATCCACCCACTGGTTTAAGATAGAAATGGATTAAACACTAGGGCCAATGTAAATTGTGGACTGACGGATGGACGGAAAACCGGATACCTATATCGCACCTTGCTAAAGCAGGTGCGACAAAAATCTAAAACTTCTTTTCCTATGGGTTACATGTTTTCCAGCACCACGATTTCATAGATACACTTGCACATCCATATAGTCTGATCCTGAACTTCACTGTTCTAAAATGCGTAGACATGTTGGCGACATACTAAGGCTCTAACTTGTAAAACTGCATTCTGGTCCGGGCTTTCATCGTTTTCAGTTTATGCTAGACTGTAATCTGGTTTTAGTTTAGCATATGGACAAATAATTTTTATGCAAATATATCCATATGTATAGGAGAGCGTCAGACGTACCAGAAGAAAAGTTGCTGGTGCCATCGCGGTCATGCCATCGGCAGTCGGCGTTGTCCCTGTCTGCACCAGCAAGCTAAGGCTCCTCGAAACCTATGCACAGCTAATACAGCGCATACCGATCGGAGCCTTTACTGTTCGCATAGTAGAATTGTTCAAGTGAACTTATCTATAAGTGGCATTGTTAAGAGTAGATATCGTTCTATGGAAGAAAATACAGGAATGGGTGTAAGCTATTACACACGATTTAAAGAAACATTAGCGATATTTTTAATTAGATGTTAGACACTTTGCGACCTCAAACCAAACTGCGCACCAACGCAAACTGACGGTAAGCTCTTTACACTCTATAAGAAGATGCATCTTTTATTTGCGCAGACCTAGATCTACCATGTGAATTTTGCTAACATGTTGTGCAGCTGTGCACCGTTAGTCTCCTCCACCCCCCGCAATTCTTTGAACACACTTTATAGAAGTTTAGTTACATAATTAATTAACACACGTGCGGTTCCACAGTTCGCAGTCCAACAAGCCAGCCGCCTCCGCTTGCGCAGTCGGCAGCGTGTCGGACTGCAGATCAAGGGGAGAAAGACAGTTGTGAGTTACTGGTGAAAAGGTATGTACACTCAGTACTGGTTAGCCACTTAGGAGCTCTAAGCCTGGCCAGAAACAGTGTGAGTACAAAGGCTGACCGGTTAGACATGACCTTAGCTGTCAACTGGGCCGTTAAAAATCAAATGCAACAACAAAACAACCGACAAGTTAGCCCTCAAAACAGTTTTTTCTGATCGTCTGTTTTGCGGTCTGACTCGAGAGCATAGACAAAACACCAGGTCTGGCTGACATCAAACTCTAGACTAATATGCAATTTGAAAAATTGCAGATGTAACAATGACTTAAAATAAAATTAAAGGGCCTTCACATTTTAGTAAGCCACAGAGATGGACCCACAGAGATGGAAAAAGTTCTTAGTGCCATTCAAGCCAGTGAAAGTCGAGTGTTAGGCGAGATACGTTCAGTTAGGTCTGAAATTATTTCAATACGAGAAGAACTATTAACAGTGAAGACAACTCAGATGCAATCTCGAGTTGACATTAATTCTTTAAAGAAATCCCAAGTAGACTTCAAACATGAGCTTTCAAACGTTAAAGGTGATGTTCGTAACCTATATGATCTGAAACACCAAATGCAGCTTGACATTGATTATCTCAGCGAAGAGGCAGATAAGAAAACGGAGAGTATAGATCGAATAAACAACGATATCAACAAACTTAAACACTATGCCAAATCCAGATCTATGCGTATTTTTGGATTACCTGAACTGCTTGCCGAAAATACCGAGCATATCCGCCAATATGTTGTTGAAAATGTCCTTAAAGTTGCATTCCCCTCGGTTGAGTGGGGAAAAGATGATATAAAACGAGCATATAGGGTTGGCGAAGGAAAAAATGCACAACCTCCGGTTATGATAATTCATTTAAATATGACGATGACAAACTTTGCTGGGCGTAATCAGTTAAGAACACATGGTATTTGTGTGACAAATGACTTGACAATTCGACAACGAGAGCAACTAAATGCGTTGCGGCTCAAAGGTCAAAGGGGATATTTCTATAGGGGAAATTGGTAATAAACTCTGCGAAACCGTTAGACGATAATGTTCGAAATAACGTTAAAAGTCGAGTTTTTCGAACAGCAGCGAGACGAACGACTCCGATCGATAACTCTGAATTCCAGGATTATACTGATCAGTCAGACGAAAACATGGTGGTAGAAAATGCCTTTGATATAAGTGCAAGTGTAACTAATGAAATATTGCTGGCTGATACAGACAATGAAACTGCTTTTTATGAAGCAACGTAAAATGAAAACGACATTTTTAATGACAAACAGGATAATGGTCAAGGCCCATTACCAGAGCAATCATTATCAGTACTAACTTGGAATATTGAAGGATTGCTTGAAAAATTAAAATTTCCCGACATTGTAGCCTATTTAAATCAATTCGACATATTTTCTTTATCAGAGACATGGATGCAAAACATAGATTATGCCGATACTGTTTTCTAAGCTTATGAACTTTGATTTTGCGCAGCAAAGAAAATAAATCCTACGGGAGAGCAATGGCTGGAATTATAGCATTTGTAAGGCGTGAGCTTTGTGAAAATGTACAAAGATTGTGCGACGATTGCGATTTTGCATTTTTTTTACAGTTAAATAAACGTGCGTTAAAACGCGATGAGGATATTCTATTCTGTTTTGCATACTTACTACCAGACCATTCGCCATTTTATGAAGGTAAAGATTTCAGAGGCGTTAATTTATTGGAAAACCAGATTCTTGAGCTGAGTACAGAAGGCGTCAGTATAATGATATTGGGCGATCTAAATGCTAGGACATCGGACTTACCAGATTTTATTCAGTTTGACAATAGTATCCCAGAGTTGGAAGAATTTGATGATATATTGTTTAATAATGGCCATGAACGAGCCAGAGTTTCGTGCGATAAAACGGTCAATAAATTTGGTCGGGATTTATTGAACTTTTGTATTTCCTACTCGCTCCTAATTGTAAACGGTAGGTCGTAAGCTCTGTTGGAAATAGTGTCATTGACTATATCATTTGTAATCAGGATTTGTTCGAAGAGATTGAACGTTTTAGCATCGAACAAAGGACTGAATCTGCCCATTTCCCGTTATCGTTTGCCATTAAAGTTCCGGGCAATTCTGATATAGATAAACCTAACACTGATAGTTCTTATGGAGATACTGTTAAAAAAATACATATTTGACGATGAGACGATTGACCAGTTCAGGGACTCGTTGGTTTCCTTGTTATCAGAAAATATGGTTCAAAGTTTTGCAGCAGGATTGGTAATGATTTAATACATATAAATGAAAATTTTGAAAGAATTTCAAGATATTTTAAAGAAATATTCTAGTAGTTGTTTGCAGAAAAAAACGCTTTACTAAGTGTAATCAACCAAAGTGGTTTGATGCTGAATGCAAGGCGTCTAAAGCTACAAAATACAAGTGTTTAAAACAATTCAGACGAATCCAAAGCATGGAAGATCTAGCTCTTTATAAATCTACCCGAAATCAATTTAAAGATATGTGTTATAGAAAGCAAAAGACTTTTAATAACAAACAGTTGGATTTTCTTATTGAGACTACAAACGACCCTAAATCATTTTGGAAAAAAGTAAACTCTCTAGTTAAAAATACCGGTTCGAATCGAAATAGTACTTAGCAATGATGAATGGAAAAGTCAATTTGAAAATCTTTTCACGTACGATGATTTAAACGAGGAGGCAGAGTTTCTCAACTTATAAGATTTGCTAGAGTGTGTAGTCATGTAGATGACTTTAATGCTCGTAATAAATGTTTAACTGCTAAACTTCTTCAACAGGGCTATCGGTATCATAAGCTTAGAAAGGATTTTTCTAAATTCTATCGCAGACACCATGAATTGGTTTCAAAATTTGATGTCGGATTAAAATTTCTTTTACACCAAGGCCTATCGGAACCAGAATTTTATGGTGACTTAGTATACAAATTCAAATAGATTAAGGGTAGGACTGATTTTTCTGATCAATTCCGAAAAATAATAATACGTCACAAACGTATTGGCTATAATTTAAATGTTATGCGACAGTCTGCATGCTTAGTGATTAACCCAATCACGGTTGATAACTTTGCTGCACTCTTTAATTGCACACCGGGGGATCGGGCGTCAGACTCTATGATGGCCCCGACCTAAAGCTATATATTTTAGTTGGTTGGGACCGGAGCCTTTTTGTCTGTTGCTTGGTCCACCGGGGCTCAATTGGCGACCTTCTTTTGCTTCAGATTTCCAGTGGGGTTGTTTGGCAGGCCAGGGATCTCCACCTGTCAGACGGCCCGTTGTATCTGTTGAGTCCTCGTCTTTGCTTCTTCATGGTGTTGAAATTTGATTTATGTGTTTACCGAGAGGATTCATTAACGAGTTAGAGGGTTATCATGCGAACCGAACAACCGACTAAATGTTTCGTACCACTTCAGTCAGATACTGAGGGTGAGGTTGGGCCTGTAAAATCGATTTAAGCCCCCCCCCCCCCCCCCCCAGTAATTCATTACTGACCGTTCCAAGGCGGTAGTTCTGTTGTGGTTCTCTGTTGCCTGTTTTTGGTGTCAGAGTTTCTGTGATGTTTTACCTTATCTATGTTCTTATTAGTTTTGGTTCGGTTTGGGTTGCTGAGTGGCCACCTTTTGGGAACATGCTGCTCACTCGGTTGGCCATATGTTCTCTGTATCTTGATTATTTGTAATCTTAGTTGTTTCCAACTATGGTTTGAGGGCTGGATTTGGATTTTGATTGTTTCAGTTCCTGGTCTTTGCATACTTTTTACTTTTAACTTTGATGAAGCTACCGATGTACAAACAGATATGGACGACGTCGAGCAAGTAGTATTTAATTACCCTATCACTGAAGAGGAAATTGTTAAATCTGTTAAATCGATAAAGGAGTCTAAATCCGCAGGACTTGATAATTTACCGCCTGGAATTTTTATACATTGCATTGACATCATAATACCCCTTGTGAAACGTTTCTTTAACCGTTTGCTTGACCTCGGCGAGTTTCCGGAAGACTGGGGCTTATCGTTTATAGTCCCCTTACATAAAAAGGGCGATATTTACTGTGTTGAAAACTACAGAGGTATTTCCTTGCTTGACATATTTGGGAAAATTTATACAAGTATAATCAACAGACGTCTCATTTTCGTTACAAATCTTTACAGTATGATTTCCGAATCCCAAGCAGGGTTTAGAGCTGGTTATTCAACCACAGACAATCTATTTATTTTGCAGGGTGTAATGGGCAAATATCTTTCTAAACGACAAGGCTGTATGATTTCTCCTGTTTCGTTTTCTCTTTTCATTAACGAATTTACAGAACTGATTGAACAGAGTGGCCTCAAAGGTATTCAGTTATATCCTGATCTAGTTGAACTGTTCCTACTATTGTTTGCAGATGATGTGGCATTACTGTCCGACTCTGTTGTTGGCTTACAACGCCAATTTAATTTGCTATACGATTTTTGTAAGGACAAAAGGCTACAAGTTAATAAACGTAAAACAAAAGTGGTTGTATTTAAAAATAGACCAATGTTGGCTAGAAACGAGAAATGGATGTTTGATGGTCAAAGACCAGATGTTGTTAACTGTTTTACCTATTTAGGTTTATCTCTATCCATGCAGTTATCTTTTAACAGAATGGCGTGCGACCAAGCTACAAAAGCAAAACGGGTCTTGATTTCTCTGTTGAATTCTTTATACGAGATTTAGGACAAATTCCAAAAGATGTCTTCTTTAAATTGTTTGACAGAAAGATTAGCCCCGTCTTGCTTTATGGCTCTGAAATATGGGGATTTTCAAAACGAGAATCTGTTGAACTGGTGCATAGATATGCGTGTAAGCGCTATATGTGTGTAAGCCTGACAGCTTGTAATGCAGCAGTCTTGGGGGACTGTGGGAGATTTTTTTATGGATAGATTTAAATCTAAAAAAGTTCCTTCAAGAGCAGAGAATACATACAGAAGTAGGAACATGGGCCAGACTACGTAGTTTCGGCTAATAAAGGCTCGTCAGTGACCCTGATAATATCTGGTGACGAAACCAGAAAAAAGCATACTGTAATTTCTTAATTTTAATTGGGCAGTCGATTCAAAGACTGATTAATTTCAAAAGGATCCAAATGGTGAGCTAAAAACGATGATCTAGAATAATAGTCTAAATCGATCTCAAATTTTAGATTTCTCAGAATCTATCCTCTGATCTCAAAGGATGTAAATAAAATATAATCTGCACTATGGATGATGTACGGGGAGACTACAAAAAGGTGCATTAAATACTGGCTGAAAATTTTGAGCATGCCAGATACACGTTATGTTAAAAAATGCTATACAATGTTAAAAGTCTTAGACGAGTATGGTCAAAATAACTAGGTGACCAAAATTAGACAATTGTTATTCTCAAATGGTTTTGGGTATAAATGGATTAACCAGCGTGCGCATAATCCTCGTTTGTTTATTCTTGCATTTGTTCAAAGGTTGCGAGACCAGTATCTCCAAGCTTGGTATAACGGTCTAGCCAATTCGTCTACGTTGTGTTTGTATAAAGATTATAAGTTGAACTATGAACATGAAATGTATTTAAGTAGTCTAAATATACAAAAAAAATACATACCCTGTCAAAATTTAGAACGAGTTCTCATAATCTGGAAATCGAAGTTGGCAGACATCATGGTCGTCCAAGAAATGAAAGATTTTCTAAATTATGTAAAACTAGTGTGGGGGCTGAAGCGCACCTGTTGCTCTATTGTCCAGTATATGACTCTCTTAGACAAAAATACTTGTCACCGAAGTATTGCGTTGCACCAAATATAAATAAATTTAATATACTTATGTCAAATAGGTCAGAAACAAGTATTCATGCAGTTGCAACATACTTGTATTATGCATTAAAGTTGCGTAAAGAACTTCTTGACAGTTTGGTGTAGTTTGTAATGTACTAGTTGCCAAACCTACGAACCCTTTGAATACTTAACAACAAATTTACATATTAATTGTCATACCAGTGTATATGTATGAATGTTGAAATTATGTGTTATTGGCTGGAGGCCTGAGTCACAATAAATCATTTGACTTGTACTTGTACTTGACTTAAAATAAAAATGAAAGGGCCTTCACATTTTAGTAAGCCATATGTATGGGTTTTTCAACATGCCTAAGTTCTTCTGAAAACTTTGAATTTAAACTAATTTATGATTTCAATGGAGATAATCCAATTTCGAGGGAAAAACAGTGATTTATTGTTTTTTTCAGTAAGAAAAAAAGACATGTTTCGCTCATTTTCATCCTGTGTGAATAATAGCCTATGTTAAATCTTCTTCATTGAATAAGTTTAAGCGCTTCATATGCATATACACAATATTTTGGTGCTGACTTTGAAACAGACCATCAGAAAAAAAATACTGTTTTGAGTACTGACTTGTCGGACTACATGATTCGTAGGCCTTTAAAGAGAATCTTCGAAAAAAATGATAAAACTCCGCTCGATCAGAATCTAGTCTTGTCTTGCCTGGCGATAGCAACTTTAATGTGCGCTTGCCGAGCTGTCATTGTGACGTTAGGTTGTGACGTCACTGCAATAAAAGCTTGTCCAAGTTTTAGCACCGTGGACAATAGCAAAGTAGAGTGATCTATCTAACACACTCTGGTGTTGTCACGGAAATAGGCATTGCTTAAAAGAATATTCGGGCCTAATTGTTATGTTTAATCAAAACTGGTTGGATAAGAGTGAACCTCCAGACATTTCGCTTCTTCCATATTTGTTTTAATATATTTAGAGTGCTTTATTCATCTCGATTCATTTTGGTTGGAATGGATCGATTTCTTCATTGAAACTTTCACTTCCTTTTGTTTTTCACATAGGAATACGCACGAAAATGTTTCGCCAACTTTCGACGTCATTTACTCAAAATAACGTCAGCGACGTTAAGGGCCCTTTTGTTGCGTTGCGCATCATATGTTATTATTTATCTATTACTGACTGTTCCAAGGCGGTACTGCCGTAGGGTTTCCTCAATTTTACGCTTTGTGTGTTCTTCTGTCCGCTTGTATGTGGTCTTCTAGCAACATGGTCATCTGTATAGCTGCCTCCTTAGCTTTTTTTTTGTTTTGTAATTTGAATTAAAATTGGTGAAAAAAGATTTTATGCATACTAAATACCAACTTTTACTGTTCGAGAGGAAACCCACGTACGTTGAGTCTTGCTAAAACTCTAACATAACCACTTCGGCATAAAATATGTAAAAGCAAAGCAATATACAAATCAAGAGGGATGGGGTTGAGGTTGCAATTTATCTCGACTCCAAGGTTGAGGTTGTAGCGCCCTAGCCACCTAATTGTTCCATGCCGTGCAAGTATAGATCATGGCGAATAAGACTTTTCCAACGTGATAGCACAACAACACATTCGTGGAACCATATTAAATACTCTTAAATAGGCCATATTTGGTTTTTGTTTAGTTGAGTTCTTCGATGTGGTCGTCTCGTAATTCATTTCCGATTTGATGGCCACAGCCAAAGCATAGTATGGCTTTCAGTTCCCTCACGTTCATTTTCACTGACCTATTCCACAGATTCATGGATATAGCGGTTTTTTTTATAAAAGACAGGTGATGTTACTACTCGTTAGCACTCGTAAGCACATGATCACACCTCTCTCCATGTCTCTTTATCTGAAATATCCCGGCTTTGTCAAAGGTTATATAATATACCAGCTCGGACTTATGATTTGAGCACTTTCGCCACTTTTACTTATTACGAAATATAAGGGTTTTTGATGTTAACGATTACAAAGGGAAGGTCCAATTCCTCTATCTATCAAAGTTAGTTTGAGAGCGAGACAAATAAAGTATAAAGATAGGCAATGATCAGGAATTAATACAATCAAATCCCACATCCCGCTCTCAAAACCAACAGGGAAAGAACACACACACGGAAAAATTGATACAAGTACACGAAAGACAAGCACGGTAAACCAAATGAGCAGCTCTTTCCCAAACAGGTGGTCATTCAGCAACCCTAAACAACATCAACATCTATTTTATCTATTTCATTTTCACTTACAAAACAAAACAAAACAAAAGGCAGATTGGGCAGCACAACAGGTGACCAAACCAAATAAAGTTGTTTTAAATATAATATTGTTAGCTGTTCTTTTTTGTTTCTTCCGGTACGTACTGTTTAATTAGTGAGGTCTTAAGACACTTTGTGTCAGTGTACAGTGTTAGAAATATGCATAGGACAGGGTATGCTGATTTGTCGAATCTGTAGATATGGACATTTGGAAACTACACAATGTGGATCCACCTCACTGACATACATGTACCACCCACATTGCGTACACATCAAGTCTATATCATCCACATTAGCTCAACATTGCATACACATCAAATTAAGATCTAAAAGAGTTACTTCGATAGCCTAATAATCCAAATCAGCTCCACAATTTCAATGTGCATATGTGGATCTTTCACTTGACGTCCACATCATCTTCGACATTCCACATGTGGTCATTTATGGAGCTCTCTCAATCCCAGTCAACGCTTACCAATTTAAAAGACGGGTCTCCATAAGACCATTTCGTGGCTAGAATAGATTTCCTTCACACTTTGAATGTTGTAACAACTATTTATGGGCTCTTGATTGACAAAATATTAGATTGCACAGAAATCAGTTAAGCTTGATATGCATGATATAAGTGGGTGGGGTAATTCCACATGATTCTTAGCTCTATCTATATAATGCTGTTTCATTTTATAGGAAGCCGTAGCCAAATATCAATTATTATAGAATGGTAATGATATGATATTCCTCATAATTTCATAATGTTCATTGTATCCACTTAATAATTATATGATATCTTATTAATATCTCTGAAAATGTAGAAAAATTGTGGTGTTTCGTAAAGTTGGAGACAAAAAATGGCCAAAATTTAGGTATGACTTGTAAGCGAGTATACATCATCACTAAGGAGAATTTTCCGGGAAACTTCTGCAACACTAACTGGTAAACACATATTATAGTTTTTCAGCGGTGTACCGTGTAGACAGATGTAATTTTTTGTCAGTTCGTTATCGTGTAGACACATGATTTGGTTACCGTGTAGACATGTGTTTTTCGTAAAATGGAAAACTGAGAAAACTTGTAGACTGAATATATACCTACAGCTAACGTAAAACAAAGTGTGTTAGTCCATCCGAACAGAAAACATCGAACCCTTATATCTGTTAATTGTGATATTTACGATCATGTTATATGAAGATGAAGACATTTGGAGTTTTTTTACTTGAATGATCGATCAAAAGCTTAAATACATTAAATTATACAGTTGGAGTTTTTTTACTTGAATGATCGATCAAAAGCTTAAGTACATTAAATTATACAGTTACCAAGAACAAATGTAACAAATTGAAGCTGTCGGAGGGCCAGGGCGCCGAGGTGTCTACAAGTTTTAAAACAATGTTATTGCATGACTATTCAATGAGGGGATGTATAAAATGGATTAGAAATTATCTGAGACATTGCGATATTCTAGTTACAAGATGACAGGTATTCGGGTGTTTCTTGTTTTTAAGGGAATGGAAATAGCATGTTTAATCAACTCTAAGTACAATGGGTTAGATACTTGATTGATAATATTAATCAGAAAATAAATAAGAATTGAAACAATATTCTGAGATTTCATCGAGTGATCAAATGCATCGAGCATAGATACATGTTTAGTGACGAAAAACAGTTGGGGGCTTCACGAACGTTAAACCAAACCCATGTCTTTATCACTCGATGAAGCCTCGAAATAGTGATTTTACATATTAGATCAAACCAAAACAGTTCACATTATGCAAAGGTACCGTAATATTTTGTGTATCCGAATATTTAGCGAGTTTAATGTATCAATGTTCAATATTCCGGCCAGATCAGAGATTTGGAAGCACATAAATACAAAACACAAAGAGTCACCTAAATATCAGTGTGACACATGTCAAAAATCATTTACACAGAAGCACCAGCTTCGAGCTCACCCGCTAGCTCTTTGTGTTTTGTATTTAGGCGCTTCCTTATGGACCGACATTCCGAACACAGGTGCGTTCCCGGCAAAACAAATGACTCGCCATCGCTTTAAATCTGAAATCAAAATAAGATTGACAAAATTCAAGAATCCTTTGCAAACATTCATAATACAGCAAACTCGCTTTATATTTGGATACACGAAATATTACTATATCCATGCATAATGTAACTGCTTGGTTTTAAAAGCACTATTTTGAGGCTTCATCGAATGATAAAAGACATGGGTTTGGTTTAACGTTCGTGAGGCTCCCAATTTCGTTTCGTCACTAAACATGTATCTAAGATCACTCGATGAAGACATGGATTTTGTTTAAGTTCGTAAAGTCCCCAAATTCTTCTCGTCACTAAACCTGTATCTAAGCAAAATGCATATGATCACTTGATGAAACCTCAAAATAGTGATTTCAGTTCTTATAATTATATTCTGATTACCATTAAAAATCTTTTACATGTATTCTGATTAATATTATCAATAAAGTATCTTACATTTTCTACAAAAAGTTGATTAAATATGCCACTTTCTTTCCCTTAAATACAAGAAATACTCGAAAACTTGTCATCTGATAAGTAGAATATTGCAATGTCTTGGATAATTTCTAGCCCATTTTATACACTGCCTCATTGAAAAGTTATGCAAAATCATCGTTTTAAAAATTGTTGACACTTCCGCTCTCTGGCGGCTTCCATTTGTTACAGTTGTTCTCGGTAACTGGCATATATTATCTAAAACTTATACGCTTCCGATCTATCATTCAATTAAAAACAACCTCCAAATGCCTTCAACTTGATACAGCATGATTGTAAACATCATATTCAACAGATTTAAAGGTGTGATGTTTTCTGTTAGGTTGTCTAACACACTTTGCCTTTGTTAGCTGTACATAGTTAGATATTCAGTCTACAAGTTTCTGTTTTCCAGTTTACGAATACACATGTCTACATGGTAACCAAATCATGTGTCTACATGATAACCAACCGACAAAAAATTACATCGGTCTACACGGTACACCGCTGAAAACTACCTGTGTCTACACAGTATACCATCCTTTTTTTTAAAGTCGAATATCATTAGCCAGAGTGATTTCTTTTGGTTTTCAGGAATAGGGAGATACTTTCAGGGGATGGGCTTATGGTATTTAGTAAATCTCAGACTGAATTTGCAGTGTAACTGCTAATATAACAGAAAAATGTAGCGACCCTCACCTTATTTTCTGACTCTATCACCGGGTCACTCTATCATTGCCAAATTCTCCTATAGCAAGCAGCCTGCCTTAAAACAAGAGCAATATCACAAAATCCAAACATTTGCGGGCATGTCAGTGTCAGTGTTATGATTCTAAAAGTAAAACCACATCATATATTTGAATTTGAAAAGCTATTTACGATTTACTGTCACATCGGTCCGCCATTTTAAATGGTCTACACTGGGGCCAAAAAAGTCTACACGGTATGACGTAGACGACTGTGAATGAGCTTGCCTCTCCCGGTCATACTTACTGGCTCATTCCGCAAGACAAGACTTTATATTAAGGTGTTTGGGTCACAATAAAACCAGACCTAGAGCAGAGTGTTCAAAACGAGTCTGAACTGTTATTATTTCGATAAACTGCTTTTGAAAACCTCGCCTTACAGTTTCATAAACACTTTCAAACCCTAGGACAATTAATATATATACAAAGTTTGTCTAATATGTAGGATAACTATGGATCAGTCAAGTCTCATAAGTATCACATCAAATTAGAATTCGCTGTTACAATACTGGTACGTTTTCTTGGGTACAGTTGCAGGTTACAAAAGGTATCGGTAAGACCATCATAAAAATATTTGGTCTTGGGGCAGAGTGCAATTTCCAAACAGAGATAAATCCATCAATACTGAAGCCGACTTTTGGGTCATGATATTCAGTTAATATGTAACCCTCCCTGCAGCATCAGTTTTGAAGAATTTGATTTCAAACTGACTCTGAGACATATATCCTTTGACCCTGCTCCACATCACAGTACTGCGTTTGAACAGAGTCAACAAAACCTAGATTCTTGTTTGCGTTTCTTTCTTGTGTTATCGCTTCCGAAGGACCAAGGTATTCAGAAAATAGTCTCTTGACGATTCTCATATACTCGAATATTGTTTACTTTCACAACTTTAAAAAATAAATGTGTTTCGAGCACTGTCTGTCTACTTTCGTCCACTCTTTGACCTACAATGCCATACTTCTGAAGAGCCTTTGTATGTATTAGGAGACCAAAATTGGAATTATACTGAAAATATTAGTATAAAGAACCCGACCTTACATTCGGCAACACAACGATTGGTGTCATAGAAAAAAGGTCTTCTTACATGTGCTAAAAACAAACACTACCCAAAGTCTAACTGTCCAATCAGAAGATGTCCTGATCGCAAAGTACCCTTCTCTGTTGTGCGACGCGGTACAGTACTTAATCTACAATCTCCTTGATTGGTTTTCTAATTACCTCGCGTTTAGAAATCAGTGTTATTTTACTAGGGGCTACATCTTCAACTGTGGTTCCATAGGGTTCCATTGCCCATCTTTTTACTTTTCTTAATTGGGGCTACTTTTTTTTAAAGGGGGGGGTATCAATAAGGTGGGTTTTCTGCATCCTACCAAAGTTTTATTTTTTTGACTGATGTTATACTCTAGTGTGTCTAGTTTATTGAACCATATGTGACTTTGCGCGGAAAGCCCTAGTTACTGAGCTATGGGTCCAAAGAAGTGGGTGGGGTAATCCAACATGGTTTTAACCTGTCTTGTAAAAACATTCTCATTTGGTAGAAGAGTACAGCAGACAGACAGGATTTGATAAAATGATTAACAGAACATCTAAACTATATTTCCATATCATTTTATTTGGTCTAATTTTGAACATATGTTGTCAAAAAAGACTTCCTTTGACATTCAACATTTTATGATATTTTTGACCTCAATTTTCAATATTTCTTGGCCTTATTGTTAAATGAACAGACATGTTATCATCAAACTCATGTCAAGGAAGTACCTTGAGAAGGACATTCAGATGATGTGACCAGAATATCACAATAGCATAGTTTTCATGGTCGACTGAACACATAAACTTGCTTGGAAGATGGTTTTCTTTCTATTTTGACCTAGAATTACGAACCTTTGGTCAAATTACTATTTTAACTGCCAAATTATGCCCCACGCCCCTGCCACTAAAGGTGAGGGAATACATATTGGCTTCAGTGCGGATCTCGTTGGCATCTGCAATTGTGTATGTGTCACATATTAAGTCCGTCTGTGACCTTGGAAACAAGGTCAAGGTCATCAAAATCTGACCTTGACCTTGTTTCCAAGGTCAAAGTATGTGACCCAGACACAGATGCAGACGCCAAGGAGATCCGATCTGAGGCCAATATGTATGTTTTCACCTTTAGTGACGGGGGTGTAGGGCATAATATAGCAGTTAAAATAGTAATTTGGCCAAAGGTTCGTAATTCTAGGTCAAAATTAAATGAAAAAAAAAACATCTTCTGAGCAAGTTTATGTGTTCAGTCGACCATGAAAACTAGGTCATTGTGAAATTCTGGTCACATCATCCGAATGTACTGGTCAGGGTGCTTCCTTGACATTAGTTTGATGACAACTGGTCTGTTTATTTAACCATAAGGCCAAGAAATATTGAAAATTGAGGACAAAAATATCAAAAAATGTTGAATGTCAAAGGAAGTCTTTTTTGACAACATATGTTCAAATTAAACCAAATAAAATGATATGGAAATATAGTTTAGATGTTCTGTTAATCATTTTATCAAATCCTGTCTGTCTGCTGTACTCTTCTACCAAATGAGAATGTTTTTACAAGACAGGCTAAAACCATCTTGGATTACCCCACCCACTTCTGTGGACCCATAGCTCAGTAACTAGGGCTTTCCGCGCAAAGTCACATATGGTTCAATAAACTAGACACACTGGAGTATACCATCAGTTAAAAAAATAAAACTTTGGTAGGATGCAGAAAACCCACCTTATTGATACCCCCCTTTATATTAATGGCATTGTTTCAGATATATATTCGTCTATTAAATTTCTTGCGGACGTCACACGTTTATATATGCGAATATAATTACTTCAAACAAAGCACCAAAATGTGTTGAATAATGCCTTGAAAACTATCATAGATGGGCAGAAACTTGGTAAGTTACATGTAATCACTCTAAATCCGAATCACTGTTGATATCAAGGATAAACGTCACAAACTCGCACATCCACCTTTGAAATGAATTCTGAAAAAAAATAAAAAAAAAGTCTCTCGTCATACACGCCTGGGCATCTTTGTATTTTAGGATATCGCCTGGCATCTGCGTATTCAGTGCATGGAAAAGATTATAGATAATGCGAAAATTAAAAAATTGCCGGATAAGGAGTCCTTACAAATTACTTCTTTCATTCGTTCTGTCCTTGAATATGCCGATATCGTCTGAGAAAATTGAACTCAGTAGCAATTAAATGCAATGGAAAACGTTAAGACAGAGGCAGCAAGAATAGTGACAGGTGCAACAAAATTAGACCTCTAGATAAACTATATCGTGAAACTGAACGGGACGCCTTAAATGTAAGAAGAAGTAAGCATACTCTTTGTTTATTTTATAAGATGCCATACAATCTGACTTAAGCATATCTAACAGTCTTAATTCTCCAAACGTTTGGAAGCACAGTGTCATATAATTTGCGTAGATCACAAAATACAAGACCAATTTAACAAGAACACAACTGCATTACCTTCATACATAAGCAAGTGTACTGAACTCCCTGAGTAAGTGAGAAATTATGTATTATTAAGATGGTGATAATAAATGATTTGTGGGAATACAAGAATTTTTGTATAAAATGTTGAAAAAATTGAAGACCTTTACAATCCTTAGTAGGTGCCTTCGTTAAGATTTTTTCTTTCACAATATAGTCCCAGGATGTCTGAAATGTTGACCTTTAAAAGGGATTTATATACAAAAAGATCAAAGGGTACTTTTCTACGCAAAACTCTCAAAGATAAACATCGTTATTGAAACTGTGTTTTGGTTTAAAGGTGCTTTAAAACATTAAGAACGTGGCAGCAATAATTTTCCAACTATGTCGCACATTATTAGGTAAACAGATAAAAAACAGAAGTAGTCTGTGTCCAAGGTTTTGTCAAAATTATGAAGAACACACAATAAAGTGTACTTTTTTCCCCTGTTTTGGTCATGTTGGTCACAGTACTATAATTGCATACTGTATGTATAATAAAGGTATACATCCCTATCCTGTATTTAATGAATGCAACCAGTATATATGCACTGTATATATGGTCGAACAATTGAGAATAAACTTCTGATTTCATCTGTTCTACCTCACAATTTCAGAAAGAGTTGGAACAAATAATTCCTGGGACGCTCCTCTCAGTGTGTTGAAGTGTCTTTGAATCTTAATACATTTTCAATAGCGATGCATTTTGTTTTAGTTTTTTCCGCAGAAAATTACTCTTTGATGCTTTCTTGTAAAAGCACTCTCCAATCAGCATGCCACTCTGTTTTTGAATTCTAAACCGTAGAGAACAACATAAAAAGCAAGTCTGCTTACTTTCACGGAGAGACGTTGAATATTAAAGGTTTTATTTAGATTTTTGTATTTACCACAAACCACCATCTTGACGAGTTTCAAGTCACAACTGAATAAAGATAATGCAAAGATACAGAAATACTATTCAACAGGAAATAGAAACTTGCAAACACATTATTCTAGATTACGCACAAAATGTAGCTCTCTAAATTAGCATCTTTATACAGAAATTTTGCTTAAAGTCCCCTATGTCTTTTAAGACCAGTGGAGGCTACAGAACTTACTCTATTGGAATGTTCTAGGTATACTTTAATTTGCGATTATATGATAGCAACCGTATCAACTCTTAGTACCCCGAGATTCTCCTGACTGCTTTCAGGCGATGTCAAATTAGATAATGGTAAAAAAAACTACTTTAATAAGCCTAAATTTTGAGACACCTAAAATAAATAGATTTCCATTTGTCCCACATGGAAAATTAATTAAATTTGGGTGTCCCAATACTTAAGCACATTGCTGTACCTTGCTCAACAATTCAGAAATATATTGCAAACTCTAAACGCTTCGATTCATGAGGAGTACTCTCTCTCTCTCTCTCTCTCTCTCTCTTAAGCCGACTTTTTGTACAGTTTATTTACATTTTGTTTCATTTCTAGGAAGTACTAAAGTATTATCCAGCTGAATGCATGTAATCATTATATGTGTTTGACGTAGCTAGTTACTTTGCGACTTGTAGATTTAGTGAAACCGTTATTATTTGTTTAGAGAATGCATGTCACAAAATATATTTTGTAATGCATAAGCACAACTATTTGCTTAGTGCAAATTAATACTTCGAAAAAAAAAAAAAAAAAAAAAACAGATGTATACAAATCTAATGATTTCATTTTGGATTCCATTTGTATATATTGTATGTGTTGGATTTCGCTTATGTAACAGAGGTTATACAAATAAAATACGAGTTGGCGTATACTAATGCCACGCAGTTTGTATTTACTTTGAACATATGGATGATACAAAAGTACTCCTAATTAGAGGTTACAATGACATGACGAATTCTAAGTACATAATTATGAGAAGACCAAGCACTCAGGCCGGTCTGCGCAAACATGCCGCCTAGTCGGAGCCTTTATTGTTCGCACACTTATGACCGGATTTTGTGGCATGTCTACACAGGCATACAGTCTGATGTGATTCTACGCTGTCTGCTAATCCACTGATGTCCTAAGGGCAGTACGTATTTAAACTGCGCAAATGTAGGTTTATTGATCGGTAGGTTTTCCAACGCGACGCTTAGAAGGCAATTTATCAAACTTTAATATTTATGCTATTATTTGGTACTATTACAGTTGGAGAATGAAAACATGCTTGCCCGTGCATCCGTACTCAACTCAGTGTTTCATTTTGGCAGATGTACATGATTTCTCAGAGTGTTTACATGGTGTTGTGTGAAGTTTGTGAATAGAAAATATCCTGGGGGGGAAAAGCATAAATACCATGTTTTGATGCATGTTGCATTTTAACTAGACTTTGTCTTATCACGCCTTGGTTTAAGAAACCAACTGGACTTTCCTTTAAATGGATCAAATCCTGAAAATCAAAATATCGCGCTCAATGCTGCATATGATTCTCCTACTGTCAATGCAAGCATGTCATATATTTTGTGTCGCATCACAAGGATGTTCATATAACAATGGATTAGCCTATTGTAATTTTGAGAGGTGGACACCACCCTTATTGAATAAAGACTTTGGACCAGAACCATTGCAGGGCTTGAGACTGAGCAAGATAAATGGAACTATACCAGCAGGAGTAATATTTTCACATGTTTATGTTGTTTCGTGTTTAGATGTGTTTCTATGTTTTAGATTGTTGTTTTATTGTTTCTTTCATGACATATTAAAATATACAATAACAGTTTAGTTTAGTTTTATCAATGAAAATAACTAATAGGTTTGCATGATAAAGAAAAATAACTCATTCAATGAAATAAAGAACAAACAAAACGAAATACCAATAAAATATTCTTACTGAACAAACAATTATTATATCAATGCTTTGGAGTGTTTGGGGAACAAGGCTCGTCAACTGTACTATAAACTGTCATAGAAAAAGGAAAATGCTTAAATTCGTGCTAATTTAGATAGAAACGAAACTATGTTTTTTCGTTTTCGCAAAAAAAATTCCAAGACATTTAAGCATGTTATATTAAATTGCCTGATATATAAGTGGAAAGGTTTGGGCGAAAAGGCTTATTAGTTTTTTAGCAGTTCAAAGTCAACACATAAAAAAGAAAACATTTAGTTATTTTATGCCGAATTACATGCGTATATGATATTTGCATATCTTAGGAATATGTTTTAGTTTTACGCTCACCCGAAACACATATATAATGTGCAACTAGAGAAAAGTGTTATATAACACGAACAACAAATACTCAAATCAGTCTGCAGATCTTTCATTCTTATAAGACTTGTGCCGTCTTTTCTATATAGATCTTTAAGAGTGTCTGACACGCTTTTGCGAATGCAGAGGCTGCCCTGACTTTTATTTTACGCACACGCTATAAACAATCCTTAAGATTTCCTTGTAGCAAGAATCAGATAAATTTCCAACCATTGACAATTTCAGACAAATTTCAAAGCATTGACAATTTCAGATAAATTTCAAAGCATTGATAATTTCAGATAAATTTCAAAGCATTGACAATTTCAGATAAATTTCAAAGCACTGACAATTTATGTGCTACAGACATTACTGATGAAAAGTTATCTCATTATTTCACAGGCTTTCAGTGGCCTAAATGGTCCGCCTACAAACATAAATACATTCATGAAGTTGTATTGTTGGCCCGGCAGTAGAACGAGATTGTCCCGCAGTATATTTACTCCAAATCTTAGCTGGGTGTCGGACCTTTGGATCTACGATTGTTATCTTGAGAATGGCTTGCCGTCACGATTACTGGAAAATCTTAGGTGTCTGAAGTATCTTACAATAGATGGAGGTGGCAGCGACATCGGCATAGAGGGGTTGGTGGCACATGACACTCTTACAGGACTTACAAATCTTCAGGAAATAACAGTTTACGCACCAATTATAAGTGGATCATTACCTGCTGGCTTCTTTGACGGTTTAAAAAATCTTACTCTGATTGATCTGAGATATGCAAATTTGAATTCCATTCCCCAAAAATGGTTTAATGGGCTTGTTTATCTACAGAAGATCTCCATTTCTTACAATAATCTGCAAACACTGCCTAGAGGACTTTTTGATGAGCTGAGCTCACTGACGTACGTTTCATTGCAGAACAATCCATGGAACTGTTCCTGTGAACTTATATGGCTACTCAACTTGTCTTATATTACAGGTGATAACTTTACCATTTCTGTCATTGTTTGTTTTCAAGGTGGTAATTTGTGATAATTACAAAAATCTGAATAAAAACGCGAAAATATGACATATTTCTCAGAGACTCAGCAGACTTCTACCATTTGTATTTTGCTACTGGCCAGAATACAAAAACGGACGACAGACAGGTTAATCCGTGGCAAAATCTAAACGAATAATAGTAGTCGTAATCTTGCTGACCGGTTCAGAAGAAGTGTGGCCGGTGAACAATTATTTCTCAGATATGTGACCACGAGACGAATATACAAAGGAACTAATCAATTGTTTAAAACCAAATAGAAAAAACAACGAAAAGTATTATACTAAACAAATAATGAAAAAGATGGATCGGGAGAGGAAGGGAGGGTGGGGTGGGGGTAGGTGTTTGGCTTACGTCGACCAGAAGGCTCTCTAGATTAGCCAAATAATTTAGTTCAACTGTGAAACATGATTTCTGAACCTTTGAAATTACTTGCATTGTTTTTAATGTTCTTCACAGGCTGACAGGCTGTTCTGATTTCCACTGACCATAAATTTATCTTGATCTGAATGCCATTTTACTCAAAATATTTATAAATGCACGCGTTTTGAAGCATTAACTGTAACGATAACTGTCTACCGTTTCCTACATATTGTTCTAATTGTAGTTATTATAAGAGCCGCGAAACGACAAAACCAGTCCGCCCAGTTTGATCTTAGTCCTCGCTGTCTGCAAGGAGCTAGCGTAGACCCTTAGATAACCTTTTCGCGCAAAGTGAAGACCCTGATCAGACTGGCAGATACCCAGGCTGATCTAAATCTTCGCTGGGCGCACATGCCACTTTGATGGTTTTGCTGTGTCGTTGCTCATACATGTTACAGAAATACATGTCGTGTGTTTCTTCTTCGTGAATCCTCGGAATAACATGATATCAGACATGCCTGTTTTGCTCCAGTTATTTTAAATAAAACGGTAAGAAAACTGTAATTAGAAGGGTTTCCTTTAATGAAATGAGACAGTTGATATAGCTTCAGAGAGTACTTGGTGAACTTTTTATTGTGGTACGCTTATAAAAGCTACAACAGTGTTAAACAGATGTCTGTCCAGGTACCCCACCCATTCAACTTAGCAAGTAGAGAGACACTAACCGAAAAATTTTAATGGCTCACGATAAAATGTTTACCGAATGATTTCCTGTGTTCTGTCTAAGAAAATGAATACCCACAGCATATGTTTATTCTGTCTATGAGTGGAGATATGGGCATTTTATGTTGAGACCACTGGTATTTAATGTCAAAGAAACTTCAAGGTTTTTGAAAAAAGTAAAAACTGAAATGTCAGCCCAGTCAAGTGCACAGCTGGATTTTTTGCATGTTGTTGACATTATTAAAATGCATCATAGTGCAAAACAGTAGCTGTGCACTTGATTGCGCTCACATATTTCATGACCTAAATACAGGCGAAAAGATCGCAAAAATGTAGAAAAATTGAATAAAAATAGATTGTTAACGGTTTCAACATTAACATATCATTAACAGACTTTTCACTTGTAATTTATTGTTTGTTGGGATGTCTTTGTCAATCTTTCCCTTTGATGTTGGGGATAGGGTTTGGTGTCTGATTCAGTCAGTTCCTGAAGTGTAGTTACTCTTTAAATTTAAACATTCATTAGAATGAAAGAGAACAAGTAGACAAAATAAAACGAATTTTTGGAGACGGCAGGTAAGCTCATAAATCAAACACTACCATCGGCGGACTTCATTAGAACAGTCAGTATTAAACCACTGGCGGGCTTAAGTCGGCTTTACGAAGCACCGACTCCCGCCTGACGTCCATCTTAATGTAATGTTTAAGTCCGCGTAGCTCATAAAGAAACATAAAAAACTTAAACAAATAGATCAAAAATTAATACTGTACAAAAACCAAAAACAAAAAAACAAACAAACAAAAAAAAAAAAAAAAAAAAAAAATGATGAATGACACCAGTTGAGCCCCGACGAGTTGCATTTAAGGTATAGTGCGTTATTATGATCCTAAGAAATAGACTTTATATTTTGCATTGGGGGCTGAATGCCAGAGTAAAAAGGGGTCGATGAAATAATGTTAGATAACGCCTTTGGTTTAAATAGATGTTATATTTTGCAGATGGGGCTAAATGCCAGAGTCCGTCAGAGGTCCAGGATATGAAGTTCGGTGACGCATTTGAAGTGTTAGATTGCCAACCATCTTCATCGACCATTCTGTCAACTTCAGAGTCCTCTGCGACTGCGGTACAGGTAGTTTGTCTAAAAGTGGACAACAACAAAAATATTATAGATAAAAGGCCATCGCCCAAGTGTCACCCGACGTTCGAAATGTGACACAAACTGCAGCCCTTTTATTCAGTTACATAGTAACTTTATGGCCAAAAACAGAAAATATGTGCATAACAACATAAACATAAGCAAAGACATATACCCAATTACTGGGCCTCTTTGAAATTATAAAATACTTAGGTTGAGAAAGGGACATATAATTATGTGTAAAATTAGGTTACTGAACTTTAGACCCTTACAGAATGCCCACAACATCAAGACTGTATACCCAAAAACAAAATAACAAGGGCCATAATCCTGCTAATATCAATCTAATGAACAATGAACACTGCATTTTGAAAATTCAGCCCATTAATATGAATAGTTTTGGGGTAGTCCTTTTACCTTTAAGTAAATGTATATGATCACTGAAAGGGAAATCAATTTAGCACATCCTAACAATTACCAGAATGATCACTTTACCAAATACTAATAGCATACCAAATTTCAGATCTGTCGGTCAAACGGTTCAAAAGTTGGAACATTTCCAAAAATGACAAAGGGCCATAATTTTGAAAAACAAAGGGGCAGGTGAAATTCCAAAACCACATGCACATCTTCAGATCATGATGAAACATTCTGCACAATTTCAAGACAATCTGATACAAGATGTGGCAGGAGTTGCGGGGACAATGTCTGAGTCAGCAAGGGCCATAAATCCATCAAAAATGGATGAAACAAAAATCAAAAACCACATGCACATCTTAAGAATATTATTTGTAAAATTTCAAATCAATCCGATAAAAGATGTAGGAGGACTTGCGGGGACGAGATTTCGGACGGACGGATGGACGGAAGGACGGAATGACGAATGCACACACGGACGACCGATAGTCATTTCTATAGTCCCCCTCCGTCTACGTCGGGTGACAAAATAGAAAAGAAAATTTGCACACCTAAACCATTACCCTGTACAAACTCATGTAAGGAAATATTGATTTTCTGTACTTCTAGATAAAATGTTTATTTTTTATTTTTATAAATTATAAATTAGAAGAATTTTCCTTCTCTTTTTGTGTCATTTATACATAAGAGGAAAGCCTGAAGGCACAGTAGCGATTTTTAGTACTACATTTACTTTACTAACTCTAAAAACAACACAATTTACACTATGTTTTGAAATGTGTTCACGGCCTACACTACCTACGCTCAGGTAAACAAACATTCACTAAATATAAGGACGACCTGAAGTTTTAGGTCGAACATTTATGTATAAATCAAATTTAAAGAGTAACTACACTTCAGGAACTGACTGAATCAGATCCCAAACCCTATCCCCAACATCAAAGGGAGAGATTGACAAAGACATCCCAACAAACAATAAATTACAAGTGATAAGCCGAGTCAGCAGCTCTTTCCCAAATAGGTGGCAACTCATCTATCTTTATTGAACTAAATAATTTAGACCAACAGAAGGGTTACAACAGACTAAGCAAATTATACGAAAAACATTTAACAATCATTTTTACCCATTTTCTATTTTTATTATAGAAGGGTTAGAATAAGAACACAATAAATTAAACAGCACCGAACATAAAACAAATGCAACCGCAACGAAAGTTCCGCCTTGGGAGGTCAGTCTAATAACTACTGGGGGGGGGGGGGGATAAACCGGTGTTACTGGGCCCAAACCTTCATCCTCACCCTCCGCTGCGGTGCAAAAAATTAGTTGGTAGTTCGGTTCGTATGGAGGTCCCCTAACTAATCAGAGAGTAATCACGGTCAACAATTAAGATCAAGAAAAGACAGTGATGACGCAAGGATGAGGACTCGACAGCCAAAACGTGTTGAGACACCTGGAGATCCCTGGGGCGTCAGCAACACCACTGGAGCACTGGAGCAAAAGAAGACCACCAGTTGAACCCCGGTGGGCCAAGAAACAGACAAACATCTGGCCCCTACCAACTAATATATAAGCTTACAAACACAAATTTTATTTGATATTTCTTTCTTATAACAATTCCATGAAAATTTGCAGTAGGATTACACAAAAACAAATATCTTAATAAGATTTATTTTTTTAATGTGAAATATTCGACCTAAACTTTGAGGTCGTCCTTCACTTTAACAATGATTGTTAAACTGGCATCCTTGCCATCCTTGCTTCATCACGGTATATTGCCAAACAATGATTGTTTGGCTATAATGAGAAAATGACTTGTAAAGATCTTGACTCCTTCCGTGAAGGGGTCTGTAAAATCATTCATCGGTCACCTTAATTCAAACACTGTTTATAACCTGCTTTTAAAATTCTCCTCTTCTGCACTAACAATCTTTTATCATGTTTAACTATTGCACTTTTTTATCTCCTAAAATCTTTCTTTAACCCTCGACTGACCGCGCAATTGCACATACTAATCGAAACAGGGTGCTGCAGTATGAATAGATAGATAGATAGATACTCGTAGATAGATAGATACTAATAATACAACAAATATGATCCAAAGGAGAAGTTCCCGCCTTGGAACGGACAGAGGTTTAATTCACTCGTGGTTTAAACTAATTACATGAGCGCAGCCTCGGCCTCCGTTTTGATGCAACTTCAAAATCGAGTTGTCCACCCTTAAGTGTAGAGTAAAAATAAAAATCTTAAAAAGTTCCTTCAAGATCAGAGAATACATACAGAAGTAGGAACATGGGCCAGACTACGTAGTTTCGGCTAACAAAGCCTCGTCAGTGGCCCTGACAATATCTGGTGACGAAACCAGAAAAAAGCATACTGTAATTTCTTAATTAGGCCTACGTTATTTATCAGTGATACCACAGTAAAATACATAAAATCATATGAAAACTTTGATAAGTTGTTGACTCCGCGCAATCCGGAACCAGAGCAAAGGGAAACCTCTAGTTGGACCACGATAAGATCAACCAAAGACATTAGGGGACAGGCACACGCCTTCAGTAAAAGATTATTCTGTAGTAGATTTAAGAAGGCGCTGTCATTTAAGGTGACCATCAGACACTTTAAGATGGGCAAAGCTTTCCTTTATGATTGGTTTATCCCAATGTATGCGGTTTTTTGTACAGCGTCTTTGGAATAACTTCTATTTCTGTATCTAATTATTATGTGTTTGAGAAACCTAATATGAAAAGCAAAGCAAGTCTAGTGCCACATTACAGCCGTAGGTTGTTAAAACATTCTATAGTGAAAAAAAAAACAAAAACAACTTTTATACGGAACGAAGCTCAGATACAAAATATTTTCTTGAAAAATATGGACATATTTTCGAAGCGCAATTCCATGTTTTTGGCAATCACTCTTTCATATAATGTCTGACGTGTTTTCACAATTTTAAAACTACATATATCTTTCTTCATTTCAGATTACAGAAACGCAGACATCTCCTTCAATTACTGTTACAGGTTCGTAAACTTCATACTGTTGATGAATGAAAATCAGCCATTTAGTTGACCGCTGAAATAGTCTGTCTTTAAGACCGCACGTCTGCCGTGCATATTTTGCATGGATGACAAATCAGTCGAATGCGTGTTATATAGGACAAGTTTGGAATAATTACCTGGGTAAACACGAGCAATAAGCAGGTCTAACTCGGGCTTCTCAAAGCTATCTTTACTGAACAAAAATAGAAACTTGACGGTTGTAAGCTTGTCATTTTTTTTCTAGCTACAACATGTTTTGGAAATTTCAGACTTACACCAAAATTGTTTTTTTGAAACTAATCATTCTTTTCTTCCAACTCCGGTAAAGAATAAGGGCATTTGAAAATGCAGACATAATATTTTTTGCAACTTGACATTGGCGTCTAGTTCTGACGTTGTGTTAAATAAACTTAGTGCAGTCAAGGGTCTGTATCTGTTTGGTTGTTTTTATGCGATTTTTCAATGTCTCTTGCTGTCAGAAAATGGCTTCTGGGATTAAAGGTTATCTAGCGCCTGCAATCTAAAGTCTTACGTATATGGCAACGTTAACGTCAGTGCACAGAATCGCAACTTTAGTATTCCCTTTGTAAAAATAGCGGAACAAACACGAAGGTATATATAAACACCTTTAAAGCGGGTTGTACTATGTCTCTTTGCACTGTTTATCGGCTTGTATATGTCAAAGTAATCAACGCCAAATCAGTCAAGGAATACTTTAATCGTGTCTTCTTCATGTCTTTTGCTAGCCAGTGTATTGATTTCTTTGCAACACATGGAGACCTTTGTGACGCCTACGACAGAAACGACCATTCCACCAATAGTGACAACCTCACTTACTCATACGAGTACAGAAATACCGACAACCGAAGCTACGTCGATAACTGAGACGAATCCTGCTGAATTCCGGACAGGTGCAACAACAGAGGAAATAAGAACAACAAACACTTTAAGTTTGTCATCATTCCCTTCAGCTACATCCTTTGTATCGACGTTATATTCTACTGCAACAAGGACATACGTCAGTAATAACAGAAATAATAGCAAAGGTGGTTTCATAAACGATCTCCGGAATATCATTTTGGTATCTACCGCCGGGACACTCAGTGTGTTGATGGTAGTTGCAGCAATTCTATGCCGATATGGATGTCGAAACCAACGTATTGGAAGGTAAGAATTAACTAAAGCCACTGTCACATATTAAGGGCTAGATTCTACTATGTTTTTAAAGCGTGGCAAAACGGCAGTGTACGTTGTTAAACGTAGTGAATACATAAATTGATACAGCGTAAAACAGGGCCTATCTAGATGTTTGTTTTTGAAACAAAAACAGATGTCTCTCCCTCCCCCCCCCCCTCCCCATCCCTCACCAGAAATCTAGATGGAGTTATGGTTCTTATTCTCTGAACATCCACTAACTATTCTCTTATATTTGTACCAACTTTCGTGGTTTTAATGTTATAGAGGGGACAAGATCTCGATGCTGAAACATTACAATGGTGAATACTTATTCTGTGAAAAATGTAGGTGGATGTAAGGTTCTTTTCTCAGCAAATGATGGTATATATTGGAACCAAGTTTGGTAAAAATATCTGAAACGGTCTTTAAGTTACAGAGGAAACACCATTTCTATACTGAAAAATTATAAAGGGGCATAATTTCATTAAAAATGTAGGCGGAACTACCGATCTTTTCTGCACATCATTTGATGATGCGTTATAATTGTACAAAGGACCTGGTATGATAAGGCCCATATTTGGCCCCCAGAAAACTCATTTTTCAAAAGTCTTATTTCCATAATAAAAATGTATTCATATGAAAGTTCAAACCTTGAATGTACTAGCAAACACAAAATTAACCAGATCTTGCACAAAATATTTGTGATATTTGTACTGAACATACCCATACCCCCAGCGGATTCTGACGAAAATGACGAATTTGGTAGCCTTTGTGGCTTTCAAAATATATGAGCCCGGCCTCCAGCACATTTAATATTTTGTATACAGATAAAATTTTGATATATTTACATGCCATGAAAATATTAAATGTGCTGGAGACCGGGCTCAATGTTTATTTTTAACTTTTTGTTACCAAACTGGCAGCGTTTGGAACATTTTCCCAGCGTTCTCAACATAAAAATGCCGATATCTCCGCTCATAGACAAAATAAACATATGTTGTGGGTATTCATTTTCTTAGTTAGAATACAAGGAATAATCTGGTATACATTTCATTTTGATCTGTTGGAATTTTTTGGTTAGCGTCTCTGGACGTGCAAACTTGAGTGGGTGGGGTACCTGGAGAGGCCTTTTGCAGTGCACAGGTAATTAGCAGTGCAATCTTACTTATAAGCATTTCATCAAAAGCCTATTGTTAAGAGCGTTCAAAAGTTATTGTAAATGACTTATTTCTTTAAAGGAAAATGTATTAAACTCAAATTTTCTCGCAATTTTCCTTCATTTTATTGAAACAACGTAGGCATGTCAGAAATCATGTTATTCTGAGAATTAACAAACACGAAACATATTATTTCTGCTTGTTCCCATACGCACAAATAATAAGCAATAGAAACCATGCATTTTTAAAAGAATTTGAATTGGGGCCAAAAACGGCCCTTATCATACCAGGTCCTTTCATGAAAATATCTTTAATTAGAGCAAAATGTACTATTTTCAATGTTCAAAAGGGGTAAATCAAAAAGATCCTTCACATCTGAGTAAAGTTTCATAAAAATATCTTTTAAGGTTTTTTTGATACAGAGCATATGGATCTTGGTCTCTGCACATCGTCTAACAATGCTTTATATTTGAATATAGTTTGATAAAAAATATCTTTTACAGTTTTAGAGTTATAGAACAAACATAATTTCCATACTAAAATTTACAAAAGGGCATACTTCCATGAAAAAATGTAGATGGAGTTGCAGTTCCTGTTCCCTGCACATTGTCTGATGTTTCATATTTGTACCTAGTTTTACGAAAATAACTCATGTAGTTTCAGAGTTATGGAGCAAACACGATTTCCATTCTAAATTTTCAAAGGGACGTAATTCTGTAGAAAATTTAAGCAGAATTTCGGTTCCTTTTCTCTGCCCATAAAGTCATGATATTATATATTTGAACCCAGTTTTGCGGAAATATCCCATATAGTTTCAGAATTATGGAGTGGACACAATTTCCATACTACAATTTACAAAGGGGCATAATTCCGTAAAATGTAGGTGCAGGTACGGGTCTTGCGACGTGCACGTTGTCTGATGATGCTTTGTATTTGTACCAAGTTTCGTGAAATTATCTCAGTCGGTTACAGAGTTATTGAGCGGACAAGTTTGTGACAGACGGACAGACAGACGGACAGGGCAAAAACAATATGTCTCCGATCCCTTCGGGGGGGGGGGGGGGGGGGGGCAGGGGAGGGAGAGACATAATTACGTTTGATTAGGAATTTTGAACTTAAGCATGGCATTTTGATACGTATCGTATACCTAGTGAACCTGATTACATGTAGTAAAACAAGCTCGAAACGTACTAAAATTTAGGCGAAACGCATTTAATACGTACACAAATGTTACAAGAATAACCTAAAGGTTCTCAAAGCGTCAGTCTTACTGTCACGTATTAAGGACTAGGTTTTTCAACGTATTTAAAACGTACCAAAACGGCAATATGCGTATTAAAACGTAGTTAATAAGTATTACATACGGATATATACAGCTACATAGGTGGCCTAGCTACGATTCAACTTAAACGTTGCATTTTGAAAGACTTACTGTTTACGTAGTAAAAACGTAATGAAACATATTCTTAACGTACTAGAAGGCAGATGAAACGCGTAGTCATCCTTGACGGTCCTCTACGTACTATTATGCATTGAATATGCTTTCCTAAGTTTTTGTTTTGCGACGTTTTATTATGCGTTTTATTACGCTTTGGTATGTGTTTTCAATACCAACTAAACGTCACTTTGACTAGATAGTTCTCCCGGACACTACCCAGTAGTCTTTAGTAAAATGTACTGAATCGTAGTAGTTAGGTAAACTCTTTTCATTCCTTCTGAGAGCGTGGTACTAAGTCATTTGATAACCGGGTAATAGAGTTATTTCGGATAAGACGCAGCTGTATAAGTAGCTGTAGCGTGACGCATCGGGACGTATCGGAGAGGGAGAAATCATTATTGCAATTTTGAAACGCATCTATATAATACCGTCAAATGTTAGTTTGCAGAAGATAGATGCATTTGATTTACATACGATTATGGCTTTTAGTTTTGTTAAAGAGATTTGGTGTATGTCTGCCCAATAGTTCATTGTCCTCAGCTGCTTAATAATTGGATGATTTTGGAAATAGTGCATGTCCGTCCGTCTTTTCGTTCGACTGTCACACTTTCGTTTCCATACTCTTTGAAGTTATTGTTATTAGCCCAAATTTGGCGAACATTGATTTCCTCCCTTGACTACAATAATATCCTCCCTTGTACTCAGTTATATTGAACAGCTTCAACAGGCAATGTCCTAATGTTTTGTTTAGTATTTCTTCGGCTGGTCGTTTGCTTTATAGGGTGTAAAAGGCCTTTGGGGTAGTATTTCAGTCTATAACGAGTTGCCTGCCAGAGATAGTGGACAAGACAGACGAGAGAGAGAGAGAGAAAAAGTCAAACAGTCCTCACCCGCACCTACTGCAAGCACGGTAGACCTTGTCCTGCTTTAAGTCAGTTGACCAATGATTTCTTTTTTACCGTTTGGACTTTTGTTAAATGGACAGAGGAATGGGTTGCAAGTAATAATTGTCTCTGTAAGTTAGGTTCCAGACTAACATCTTTAGAATCTCCATAGTCCTATCAGTGGTAAATATATCTAAACATAAATCCTTTGATAAAAAAACTAGGCTAATGTACATATATTGAGTCATATAACTGGCTGAAAGTAGAGGTAACATGTTTTTAGAACAATGAAAAAAAAAGCTTCCTGGTTGCCCGTCGAGATTTTCAATATAAACGAAAGCGGGACAATGAAAGGGGACCCAAATTTTTACATTGTATTTTTACCATTTTCTTCAAGCTTGTGACAGCGAAAATATTTCCGTTTAGGAACAGCGTAAAACGACTAAACTCAAATCCCTATGCAAAGCGAATTAACCTTCACGTTTGGTGGTAAAATTTGGGTTCATGTGTATCAATTGAGTCAAATAATTTGCAAACACAAGGAGAACATGTTTTTGAAAAATAAAAAACTGCTCCACAAAATACAGTTTTCAATTTCCGGATTCACGACGAGCAATGTAGTATAAACAAAAACAGGACAACGAAAGGAGTCTCATGTTTATACATTGTATTTTCATTTATTTATTTATTTATTTTGTCGGGTGTATGATATCGAAAGTCGGTCATTTCAGTTGCCTTCTAAAATGACATTTCATATTAATTCTCACAAGTGTATTATGTGAAACTAAAAAAAACGTTATTTACAACTTCGAAACTGTAGTAAAAAGGCTTGCAGCGGTACCTCGCTATAAAATATCTAACGACAGAGCAAATGAGCCTTCAACCGCTAGTTATATTCCAATACAGAAAGAAAAAGCAATGACTATTGGGTAATTCTCAGTGCATACTACTTATTTGGATAGCCCTACTGTGCTTGCAGTAGATGCGGGTCGGTGTTGTTTGGCTATTTTGTTCTCTCGTCTATCTCTATTTTCTATCACCCTCTCTCTGGGAGAAGAAGGCTCGACATAGTCTGAAATAATGTCTCAAAGAGCCATTAAACCCAAACCAAACCAACCAATCATTTTCTGATTCCCTTTCGACAGATGCAAAAAGCGGGGCATTTAATGGGTCCCATGCCTGTCCATTGTATTTTTACCATTTAAATCATGCTTATGATATCGAAAGTGTGACCAAAATCAATTTTCAAATCCGTTCTATGTGGAACTCAAGCTTGTTTTATTTGTTTAAAGTTAGCACTGTGAACCTTACAGCGATACCTCATGATAAAATATTTCATGAATGTTTACCATGATACTGCAATGTGGCCTTTAAGCTTTAAGAGTTTCATGGTGTAGTGTAAACAAGAATTACAATGCCTTGCTTATGTGAGCCCATACGTAAAACAGAGGGTCCGCGAAACACTATGTCGCACCTGCTTTGCACCTTCACATTAAAAACTCAATTAAAGCATCATTGTGTCACACGTGTAAATTTGGTTAAAATCCATTCAGTAGTATTTGAGATATCGTTTTCATGTTTTTCGCTATTTTTAGTAGCGGTGGATGGCGGCTGTTTTGGATGGTCAGTTTGAAACATCTTGAAGGAGCTTCATGCAAGGATCATTTTGGAATAAATTTGATGCAATTTCATTCAGTGGTTCCAGAAAAATTGACGTTTTCATGTTTTTCTATTTTTAGTAACGGCGGCTGGCGGCCATCTTAGATGGTTTCGAATCACTTAATTTGACAGAACTTCATTGATGGACAATTCTGACCAAATCTGACCAAAATCCGTTCATATGTACTTGAGATATTAGAGTTTTAGCAAAATAAGGCTTGTTAACAGAAAGTACGTCACTTCATTTTTTTTTATTTTAAAGATTTACTCCCTTGATAATAAACACACAAAAAAATGTGATGACATATTTCATGCAATACCTCCGACATAATGTAACTATACATTTGAAATAGAGTTTAGATAATAATATTTGCGAAAACTGACTTTAAACAAAAAATAAGATAATTTTTTAAACTATCGCGGACCGCGCTCGAAATCGCATTATTGGACAAAAATAATTTATTCATACGTCACAATCACGTGCACAAATAAGAAAAATACCTGTACATGATCACATGACACATGAGGTCAAAATCGATACTCTTACAGGCCGTGAGGAAGTAGGTAATTTGCATTTTGATTTGAAGATTATTTTTCATTTCACATTTTTCGAAAAAAAACATGCATTTCTCCAAAGCTTGTACGGTTAATTATGAGATTATACATATTGTTAAACGAAATTTTGTTAAAATATTTGTTTCTGAAAACATGAAATAAACTAGGGAGACAATCTTAAATGAAACCCAGGCCCAACTGATGCTCCTTGCAAAATTTCAACAAAATATACCAAGTGGTTCTGGATAAAAAGTTGGTTTTATTGTTTTTGCTATTTTTAGTAACAGCAGCCATCTTTGAAACTGGATTAACCTGACTTTAACCGTGCTAAAGCCCTGCAATCTGGTCATGCAACATGTGAAATTTGAGAACCATGGACGCATTGGTTTTGGAGAAAATGTCATTTGAATGGACTTAAATGCTAGGGTCGACGTAACTGTGAACGGACGGACGGACGGGTTGACGGACGGACGGAAAACCGGACGCCTATATCGCACCTTGCTAAAGCAAGTGCAACAATTATCCCGTGACCCCTCACCCACCCAAAATAGCCACCTATCACCTCTATGGCCCCGTTATTTTGTTCAAGCTACTTCTTGTAAGAGCACACTATGAACATTATTACTTCCCTTGAATTAATAATATGTAAGTGTTGTAATGAATTAAGAAACGCATAATTTCATCAGCTTATTCTTCCTGTTAGCTGAAATTATCAATATATATATATATATATATTGTAAAACATATGAGGTATTGTAAGAAATTGATTTATAATCGGAAGGTTTCTAAAATAGTTTCTCTTTATCAATTTATTTCATATGCAAACTTAGGTAGTCAACTGTCTATGAAAGTGATTTATTTTTTGAACGGAAACTCAGAGAATTGAAACAAAAAAAAAACAAAAAAACAGTCGGGCAGCTTCGTTACAGAATTGCAACAACAACGATTCTCCTCTTCGACTTGGAAAGGGGACAGATATACAGACTCGGTACCAGGAGTGTGCACTTATGTATTTGTTCCGCTGAGCCTCCTGGGGAACATTCGTATGAGAATTCAAAAAAAAAAAATAACTAAATAAATGAGTTACTGCAAAACGGAATAAATTCCCAAAGAATAAATCAGTCAACGGCTGAAACGGTAGAAGAATCCCTTTGCAACGATACAGGTGGGCTCGAGTACCAACGGATCCACTAGCGCATCGACGACCCATTGTGCTAGCTATGACGTAATAGGAATCGTTACACCACCAGCGGCTGATTATCTATCCTCGGGATGGCTACCCAAGGTCGGATGGGGAAGAGAGGCTGTGGACCACCATGCTCACTTACACGTCAACCATCAGTACCCCCTGGGAACCTTGGAAGTTGGACCGTCGGCATGATGGGGGGTTGAGGCTCCTATGGCTCTGAAGAGGATCGCCGAAACTGCGTCATCAGCAGATCACCAAACCAATCAGCAGACAGACAGTGGTCAGGAGACAGGCCCTTTGTCTCTGACTCTTGGCCATTTTCAGGGCCTTCCGGCCGAGCACTGGTGCCTGGGACATTGTGCAATAGTCGGAATCGACTTAAAACTATAGAAGACCGTTGGCAGCTCTATGCCGTTATTCTAACTTACAACAACTTACTTAACTCACATCTTTCGTCCGGGCTTGAAGATTGGCCTGGAATTCAGGTCAGTTCTTCATCCTGATAGCCACCTCTTAGTTAGACAACTAATCTGGATTGTCCTGGGTAGCCCCCATGTGCCTATGGTGCCCAGCTAGCTTAAAAATCCTCGAATGGAAATTGAATTTAAGACAACTAATCGGTCCCTTTCCGATACGTCCTGATACGTTCAGATACGGCTACGTTTACAGATACGTATTATCCGAAAGAACTCTAATTCCAAGTAAATCGCAGTTAAACGTAACTAAACGTATTGGAAACTTACTAGAAACGTTGTTACACCTAAATGCCTATAAATCGGGCTATATAGTTTTGCCACACGTTGGGGGCGGTAAACGTAGAACAACTTAGCCCTCAAAACGTGGCAGTGACATTGGGGCTTGAAGGAATAGCGTGGCATTTAATTTTACAATCGGGTTTGTAAACTTATTCAAAATTATGGCCGACAGAAACACTGATTACACTGCACAAGTGAACTTGAAGGATAGCGTTTTTTATATTCAAGAAACAAAATAATTCATCCTTTCTATCCAACCAATTATTTATTCTTTTATTGATGACAGGCTAAAAGGTCTTGGAAATATATTCGGTGCGACGAATCTCAGAATAACTGAAGACTATCCTAATTCTTTGACAAGAGGTTTGCGGCTGACCAACAATTTCTTTAAATGGGCCGATCGTCAACGGTTTGTTCCCTTTAGTTACAGATTGTCATTGCGTCCTCAATGACTTGCACTTTTACTTAGTTTTTTTGATATATTTATTTAACTTAAATGTCTCACTGTGTTTGTGGGGCCTGTACATAGACCTAACTCTTAGTTGAAACTTGAAGCTGTATGTCGGTTAAGACTAAAGTTATAAATCTTTAACAAAGTAAGATTATTCTCCAGAAGTTATAACTCTGGTCATGTCAGTGCGGGGTTCTGGTGTTCTAGGTTAAACTATGCTCAAGTGAACGTGCCTATTTTCGCAGATGTTCGAACTATTTCGGTTTGTTGTTTGTGTTTCCTGAGCTGTCACTGTCTTATGTTGGCTGAGCTAGATTTAAATGAAGCTACCCAGGAAAGGCCACACTCACAAAAAACCCTCCACACAAGACATCGAAAAAAGAGCGAAGAAACGCAAAAGACACAGTACATCTTCGATAAAAAATCCCACCATTCAAACTCAGAGTACTGTACATAAACTCAAAAACATCAAACGCCAGCCCACAAAATAAAAATAAAATAATAAAATAAAATAAATAAATATAAAATGATAGGAAAATCAACCAAACCATACGCGTTACCTATGTGGTTTTCCTATATATCTGCATCTCTTTCTGGTGTCAGTGGTAGTTTATAAAAGTAAACAATGATTATGTCATTTGGATGTGCCACAAAGATTACAGCGCTCCCCTTGCACCTAGAAGAGTATAAGTAAAACGAAAAGCACAAACCTATGGTACACAAAGCGATCAGCCCCATCTTTCCTTTGTGGGATGATCACAATGATAGAATATAACACACTTAAAGCAGTAGTTATCATGGCACGAAACTGCGACAAAAGGCTCTGCTGACCTGTTGCTACAACTGCGTACAAAATTGGAACAGCTCCAGAACCACCGACTAAGACAATTCAGCATAGAGCTGCAGTTACGACCTTATCGGAGAGGAGTTGGGGGAGAAGGTTAACACATTACAAATATTCATCCTGAGTTTCGATGAAGTTAATATAACAGCCCGGCTTGCATAGAGGTTTAGTGGTGATCTAATTATACGTATGCACCGCCACAAACAATAAACACATTATGTTAGAATCTCTATCATAAAATGCAGATTACGAGTCGAAGCCAAAACAAAACAGATTGTTTAAGCTTAAAAGAATGACTAATTTATCCATATCTGTTCTGTTTTCAGTGGTATGAATCGTGTAAGTAACAGTGAAGAGGACAGAGATGATGAAGGTCCACGGAGCACAGGCAGAGTAAATTCGTCCACAGCAAACCCTTAAATAGACTAACAAATAATATGAGGTAAACCGTAAAGAAGAATATTTTATCTGGCCCATTGAAGACTGTTTCGTCTTCGGGAACAATGACGTCCGTCACGTTTTATGTCGCTATCCAGCAGATACACAGCGTTGAAACAACAGTGAATCAACGTTGATTCGACGTTATTGCACTCAGTCAACGATGATTCAATGTTTATTCAACATTATGTACCTAGTGGGTAATTTCATGTGTTTTCAATATATGTTCTCAAATGCTAAATGAACTCGCCCTCCAGAGCGTATCTGTTTTTTTTAAGTTTTAGGAGTCAAAAAGAATGACAAGAATATGAGTTGTGAAAAATTAGGGCGTTTATAAGAGCCTGATATTACTCTAGAGGTTGACCTCTGACCTGGATATAGCTGTGTCGGGCTTACATCGTAAAAACCCTATTTCGTCAATACTATATGTGTTAAATTAATTGGTAATTGTGTGGTCTTGAAAATTACATTTGTGCATCACAAATACATGAAATTACACTATAAGAGGATGTTTAAATTGCAATCTCAATGAGTAAAATTATCATTGTATATACTTTCTCTTTTTCAGGGGGCACGAACGTCCGTTATCTCTTTAAAACGGTCACATCACAAAGAATAATGTTATTTCATTTGTGATGTGATTCATTCTGTTTTCAATTTCTCTTTTCAGATTCTGTTTTCAATTTCTCTTTTCAGATATAAATTGAGCTATTGGCATGGAAACTTAAATTAGTTACATAGCCGCACATTGACTGTTCGATTCAACAGTCCATGGAACCCTTGGAAAAACTGCAGTGAAAAGTAAAGACTTACTTAACATTGAATATGTGCAATACCTACTTGCACGTGTTTCTAATTAACATTCCTCGTGAGGCAGATCCAATGAGCTGTGTTACGTAAAAGGAACCTTCTCTTCGTGCCTGCAGATTCCTAAGGGTCCATATATGTCGTGTGCGAACATCAGCAACTCTGAGCCTTCCATAGTTTGGTATGAGTGAAGCACTATTTTTTTCGTAAAACATTTAATTTGATCGATTGATTAAATGTTTTGGGTTTAACGGTATTTTAGTCAATATCGGGCCGTCTCCAAAAGAGAGGGAAAAAGAAGAGAAATGATAGACGAGGGAAAAATGTCCAAATAACCCCAACCCGCACCTAATGCAAGCCCTTGCCCTACTTTTGTCCAAATCAGTGAGACGTCCCGGCACTGGAAGTTACACGCAGCACCATCACAATACCCGACCACCCCCCTCGTAAAGCAGAACGAACCATAAAAAAGTGTAACAGTTCCAGCCGTGTTACGCAAAATGTGCGTAACGTATTTGTGAAATCATGTAGTCTATCTCGTTGCCTTTGATTCCGTTAATCACCAATAGAACGTAGTATTGCCAACTTTCTAAATGTACTATTTCCTGTTCAAAAGACAATATTCTATCTATTTCGTAGGCGTAATAAAGACATTGTGTATCATCCATCATTGTTTATCTGATATAACCGGAGAGCAAACAAAGCAAACAGTGACCAGGCTGTGCTGTTTATATATAGAAATTTTGTATTCAAGTAACGTTTGAAGAATGTTTAATATTGTAGATTCGGTCACACTTTCTCCGCACAGTGTCACATAGTTTTCACCTTCTAACACAGAATAGTAACCAGAACAAACCATAGCAAGTTTGTGCCTATATAATGTGGTTTGCTTTTAGAGAAATGCTAGAACAATACTAACCATTGAAGATCCTAATCAGACATGTGGATTTCATTTTATTACAATGCTGGCCATAGGATAAATATATTGCGGTAGCTTCCCAGAGCTAAATACGAGAAATCTTATATCTTGGTTGTCGGAAGGAACTAATTTGCTATCTACTGAAGGCCATTTTTAACGCTTTATTATTTTTCTTTCGCAGCGGTTTCGCGTTTGAATCCTGATGTTTTGCCCATACACCGAGCTTAAGTACATATAACTAACTGTTCGTAACTGTTAATCCTGCCTTTCACTAGCATAAACAATGTATATGTTTAAATGATATCTGTCTGTCTACGAGTATATGTACGTAGGTACGCATGTATGTATGTGTGTATGTATGTATGTATGTATGTGTGTATGTAGGTTTGTATGTATTAAGAAATGTCAACTAGCGCCTTACATTTTTGCACGCTCTATGTAAGACTGAAAGAAGGGTTGAATTTTAACGAAACACTTATCTGATTTTAACCCCTTCCCCAGAAGTATATGCTATTTGCTGTATAAGGAGGCAGTCCCAATTTTGCTATTGATTCTATGGATCTTTGTGGTGTATACCACACGGCGCATTGTGTTTTAAAGCCTTGTCCTTGTTTCTGCGTTTGTTTTAGCATTCTGATCACCTCGCTTGGGGAAAAGATAGATGGTATTTGTGCTTCTTGTGCAGTCGTTTGTTTTGCGTATGTTTTGTGTCAATTTTCCCTTGCCCTTAGTGTCCAGGGTTGGCTGCAGTTTGTGATTGTGGCATACCCTGGACCTTTCTATTACCTTTTCAGTAAATTGATTCCAAAGTATAGTCTGCATTTTAAAATTAAAATCTTAAGTAGTTTCTTCAAGAGCAGAGAAAATATTCAGAAGAAGGAACATGGGCCAGAATACGTAGTTTCGGCTAATAAAGCCTCGTCAGTGACCCTGACAACTTTCAACCATTTTAATAGCCGCTTGAAGTAGTATTTTATTAGCTGCATTTTATACTGCACTGTTAGTTCAAAAAAGTGTCGCATGAATAATACAGGACTGTAAACTGAATCTTAACCCAGATTTGAAAAGATTGTTATTTGGTTGTAACTGATTTTATTACTGTTTTGAGTGGTGTTATTGAACTGAACTGTATACTGAACTTTATAATAAAGAAACGGTTCCTGGTGTTGCTCTTTTAATATGACAATGGCTGTCGAAACAAGGAAAGGGCAAACTTAAATTACTAAAACTTGAATGAAATCGGGAAGTCGAAAGCAAAGTCCCCGACCTTGATTTTGGAAGCAGAGTCAAAGACTAGTTTAACCGACGAGAAGGCGTTAAAATAGCAAGCAGATATATGTTTAGGTGACCTTTGCGTGTCATACACCAACAGATGTCTCTTGGTCCTATTAGATCTCACTATACCAGAGGCACAACTCTGTAGCGTCAAACATTATTTCTTACCAGCCTTCTCAAGCGTCACTATTGCTTTTGGAAAAAAAAATAATTGCTTGGCTTGAATTGATTTGTGCTGACTGGTATATTGAGAGAGCTTCACATATATGCCCGCATTGAAATGGTGAAGATGGTGTGGTGATCAATTTTAAAGAGTAACTACACTTCAGGAACTGACTGAATCAGATCCCAAACCCTATCCCCAACATCAAAGGGAAAGATTGAAAAAGACATCCCAACAAACAATAAATTACAAGTGATAAGCCGAGTCAGCAGCTTTTTCCCAAATAGGTGGCAACTCAGCTATTTTTACCAAACTAAATAATTTAGACCAACAGAAGGGTTACAACAGACTAAGCAAATTTAACAACTATTTTTACCTATTTTCAATTTTTATCACAGAAGGGTTAAAATGATAACACAAAAACCAAACAGCACCGAACATAAAACAAATGCAACCGCAACGAAAATACCGCCTTGGGACGGTCAGTAATAACTACTGGGCAGGGGGGGGGGGGGGTTAAATTAACCGGTTTTACTGGGCCCAAACCTTCACCCTCATCCTCTGGTGCGGTGCACACAATTAGTTGGTAGTTCGGTTCGTATGGAGGTCCCCTAACTCATCAGAGAGTCATCACGGGCAACAATTAAAATCAAGAAAATACTGTGATGAAGCAAGGATAAGGACTCGACAGCCATAACGTGTTGAGACACCTGGAGATCCCTGGGGCGTCAGCAACACCACTGAAACACTGGAACAAAAGAAGACCACCGCTTGAACCCCGGTTGGCCAAGAAACAGATAAACATCCGGCCCAAACCAACTAATATATAGCTTTATGTAGGGACTATCATAGAGTCAGAACCCCGACCCACCGGCGTGCATTTAAAGAGGACAGCAAAGTTGTCAACCGTGATTGGGTTAACCACTAAGCATGCAGACTGTCGCATTACATCTATGTTATAGCCAATGCGTTTAAATCGCATGATAATTTTCTTAAATTGATCAGGAAATTCTGTTTTCCCTACGATTTTGCGTAATTTATATACTAAGTCACCATAAAATTCAGGTTCCGATAAGCCTTGTTGCAAAAGTGACCTTAACCCTGTATTATATTTAGAAATCAATTCAAAGTGTCTACGATAAAATTTAGAAAAAGCTTTCCGAAGTCTATGATACCGATACCCCTGCTGTAACAGCTTGGCAGTCAAGTGACTAATCTACTTATCCACAATCAAATTGTAGAGCTGATGTGTATGATCTAGACTTGTTTTGTTTGCAATACGGAGCTGATGTGGATGATGTTGACTTGATGTTTGCAATGTAGATGTTGTGTGGACAATGTGGATTCACAATGTGTAGTTTTCACATGTTACATCTACATTATCGACAAATATCCTGCCCCCTGTCCTATGCATATCACAGAATTCGAACGCACTGTACCATCTCTTCCGGTTTTTATAGCGTTGAATCGAGAGTACAAAATTCGCTTATAACCAGTAGTCGGAAATCATTATGTTTTGAGATTTTATCCGGAATCTGCTGCGTCATTCATAGTTATTCAGCTTTGAAAATGTTAAGAGGTAAGTTTAATATAATTTGCTCTTCGGCCTTTTACTTTATTACCCTGTACAATGAAAAACTCATGGCCGTCACAGAAATGTTATTCCGAACAGCATAATTTTACACGAGTTTGTATCGTGCAAAACCTAGCAATCATCCTATTATCAAAACTAACAAACTGTAGATTGATAGCGCCTTCCGTTTGTTTTAAAGATTCATATAAAACATATAAGAAAAGGCTCAAAATGGTTTTAGAATCATGCCAATGGCAATTTGAATACTGTACCATTTACTATCCACCCATACACGACATTGTACAGGGCAATGACGTAAAAGAACGAAGAGAAAATTATATTAAACTTACCTCTTTACATTTCCAAAGCTGAAAAAGCATAAATGACGCAGCAGATTCCGGGTAAAATCTCAAAACACAATTATTTCCGACCACTCGTTCGTCCGTTCGTCCGTTCGTCCGTCCGTCCGTTAATCCGTGTGATCGTGTGTCCGTCCGTTAACATTTGCGTTAAAGTTTTGCGTTAAGTTTTTATTCTTTGCTTATATTTCCAATATCCTTCGCGGGAACCGTTTGGTATGTGACTAGGTATACTTCAAGGTTCATGCAGAAAAGCGAATGTTTGTACTCTCGATTCGACGCTATGAAAACCGGAAGAGATAGTACAGTGCGTTCGGATACTGTGCATATGTCTGACAAGCTTTACACTGACAGAATATGACTCAATGCCTCACTGATACAATAATACGTACTAGCAGAAAAAAATTAAATTATAATGTTATATTTAGAACAATTTTATTTCTCCCGCTTACCAACAAGTTACGACAGATTGAGGATAAGTGCCATCTTTGTTTTATCTTTTACATAAAAATCACTTGCATTTCATGCATGTAACAACTAAAAGTAGATCGTTAGTGCAAACTTGTAAATCATATAACCATCGACAACTTCGAAACAGTTTTGTTTTGCTACACAGGCATGGCCTACAAAACAGAGGTGTGATCAGGTGCTCGCGAGAAATAAGTATTCCATGCCTATGATAATTAACCCGCCATATTCATATATTTGTGGAAGAAGTCAGTGAACATGAAAGTGCGGTAATTGAAAGCCCTACTGAGCTTTGGCTGTGTCCATCACATTGGAAAAATGGCCACATTGTAGGGCTCAACTTAACGAACAAATGACATAAAAAGGTATTAAATACGGTTGGTACAGAAAAGTTGGTCTTTCGTATTCATTACAGTTTTTAAATTCCCCATTTTTTATTTTGAATTACAAAACAAAACAGCCGGGCCGCGTAACGCAGTCGGTAGCGCGTCTGGCTCAAGAGCCGGCCACTAACTTCCCTTTGTCGTTCCGCTGATTCAAGAAGAGCAATTGTCAGTTACTGGCGAAAGTGTGTGCACTTAGTACTGAGAAATCGCTTAGATGCTCCAGAAATACTGTTGTTAGGTTAACTGACCGTACCGACATGATCATAACTGTTTACTGTGAACGTAAACCAACAAAACAACAACAAAACACCAAACAGAACGGAAAGCAAAGAGGGCAGCTATAGAGATGACCATATTGCTAGATTGTAACAGGCAAGCGGACATAAGAACACTGAATATTGAGAAACCACAACGGCAGCATCGCCATGGAACGGTCAGTTATATATTAAATGGAAACAGATAATATTGGTAAAATTACTAATTGGTCCATATAAAATGGCGAGAACACTGACAATGATCCTATTTTAACCCTGTAAATTCCGTCGTAAATGTTTAAAAATGTAACTAATGCGTAAACGCGAAATAAGATCTTCATATTCATTGATCTCAGATGATATGAGTGCCCTTAGTCCATTTCTGGAAACGAGCTTAATTTTGTATACTAACGTATTTGGATCGAGATCTAGATTTGAACAAAATGGACTACTTCCAAAGTTAAAACTACTTAATATATTCAGTTTGGCTTAAATTGCCAATACAATTGTAAGTCGTTAAAAACTCGTTAGTGGTGTAGTCACAGTATAAATGACGATATTATCACTTAGCTACTTTGTAGAATGTAACATTACATGACGCCTTAATGGTGGCAAATAATAACAAAAGAGCGCTGAAGAAAATTAGGCTTCAAGAAGAATTGTTTCAGCGTCTCCAGGACTAGAACAACGAGAATCAAGGAAATTAAATGACATATTAAGTGAAATTAATACTTATTGTATTCGTATAGAAATGTTTACCAGAGATATCGAGACAAACCACACTTAACGAAGAAATGAAAACCTGTAATACACAACGACAGATATGACGCAAACTGTCGTTAAACAAATCGTCCGCAAACTACAGAAACATGGAAGAGAAATAGATCAGAGAGCGCAGAGGAGGAAGCAAAGACTCTTTGCAAATGCAGATTCAAAAGAAGAAACGCTTTGTAGCACCATCAAATATACAGGTAATGAATTATCTATGACGACTAGCTTGTGACAATAATTGTCATTGTTACAGAACGTTTACAAACTAGAGACTCATGCGGTAATCCGAGCAAGCGTCGGCATGAGTAATTATAAAGTATAAACCAAGCTGCAAAACTTAAAACTGCAGCAAATGAATTAAGAAATGGACATAAATGCAAGATACATAATTCAATGTAAAGGGAAATTATCTTGAGCTGCTACAATGAAGTTCTACATCCCGTCCTTACCTTTTTGTTGTTGAGTTGTTTGACTTTTGTTTATTCTAGCGAGCTATTGTTTTAATGCTAAATGATACTGGTAGTAAAATGGTAGGGTATAGAGGTTGGAAGGGTCTGGATTATGGCCGTCAGAAGGCAGACTCGTAATTTGTTCTCATTATCTTATCCGTACTGACATGAGGCTTAATGGATAAGTTTTGTATACTAAAAAGTAAGTGACATGACGTTAAAATAGACCTTACAACATGTGCGAATACCTAATACTTAGATCAGCTTGCACATTCGAGCCGTTTGACCATGTTTCATGTTGCAGAAACAGCTATATGAACCGTAAAAAGAATTTTCAGCGCAATTTTAACCTTGTGTCGGCCGAAATTTAATTCTGCTGACAGAAAAAGCCATAGTCAGTTTATTTTCTCAAGGAGGCGCCTTCGCAAAAGCGACCATACCTTATCATATGAACAGCATCCTAAAATAAGTATATCCTCTTCTTTGCTGTTAGCGTTGACTTACAGACTAAGAACAGTGACAGGGGCCACCAGACTCTGGAGATGCTCAGAAAAGTTATGTTTATGCCTACGCCAACGTCTTTAAAATCGTTGTAAATACCCGGTTTTCACACCATTGACCAATTTTATCAGTTCGCCTTTGTTAAAGTATGCATGCATGTTTTGCAAATATGATTTCGCTTGTGTTTTGCACGTCGGCCTTAGTTAGCTTGGCTTTTATTTAGTAACATTTACATGTTGTTTTTTAACAAGTCCTTTGTCAGGTTTTCGCATGTTGTTAGTAAGCATATGTACAGTCATATGCAAATAATCATGCTCATATTTCCAGCGCAGTCTGATCAGATTATGCATTGTTAGCATTCCATGTTTCGCCCTTTTTGAGTTTGCATGTGCGCAGACTGATATAAACGTAAACTGTTTACGCAGGAATTAAATTTTTGAAGTTTATCGTGACATGAATCGTTATTAAATATATATCGAGCTTCAATTTGATTTTTTCAATGATTCTTGTATTCTCTATTATTTGCCTTCTGTGATCTATAAACTTCAAAAGAGCAATACATTAGGTGGAAATAACCATTACAAATAATAGGCTAAGAGAATCCGACCTAGCATGTTCAGTCGAAAAAGTGAGTCGTATACAAATAACAAGTGCCTTACAGCTTGTTCAAACAATGAAAATTCGCTTTCCTGCAGTCTGATCTTGATAGAATAAATTCTGAACGAAGATTCTCTGTAACCAATGAACACATTACGGACGAGAAAATAGAAGATTCGGTGTGATTTAAGTTGTGTCTGTATTGTAATGTTGCAACAGGATCCGCATAGCCAGATAAACTCTATTTTAAAACTGACTCAAAATCACCGCAATGGTATACTAAGATCTGGCAAACTAATCAATGTTCTTTTAAAAGCTGGCCTGCATAGATAACCAAACAGACAATTAAGTCGTTGTTTTCTGCTGGCAAACTCTGAAGGCTCCTTAACTCAAATACAGTATTTACCTCCATGTTATTTATGTAAATACTTCAGACGTCTACGAGTCTATGTAAATATACATTAGTATTTATTACAAATTCAGTACAAATCAGTTTTAACTGTTTTTATCGACACACAGATTCCCACTTTCTGAGCAAATGAACCGATATATTCTATCCTAATGATTACACAACAAAATATTGCATTCTCCACTTTCCTTCTGTCTGCCTCTTCTTTGTTGTTTATTTTTCTTCTTTCTCTGTGTCCTGAATTATCGTAACGGCTAAGGCAGAAGGATTTGAGAAAAACCAAACCACCCCATTCCCGCTTCTTAACCATAGTCAGAAATCTGTTATATTCTGAAATGACTTTGTAACTGTCAAGGTCCACATAACACAGTAAGATGGATATGACATGGTAGCGTTTAAGTTTTACTTTCTATCTAGGTGATATCTTTTATCTCTTAAAATTTGATTAAATTTCGCAAGGGCTGTGGCTTCTTGTGCAATCGTTGAAAGGTTTTCACAATAAGGACCCCGCAACTGCTCCAAATTATTTGAAAATTTTTACGGTTGCAAACTTTGTTATTTTCGTTGGGATCTCTTATGCCGCCATTGGCGCTGATCGTCGACAGTTTGATATTTACAGCAGGTTCAAGGTTCAGGTTATTTATTTCACATAAATAGTAACATGTTTTTGTCCTGTTACAAACAGCTAATTACAGAATGAGAAGAGCATGGCAAAACTGAATAAACAAAAAAGCAATCACATAAATACGATACTACATGTAACATATATGAAGGTATGAAACTACAAAATTTATAAATTTACAAAATGACGGACAATACTGCTTTTATCAAGCACATTCAAGCACAAGCACATAAGTGGCCAAATTATATTCAGCACTTTTCTTTATTTTATATCTCATGCTGGCTTTATCGAGACTTTCCACTAGGGTTCCTTATCCTTGTTTCTTCTCCGCATACGTATCATTGTCATCGTGAAATTGCATTTTGGTATTGACATACGTATATGCTTACCTTTCCATTATTTTCGCCAAGAACACCAGACTTCATCCATACGGGAACACGTCCAAAAGGGCGGTGACAAGAGACAAAGAGCGCAACTCCTGACGTTAGCGAAATGAAAACATTGTATGTCTTGGCGTTATTTTAGCCGTAATATATTCCCTTTTAATTATTTTAATGAATTAGATAGTATCCTCTCTTCGATTTTGAGGGTGGGGTGTTATATCTGATTGTAACCGTTCTGATCATTGGCTATATCTTTATTTTTAATGAGCACATAATTATACAGAGACAACCTTGCATAACTACACATGAACATACTCAAATGATCAGTCCTGTTTGTTTGATGTGTTCTTGTTTCCTTCAAAATTTATTGTAGCTTCATCTCAGTCCTCCAGTGACCTTGAAAATGAGGTCAAGGTCATCAAATCTAATCAGCTTTTAAACATGTCCCAATGATGTATCCATGCAAGTTTGGTGAAATTCCATCCATTGATTCAGGAGATATAGTGGGTACAAGAAATTCTTATCTAAGTCCTTTAGTCACCTTAAAAAATTTGGTCAAGGTCATCAAAATCTAATTAGCTCTTAAGCTAGCTAGTAACAGTGTTGTATCCAAGCAAGTTTGGTGAAATTCCATCCACTGGCTCATTAGATATTGTGGTAATAGGAAATTGTCATCTCAGTCCTCCAGTAACTTTGAAAATGAGATCAAGGTCATCAAAATCTAATCAGCTTTTAAACATGTCCTTATGATGTATCCATGCAAGTTTGGTGAAATTCCATTCATTGGTTCAGGAGATTTAGTGGTACAAGAAATTGTCATCTAAGTCCTTCAGTGACCTTGAAAATGAGGTCAAGGTTGACCTTGAAAATGAGGTCAAGGTCATCAAAATCTAATTATCTCTTAAACTTGCCCCATAGATGTATCCGTGCAAGTTTGATAAAATTCTATCCATTGGTTCAGGAGATATAGTGGGTACAAGAAATTCTCATCTAAGTCCTCCAATGACCTTGAGCTCTTAAAATAATGAATCCATGCAAATTTAGTGAAATTCCATCCATTGGTTTGGGAGATAACATGAGTGCATGAAATTGTCAGCTAACTCCTGCAGTGACCTTGAAAATGGGGTCAAGGTCACCAAAACCTAATCAGCTCTTAAACTTGTCGTTATGACGTATCAATGAAAGTTGGGTGAAATTTCATCCATTTGTTCAAGAGATATCACGCACGCAAAGTGGGTACATGAGATTGTCATTTACGTCATCCAGTGACCTTGAAAATTAGGTCAAGGTCACCAAAATCTAATCATCTCTTAAACTTGTCCTAATGATGTATCCATGGAAGTTTGGTGAAATTCCATCCATTGGTTCAACAGATATTGTGCACGCAAGAAACTGTCACGCCGACGCTGACACCGAAGCTGACGCCGACGCCAGGGATCCGCACTGAAAACAATATGTCCCCCCTCAGCTTTGGTGGGGGGACATAATTCCGGTTAGCTTTACGTATGACAATTCGAAAACTGTTTCAAGTCCTTTCTGACAATTCCAGTTAGGTTTTAATTTCTTTTGAACACTTTTTATTATTGGACCTTTAATTTGTCGAACTATTTTACATTGTTGTACGTGTTTCTCTCCTCTGTTTCTTTCGGTGTCCGAGAAGATTTGCAGTTTGTGATTGTGGCCTGGATTGTGTATCATTATTTATATGTTAGTGACTGTACGGATCTCGAATACTTTAGCTTACCGTCTTTCTTTTTTCTTTGAAATTTCTTTTTTATGTCATCACATTCAACTTTGAAATTTGGATTAATCAGCTGCGCCTTAAAATAACTATGTATTGGAGTTAAACTAAATGATCACAGGCAAATATAAAATAGTGTTTATACGCTTAACTTTGACAGAAAACATTCTGTTTGCGGATGATTGTATCGACTGACACATGAAATTGTTACCGATTAAGGACAGAAAATACACGATTTAAATTTAGAACAGTCAGCCCATCATTAAGAGACCAGTCAGTTTGTACAGTTGTAAAATCAAAAATTGTCACTTATATTGGGATTTTAGCAAGTACGCGAAATGCAAAGGCTAAGGCCCTATGACATAGCTTGCAGTCTTGTCAGTATCAGTGCCTTTCTCACATATCAGCGATTGATTCCATAGTATTAATAAGGATAACATTAAGGCTCTGACAAGGCTGCCCGGCGTTTTTGAACTGTTCGTGTATACTATTCAAAGTACCTTCGGGCGGAAAAATATCTCATACTGATTGCACAGATATGAAAAAAAAAACATTTTAAATGCTATGGTATTTCTACTGTTATTGGAGAAACCGCTTTCTTTCAATTGGACTAAGTTCTCAAATGTCAGAAACAACACTGCTCTCTGTGATACTAGTTTCAGAGGCTGTCATTGCTAGTAGGTGATAAGCTTTATACGGAAGCAGACACTTTCGTACTTCATTCAGCCGAGCAGTCCGGTCATTGGCGCCAGTTTGCTCTAGAATCCACAAAATTGGCAAGCAGCAAATGCACTGATTAGACTGCATGGAAGAGACCCTGTCATCAGGTCTGGTGACGGTTGTGAATGCTTAGGATTCACTAGAAATTTATTTAGCACTGTTGTGATAATAGAACCAGTATGAATCGAAATTTAAATCGCACAGTTATGCCGTGTATGATACTAGTATTGGCATTACATAAGATACATGGACAAAATACATCTGGTGATGCTCCGCAAGGCTGTATGTATGACCTGAACAGCGAAATGTGGAGATGTGATTTTAAAACCTGGATGCCACCCTTACAAGATAAAGATTTTGGACTAGCGCCATTGTATTATTTGGAACTGTATAATATCAATGGAAATATTCCAGCAGGGGTAATGTTTATGATAGCTTCTCTAGCTCTGTTTCTGTCCTCTCACTCTTCTGCGAACGCAACCATCATAAGAACAAACTTCCTGTCAGGTGCTATGATTTCAAGTAATTTTGTTTAGAAACTCAAATCAGTTTAAGCTGAATAATTAGTTCCGAGCCGTCCGAAGGGCATACTTCTGTTGCGGTTCTTCACTGTTGCTCTTTTGTCAGCTTGTTTGCTGCCTTCTAACAATGTATCCATCGGTATAGCTGCTCATGCTGCTTCATGTTATGCTTTGTAGTAAGTGAATTAAAATGTCAAAGACAGATGTGTTGTGTGTTTCGTGTGGCTTATTCATGGTAATGTCATTTTGATACTTTCTTTGGTCTGTTTTGTGGCTGGCAGTTGTTTTGTGGACGGACCGTCGCAGAAGCTACATCGACCTAAAGATTTCTAGTTAAAATGATAAGATCTTCACATCCATTGACCTGAAAGGATATTGGTATTTTATGTCCCTTCTTGATTAATTTTTCTGACCTTACGCATTTGTGTTGAAATCTAGAATGGAAAAAAATGGACCGTCGATGTTATAGTCACTGTATAAATGCAACGCTTTCTCCTATCTACTGTGTTGAATGTAATTAGAGGCTATTGCATGTTTAGTGTCGCGTTGCCAAGCTTATCGGCCCGAATAGCTCAATATTGGCTCGGGCGGATATACTGGCAATGCGACACTAGACATGTCGTGACTGTTTTATCACAAGTACTCTGCACTTTGCCCTAAATTGTTATATGTGACAGTGCCTGCGATTGTGAGCCTTGTGGAGGTGCGACGTTGACGTCACGAAACAAGAAATGAAAGTGACGTCATAAAATTTGCATGTTAAGTTAATTGGATTTCCAGTCGGTTTGCACTCTTCCTCATCAAAAAAATCCCGTAGTACAAGCCATTTACAGTTTTCAATTTGCGATCCGCCATCTTGCTTTTCAATGAGCGAACGAATGCACAAGCGGGCCGATATAAGTGCACAAGCGGGTCAATACGGCTCTGCGCGAGTGGGCTTTAATAATAATGATAATAGTCTTTATTTACAGAGGGTAACACATCTAGTTACAAACTAATCTGCGCTTAGGCCCTCTTCTACGCTATAAACATGGTATGGTACAAACAGCATATTTGACAAAAATCAAAGTGATCCCTGAATAAATATACATTGCCATCCAGAGAACCTCCCTCTTCAACTGTGTGAGCCCCACCTGCCACCGTACCAGCCATGCTAAGCACAGAACAACCCCGTCACCATGCGCAACACACCTCGAAAGGAAAGTTGGGTGCCATAGTTATGTAATCTATGACTGAAATGCCATAATATAAAAACTTGTAAGGACACACACACACACACACACACACACACTGGTAAAGAAACTTGCACAAATAAAAAGTAAAATATCCACTCAAAAAGCATCCAAGTTGTTGCCAACTATACAAATGGCAGTATACACAAATGGCAGTATAATTCTATCTGTTCTACATTGTCTCTGTATGTAGACGATGCAGAGCAAGAAGTATTAAAAGTACAAAACACAAAGTTCTGTTTGCAAATTCATCATCATATGTAGAGCCAACTTAAATATTATACATATTGACACGATAAACGAATATAAGATACAGTCAAAGCGGTTACTTATTGGCCTTGCATCCATTTGATAAAATTGCAATGATATGAATTAACAGTACTTGAGGATTTTAAGCTCTCTGGTAGGCTGTTCGAAATAATAGATCCTGAATATGCAAAACCATTCTTAAATATTTCTGTATTTGGCCTACAGGGGGATAAAATTAAAATTATGTGATGTTTAGGATAAAATTAATGCTGTTCCCTTATGAAACATTTTATATATGTATTTTGTCATTGCTAAGTTGGCAGTGTTATACATAAATTTTGCTTTCCTCAGATATAGTATTTCCAACACAATTAGTATTTTTACTTTTTGCATGCCCTCAGAAATAATTTCTACATTAAAGTTCATAATTATTTTATGTGCACGTTTCTGGAGACGAAAATTTCTGTCCAGATTAAACTTAGTGGTGCCGCCCCAAACAATGTTACAATAATCAATGTGGTGTTGAATGTATGTTTTAAAGAAAATAGTTCTATGCTCAGTAGACAAAAATTCTTTGATAGTTGACAGTAGCCATAAATTTGCTGATATGTTTTTTATGCACATTTTATCAATAAGGATACATTAAGTGAGATTATTGTCAACGAAAATGGCAAGTATTTCATCACTGGTAATTGTATTTTAATCATCATTGTTGTAATGCAAAACTACATTTGAGCCGCGACACGAGAAAACCAACAAAGTGGTTGTGCGCCCTGCGGATACTCGGATCAGCCTGGGCATCCACCCATTTTAATAAGACTCTTTGCTAAGCGCTTAAAGGGCAGCTAAGGGTCTAAGATACCTCCATGCAGACAGAGAAGACTCTAATCAGACTGGACGAATGCCCAGGCTGATCTGAGTCTGCGCTAGGCGCACAACCACTGTGTAGGTTTTGTCGTGTCGCGGCTCGTTTGCAGAATTGAGACTTGATCTGTTTTAATAGGTGGTAATCAGCATGACTTTTGTCCTTGAGGTATTCAAAAACAGTAATATAGGAAACGGTATCGCGAGCCAGATAGGACTGGGTATCCAAGAGATTGGCTACTTTATTCAGAAATACATGTCATAGAGAACATACTCGTATCCGAGCAGTTCTAACAATTTTCTGTTTTCTCCAAAACAAGCACGTTTTCTTTCAGTTTGCCGTGTATTGTGTACCTAATAACTCAGGTTCTGACGCACACGTCATTAATTTATTTATAGAAACGCACCTCAGGGAGCCATCATTATTTGATATGCTATCACGCATAGGCGACGTCACGTCCAGAAGCAGTTCTCGTCATGTTGCATTGGAGCTCGATTTTACAATAATTATGAAACCCATTCTGCTGTTGTTGTTTAAAAATGTATTTCGACATCTTTTTCATGTAACAAAGTCAGTTTCAAGCGATCATTAGGCTATACAAATTTGCTTCTCATACAGCCCCTTCATTACGCCTACCGCATCCAACATTGTTAGCCTTGGCAAAAAATAAAGTTTTCCGATATTTTTTTTCTTGTATTTTTTAAGCAACTACGCTTTTATCCTTACACCATATATAAAACTTCAACCCTATCATACCTTGCCGTGGCCTCGACCACGCCTGAGTTGTAACCTAAGGAAGCCAGCATGGACGGTATTGATAGGATTTTTTACAAGGGTGGAGTCTGCACACTCTCCATAAAGCTGATTCGAGCTTCGGACAGAGATCTCGGTTTCCTGCTTCATAACTCTAACAAACGAAAACTCTACTTTGTGTTGGTGTGTTGTGGTGTGTGTGTGTGTGTGTGGGGGGGGGGGGTGTTGTGTGTGTGTGTGGGGGGGGGGAGGGTTTCTTCTATGTTAGGATGATATGGGTATGTACCGGCCACGTACTATGGCCGCTTAAGTAAGATCCGAGTTTTTGGGTGCGGTCCGCTTCCAAAGATCTTTTATTTCATGAAATACGTTTCTGTGACGATTTGGTTTACAAAGCATCCTTCTGTCATTTTGAACGGGACCACTCCAAAAGTCTCCTATTTTCAGTAAGAGGCTAATCCCTTAGGCCACCCCATTTGCACATTTTTAAATCATCGGCGGCACATACAATGCAGCGTCACACTGAAAGGGACCATACCCATGTGTGTACAGAAAGTACACAAAAATCCGTGCACAGACTGAGTGAGTCGAGTTTTCGCTTCACGCCAAACAGAGTCTCCCGTGGGAGAGTGGAACAGGCGGAACAGGACATTGTATGTCCAAGGACCTGATCACAGGCTACGGATGTACAGGCCGAACTGGGTTTTTTCATGTTGTACATGTATTTAAGCTTAAGGTATCTTGTTACACAGTCTCACGCATACAAATGAGTCTTATAAGTGGAACTGTTTTATTTCAAACTGTGTTCATCCATTTCACAAAATCATTTAATGTTGCAGGATGTTGCCACCAAACGTTTTCCACAGCCATCTGCCTTCAATTTCCTCACTGGCAAAGCCAGCCTCATTTTCAGCAACTAGAATAATCTCAAAATATTACCAGTCCAACTGTATGAATATACATACCTGTGACTAGATCCGTAGGCTCTAAAATCCGTAGACAAACAGCTGGAAAATCCCGTTTAGAATTTTGGGAATGGTACCAAAATGTACGTTAACAAGCCATCTCAAATAAGATATTTAATGACTCATGCACATGCAGGCATATGCACACAAACAAGTTCTCGTAGTTTTCTTTTATGTATAATTCTTGTAGCAGTTAAGCTTCTACGTCATATATGGACAATGCTGGTGATATTTAAGCAACATGACTGTAAATTTAAGCGGATTGCTAGGATAGGCTACGTGTCGAAAGCTGTTCTTGCAGTTAGACCAAATAAAAACATTCCGTAGACTTTACGGTAAATTAACTGGCAACCAGCTGCCAGTCCATTTCCTGTCATTTGTACGGTCGCCCGTAAATTGTAGGAATCATTAAGCAAAGTAGGATAGAATAGAACAAGTGTTATGGCCATATAACCCTTTAACACTATGAAGGTATTTTCGAGTACGGCCAGTTAATAGAACACTACCATATCGTGATTTCAAACAATGATATACAGGCAAACGCACGTAAAATTACGGGAAATGGACTGGCAGCTGGTTGCCAGTTATTCTACCGTAAAATCTACGGATTTTTTACAGTGTAGTTAGCCTGAGCAAAATACAATTATTTTGTGTGTTTCACATTCTGCACAATCATTCAACGATCGTACTGCTGATGTCCAAATCTCAGCGAAAATGTGACGTAAAGGTGTAAATCATTTTAAAAAAATGTTTGTGCGCGGCAATTTGCAAACTCATATAACGAGGCCGAACTGCTTCGTTTCTTGATGAAGACGGTGCCTATGCCTCTCCTTTCCTGGGTCGAAAAACATACCCACTTAGTGCTGGGTTGACCCGTCACTAGCTGGCCTATTAGATATCCAGTTACCTTCAGCACCAAAGCCGAGCGCTTTTAACCGCTCGGCCACAAAGAAAGTAATCTTGACAAACAATATAGACCCAGACTAAACGCTGCAGAAGAGGGACGATCAGGTGTTGCAAATCGGCAGCGTGTGGTCAGGGCCTCCACCATCTGCTTTAAACACACAATGTTTGTCCTTGCGTGTGGCATGTGCCCCTCCCCACCACCCCCGCCTCTTCCATACACACTTGATTTGATATTGTACCATTTAGGAATTTAACTTTTTTCTGTTATTCCGGGTAGACCATATTCTCTCTCTCTCCCCCCCCCCCTCACCCACCCCCACCAACACACACACAGACACAACCATATTCCCGTAACATCAATAGCACTGGTAGCTCAGTGGGTTAAGCGCTGGACTGCTGATCTACCGATCCTTAGTGCGATTCCCGAAGGCGGAAATCTTTTCAAGCGTAACCGGGGTTCCTTGCACAATTAACCTTTCGTTATCACCCTTTCATTGTCCCGATATAACTGAAATATTGTTGGTAAGGACGTACAACTGCAAGTCATCCATCTATCCCCTAACATGAAAATAGAAAAAATATTGACTGAACTGTCGTAAAATCTAAATTCTCAGTAAGTTATGTTACGGAGCAATATGTATTGTGTCTTATGACAGGAGCCATATCAGAATGCGCATCCACAGATAATAAGAACATAAGCTGCTGCTTACAAGCGCAACAATCTCGTATATACTTAGAAAAGAGTACTGTTCTTATGTTGATCATGGTCTTAGCAAGCGGCATTTTTATACCTAACACAGTTCAGAGTTTACGGTGGATAAACAGAAAAAAGGAGAGAAGAGAAAAAGAAAAAGGAACCGAAAACACCGCCAAAGCATTTGTGTTTTAAATACAAATCAACAAACTTGTGCCCTCAAATCTTGCTATAAAACTCAAGAGCTCTAAAAAAGTAAATCTCTCTCTCTCTTCGAAGTCGGCCAAAGTCAAAATTTATTCAAAACCCCTAACGGGGGTATGTGAATTTAACATACATGTATATATATACAACAAACAAACCCTGTCGGGCTTGTACAAGATCAGGTGTCCGTAAAACCTTGCACTGAGATGAAAGAATAAAGTTTCTAACAAAAAAAATGAAACTTTGATAAAAACTTTGTTGTACAATATATCGAACAAATGTTCTGAAAATTTCATGAGTTACACTTTGGCCACTTTGAGAAAAGTAAAAAGTATGCAAAGACCAGGAACTGAAACAATCAAAATCCAAATCCAGCCCTCAAACCATAGTTGGAAACAACTAAGATTACAAATAATCAAGATACAGAGAACATATGGCCAACCGAGTGAGCAGCTTGTTCCCAAAAGGTGGCCACTCAGCAACCCAAACCGAACCAAAAATAATAATAACATACATAAGGTAAAACATCACAGAAACTCTGACACCAAAAAACAGGCAACAAAGAACCACAACAGAACTACCGCCTTGGAACGGTCAGTAATGAATTACTGGGGGGCTTAAATCGATTTTACAGGCCCAACCTCACCCTCAGTTTCTGAAGTGGTACAAAACATTTAGTTGGTTGTTCGGTTCGCATGATAACCCTCTAACTCGTCAATGAATCATCACGGTAAACACATAAATCAAATTTCAACACCATGAAGAAGCAAAGACGAGGACTCAACAGATACAACGGGCCGTCTGACAGGTGGAGATCCTTGTCCTGCCAAACAACCCCACTGGAAATCTGAAGCAAAAGAAGGTCACCAGTTGAGCCCCGGTGGACCAAGCAACAGACAAAAAGGCTCCGGTCCCAACCAACTAAGATATATAGCTTTAGGTCGGGGCCATCACAGAGTCTGACGACCGATCCCCCGGTGTGCAATTAAAGAGTGCAGCAAAGCTATCAACCGTGATTGGGTTAATCATTAAGCATGCAGACTGTCGCATAACATTTAAATTATAGCCAATACGTTTGTGACGTATTATTATTTTTCGGAATTGATCAGAAAAATCAGTCCTACCCTTAATCTTTTTGAATTTGTATACTAAGTCACCATAAAATTCTGGTTCCGATAGGCCTTGGTGTAAAAGAAATTTTAATCCGACATCAAATTTGAAACCAATTCATGGTGTCTGCGATAGAATTTAGAAAAAGCCTTTCTAAGCTTATGATACCGATAGCCCTGTTGAAGAAGTTTAGCAGTTAAACATTTATTACGAGCATTAAAGTCATCTACATGATTACACACTCTAGCAAATCTTATAAGTTGAGAAATATACACTCCAAAACTCCCTTTTGAAGCTACATATACCTCAGCCGTCACGGACACTACATTTTTTATCTATCTTTTCTTTTTTTTATGACTAACAGCGCTATAAAGCACCAAAAAGAAATTAGTTATCAAATTAAATGCTTATGACATTAAAACTATAGTAAGAGTAGATGCCAAAATAGATCTGTCTTCATTTACAGTTTGCGAGAGTTAATTGAAGATGATAGTTTCATAAAAAAATAACGAATCCCTTAAGAGTACACCAGCACCGACTGGACACGTTTCATGAGTTACCTGAGCTCTAGGTCGGGGATACCTACTCGAGCTGACCACAGTTAAACTCTTCTCAGAGTGGAGTTTCTATTATTTAATGGGTGCTTCCTCTACGCTGTGAAGAGGACTGTCGGACAGGATTGCATAAGCATTGCACTATTTAGCCAATCATTGCGAACAGGCAAATCTATACTCATGGTTCTACCCGAGGCAAGTTACTTGAGTGCGTATGCCGAATGCGCTCTATTGTTGTTGTGAGGTCACAGCTGACGAAAACAAACACAAAACTGAGCCGAAAAGTTTGCCTTGTTCACGAGGCTGCTGAAAACGATAAATGATGACTGGGTCAGGTTTGCTTTTTTAATATTCTTGTGTTTTTCCCACACTGTTGACTTACCTTCGGAATTTGTTTGCAAAATAGAAACAATTATGAACAAACCTGACCCAATTAAGAGAGGTCAGCACGTGGCTTGAACGTGCTCACGTGAATGCCCCTGACTTAAACACGCGACTTTGCGAATCCAAAATAGAAAAAACGGCATTTATATAATCACCGCTCGATTTTTTGATGCGTTTTTGCACTAGTTAGATCAAATCTATCATAAACTCAGATTTTAGGCAGTTGAAAGCTTAGGAAAATCACGCATAGAACTCGTTTGAAGCGGAATGACGAGAACTACTAGCAGACGAGAACTACTCGGATACGAGTACCACAGTAGTGGTAGTAAATATTAAAAAAAACTTGTGGCAAATGAAATATGACTTTACACACAACTATTAAATCAGGACTAGAATAACGAGAATTCAGGATATATAAAGTGTGGGTATTAATGAAATGTTAAGATTAATTCGATAGTTGTTTTAGCTGCCATCAAAATGGATACCAGCACGATAAAATTAAAGCACAGGCAAGTAATTTAACGACGTTATGAAACCATTCTGCTGAAGCTGTTGTAGACCTTTTTTTTACGAAAAATGAGCTACAACGACAAAAACGATGCAAACTTTTTATTATATAAACTATCGTCAAACACATCGACCGCACACTTCAGAGACATAAAAGAGAAAAAGTGACAGCAGTGGGTAGAGGCGAAGTAGGAAGGAAAATTTTTCAGAAACTATTTAATCCTAGATCCCACCCTTCACAAGTGGGAAAAGACGACACAAAATTATACACCGCCGAATACTTCACCAGCGGCAGCCGGCTGAAGCCCTTTTCTATATAGGTGGTCTCTGAGAGAGCCTTAGCATTACAAACTATATATCAATAACAGACAAAGCAACAAACAACACAAAAACAACCAAAAAGAACCAAACTGTAAGTATCGCCTTGGGCCAGCAATGAAATCACTGTTGAGGAAGGGTGACTTAACGGGTTTGGCTGATTCAAACATAAGAAACACCGTGAAGCCTTTGCACTGACTGAAAGCGTACAGTACAAGTCTATATAGTAGACGCATCCTTTTCCCAATATGTCGGGTAAGTTTTATAATTGTTTATTCTTGTGTTTTAAAATCATTAAGTGTAGGAAGTACCGCTAGTTCGACAAGGATAACTACAGTTCTTTGCTACTTGCCATTCTGATTTTCTGCATATTGTTATGATGTGCTTTATTTTTACATTTTACTTGACAAAATCTCTATACTACTTCGATTTTGAAAGCTGCACTGGTACCCTTTTTTCGCAAATTTGGCCACCAATTTTACATGAAACAATCGTATGTTCATTGCAAACATTTTATGGTGTATTTCGGTTAAGGATTAATTAATCTAATTAGATATCGTGTTATGTAAGGGCAGTTAGTTTCAAAGAAAACGATGAAGGGTTTAAAACTATTCTTTATCGTATGTCGCAAAACCGACTCCCAGTAGGACATCCCATACAGTCAGAAAATTTTGGGGCTACTCAGTCTTGCTTGTTGTGTGGTTTCGTCCCTTGCTTAAGGATATTTATCATGAGTGAATCTCTAGATTATTAGTTTCTCTTAACAAGGGGTTAAATAACATTTTTTTCGAATTAAATCGCTAATTTAGTCGATTTGCAGGTTACACGTGAAGTGTTCTTATTACAAGCACCAATGATTTGCAGATGAAAATATAGATTTAGAGCAAAGAAAGCAACATCTAGCCATCTCAAAGACGACCTTTATTGAAAAACATAAATAGATAAAACCCTCTTACCAAGTACTTTAAATTGAAGAAAACACATTTCACAAAAACACACCCGGAAGGTCATAACAACAGAGACAGATTTGCCCACCATACAGATTGTACTACGGGGCACATTTATTGTTCGCTCCCAGCCATGTTCTATACGCTCCCAGCCAGTAAGGAGCCCCGGTAGCTCAGTATGTTAAGCGCTGGCCTACTGATCTAGCGGACCGGGTTCGAATCTCGCTTGGGGCGAGAATCTTTCCTACCTTAAACGGGGTTCCATTGCACACAGCCTTTCATGACTACCGTCTCCTCGTCCTGATATACCTGAAATACTGTTGAATAGGACGTAAAATCTTAAGGCATCCATCCATTCTATCCCAGCCAGTGATTTTGTAATGTCCCAAGAAATACGATTCATAGTGTTTTCTGTGAGAATAAAGCCCTCCGCGGTTTTTTTGGGGAGATGGGGATGGAGAGAAGGTCATCTATTTTCAGAGAGCACTTATCCTTATTTTCAGGGAGATGTGGAGCAAGCTCTTAATTTTGAAGAGCATCGACAAATTTTTGATCTTTCAAAATGGTTTTGCTTCAGTGGGCTATGCTCCTCGCTCACAGGACCTCCTTTATGTACCAATAGTAATGACTATTGTGACTATCTTTTCTTACATTGCTTCACACACATATTTTCTTGTACAATCAAATACCTATTTTTGTATACCTCGTACGCAAGCAGACAATCAATGTCCCTCCCATTGAAACAAAAAATGAAGAATACGCAGCTAGTAAATGGGAAATAATGCTTGTCCATCTTATAAGGTCAAAAATAGAATGTTAATGTTCAAGCTTTGTCTGATCCGGACCAACCAGCTAACTTAATATTTAGAACCATTTCAAAAGCCGGAGACGAGGATTAGGGTGCAGTAAATCTAGTTTAAGCCATACCCCACACCCGCCTAGTAATTTACTACCGTTCCAAGGCAAAACGTCATATGTGGTTCCTCAATATTTCATGTTCTTATGTCCGCTTGTCTGTGATCTTGTATCAAGATGGGCACCTGTAGCTTTTCACCTTGCTTTCGGTTTTGTTTTTTATTTAAAATATAGGTAATAAAAGGCTGCTACTGCTGTTTTCAAATTAAATGGGGTAGCTAAATGACCACCTATTTGAGAAAGAGCTGTCCATTCGGCTTACCATACGTGTCTTTCGCGAACGTATGTCAGTTCTGTACTATGCACTTCTTTTCCTTTTGGTTTTTAGGTCAAGATTTGGAATTTGATTGTAATACTTCTGATGGTTGCCTAATTTGTTTCTTTGTGTGTAGAGCTTTATCAGAAGAGATTGCGAGATTGCAAGTATAAAACTAGTCAATGGTTTAAGTTGTTTACGCATTCCAAGGCAGAAATTGCTAATTCAGATCATTTTAATTGTTGTTATTACTACCGTCAATGTTTTCTATTCTGTTCTTTTATACGACATATTAGTGACACAACCCTTGTGACCACCTAATCTAAAACAGCTGTCCACTTTACTCTGCGTGTTTCTTTCAAATGTTTTTCATTATTTGTTTGCTTTGTCCTCTTGTATTGGTGCGTGTACCTGTTCAGAAGATAGAGCGAGGTTGCGCTTGTGAAATAAGTTTAAACTTGCATACGCTTACGTTACTGTGCATCCTAAGGAGGAATACTCTGAAGCAGATCCTCTGTTATTGGCTATATACATGTATATGGCTGATGCGGACGGTATTTGCTCTTACTATACTGAGTTAATACGCATGCTTATCTGATTATTCACTAAGCGCATACCTTATAATAGTTTTACCTGTGGTGCGACTGAAAAAGTTAAAAAAAGATAATATAAAAAAAACGGAAGAAAAAGTTTACCAGACGAATTAATAAAATAATTTTGTCCTCCTCAGGCATTTAGCGGACTACACGGACCACCTACAAGCAGCAGAGATACACACTTTTATTGGTACTGCTACAATGGCAATACGAGTTTGACCCGAGATATATTTACTGCAAATCTAAACTGGGTGATACAACTTAATCTTTATAACTGTTACCTTCAGAATGGCTTGCCTTCCCGGTTACTGGAAAATCTCAAGGACTTGCGGTATCTTAGAATAACTAATGGCGGGATTGAGCCTTCGGTGGCACACGACGCTCTTGCAGGACTTACAAATCTTCGCCAAATAACTATTTATGCACATATCTATGATGGCGAATTACCTCCCGGTTTCTTTGATGGATTGAAAAATCTTACTAAGATTGATCTGAGATTTGCCAAATTGAATATTATTCCTCCGAACTGGTTTGATGGACTTGCCAACTTAGAGGAAATTTATCTGTCTTATAATAATTTACAAAGAATGCCACCAGGACTTTTCGACGACCTCATTTCACTTAGGGTCATTAATCTGAATGAAAATCCCTGGAACTGTTCGTGTGAACTTATATGGTTTCTCCGCTGGTCAGATATTACAGGTAAGATCAGTATATTTCGTCCCATGCAAGTAAGAGAGCAAGGGTGTATTAGGTATAGTAGATTAATAGATAGACTAGCCCTAGTCTGATACTGAAAAGGTTTACGGTTTGTAGAAAAAGAATTAGTTTATTTGCTTCTTTTCTCTGGCTAGTCTATAAAGCTTGAGTCTGATCCTTTTCTGATACATGTATTATCATCGCCGAAGACGAGCTATAAGTATAGACTATCTGTAGGAACTGGGAAAATAAAATGGCTGACTGATATAACATCTTCGCTTAGTGGCTAGGCTTATTAATAGACTACTTAGCAACTTCTTTGCATATAAGATGCATCGCAAGTTCATACTTCTGTTTTAGGGTTATCTAAATATTTTGGAATAGTCAATATTTATACATTTACGAGTTCGGGCTTATGATTTCAAATGGTACTTTGCCCGATTAAACATCCTAAGGGTACGGGATTTACTAAGGTTGTTATGGTTTTGTTTTCATTTTTGTTAAAAAGGACGCTCTGTGTTTTCTCTTTCTCGGGAGTGTTGGGCCGATATTTCGACATTGTGTTAAGTATTGGTAATGCTTGTTTTGAAAATATGGTGATTCACCTTTTTCCTAAGGGACTTCAACTTGTTGGGGCAAATTCCTATGACACTGATGCAACATTTTTTGATTGGTGTTTATTTATGCTAACGGATTTATTTCATCTGGAGTTCGCAACAAATGGGGAGGTTTTGCTTTCGAGAGAGTACATTTTCAGTTTCAAGGCGGTGATGTTCCGCGTGCAACATCATACCATGTATATTTCTCGGTTTGTGCGTTTTGCAATAGCATCGAGTCGCATTGGCAGCTTTTGTAGATTTCAGGTGGTAATAACCACTGATTTTGAACAAAGACAAAAGTCTGCATAAAATGCTGAAAATACAACAGACCTTCCCAAAACTTAGCATTTGTCATCTCTATGTTGTTTATCTCAATTTAGAATCCCGAAATGCAGGACATGTTAATCTTAAAAAGCGTTTTTATAATGAAAGATCAAAGGTAATTTTCTGAAATCTAAAACAATAACATCGTTATTGAAAATGTGCCTAGCGCTGAAGGTACCTTATTGTATTACAAAGATCGTCCTAGCAATTATTTTTCCAAATCTTCACATCAGGAAAAAGCTGATAAATAAAGAAGTAGCCTATGTCTAAATTTGTTGGCAAAACACACAAAACACTCTTTTTACACAACATGTCACGTCATTTTATATTCTAAACTGTAGTGAACAGCAAAAATAAGACGCCTGCTAACTTCAGGATGATGTGTCATATTTTATGGTTTTATTCGGATTTTTATTGGGGTTGTTTGGCAGGACAGGGATCTCCACCTGTCAGACGGCCCGTTGTATCTGTTGAGTCCTCGTCTTTGCTTCTTCATGGTGTTGAAATTTGATTTATGTGTTTACCGTGATGATTCATTGACGAGTTAGAGGGTTATCATGCGAACCGAACAACCAACTAAATGTTTTGTACCACTTCAGAAACTGAGGGTGAGGTTGGGCCTGTAAAATCGATTTAAGTCCCCCAGTAATCCATTACTGACCGTTCCAAGGCCGTAGTTCTGTTGTGGTTCTCTGTTGCCTGTTTTTGGTGTCAGAGTTTCTGTGATGTTTTACCTTATGTATGTTATTATTATTTTTGGTTCGGTTTGGGTTGCTGAGTGGCCACCTTTTGGGAACAAGCTGCTCACTCGGTTGGCCATATGTTCTCTGTATCTTGATTATTTGTAATCTTAGTTGTCTCCAACTATGGTTTGAGGGCTGGATTTGGATTTTGATTGTTTCAGTTCCTGGTCTTTGCATACTTTTTACTTTTTTTATATTTACCACAAATAACCACCTTAATAGTTTTTTGGCTGCAAAAATATTTGATTAATCCGATGGTAGTCGAATGTTGTGATTTTTGCCTACGTTTAATCATTGCTATCCCGAATTGATATTCTAGCGGCGTGCTGGCTTGAGGACATATTCTCAACAAAGCCCCCACGGAGCCTTGCTTAAATGGGGCCTAAGGGTACAATTTCGAATATCTTGGTTTTACAGACCAGTTCAAGCAGACAGTAGTTCATTTTCAAAACAAATATGATGAGGGACTACGACTGCAAACTGTTTAAAGCCGCTCCCCCTCCCCTCCCGCCAGAGTCATTTTATGCCTGCCGTCCCAAGGCGACACTTCTATTTTGGTTATTTTTCTTCGTTGTTGTATGTGTTGTTTGTTACTTTGCCTGTTGTTGGTATCACTGACGAGGCTTTATTAGCCGAAACTACGTAGTCTGGCCCATGTTCCTACTTCTGTATGTATTCTCTGCTCTTGAAGGAACTTTTTAAGATTATAATTTACCACACTGCAGCTGGTGTTGTGCCGTGTGGAGGCCGTAAAAAGTCTCCCCGTATATCATCCATAGTGCAGATTATATTTTATTTACATCCTTTGAGATCAGAGGATAGATTCTGAAAAATCTAAAATTTGAGATCGGTGTAGACTATTATTCTAGATCATCGTCTTTTATATTATTTGGATCCTTTTGAAACTAATCAGTCTTTGAATCGACTGCCCAATAAAAATTAAGAAATAACAGTATGCTTTTTTTCTGATTTCGCCACCAGATATTCTCAGGGTCACTGACGAGGCTTTATTAGCCGAAACTACGTTGTTTGGCCCATGTTCCTACTTCTGTGTGTATTCTCTGCTCTTGAAGGAACTTTTTAAGATTTTAATTTTACCACACTGCAGCTGGTGTTGTGCCGTGTGGAGGCCGTAAAAAGTCTCCCCGTACATCATCCATAGTGCAGATATTATTTTATTTACATCCTTTGAGATCAGAGGATAGATTCTGAAAAATCTAAAATTTGAGATCGGTGTAGACTATTATTCTAGATCATCGTCTTTTATATTATTTGGATCCTTTTGAAACTAATCAGTCTTTGAATCGACTGCCCAATAAAAATTAAGAAATAACAGTATGCTTTTTTCTGATTTCGTCACCAGATATTGTCAGGGTCACTGACGAGGCTTTATTAGCCGAAACTACGTAGTCTGGCCCATGTTCCTACTTCTGTATGTATTCTCTGCTCTTGAAGGAACTTTTTAAGATTTTAATTAAAATGAGAACACAATAAATTAAACAGCACTAAACGACCAAATAGAAAATAGGTAAAAATAGTCGTTTAGTGTTTTTCGTCTAATTCATTCTTATTATCCAAATTAATGCTTTCGTTGTTTTGTTGTGTAGACGGTAATTGAAAAACAAAGTGGCTAATGAACCAAGGCAGAACTAAGGGAGATGGTTAGTCGACTGCAAAACGAATTACAGCCCCACATTTATTTCATTGCGGTCCGTCCCAAGGCAGCACTTTTATTTTGGTTCTTTTTGGTTGTTTTATGTGTTCTTTGTTGCTATGTCTGTTATGGATATATTGTTTGTGATGCTCAGGCTGGCCCGTGACCACCTACATGGGAAATGGTTGTTCACCTTGATGTCGCTAATGATGTCTTTGGTGGTGCCTAATTTTGTGCTGTTTTATCCTACATGGTGTCTTGAATGGGGTCTGGGATTGGAATGTGTCTGTTTCTAATAATTTTCCTACTCACCCTTACAATATTGATGTGGAAGAAAAGCATCCATTATGAAGCAGTCAATGTCGGATAGGTAAAACTCACACTCTAGGTCGGAAGGTAAACGCGGGACTCGGCAATCCTCGTCCCAGGTTGAAACTCCGACCCTCGGGTGAGGTTTCCCTATCCTACATTGACACTCATAATGGATTCGTATATTGATATCCAAGAAATGATTAAAATCTTAAAAAGTTCCTTCAAGAGCAGAGAATACATACAGAAGTAGGAACATGGGCCAGACTACGTAGTTTCGGCTAATAAAGCCTCGTCAGTGACCCTGACAATATCTGGTCACGAAACCAGAAAAAGGCATACTGTAATTTCTTAATTTTAATTGGACAGTCGATTCAAAGACTGATTACTTTCAAAAGGATCCAAATACTATAAACGACGATGATCTAGAATAACAGTCTAAATCGATCTCAAATTTTAGATTTCTAAGAATCTATCCTCTGATCTCAAAGGATGTAAACAAAATATAATCTGCACTATGGATGATGTACGGGGAGACGTTTTACGGCCGCCACACGGCACAACACCAGCTGCAGTGAGGTAAAATTAAAATCTTAAAAAGTTCCTTCAAGAGCAGAGAATACATACATATGAGCCTTTAACAAAAGAAGTTGAGTGAAAGACGACTGGTGCCACGGCAAGTCAGTCAGTCTTGTTTCTGTGATCAAGCACTTGCATATGAGACGCGACGCGACAAAACCAACAATATGGTTGTGCGCCCAGCGCAGACTCAGATCAGCCTGGGCATCCGCCCAGTCTGATCAGAGTCTTCGCTGTACGCATGAAGGTAGCTTACACCCTTAGCTACCCATTAACACTTTTGGAAAGACTCTGAGTAGACTGTGTGGATGCCCAGGCTGATCTGAGACTGTACTGGGCGCACAACCACATTGTTTGTTTTCTCGTGTCGCGGCTCATATCATTTTCATTAGTATTTTCTAATTCACTGGTAAGAAGTGCTCTAGATATTTTAGTAATGCTACAACTAGTGTAATTTCCACTATGGCCCAATTGTCTTTCTATCAATAAATGATTAGGCTTCAGAAGCCGAAAATAGCTAGCCTCACCCATGACCTAAATTCAAAACTGCAGTTTCTTGAATATGTACATGGCTTTTAGTCGTCACTTTTTTTATAAACCCATTACAATATGTCGGATTTTTTACAGCGCTTCGGCGTAATTTTGTAATTCATATTGACTGTATCATTTTATATGTATTATTTGCTGCACAGTCTTACATAAGTTATAATAGAAGTCGGTGCAACAAAGTATTTTATATGGCATATGTTATATTATGCAGTTGGAGCCGTTTGCCAGAGCCCGCCAGTGATTAGAGACGTAAGTTTTGAAGATGCGTTCGGTTTGTTAGAATGCATATTAACCACCGACACGAGTCTAACGACGTCATTGCCCTCTGGAGCTGAGGTAAGATTAATTAACCCTGACAATAACTATATATCATCATTCGTCACGCTAGAGTGGCAAAACTTAAGATAACCCTATAGCTTCCAATCTTTTCTATCAGAAACATGAATAAAATAATAAAAAAGCTACATTCGGAACTGGACGAGGAATTCGGTAAAGAAATCTCGTCGACTGACCTAAGTGGGATTCAAACCAGCGATCCCATTACAATAAAGTAAATAGCTTAACGCTCGACTAAAGGTTCGGACCAGATAGACTGGTCAATTTGGCTCTACCCTACATAAATGCATTGAACTATGTCTGCAGCTGCTCTTCCTCGACAAATATGCAACTGACAAATATGTCAGTATGACTCGGAATAAAACGTTTGCGGTTTAACGACACTTGAGGAATTAGATACACAAAAAGCTGAATTCATATTTTCTTTTGATAACTCGAAAACTTACACATGATAACCTGAATGTTTCATCGGCATAATATTTGGATTGGGTAAATCATAACTTCAATATATCAATAGTATATAAAACGTCAATGAAGGAATCATTTTATATTGAAGGAATTTCACATTTCTTTTATAAGCATATTCTAAGGCAAACTATGATGATACGGTTGGTGTGCAAACAAAGAGGCGTATAAGAGGAGATTATTGATTTTTTATTTCGGAAAGATCACTCATCTCTCTTTTTTCGGCTTTAACCGTATAACCTTACTATTCATCTACATTTTAAAGGTAGGTTCCTGGACTAGCGATAACAATTATGTTCACAAATAATTTCGTCTTTTTCTGAGTAGTATTGAATTTTCTTATTTTTCTGAATTTGTTGCTACTGAGAAAATCGTCAGATGTTAAAGAAAAAAAATGTTTTCCCTTTTAGTTTATTTTCTTTCGTTGGAATTACAGTTCTAAAAATAACTATGTTTATTATGTCCAAAAGTGCGTAATTTCTGATGCCATTCTCCAAAGGTCAATTTTCTCTTGCTATGAACTCTTCTAGAGGTCCTGGCATGGCAGATGGGTTAAAACTATCCCAAAATGCAATGCAGCATGACGTCGGCGCGTTATCTATTTTTGGCGCGAACTAAAATAGCGCTAACTGGTGTGCGAAGCAGAGTTAGGAAATCCCTTGCAAAACAACTTTTCTAATATTTTTTTGATTTACACTTTGTAGTGAAACTTATTCATTCCCTTTTTATACGTGCTTTCCAACAACTTGGATGATAGATCATCAAAATTATGATGCATTCCAAAGTACAGGAACCTACCTTTAAATATTTCATTGGTCAATATAAATATACCGTAGATTTTGGTGTAATTAGTTTACTTTCGCTCTCTCTTTCTACCTTTAGTTTCATTTGACTGTTGACATATAACCTGTGTTGTGATGAATCTAGATATTTTTCGGTAAAACTAGATAAATCGCTTTTTGCCTAAGGACATTTTGCCTGTTCTGTCGCTCATGTAGAATATGAAACCAACAAAATAATTTGACACAGATTTTGAAGACGAATAATAAGTAATTGTTGCTGGCTTAGTTGTTGATGTTGTGTTGAAACTGCGACACTTTTAAGGTTATGTGTGGGGCAGTCAGCCAACCAATCCTCGCGTTATCTATTTTTGGCGCGAACTAAAATAGCGCTAACTGGTGTGCGAAGCAGAGTTAGGAAATCCCTTGCAAAACAACTTTTCTAATATTTTTTTGATTTACACTTTGTAGTGAAACTTATTCATTCCCTTTTTATACGTGCTTTCCAACAACTTGGATGATAGATCATCAAAATTATGATGCATTCCAAAGTACAGGAACCTACCTTTAAATATTTCATTGGTCAATATAAATATACCGTAGATTTTGGTGTAATTAGTTTACTTTCGCTCTCTCTTTCTACCTTTAGTTTCATTTGACTGTTGACATATAACCTGTGTTGTGATGAATCTAGATATTTTTCGGTAAAACTAGATAAATCGCTTTTTGCCTAAGGACATTTTGCCTGTTCTGTCGCTCATGTAGAATATGAAACCAACAAAATAATTTGACACAGATTTTGAAGACGAATAATAAGTAATTGTTGCTGGCTTAGTTGTTGATGTTGTGTTGAAACTGCGACACTTTTAAGGTTATGTGTGGGGCAGTCAGCCAACCAATCCTCATTGTTATGTGCAACACAGATGACCCGAAAGAAAATTCAAAAGTATTTCCGAAATCGAAACCCCAACATAAACAACAAATATGCATATCAACATGCACACCCGTACAGTCTGATCAGCACATTTAATATCTTACATGTACTTGACTTATACACACTTCTATTCAATCCAAGCCAATTATCTGTTTTTTAAAGATATTTCTTGTTTGGAATAATGTCACTGTAATAGAAATAGCCACGGCTCATATAGGCATCTGAGTGACGCTGCATAGGTACAGAACGAAGTCCGTTGACCCCAACTGTTTAACTATAGTTTTCATATATGTTATAATATAACTGAGTGAAGTTTCGACAACACAATAATGGAAGTTCGTTTACGGATTGATTTCCCGTTATGGGATTCCAGATGAAGACAAATCCTCTAAATGGCGATATACGCAAGTTAATCTAGAAGGCAATGAAAGTTATTAATCCAATCATCAAGAGCTGTCAATGACAATGGGATTTTACATTATGTACACATATATGCATCCATACAACACATACATGTATGTTGTTGCCTTCAGTGGGACCACCTCAGTGAGACACCGATAACATGAGGCTACAAGAAATGTTTTACAGAGGTTTAACGTATTGTATTTTGTTGATTTTAAAACGGATTTTTCCCTTCCAAAACAATCCTAAATTTAGACCCGTCTCACATGACAAGGCACGAGCCGGACGTGTAATTTACACCAAAATCCTCGAAATTATATATGGTATAACTATAATCGGATTAGCGTACAAAACGAAAACAAAGCATACAATTGTCAAGTTGTCAAGGAAGTCAAGTTCCGAACAAACATCTTTTACCTCTTTCCTTCATTGAAGTGCATTTACGAGGGTCATCCAAGAAGTTTTGCAAACGCCGTCATAGCCGAATTATTTTTTGAGCTAGGGTCATCAAATTATACCATAAAAAGCTGATGTATAATATAGATACATTCTAAGAATCGTAGATATAACATACTTTTCGCAGAAACTTGATGGTTTTGAAAGCAAGCGTGTAAGCGATACCGGCGGTGAAACTGCACAAACATGACGCCTTTTACAAAAGGGGAGGGGAAGAAATTGCCCACGTTTATGTTTAAAATTCTCTCATATTACAAGAATTCATGTTCTGAAATAAGTCACTTATATTCAAAAACTCAAATAAGAGACAGTTATCATTTCACATTATCAAACAAATGTGGTCGATGGTCAACAAAAGAATATTACAGAGTTTTAGCAAATTTCTGGGTTTGAATGTTTATCTCTGGTTTTTGAAGGCTACAAATGACTTTAAACAAGGCTCGCAGCTTATACGTGGGGTGATCATTTAAGAAAGGAAATATCTTTGTAGATTGATTAGTAAAATACAAAAATAAGTGTCCTTCATGTAACACCAAAGAGTGTTTTTGAGCTTTATAATCCATGTTTGAAATTGAAATTTCAACGTATTACCATAGCAATATATGCCGTTACGTTCATGCCAGGTACCGCGTGTGAATTTCGCAGACGTCATTTTGGTAAGGAGGTGCTTGTTTTATGCTTATTATGCACAATATGTAAAGAGAAATTGAAAATTAAGGAGCACTTTCCGTTTAAGTTAGGCGTTTGCTTTAAAAACACACAAATCATGATTGTTAATAAAAATGTTCTTAAATATTGTATAAATTTAAGCTAAATTAGGGTTTAAAATAATTTAATTTTAGTAGGGTTGACATTTTATTCTGTAGTTTCCAGTATTATGCATAAGTTAATTGATCGGTTATCAAGTACATGATAATTTTGGTTCTTTCTGCTATACAATTCTGCCACGACTCTGCTAGTTAAAGTGCAATGACGTCACAATTCTGGTCCCTCCAGCTTAAAATAAACGAAAAACGTCAAATTTTGCTCCATCAAAAGTCTAACACGGTCTGTATTTATGCCAAGTTTGAGAGGAACTAATGAATAACTATATATTTCTTTTAGTATCTGAGACTTGCATCAAGCCATCACACCATCACAAACTTTAATTCATTCTTTGTTAAATGTACTTATCAGCAGCAAATATACATGGAAATTTGCAAAGATTTAGAGACTAAACCCTTATAAGTTTAAGGCATCGTTGCCATAGCAAATATATTCCCAAACAGTACTTTAGAACTTAATTACATGTCATTTGCTTGCTTCGTAGGTTTATATCTGGAATACTGTTATAACACATTGCTAATGAAGTAAATGCTAGTTTTTATTATTTGATGATCACCTCTCGTATTTTCTTTAAAATTACATTTAAACATCTCGCGACTACTTTTTTGCTGACAAATAAATCATTTTAAGTCATTTTAAGAAACTTCGTCTGCTGTGAATACATCTTCTTGAGATACTCATTTATATGATATTGGCGTTGTCCAAAAACATAGTCACCTTCCTTTGATCAGTAACAATATCTTGACTGAGGGCAATATCTTAACTTTGATATTGCTTACATACTTGGGTATGATTTAACGTATATCCCAGCAAAATGCAAGCGTTATGAACTAAGCTAAAGGATCCTAAACAGACGACTAGAAGCCACCGCCGCACCCATAATGTTAGTATTCTGCAGTTGCCTAGCAACGGCATTTGTAAGATCATGACGTTTTTGGAAAATGTTGACTAGAAAGAACGGCAAAAGAGTAAAACAAGGGACTCATGTGGATCCGTCGCCTATAAGGCGCGGAATCCACAAACGATGCTCATTTCTATGTACAACAGATATTATTTTATAAATCAAGTGTTATAAAATAGTGATATAATGTAACAATTACTTGTAATGGCCCTCCAAATACGATAGGTCAAGCAGTGTTTTCCATAGTTTTACGCCATTTTGTTCCAATTTCCTTCCGTCTACCTTCTGTAAACTTGACACAAATGGCCTTAATACTCGTCAATTTAAGCATTGCAAGACTTCTTTCACATGCATGTAGTATCATGCTCTTTAGATGGTGTGGATGCCTTCTACTATTTTCACCACATTTCAGGTAAAACTGTTTGTTTTCGAAGCGACAGTTTTAGAACATACTAACGTCGCCATTTTGACATAACGCACGCTCGTGTGTAATTGTCTTTTAGAAACCAGTCCACGTCATTTGCATATTGTTTTCCCACGCTTTATCATTTCGGGATTTCTCGGCTTCATTTTTGTGAACGAAAAAGACCGAATCTACCCAAATGAACAGTCCTGAGCCTATCAAAATCGAGGTCAATTTTACTATAATAAACAAATGTTTACTACCGGTTTAAAAAAAAACGGGGGTGGGGACTATCGATTCATTCTAGAATACTTCCCTTCCATCAACCTTATTTTCCACGTTTTGAGTCAAATATTCACATGTGGATACCTCACCTTATAAGGGAGGAATCCACATTTGATAAAAATCAGAAATGAAGCAAATATCATCAATGTGGATCCCACTTTGAACATTCTTAAGCCTTGGCCCAAAAAGTTAAGAAAATGGAAGGGAAGTTATCAAGATTCCTCTTATATGGGAGGGATCCACATTTGATAAAAATCAGAAATTAAGCACATATCAGCAATGTGGATCCCAAGTTGATTTACAGTCAATACACCAAACAATACGAACATTCTTAAGCCTTGGCCAAAAATTTAAGAGGAAATTGGAATAGAAGTAATTAAGAATGCAAAAAACATTGGAAGGAAAGTATTTTAGAATGTCCGAGGCCAACATCCAATCACAGGTCATTGACTTTTATAACCAAGCAAGTGCAGGGAATCCCGGTCTATAAATAAATATATCTCGTGACCTCGTGCACATTCCCGCAGTTTATGGACTGGTACATCGTCTAATTACATCCTCAAATATTAATGCACGCGGCATATTTCGTTAAACCGGTCTATTTTTCGGACTGGTTTGCCGTTGTTTTATCTTTCAATAAGGTAGTTCGGAATAGGTCAAAATGGCGGACGTTCAACATGTGAAAGAAGCCACGGAAACATACTACACTGCTCGATTTCTTATGACATTATATGGGAGTTCATGATAGATATTTTACTATTTTTGGAAAGTTATACTGTTTTTCAATCTTTAGACGGCTTTTCCCGCTATATTTACCCTTACAGGCGACGGATCCACATCAGTCCCTTATTTTACTCTTTTGCCGAAAGAACAAATGATGCAATGGACGAACGAGGGCTGCTTGATTTACTTCTGATTATCATTGTCTGGAACTTAGACGTTTGCAAGACTTATTGGATGACTCTCGTACAGGTGTTGTCTGAGTTCTATGGTTAAATATGCTATCAGATGTGTAATGTTTATTTGTTTTAGATTACAGAAACACAGACATCGTTTGTCTCTATATTCACAGGTAGGTTATCTTCGTGTTGTTTTTAGAAAGGAAAATCAAATGTTAGTATAAATTTAGTTACAGTAAATAGGAAGACATCTTAACGGCAGTCATTTAAACAGCCTTTTCCCATGTAGTTGGTCATCGGGCTAGCCCTAACATCACAGACAATATATCAGTAACAGATATATCAACACACAACACATAAAACAAACAAGAAGAACCAAAGCAGAAGTGCCAGTAACGTAATCATTATTTCTGTGCTTGTTTGTGCATACAAGTTTTACCTGCAGGTTATTTTTTCCATTAAATGTGGGTGGGTGCGGCTGGCGTATTATTAGCTTAAAGAGTTTGAGTTTGCGCGCACATAAAACTAGTTTACTAGTTTATACCTCAGTAGCTTAAGCTTTTTGTCCGGCCCATAACGGACAAGTCCGATGCGGACCTCGATTGTTGTATTCCTAGCGTTGCTGTTACCAGTGCTCTTTCACGTTTGGTGTTAGTGCGCGTAGGGGAGGTGTTAAACAACTAAAAGAGAGAATATATTTCATATGGCCCTTTATGTTGTTGTAATATTGGACAGTGCCTCTCTGCTGAACTGCAAGCGTTTAAAGTGTTCCGTTTTCTCCTTTGCGTTTCCTACCTTATCGTTAGAGGCTATGTTTGGTTGAGTCTTGAATCTGGCCTTTCCTGGTGTTCATTCACATTTTTGTGACATTGCTAAAGTGTTACAAGAAAAGAGTTCTGATGTAAACTTTCGTCTAGCTCTATCATAGTTTAAAATTTATTCGTGACAAATATTATAACTTTAATGCTTTTTAAGCTAGGCGTTTAATTTCAGTGTAAACTTTTTGATTGCTTATTATTACATGTGCGCGTGTTTTAGACATTCATTTATACTATGAAAAAACTGACAGTGCATTGTAACAAATGTATATATATTGTGTTTTTTCTAATGTGTGTCTTGTAAGCTGGTAACCTAAGCTGAGTGTCTTTAATTGTATAGTTTCAGTGTCATACCAGCATCGTATCAACGTTGATGTGACGTCATGACGTTACATCGGCGTTGATGCGATGGTCACCTCGAACGTGTGCCCGCTTGCCTGTGGATAGATATGCCGTTCAGCATGTAACACTTTAATAAGATATTACTTACTTACTATTATTCGTGACAAATAGTGTTAGCTTGGCTGGTAATGATCATGAGCTGATAAAGCGAAATTCCAAATCCCAAACACCAAAGAAGGTGTTGTAACATAAAGTTACAACTGTAATACTACAGTAAACTCTCGATATCTCGAACGATGAAATCTCAAAGTACCCTCATATATGAAAGAAAATGGATTGGACACTTTTCCAATTTTCTTTACATTTCAACTCCTGCTATCTCAAGCAACTGGTATCTCAAAGTGAATTTTCTGGGACCAGAAAAATTACTTTGCATATCAGAAGTTTGAGATAAAACCGACTTTTACTGTAGTTGACTGTAGTTCGACTGTAGTTGTAAGATAAAACAAGCGATGGCAATAAGAACAAATTAACTGATTGCTTTTTCACTAGTTGGTGGTCGCATAGCTAGCTTTAACAAAAAAAAAATCATTGCTTAAGAACATAAAACACACTGTTCTGTATAAATAAAAATCTTAAAAGTTCCTTAAAGAGCACGAAATACATACAGAAGTAGGAACATGGGCCAGACTACGTAATTTGGTTAATAAAGCCTTGTCAGTGACCCTGACAGTATCTGGTGAAGAAACTAGAAAAAAGGGTGCTGTTATTTAATTTTAATTGGGCAGTCAATTCAAAGACTGATTAGTTTCAAAAGGATCCAAATAATATGAAAGACGATGATATAGAATAATGGTCTAAATCGATCTCAGCTCAAATTTTAATTTCTCAGAATCTATCCTCTGATCTCAAAGGATGTAAATAAAATATAATCTGCACTATGGATGATGTACGGAAGACGTTTTACGGCCGCCACACGGCACAACACCAGCTGCTGTGAGGTAAAATTAAAATCTTAAGAAGTTTCTTCAAGAGCAGAGAATACATACAGAAGTAGGAACATGGGCCAGACTGCGTAGTTTCGTACTTTCGAACGAATTATGGAGAAACGGACAAACAGATGTTTTGAAGACAGACATGCGAACACATTGAAACATGATACACCGAAAATAAGTGTGGCATAGGCACTGTCAACTGGGGATAAGAAAGTGACTTACATGCCACATCACTTGCTCTGGTGTCCATCATGATTCATATTACGCTCATCTGGTAAAAAGAATGTTTTAAACATTTTTCCCCAGTTTGTGTCTGAAATCACAAAACAGAAAGCGAAGTTCAAATCCCTTATCATTCAGGTGCGTGATAGTGCTAATAGCTTTTGGTTCACTATCCCTAGCATCGAAGGGAAAGATTGAAAAAGACATCCCAACAAACAATACATTTCAAGTGATAAGCCGAGTCAGCAGCTCTTTCCCAAATAGGTGGCAACTCAGCTATCTTTACATAACTAAATAATTTAGACCAACAGAAGGGTTAAAATGAAAACACAAGAAGTTAAACAGCACCGAACATAAAACAAATGCAACTGCAACGAAAGTACCGCCTTTGGACGGTCAGTAATAACTACTGGGGGTTTTACCGGTTTTACTGGGCCCAAACCTTCACCGTCACCCTCCGCCGCGGTGCACACATGTACCACACAACAGACTAAACAAATTATACGGAAAACATTTAACAACTATTTTTACTTATTTACTCTTTTTTTATTATAAAAGGGTTAAAATGAAACACAGTAAGTTAAACAATACCGAACATAAAACTTCTGCAGTTGTCTGTAAAGGTGCAATTGACCTTAGCATTTCGATTGACACTGTTCACCTGAGGCTTCACATATACCAAACTACCTTTCTAAAACATAGCTTGGAAAAAATGATACTTGGCAATATTTCAGTGCTTGATTATATCAGTTCTATTGCAGACAGATCAACCAATATAGCGATTCTATCACAAACTGAATGGAGAACTACAATGTTTATACGTACAGACCCGCTTGCAACGCCTTTGACAGCAACACTTAGTCTTAAGGTATATGCAGCCACCGCTATACCTACTACATGTAAAACAACAGAAGAAAAAGTAGCAAGTAGAATAACATCGACAGCTACACCTATTCTTAATGCGTCATGGACAGCCTTAACAGCAGGGGCAATCAAAGCAACATATACTTTAAATTTGTCTCTACCCTCATCTGCATGGTCAACAACTGCAATATCAGCTTATTATATTTCAACAAGAGAATTTATCAATCTTCACAGAGGGAATGACAACGACAATGGTTTTATGAATAATCTCCGCAATATCATTTTGGTATCTACCGCTGGTGCACTCCTTGTACTGCTTGTAGCGGCAGCGTTTCTCTTCCGATATAGATGTCGCAACACATGTATAGGAGGGTAAGTGAAAAATTACGTCAGATTTGATCCGACTACGTAGATTCGACTGATAAAATCTAATTTGTAACCATGAAATGGCCTATGCAACAAAGCCATATGTAACGATACTGCTATTTTGACAGTTTTTTCATACACACAGCCGATTCAAGCACTGGCATATATCTAAACAGAACGTGTCAGAATCGATAAATGTCTGTCTGAACCAATTTCTAATTCCGATATCTCAGAATTTTCCCGCCGACCTCAAAGGACCAATAGTAAAACATAATCTGCATTACGGTTGGTGTACGTGGATTCCAACTAGTTCATACAACCAACAACGACAACAGAGTGACGCTCGAGTTTAACATAGAATGCTGCTTGGGAGTGTGCAAATTTCTTTACTGTGGTGATTTGATCGGCTACCAATTCGCTTGCAACAGCAACCTGATTTGACCTGTTAACACAGGAAACTTATCCTGATCTTGGCGTTATTCTTGATGTCAGCGCTTACGTTACGTTACCCATTGACACATTTTGATTTGGTAAAATGTAACTATGATGTAATGAAATTGTTCAAAATTAGACATATGCGATGTTGGTAGGATATGGGTTTTGGGTTGGATAACGAAATTTAAAGCTCATAAGAGTGGTACATTTTCATGAACCTAAGTATACAAAAAGCGGCGATACAGGTGAAGAATATTCAGGAGTAGGAGTATATATAATTTCATAAGTGAGTGTAAGGTTGCGCGCATAAAACTCATTTAATGACCAAGTAGCTGTTTGTTTCAAAGCGGAAGTTTCTGATGTAAAACCCGTTTCTGTTTTGCTAGAAATCCTATCAGCTGCATAGCTTTCAACTTTGTTTCCTGATTTTTTTTGTGTTTTAAAACAGCAAATACATGTAGGTAAAACGAAATGTTTTATATGGCTTTGAATATTGTTTTTGTTGTGCAGATCACCTGAGTTTATGCGATATGTGCTGTTCCATTCCGTTGTTTGTGTGCCAGGTTTGTGTGTCTCCATTTTTCTTTTAGTGTCTTTGCAGGTTGTGTATTGTGATTATCGCTTTTCCTCGATATCTTAATTTACATTTTCCGAGCACAGTTTGTTTTCAGTTGTTCGACTATGCTCTGACGTGTGTACAACACTAAGGCACACTTTGGAAAGACTCTTAGATGGGCATTTGCCTCCAATAATAAGGAGGTATGTGATCTGTATTACATGGAATCGACTGAGTATTAAGAAAAATATGATCAATTTTCTTAGTAGTTTTATCCAAATACTGGAACGAAAATCATTCAAATCATCTTGAACACATTCAGAATATTTTGTCATTGTATTATATAATCATTGCTCTTTTGCAGCGTGAATCGAGTGAGCAACGATGATGACAACACAGATGGTCCAGATTACCAGGGCACAGACTGATCAAAGTAAAAAGTATGCAAAGACCAGGAACTGAAACAATCAAAATTCAAATCCAGCCCTCAAACCATAGTTGGAAACAACTAAGATTACAAATAATCAAGATACAGAGAACATATGGCCAACCGAGTGAGCAGCTTGTTCCCAAAAGGTGGCCACTCAGCAACCCAAACCGAACCAAAAATAATAATAACATACATAAGGTAAAACATCACAGAAACTCTGACACCAAAAACAGGCCACAAAGAACCACAACAGAACTACCGCCTTGGAACGGTCAGTAATGAATTACTGGGGGGCTTAAATCGATTTTACAGGCCCAACCTCACCCTCAGTTTCTGAAGTGGTACAAAACATTTAGTTGGTTGTTCGGTTCGCATGATAACCCTCTAACTCGTCAATGAATCATCACGGTAAACACATAAATCAAATTTCAACACCATGAAGAAGCAAAGACGAGGACTCAACAGATACAACAGGCCGTCTGACAGGTGGAGATCCCTGTCCTGCCAAACAACCCCACTGGAAATCTGAAGCAAAAGAAGGTCACCAGTTGAGCCCCGGTGGACCAAGCAACAGACAAAAAGGCTCCGGTCCAAACCAACTAGAATATATAGCTTTAGGTCGGGGCCATCATAGAGTCTGACGACCGATCCCCCGGTGTGCAATTAAAGAGTGCAGCAAAGCTATCAACCATGATTGGGTTAATCACTAAGCATGCAGACTGTCGCATAACATTTAAATTATAGCCAATACGTTTGTGACGTATTATTATTTTTCGGAATTGATCAGAAAAATTAGTCCTACCCTTAATCTTTTTGAATTTGTATACTAAGTCACCATAAAATTCTGGTTCCGATAGTCCTTGGTGTAAAAGAAATTTTAATCCGACATCAAATTTTGAAACCAATTCATGGTGTCTGCGATAGAATTTAGAAAAAAGCCTTTCTAAGCTTATGATACCGACAGCCCTGTTGAAGAAGTTTAGCAGTTAAACATTTATTACGAGCATTAAAGTCATCTACATGACTACACACTCTAGCAAATCTTATAAGTTGAGAAATATACACTCCATAAGAGGGACGACGTGGAACGTCACCATCCAAAAATGGAAAATTAACTATATCAAAGTCAAAGTCATCACGTTTATCATAAATTTTAGAAGATACAAAACCGTTAGAAATAGATAGATGTAAATCCAAAAAGGGGTCCTCGGTATCTGAAGTATTAGCTTTATTCAATTTAAGTTCAGGTGGGTAAATTTGGTTAACCATGCTTTCAAAATAAGGATTATCACTATTCAGAAGATCGTCTAAATATCTAGAGGTTGAGTTAAATGCCTCAATGATATCAGCTTGATTATCAACAGAAAGAGAAGTCATGAAATCTCTTTCATAACAAAATAAAAACAAATCGGCCACAAGAGGAGCACAATTTGTACCCATCGGAATACCAACAATTTGTCTGTATAACTTATTACCAAATCTGATGTAAATATTATCTAAGAGATATGATAAGGCGTCACATACATTCTGACATGACCAAAGACTATATCCTCTATATATTTTTTACGGTCAGTAGAAGTGAAAAACGCTTTCTTATCGTTACAGGCAATATAAAGGGTATCTTCATTTTTGGAGAACTTATTGAAGGCCCTCTCAATCAAATCAACAAGTTTTTCCTTTATTAAATTATGGGGTAATGTGGTATAAAGAGTAGAAAAATCATAAGTGGACAAACTAGTCGCACGGAACCCTCTTGACTTCAGTTTACTAAGTACCTCACCAGAATTTTTTATAGACCAAAACATATTTTTCCATGACCTCTCATACACTGTCTCATAATACCAAATGTGACGAGATTTCACAGCAGTGAAGCAAGAAGTTAATAATTTAGATAATTCTGTAGTAGTACAAGAGCTAGAGTTGGCAATGAATCTAGCTTTATACGGTTTTTTTATGAAGCTTAGGTAACCAATACATCGTAGGAAGTTTGTCTTGGCGTTCCTTAACGTTAACAGCAAACTTTAAAGGCAAATTATTTGAGTGGCTATTAACGACAGTCTTCTCATCTGTAAAAGTCTCTTCGTAAGCCGTGGTGCCGTTAAGTTCCTGCTTCAAAGTGTTAATATAGTGCATCCGACAAACAACAAGAATTTTGTTTGCGGCCTTGTCAGCAGGAACCAAAACATACTTCCTATGAAAATCCTGGATACCCTGCTTCAAATATCTAAAGGAAGATTTAGGCTTAGGAGGTAAAAGATTAGTATTGTGTGAATAAAACTTTATACGTTTATCCACAATATTAAAGATACTTAGTTTCCATTTCTTTAAAGCGTTACTTTCAACACCCTCTCGTTTACACCAACGATTACCAAAATCATTTAATGCAGATGCAATTTCTTCCCTACATCTGTTGAAATCGATATGGGAAGGGAATCTATACTTAGGACCCTTAGAAACAATGTTACGAATTCTAGAATCCGGGATGATCTTCAAATTTTCAGTCACAACATGACCTGCTGATGGGTAAATAAATTTGGAATCTTTACAATCTCATGAATCGGGAGTATTAGCATCGATGTCAAGATCAGACACAAGTTTATTGAAATTAAATATGATACTTCTAATCGGTTTGTTATACTTATAACAAATAATAGGTGGTTCAGAATTTTGGAAATAATCAGGTATGGAAGATGTAACAGATTTATCCTGAAATATACTAGGTAAATCTATAAAGTCAATACCTTTGTTAATGAAAGGGATTTTAATGAAATTTCTTTTATGATTGATTTCAGAATCAATTAGTGGACGGAGAGCGTGTTGAGTATAACATCTAGTTAGAAGTGCCGCTTCGTACATTTGGTGATTTCTATCGTAAAACCTATTAGCCTCTATATCCAATTTGCGTAAGACTGGAATGGGTAGGGAACTAAGAATTGAAAGCATAGCATGTCGGCCATGTCCCAATAATTTTGTTGATAAATCATTAAGAGAAGTGTTAGATTTTTTGGCAGCACATCTTTTACGTTTATCATTTCCTTTTTGTCTTATACCATGAGATCTGGATTTACGTTTTCGAATTTCTAAAAGAGAAAACACATCAAAATCTGGCATTTTAGAGATATTTCCCTCATGGTAGATGTTATCGTTAAAACCAAGTGGAGAAGCTGATTGCAATAATTTTATCCATTTTAATTCAGTTTGTCCAAGATATTGCATATTACAGTTCTGTGTGTTTCAAGTTAAAACATATATCAGATTCTCTGATTTTCAACAACAATTTTCACACAGATGAATAGGAGGTATAGCTACACGAAGCAGTTTTATTACTGGCCATTAAAGGAGGGGATCTTGATACTTGAAACATAGACTCCGATTTACATTCTTGTTTTGTGTTCAATGTTCCGAAGGCCAATCCTTATCAATTTTCATTATGAGCCAGTCTCTGTGAAAACCGGACTTACATACATTAAAAAAAATAGATAACAGCATTACTGGAAAGTATTAGCTTTTCTTAATGTTTTCGGAAAATTTGAGAATGTTGCCATAGTTTATTACCAACATATGGGCTATAGAATAATGCAGGTAGTGCAGTTGCTTTATGTGACGTTATAACGTCGAGCAAGTATATTTTGACGTCAACGTTATAACGTTGTCTGTGCGAGCGTTTGGTGTGTGTTAGGATAAATAACTCCGACGAAAAGTGTGCTTGCTCATGTTGCTTCAGTTATATTTCAATTTTTAACGTATTTTCATTCAATTAAAAAAAGGACTGAAAAATCACAATTGTGCGTGGTTTTTTAAACGTTAACAACGTCACGATTCTGTAATGTCATTAAGTCCGGTTTTCACAGAGAACGGTACATATACGTTCATGTAGGTTTCTCTTGTGGCGAGGTTATGCACAGTTTATCTGTTGCCTTGTGTCTGTTGTCGAATATGAACTGTTCCGTTTTTAGGAGATGAACCATATAAGCTTCCAGTAGCTTCCGTTCAAATCCTTTAACTTCTTATTTGCAACTTGTACTTATATGTTTACTTGAATGAAGTAAATATGTTTAAACCAACTGTTCCGTTTTGTCGGTAACGTTTCTCCCTTCTTGTGTTTAGGGAGTATGGCCTTTTCTGGGTATCTGCATTTATCTACACTCGGATAATATGAAATAATTCATGTCACTAATTATCTATAAACGACAATGTTATTGAGACTAGTCAAAATTAATGTTCTCCAACGATAAAGAAACACGCTCATCAAAGCGCAACTGAATCATGCCACTATAGCAGTATTTGAATCTAAAAAAATAGTTTAATTGAAAAGCAATTAAGAAATCTGATGGCTATTCGTTTATCTTACTGTCCGGGCACAAAACTTACAGATGAATTCTGTTGAATGGAAATATTGAGTACGAATGTATGCTACATTATGGAGAGGCGAGGAACATCAAGAAATTTTAGGCATTTTATTTTCGATAACAGATTCTGTTTCTCTTTTCAGACTTTTAATGAGCTACGTCATGAACACTTTGATCAGCATGCATAACCAAGATGTCTGCCTAGAGATATCAGTGTTCGCTTGGAAAGTCTATGGAGCCCATGGAATAAATATATTGAAAAAAAAAAACATCAATAATTAAAGATACGCAAAAGGATATATTTTACGTAGCTACTAGCGCTTTCTACGATGAGGCTGTTTTCGAGACACAAATCCAATAAGCCGTGTTGTACGGGACCCCGGAAGGGACATTTCGTTTCCGATATTTATCAGAATAGAAATTGAAACAAGAAAATGATAACGGAAATCAAAACAACAAATATCTCGTTTAAAAGACTTATTACATCGTTTTAATGACATACTTCAGAATGGAAATTGAAACAATAAAAGAAGAACGGAATTCAAAGTTAAAATATAGACAATGGTCAGAAATTAATACAATCAAATCCCACATCCCGCTCTCGAAATGAGCAGCTCTTTCCCAAACAGGTGTTCAATCAGCTACCATAATTAAAAACAGCATCAACATCTATTTTTATCTATTTTATTTTTAAAACAAAACAAAAGGCAGATTGGGCAGCAAAACAGATGTCCATTAAATATCTCGTTTAAACGACATTTTATATTAATTAAACGTTTGAACGATATGATAGGTCGTTTAAACGAGACATGTTGTTTATATTTATGTTCTAATTTTGTTGGTTCATTTCCTGTTCTGATAAATATCAGAAAAGGAAAGTAGATAATACTTCGTTAATACGACATATTTGTTGTTTCAACGTCTTTTCAATTTTCTTGATTTAATTTCCTTTCAGTGTTTTTGTTGTTTTTTGTTTTGTTTTTATTCAACTTTATATCATTCAAATAACATAGTATTTCGTTAAAACGATATAATAAGTCATTTAAACGAAATATATATGTGGTTTTGATTTACGTTATAATTTTCTTGTTTCAAATTCTGTTCTGATAAATATCGGAAAAGAAATGTCCCTTCCTGGGTTCCTTAGTGTTGCGCGAAATGTTCCTCATATATTTTTAAAATCATAAGTCTAGCCAGAGCTTTCATTCATACTTTTAGGCCTCAGTGTTTATATATGCCGTCAGCAAACAACAGAGATGCGCCAAAGTGGAGTGGTTGAAGGCGCTCGGTCGTTTTTTTAGCAGAAGGTTGCGGGTTCAAATTATGCGAGTTCAGCCAACTGACACTCTTTCCGGCAGCTCAGCAGTTGCTGTGTCATATATTTCTCATATCGTAGACTAAACAGAAAGGAACACCCACAAAAAGAATGGCACAAATAACAGCCGTGGAGGCAAAAAGTAAACAATTTTGCCTAGCTGTCCCTAGTAATATTTTGCTGACCGATCAAAGGCAGAAATTCTGTATGATACCTCAGTGTTACATGCTGCTATGTCCGCTTGTCTATGATCTTAAGCAGTCTGGTCACCTTAATAGCTGCCCAGTCTGTTTTTTTGTGTGATTTGAACCAAAGAAAAAAGTAAAACATAGACGTTGTTGCTGTTTTGAATTTAGGTTACTTAATGCCTACTTGTTTTGGAAAGAGCGACTCATTCAGCTTGCCGTGCGTGTTTTTCGTGAACTTTCGTAATTTGATTACAGTTTTACTTTATTAGTTCAATAAAATCCCTGTACACGTGAAGAAAACAGCAGAACGATTTGTAAATGAGCTGCTATTTGCTGTAACAAGGTTATGCTTAATTTTATTTTACACAAATAACCATTGCTCCCAAATGCAAACGGCATTCCCAATATTTGTTTCAAAATTGGTGAGAGGTAGACGAGTTTCTAATGGCCCATTCATAGTTTTTATCCTCTACATAACAAAATCATAACTTTGAGCATTGTTTAAAAAGTTTCTTTAGAAAATGGGCCTAAAATATGTCATGTTTTCGTCTATTTATTTCATAGGAGCAAAACTTGGCTGTTGAAACTCCTGTTTAGTCTTACGTTCTATAGCATGTTACTAATGTAGGCTATCCATAGAATGAAAATTTGCATAATGAATTAAAATGTTATTTTGATCCATTTTTGCTATTTTCTGGTTCACTCATACATTATCATTTTTTTTCTAAAGAAAAATACCCTTTTTACTTGGAAAAACTATGTAATAGGTCAATGTTAATTTACGACACAGTATCACCTGACCAGTGACATCATGCGTTACGCGTGCGTACAGGTGAATACGTGTTCTATTTCATTCATATACGCCCACAACTTTAGTAAACAACAAATTTTCGCTATTGCCTGCCAATAATATTTTGGCTAGTCTAACAAGCATACGACACCCTTCAGTGTAACTGGCCCGATTTTGTATTACTATTAATGGAAAATATTTTACAAAAACATCCCAAAATTGGATTTATAATAATCTGATATGTAAAGTCAGGAGAATGAATCCTTAAGGCGTTAGAACATTCAATGGAACTTTTATCGCTTTCCAGAACATGCACTTGTGTGTGTGTGGGGGGGGGGGGGGGGGGGGGGTTGGGGGGGGGGGGGGGGGGGTGACAAACGGACTACACATTTTAAAGTAGTTGATGCGCATACTCGTTTCCTGCATAATTCATTACTTCTAGAAGTTATTTAAGTCATGACATTATTCTGTATCACTTTTTATTATGAAATAAATACGCATATACAACATAAGTGCTACATTATGCAGGGGTGCGAGCAGTGCAACATTTAATTACTGCACAAGAATGCTCAGTTTAACCGAGTTTGCTACTTTCATTTCCTTCACGTGTTCTATGCTTCCGGAGGACCTTCCTTCAGAATATATTTCACCTTCACTGCCGCTGAGTATATATACTTAGTACACTTAGAAACGTAACACTTAGGTTTTCGAAATAACTTGTTGAATTGCCAAGAAAAGCGATTGAAACTCATTCAATATTTAGATTGGCATCTTTTTCTGTCACACTACAAAATTTCTTGGATTTTTAGCGTATATTTCAGTAAGTCTACGTTAATCTTGTAGCGTTACCCCTAAAATGAAAATTCACATGGTCAACTTTTTATGCATGGACTCGCGCTTCCTTGCACTCACTGATGTTTCATATCATTCAACGATGTAGTATTTTATCCCTTGTAATTTATTGTTTGTTGGCATGTCTTTGTCAATCTTTCCCTTTGATGTTGGGGATAGGGTTTGGGATCTGATTCAGTCAGTACCTGAAGTGTAGTTACTCTTTAAATTTGTCCGATTTCCGAACTGAAGCCTTTGCAATATTTGGGGAGAATTCAGGTATCCTAATCGCAGTTTTTGTATTCATCTGAGATATATTATTTCGAGTACCAATCGAATGGCAAACACAGTCATTCTGAGATAATGATGCTATTGGTGCCAGAATGAGGGACTGGCATAGGTTATGTGTTGGATTCTTTACAGTATTTTTATGTCCCCAACTTTGAAGGAGTTGAGCGGGCATATTGGTATGGGCATGACCGTCCGTCCGTCCGTCTATCCGTCCGTACGCACGTAACACTTCATTTACTCAAGAACTATAACTGTTGGGGTCTTGATAATTCATAGATAGGTAGAGTATGTAAAACCCTGAGAACACGTATTTTTTCCTGTCCATCAGCCTTGAACTTGCAGAACTATGCCCCTTTTTCAAAACAATAAATGAAACTTTGTTCCAAAAATCCTGGAAATACCGTTTGAGATAGGATGCTTATATTTGGCATACTGCTGGGGCTAAAATGTAGATCACCTTATTGACCAGTGGGCAAATTCCATCAAAAATGACCAAGTTATGCCCCTTTGTAGAATTTGGCATTTTTCCAACTTTTGAACCATTGACCTACCACTCTAATTTTCGGTATACAATTAGTTTTTGATGCGCTGATCATTCTTAAGTTAATTACGTTTTAGTGCGTTCATTATTGACAGAGTTATTCGCCTTTTCCCATCTGTATAAAACATAATTATGGGTGTTCTTTTTTTCAAGAACAATTATTGCTGGGGCCTTGATATTTTTAAAAAGAATAGATCATAAAAAAATTAGCAGATCCGTATTTTATTATTTTCCGTCTGCCATGTACTTACCGAATTATGCCCCTTTTTCGAATAATTAAATGTAAGATTGTTCCCAAAATCCTGGGAATACAATTTGAGCTATGATGCTCATCTTCGGCATACTGCTAGGAGCTACGTCATAGATCAGCTGATTAACTTTTGGACGAATTCCGTCAGTAATGCCCTTTTGTGGAATTTCGCATTTTTCCAACTTTTGAACAATTTGACCTAGAAGTCTAATTTTTGGTATACTATTGGTATTTGATGTGCTTATCATTCTGATGTTGGTTACCTTATGATGCATTCATTATACACAGAGTTATTCCCCTTTTCTCATCGTATAAAACATAATTATGGGTGGTATAGTTCTCAAAAACAATAACTGCTGGGATTTGATATTTATATAATAGATAGACCATAAAAAATGAGCAGATCCGTATTTTTTTTTTTTCGTCTGCCATTTCTTATAGAATTATGCCCCTTTTTGATAAAATTACATGAAAGTTTGTCCCCAAAATCATGGGAATACCGTTAAGACTAGAATGGTCATATTTGGCATACTGCTAGGAGCTAATGTTTAAATTACCTGGTAAACTTTTTGGCAAATTCTGTCTCAAAAATAAGCAAGTTATCCCTTTTTTGTATTTTGCATTTTTCCAACTTTCGAACCGTTTGACATAGAACCTTAATTTGAGGTACGCTATTAGTTTTTAATGAGCTGATCATTCCGATGTTAGTTGTCTTATGATGCATTCATTACACTTGTCCTATGGTTTTTATTCGTTATTTTGTAATATTTGTACTGAAACGACTTAGCTTCTTCATTTACTCTTCAATCTGGAGGTGAAAAAAATGATATGTGACTGTGGAACTTCCTGAGGTATGTCTTTTGTAATTTGGTCGTGCAATAGAATAAGTAAGTGGGAACATTCTGAGATACTAACAAAATTCAATCCCAGTTCCCAGTGCACCATTTGGGAAAAGACACCCCAAAATTAGCATCCGCCGAATACATCATCAGCGGCAGCCAGGTGAACAGACAGCCATTTCCCATGTACATGGTCACTGGGCAAGCCTTAACATGAAAAAACAATACATCAATAACCGACATATCAACCTAGAAGGACAAAAAAAGAAGTGCCGCCTTGGGATAGCTGGGGAGCTTCACCGGTATGTGCCTGACTAACTCTCGCCCTTGTTTCTGTTTTGGTTCAGACATTTAGGTGTTCAACTCAACCGAAAAATAAAAAGAAAAAGAAAAATAATAAAATAAAATAAAAACAACTGACTAAATAAATTAATACTACGCTCACAATAAACAAACGAAAACATTATTTTGGACAATACGAACAAAATAAATGTATGCAAAAAAAAAAAAAAAAAAAAAAAAAAAAAAAAAAATAAACAAAAAAAAAAAAAAATAAATAAAAAAATAAAATAAAATAAACGTCTGTTTTACCTAGTGTCTGCTTTTTATGGAAGGTCTTACCTTGACATCACAAACAATATATCAAAAACAGACAAAACAACAAACAAGACATAAAGCAACCGAGAATAACCAACACAGAAGTGCCGCCTTGGGAACGACCAGCAATGAAATTACTAGGGGCTTTGAACCGGTTTGCTTAGACCCTCCGCTTGGCTTTGCTTTGGAAACCCGTACCTATAAATGTGTCTATTGACGATTATTTTTATATTCAGTATTGATGTTTGTTTTCGCTCTTCTGTTTTGCTAAAGAAATAGTAAGTACATGACTATTCAAACAGAAATTGTAGACTGAAGAATCTTTCTTATGTTCGTTAAACAAAAAAAAAAAAACTTTTTCGAGTAGTAAAACATTGACAAGCAGTTCAGCGCAAATTCTTTAATTCATCTTCTTGTATCTCAAACTCAGATTTCGAATATGGACTAGTACGTTATCCTGTTTTTAAAATAATCTTGTAATGCAGTTAAGAAGTGATTGACGTCAAGCAAAATATAAACGCGTAAATTTATAATCATGTAGTTTGCAAATGTTTATAACGTTAGATATACGCGACTGTGACCGCAAGAAGACATAAAATGAATGTTTGAATGTCAAGTCAGCCAACGGCAAATTGCAGTTTTTAAAATCAGTTCAAGCAGTTACGAAAGCCATTTTCACACGCAAATCATTTATAACGGGATATACGCAAAGATAACTTTTTCCATATATGAGCGGTCTTGTCAGTAGTATCTGTGCATATCATCAAATGTTCATTTGGTACCTATAAGGATGAACTTAAGTCTCTGATTATTCTGCTCGGAAAACTTAAACTATTCATAAATACAAAGCATTTTTGGGCGGCAGAAAGTCTCATATTGAGATTGCGAAAAACGCAATAAGACATCCGTTTTAAATGCTTAAGTGATATGGTAATGCTACGTACATTAGAGAAACTGTATGCTTTCAAATGGATTGAATTCTCCAATCTCAGATACAGTACGGTTAGCTCGGATACTGTTTTCACTGTCTTTCAATACTAAAAGGCGGATTGCTTTAACCGGGAGCAAAAACGCTCGTACATTATTCATTCATAAAGCTTGGTCACAGTCGTCAGTTTGGGCTTGTAGATTCCTCGGAATCCATATTGTTTGCAAACACTAAAACCTCTTATTGGATTTTCTTGGTAGAACATCATTTTATTACGTCTGGAGGACAGTTTTTCATTAAAGGGTTAACAAGACATTTACTTAGCACTGCTCTGATTTAAAAACCAGCATGGATCAGATTTTAAAATACTCGGTTTTGCCGTTTACGATACTGTTATTAAAACCACATAATATACATGGACAAAATAGGTCTGGTGATGCTCCCCAAGGCTGCATGTATGATATGGACGATGAAATATGGAGATGTGATTTTAAAACCTGGATGCCACCCTTAAAAGATATAGATTTTGGAATAGCGCCATTGTATTCTTTGGATCTGTACAATATTAATGGAAATATACCAGCAGGGGTAATATTTTTGTTACCTTCTCTAGTTTTCTTTTCTGTTTTTCCTTATTCTGAAAGTCGCCTTATTCCATTTGATAAATATCTTGTAAAATTTCTAAACTATTCTAAAACTAATACTGACTTGTCTTAGTGACACGAATCTTAGCAGAGTTTGGCTTCCATTATTTTGAGTTCTTTTTGGCCTTTTGCGGATTCTTGCTGCAGCGGACATATCTTTTCTGATGCCCTTGTCTGCCGCTTTTCTCGGGAAAAGATGGCTGGACGGGGGATGACTGCGCTCGCGTGTTAATACGTAGGCGTCTCTCACCTGATGTCTTCCGCTAAAGTGTCCCGCGGAATGTGGTAGTAAGTGTGGCTCGGACAAGGATGATCGCTGCCTGCCGAGACCTGCTCATCATCTCTTTTCTTTCAAGTTTTTGTGGGTTTAGCGATACAGAAGAAAGTTAAATACAGAAACGCTTGTCTGTCGCACGCACTAAATTTGGCATGGATACATTTATATTAAAAATGCACCCATTAGTTGTAGATGTGTTGCATCTTTATAATATCTTGCTTTGATTTGTTCTTCTCCTCTCACACTTTGTTCGTAGGAGTTTTTTCTGTCATACATATGAGCTTTAACGGGAAAGATCCTGCCCTTAGACATCTGCGATGGGTCCATGTAATTGTTTAGGAACAGAAATACAGATGGAGTGTACTAACTTGGGCACAATCACTGGCTGATATACACATGCTTAGTTTACCTATAATCAAAAAGTACAAGAAGACTGAATAGGTGTGTAAGATTAAATTTTGTTTTTAATATTTTCAGTCGTTTACAAGATAGGTCAGTACTTATTTTATTGGCTTCAACTGGTGGCCGTATGCTACTTTTGCCCATCTGTTCGTCCGTAACACTTTGGTTATGTTTCTGACTGGTAAAACGTAAAATACTGGGGTCTTGAGGGATAAAAGGTCTAATACAAAAACCAAATAACTATGGTTATTAAGCACAAGAGGATTCCGGGCGAGGATTGCGGCCACGTAAAATCGACTCAAGATCCCTCTCTTAGTCATTGATCTTTGCACTATTGATAATTTGACTTCAAAACGAGGAAAGATAAAATAATCATGTGAAACAAATGAGTCAAACGAGCATTTCATGAAAGAAAAACTGTGTCGCAGGCGACCATCATGAGAACAAACTTAGGCACCAAAGAGGCGTTAATTTTTGCTGGCAGACTACTGTAAAACACTTATATATGGCGGTCATTTTCTTTTGGCGATATTGGTGGTAAAGAAGAAAATCGTCAAATAAAAATGCCGCCAATTCAACTGCGGATGAGGTCTGGTGTGCGGCGTTTATCGCAGAATATACTGTCGCAAATGTTTGACGTTATACAATCAGACCTCACGTGAAATTTATAACTGCATTAGAATGGCTTATTTGTGCTTTTGACCAAGCAGTAAGTGTGCAAAAGGGCAAAAGACAAAACAATAATGGCATTAATGACAGTCGACCAAGTTGATACGGCCTTTGATTCCCTCGGGTGACAGTAGATATGCATATTTGTGTGGAGAGTAATTGATTGACTCAGTCAACAGCACAGGTAGCGAAATAAAATAATCCCTGTTATGATTATAAACCTTAATTTTGATTAGTTACATCATATCTCTCCTTACATTTACTTTACTCCAGGCATAAAGTTCTATGACGTTTTTTTAAAGTTAGACTGGACGGAATATAAGGGGGAAATGTTTCAGCTGTGAGGATCCATATGCCTTTTGCTGAGCTCTTGTACATATATAGTTAAGGTATCTGGATACTCAATAACTCTGTTCTTTATTAGTTAAAACAAAAGACACTTATTGTACATGATGAAATTGGTCAACTAAGGCCCGATTTCACGTCGCATTTAAAACGCAAATTAAGCGTTATATGATTGTTATCCCCGAGAAAAAATACAAAATGCATTTCACGTGCGTCAACTTATCTAAAATACGTACTAAACAGTGTTCAAATTTCTATTTATTCCAATAAATCCTATCATATCAACACCAGTCATAATACAATCCATACCAGTCCGTTTGAATGCAATCATTTGAACTGCCCATGCCATTCCGCTGATCGGGCTGGCATTGCGTGTATGAAGGTTAGCTTTAAAATCTAACTGACAGGGATCGTATGGCAACATAATATGATCCATGCCCTACCATTTGAGATCAAACATTTAAATGCCAAAGCCAGTCCTCTAATCGGACTGGCATTAAGCGTAATAAAGAATTGCTCTTAAATATATAAATGACATGGATCGTATCGTTACTGATAGCTTGACCTGTTTTGTGTATGTGTGTGTGAGGGGAAGGGGAAGGGGTGGGGGAGGGGGGAGGGTGTCAACGATGCTAAATATTTTTATTCTTTCACGATAAGGATAATGCCCATCGCGGTCGATAGTAAAACAGACACAGCTGACGGCTGTTCGTGCAACTGTTGGTAACCATGAGTATGTTTTCTTTGGCTATGGGGTAGTTTCATCCTTACAGGTATTAGTGCCCCAACAAATTATTTGTCTAGAAAACGTGCTTATAAGACCCTTTCCCTTCACTCCACCTCCTCCAACCCCCTCCCCTCACGTCACACACACAAACATCCGCACGACCCACCTATCTTTGCCCTTCCCTGAGTTCTGCTGTCAGAAAAGGTTCAACCAAATATCTGTATAGTCTGCATAGGCTAGTAAGTCGTCGTCAAATATAAGGAGCCTAGTTTAATCGCTTCTTAATCATTTTTCCAAAAAGTTTTTTTTTTCCAATATAATTGCATAAAGTTGGAAAAGGACATAGCTCAAACAAATATTTATTATATGGTGTCACGCCCAAAAGTTAATCAGGCCATCTACACATTGGTTCATAGCTAAAAACCAAACATATAGATCGTAGGCCAATTGGTTTCAGGTATATTTTTCACAAATAGTGTTGCTTTATAAAATGATTTTGCGGAAAAGGAACAAAATTTACTCAGCCAAATAATTAAAGAATATGCTAAAACTCCAATCAGTAGGCCGTAGCTATATGCTAAAATCAAAGATCCTATAAGCGGTTTTACAGATATTTTGTTTACAAGAGTTTCCAGATCGGGAAGGGGGCATTACTCGACCCAATAATGCATAACTCGAAAACTAATTTTTGGACATTTACTGTTTGAACTGTTAACGTGTACCCAAACATCCAAACCTGAGAGGTTCTTTAAATATTTTGTTCACACTGAATGGGAAGAAAGAGAATAACTCATCTAAATAGTTAAACTAATCTCAAATAAATCAGATCATCTGTATCTTGATTTTATGTCAAGTATATGGTATACTGAGCCAATGCTTATCTCAGTATCTGAATAACAAACCCAGCGCAAAAAACACTGGTCTGTTTTTTTTAATTCCGTTCAAAAATCAAGATCCTAGCATAAGCCGTTGATAAGTTTCATAGCTGCCCACAAAACATTGTGGACAGACAAATAGGCAGACGCTCGGGCCAAACCCGTTTCCCTATCTCAACTGTTTTTCAAAATATTTTTTTCTACTTTCTGCTAATATACGTTTTACCTATATCATCGATTAAATCAGCATGTGAAATCGGAATAAAATAGTACACGTAATAAGTTAGTATACGTATTAGTTAGTCAATGACTAGCGTTAGTCATTGACTAAATTAACTCGTTGACGTGAAATCGGGCCTAAGTAGTATATACAGTTAAAATACGTACTAACAATGTCTAGCGTAAAGATCCTAAGTTTTCGGACAAATAGGCCTGTACAATCTGTGCAAACCAAGATCAGACTGTTCCTTAGGAACCAGAGTGATCTAAATCTCCACAGTTGCCATCCCACCTGCACCTTTTTCAAGGCATTACTCTATGGTAGAACTGGAATAACAGGAAAATAGATAGTACGGCAAAGACCGCCCTTATGAAAAAAAAACTGCCCTCCTGCGAACACAACTGCAAAGCTACCGTAAGGTTGCTGCAAGTTTACTGCAAACTTTGCAGCAAGGTTGCAGCAATGTTTTACCATGCAAATGAGGTTTGCTGCAAGGTTGCAGCAATGTTTTACCATGCAAATGAAGTTTGCTGCAAAGTTGCAGCGATGTTTTACCATGCAAATGAAGTTTGTTGCAAGGTTGCAGCAATGTTTTACCATGCAAATGAAGTTTGCTGCAAGGTTGCAGCAAAGTAATTTATTCATTATAATTCTGTGATGATGCTGTGGTAACGCCCCTTTTCCAAATATGGGTTACTGCGATGTTGTGGCAAACTTCGCTGTTACTTCGCCAGAACTTTCTAAACCATAATGAATATTCATACATTCTGGCGATGCTGTGGCAAACTTTGCCAGAACATCGCTGCACCTTATATGGCATCTGCATGAATATTCATGAGCAGCTTCATATGTGAGGCCCTCCAAAAAGGCTTCCATTGGGGAGACGGACGGATGGACGAACAGTGCCCCCTACTGCAGCCATGGACACGTTACGTGTATATATCGAGGGGAGGAAGGGGGTGGAGGGGATACATGATTATGGGGATTGAAATATTTTTATATGGAACCAGTATACCATAAAAATCCTGAAAATTAGGACACTATAAAAGTATAACAGTAACAGCTAGTTACTACTAAAAATATAAGAAACTTCTTGTTATTTCAGTGCAGTAATGCATCTAAGCAGATGGAATAGCTAAAACTGCAGGGTCTAATCAGACTGCTCTTTCAGGAGCACCGCACTGTTTGCTCAGACCTATCTGATGTTTAGACTTTTTACAGTAAAAAATATTTGCCCTTCAAAGACACTGACAACATTACTATATAAATAAATGCATATAGTCTCTAGAAATAAATACATCAAAGAAACAAGAAACCAAAGAAAAAGTTCCCAAAACTGCAATAAAACCACTGTTCTATATTCTGCAGTTTTACATGATATAACAAATGGCTTTAAGTCTGTTTTAAATAAGATTTGTCCACTTAATATTAGGAACTAATAGAGACTTTTGCACCAAGTTTCTTAAAACTAATAATAATTAAGTCATTTTTGTGACAGTCATTTGTAAACCATATAAATGAATTATTACTACTTTGAAACCTTTTCTTCCAGTAAATAGCTGCTTAAATGGTCATTAGGGTATTTTCCCTAGAATTGTTCCAAAATATTACACAAATATAATAGCAGCCCCAATTACAGATCTATATAAAATCTGCTGTTTTCCGTGCATGGTGTCTTAAAATAATATAAAAATAAGTCTTACCTTAAGCTTTCTTTTAATATTAATGACCAAACATTTGAATTTACAAACCATTTTGAGACAACACCCAAGTTGACCGCTATTAGTGAGTGTCTACAGACAAAATGGACAAAAATATGCACAGCCTATAATTGTGTTAATGGTCCAGGTTGTCTTTCCCTACAGGGAGTCTTTGAAGTATAGTATCTTTACAGGCCACACTTATTAATATCTAATAAACTGTAGACTTCCTGGTGATTTATTCCACATTTCTTATCTGTTACTAATTATGCATTGATAATTGAATAACATCAGACCTTTGACTCTATTAAAATATTCATGTTTCTAAATCTGGTAATAGGGTTTTGTTTTCAAATTCCTGGGGTACATTCATATTTTTTTAACTTTGGTAATAAGGTTTTGTTTTCAAATTTCAGGGTTACAGACACTGAACCAGAAGTTTAAAGTTTAATGGAGCAATTATTTTTTATCATCCTGTTTTAGTCACTTTAGGACAATAATTATTCAGTAAGATTCCACAACTTTAGACTTATATTCAGTGGGATTCTAACTCTGGATTCAAAGTCAGTTGCCTAATTTAATATAAAAAATATCCACATTAATCTTTGTTTTAACATTTGCTTCAGTATATGCAGTAGCTGAGAGCAAAATAAAATATTGTACTCTTTCCTGCCACAAAATCATGTTGAAGTTTCCTTCATTTGATAAGGCAAAGTATGGAATTTGTTTATGATTTCCCCAATGTTGTGGCCATGAGATAAATTTGATAACGTTTCTTGCAATGTTTTGGCGATGAGATGAATTTAACAAAGTTTCATGTGATGCTTTGGCAATGGAATGCAATAAGTCTAAGTTTGCTGCGAAGTTGCAGCAAACAAGTGGTAAAAATTACAAGTTTCTTGTAACCTTGCAGCAAAGTGTATGTAATATGATAGTCTCTGGTGAACCTGTTGCGACTTTGCAGCTAGCAGCGATGTTATTCGCAAGAAGTTCGCTGCTAGCCGCAAAGTCCTGCGAAGTCGTAAATCTTTTTGCTGCGATCTTTTTCTTTGCAGTAAGCTTGCAGCACACTTACGGTAACCTTGCTGCAAAAAATCTTTTTCGTAAGGGCGGTTGTGCTTGCAGCAGGTGCAGAATGTAGGACATCTGTTTTGGGGATGTTGTTGAACTTAAAAATTGTTTTTTAGGAAACGAAACAGTGAAATGTTTTTTTTTTTTTTTTTTTTTCATTCTGTAACATATAATGTAAGTTTTTCTAAAGTAATATGCATAAGCTTGCCTAATCGATTAGATATATTTTTCATGACGTTTTTCATGAAATTCAATGTTCTTGCATTTCTTTAAAAGAAAATGTAAAAGTAGACTTATCATCAAGATAACTGCAATTTGTTTTACCAAAGTAAAAAGATAGGCAATGATCAGGAATTAATACAATCAAACCGCATTCCGTCCCCAAAGCCAACAGGGAAAGAATCACATACACAAAGAAATTGACAAGTGTTTACGAAAGACACGCACAGGGAACCGAATGATCAGGTCTTTCCCAAACAGATGGTCATTCAGCTGTCCCAATAACAGAATTAACATTAACATCTGGTTTTACTTATTTTGTATTTTATTTACACAACAAAACAAAACAGAAGGCAGATTGGGCAGCAATACAGGCGACCAAACCGCCAGAGACCATAGGCAAGCGGACACAGCATAATATAACATCAAGGAACCGCAACAGAAGTACCGCCTTGGAGCGGTCAGCAAAAGATTACTGGAGGGGGGGGGCTTAAACATGTTTTACTGGGCCGAAACCTCGCCCTCTGCTTCTGCAGTGATTTGAAACATTCGGTTAGCTGTTTGGTCCGCATGAAGGTCTCCTAACTCATCAATGAATCATCACCGGAAACAAACAAATCACGGATAAGGCCTATGATGAATCAGAAATGAGAAAAACCTGTAAAATGGATTATAAATTTACAGAAATGAAAGTGCATTTATATGCTATAGATAGAATTTAAATGGAAAATGTGTAAAAAATTATATAGAAATAGAAAATATTGTTTTCAAGAAAACAAAACGATGCTTTTTTTTGTTTTCTTATCCAAATGTTTTATAGTTCTTGGTTTATTTAGCCGGTATAATGGTTTATATTCCTGGCCGATATTTCTATTTATTATCCAACTACCTTAAGAGCTAATTTTTTGTGACCTGAATATCATTAAAGTGAATCCAAAATAAAAAGGACATCTCCACGAGATGTCCTTTTATGCACTGAAAATGCAGGTTTTTAGACTGTAAAAAGTGCTAAATAGCAAGTGCAAAATTGAGCATCATTGAAAATAGTTACCTAGAAGCCTTGTTTTGGGGTGGCCGAAATCACACTTTACCAGCCCTGGTTTTGCTATGGCTCAACTGATATCATGAAATTGTAGGAATATTCCTACAATTTCATTCCTTCATGAACCATCAACTTCTTTTAAAATGAACAGCTATTACTATATTGATTCATCATCATTTTTGTAACTGCAGAAAAAATGCAAATAGGACATAACTGCTTTAACTCTATATTACAAATCATAGGAATATTCCTACAATATGGAAATTGCTCATTTGTAAAAAAAATAATAAGACACAACTGAGCTCAATTCAAATTCTTCCCACATTTTCCGGATTGTAGGAATATTCCTACATTTTTGAGATTACGATCAATTTTGTTCATTCATATTTCAACATAGACCTTTCAGATTGTAGGAATATTCCTACAATTTTTGGAGATGGTATTTTTTCAATAAATGAAAGATCTGACCAAATGCATATTTTTAATAAATGAGAAATCCAAACAAATTGTAGGAATATTCCTACATTTTTTGGAGATGGTATATTTTCAATAAATGAAAGATCTGACCAAATGCATATTTTCAATAAATGAAAGATCCAAACAAATCATAGGAATATTCCTACATTTTGAAGAATATCTTTTTTCATGGAATAAGGTTAAGTTTAATAATAATTCAACGCACATCTGTCAGATTGTAGGAATATTCCTACAAATTATTCTTCGTTCCATCATTGATTTTTTTTCAAACTGCAGAAAATGCAATGAGGGAATAATGTTTCTACTTATATTTTACAAAACGTAGGAATATTCCTACATTTTGGTAATTGCTCATTTTCCAAGGTTAAAAACCTACGACCAAATTTCAGTTCAATCCACATACATTCCACATCATTTAGATTGTAGGAGGAGCGGCTGTAGTGTAGTGGATAACACTCCGGACTACCAATCCAGGGATCGCAAGATCGACCCCCCGCTTCTCCGGTCTTTCGGATGAGACTTTAAACCGTCTCCATATGACCTCGTTGTTGGTAGGACGTTAAACCCGAGTTCACTCACTTAGATTGTAGGAATATTCCTACATTCTTGAGATTACGCCCAATTTAGTTCAATCCAATTTCAACACAGATCTTTCAGATTGTAGGAATATTATACATTTGATCGAAGATGACATCTTTTGAATAAGTGAAAGATCAGGCCAAATCGTAGGAATATTCCTACAATTTAATTCGTGTTCCATCATTGGTCTCAAGGGAGGAAATGACAGTACAAAGTTACACTACAGGCAACATTAAAGCTTCCCAGTCGAGTGCACCGTTACCGCCACGTAAATGGAATGGTACCGCCCCAGTAATGCCCTTTGAATGACGCGGGAACGCCGTGGAACGCACCGATATTTCAGACCATTCCATTCCAATTACCATCGTTAAATGGAATGGTAACTTGTAATAGCGGAGCGACAATTATTGGACGAATTTATTTATTTATTTTTCTGTCGTGTTTTATATCCTATTCATCTATGTGTCGTTAGTTTCAAGAGTTTGTCTTTTATCTATATTTTATTTTATCTTTTTTCAGCTTAATCGATTTTCTTCTATTTTTTCTTCTGCTACTTTCTTGAAAACTTATATTTGTTGTTTGATATCTTTTCCATATAATTATTCATCTATATCGGTTCAATTTGCAGGATGTGGCTGTTAAATCAGTTTTAGGGTATTACAGAATCCAGTCGATAATCGGATTTAATCACCTGAACCCTCGCGACAACATGCACCTTTTTATTTTTCTATAAAGATCTTATTATGAAATTATTATCATATTATTATCATATTATTATTATTATTATTGTTATTGTTATTGTTGTTGTTGGTGGTGTTGTCGCTGATACATCTTTTTCTCGTTTTTCAATTTACCAAACAGGCAAAATTATCATAAAAAATAATTATTTTTCTATCTTTATCAAACAGAGACAGTGCTCCATTATCATTATTATGATTATTATTTTTATTATTATTTACATTAGCTTTTTCTTTTGTAAATTTGCCAAAATGGGCATAATTATCATAGAAACTAATCAAGTTTTTTTCTGTCTTTATGACAAGATACAATGCTTCACGATCCAGAGATCCAGAATAGTCCAGTCAGGCATTGCCCTACTCTCTCTCTCTCTCTCTCTCTCTCTCTCTCTCTCTCTCTCTCTCATTGCATCATAATCTGTCAGAAAGTTGTCCTCGTCCCTTTTCCAGGGAAATGGCTATTCGAAAAAAGAGACGACTATGCAGTGGAATATTCCGATCTCACAGAGCCACTACGCACCCCAACCCGCCCAATCGCTCCCAGTCATGAATTGCGATTTACGACATTTCAGTCATGTAAGACCATAGGGGGATGAAAATGACAGACCGTGTGCAGTTGGTCTCCGTTTACGGTTGGAAAATTTCCATCTCCAGCGGGTCTCGAACCCAAGATCGCTAGATCAGCAGGCTAACGCCCAACCTACTCCCCGGAATTCAGTAATCTGAGTACTTAATTATATGGTGCAATATATAGCTTTAAAATACACATACGCACATACGCACGCTCGCAATTTTGGAAGTATATAACAACGTTCTAACGCACAAGTGAGTATGAAATAAATGACATATTTCTTTTAGGCTTACGAGTGGCAAGAATTTCAAATGAAGATAAAGTTTGGCACTTTTTTGTCGATCGTTACCCTTGCAGTCTCTTTCTGCCATATCAACGCTAATACAGATGCTGGTCGTATGGATGGATGGATGACTTGCGATTTTACGTCCTTTTCGACTGTATTTCAGTCATATCAGGACGATGGGAGGATGTTAATATAAGGCTGTGTGCGATGGAGCCCCGTTTACGAAGAGATTCTCACCTCAAGCGGGTATCGAAACCGCGACTGCTAGGTCAGCAGGCCAGCGCTTAACCTACTGAGCTACCGGAGCTCCTAAGACTGGTTGTAGAATGCGGAGTCCACATATGCCTCAGGCGGTTTTAAAATTGTGCAGAACCTCTGATCTGCCGTGAGAATAACGCATGTTAGGCAACACACGCCCTGACCAGCCTATACAAATGTACAGATCGGCTCAGATGTGAGATCCAGATCAGACTGTGCCTGAATGACCAGCCTGGGTGAGTAGGCAAAAAAAAATACACACGCACATATCACGTGTGATATGAGCCGCGACACGAGAAAACCAACAATGTGGTTGTGCGCCCAGCGCAGACTCAGATCAGCCTGGGCATCCGCCCAGTCTGATCAGAGTCTTCGCTGTCCGCATGAAGGTAGCTTAAACTCTTAGCTACCCTTTAAGCGCTTAGCAAAGAGTCTGAGGAGACTGGGCTGATGCCCAGGCTGATCTGAGTCTGCCCTAGGCGCACAACCACATTGTTGGTTTTCTCACGTCGCGGCTCATATAATTTTTAGAGAAAATGACCCAATATTTAGAGGAAGTGTTGGTCACCGGTAACCGTCTATTGAGTTGCATTTTTTGAAATTGAGGCCCCAGTTGGGGAAACTGCATTCCATTATATACTGTGTACGCAATCCATTTGCCATAAAAGTGTGTGCGTTTGGGGTGTGTGGAAGGAGGGGTCTTCAAGCCAGCTACGCCAACGGGGGAACGGGGGGGGGGGGAGGAGAGGGGGTCTTCAGGGGTGGGAGGCCTGGGCGTAGCTGGCTTGATAATCATAGTTCATGAGGGAGAGGGGGAAGGGAGCTGGCGTTTATGGCATTTTCAGGGTCGTTGTGGCCCAGCATATTGGCAATTAGTTCTTTAACCAACAATATACAAAAATACAAAACTATGCTACGCATCCCGTCGCATTTGGTCTAGTTTTACACTGCAGAACCATTTAAGTGATCCAATTTTATAGAAACGTTTCGAAGGAGGCTCAAGGGACAAATCCATACCTCATAACATACACCCATGGTACACAGTCTTTCCATGTAGAGATTTCCCGTAGCTTTTTATTCTTAAATCTTTTTTTTTTTTTTTTTTTTTTTTTTGCAACAAAGATGTATTACGCTAATTGGGTACATTTTTACGGGAAGATAACTACCATTTCTAACTCTAAGGAAAGAATTTGCTCCCTAAGGAAAAGGGAGCCTTCCTTCGGGAGTAAAAAAAAGTGAAAACAGGAAAACATGAAGTTGTACCCATAAAGACCTTAATTAATGCGTTTATACCTCACTTTGTCTACCACAAGCCATGAGGCTGCGTTTTTTTTTCAAAATTGTTAGTTTGTTATTAAGTCTTAGCATTGTTGACTGGGGTTCAAATCTTTGCATTCCTTCAGACGGTCTTCTTGGATGCTACAAAACTATTTAAATGGCCCGTGAAGGCTAAGATCACTTGAACAGGGTGCCCGGGCAAGTTGCAAATTGCACATTACCTGTTCAGACAGTGCGCACTAAGCTTGGAATAAACAGTTTACCCTAACTGATTGACATTTTCTACAGCCGATTTCAGTCATGGCCAAAACGTATGCGCTGACCAGACTGCATGTGCAGATCAAATTTTACATGCGCTGAATGGGCTGCGCATGGCTGGCTAGGCTGCGTGCTATTTGTCGACAACCGAAGACTGCGCATGCGTTGACCGTACAGCGCATGCGCAGATTGGAAGGGGCATGCACTGACTAAGTTCTCCTGAAGAGACTACACTTACGCTGGCCAGGACGCGTCAATCTCCAAGAAAAGTGTTATTGAACATTTTCTACTGCCAATTTGTCATGGCCTGAATAGACTGCGCATGCGCTGATCAGACTGCATGTGCGCACCGAAATGCGCATGCGCTGAATGGACTGCGCATGCACCGGCCTGATTCATGTCATTTATCGACTAAAGACAGCGCATGCGTTGACCGTCCTACGCATGCGCGGACAGCATGGTGCAAATTCATTTGTTTCTTCATTTTGTTCATTCAGACTTACTACAGTATTTCTTATAGATCTGCAACCCAGCAGGCACACAGCGTTTAAGCGTGTAAACGTTGTATCCACGTTAGTGTAACCACGTGAAGGTAAATCTGATACAAAAATAACAACGTTGGATAAAAGTTGTTTCAACATTAGATCTCACACATCACCTACCGACTCACGCACACCCCAAGCCTCTCAAAGTTGTTTCAACATTGGATCTCCCACTACACCTCCCCACTCACGCACCCTTCCACCCCCGCCCCCTCCCCCCCCCCCCTCCTCCCCGCTTAGCCTATATCTCCATACACCTTAGGGACCTTGAGACCTTTTGGTTGTCCTAAGAAACCAACACATTAGGCAAGCCCATGGATACTCTTCTAATGTCAATAAAACTTAAATGGTCATAGCTCCTCTTGTTGCCATGGCAGCATAGAATTTCAGGTATCTGTGTATATGGGAACTTTTTGACACAGTATATTAACACTGATAGGGGTGACTAGCTTAAAAATGTTGGGACACCAATTATCGATATACGTAATTATTTCGAAATTCGGACATTCGCCGATTTATCAAAACAGTGTGTAAACCCTTATCAGACTGCTCCTACAAATTGGGTATGCGCTTTTGATTTATCACTTCTGTCAAGAAATTTAGGGTATTACGGTGCATTAATAATAAGCTGATCAGTTGGCGCAACTGCGCAGTGTGATCAGAATTTTCTCGTGAAACTCAAATGCAGTTCTGACCCGAAGTAATTCTGCCGTTGTTGCAAGGACCGTCAATGCATTAAATACCAAAACAAATTGGCTTCATTGTATGTAGCCCCTTTTTCCACCCCCTTCCCGACCCCAACACACACACACACACACACACACACACACACACACACACACACACACACACAGCAATCCTGTTATGAATAGCTCTATTTCAACGCTGTCGTGTCGGACTGTTGGCCGAGGGGGATAAAAGCTGTCCTCATGATTTACAGGTAACGGGTTCGATTCCCATGGACCTGGGTTTTTCTTACATAATCTCCATCTTACTTATTCTCTCCCACCGGCCCGAAAGTGAGCATGGCCGAGCTATTCATGCCTTCGAATTCGGATAACCGGGGGTCACACGTTCAAGTCCCGCTGGTGGCGAGATTCTGTTAGAATCTAAAGGACGCTTCTTCATAAGCACTCTGCCATCGTCTGGAAATGACTGAAAAACTGATTAAAAGGACGTTAAAACCGCCTGCGTAACACTAGAAAATCGTTATGAAATGCAGGGAATTGTGAGTTGTACAAGCCCAGACCGACCAGTGCATATGTGCTATCAGGGTTAGAGCTTTAGGATACACAGGAGAACTTCAAAATTGAGCAGCCCAGTTGTCAGTTTTATTTTGATCTTTTTTTCCATTATGAATGGATGAGTGGATGGCTTGCCATTTTACGTTCTTTCAACCGTGCTTTAGTCATACCAGGACGATGAGAGAGTGATTATGAAAGGCTGTGTGCAGTGGAACCCGATTTACGGCTGAAAAGATTTCCGCCACCAGCGGGGCTCGAACCCGGGACTGCTAGAGACTGCTAGAATATAAAAGAATAAAATAAATATTATAAATCTTTAGTTATACATGTATTTGTATTGTCATATTTGACAATACAAAAAAAAAAAAAAAAAACATGACTGGAACCTAGGCTATATGTATGCACAAAACACAGCGAAAAAACAAGTTAGACTGGTCAAAAAGGAAGGGCCGGATCAGGGTCTACAATGCTTGTCAGTCACCAAGCATATATTTCTGGAACATCTTTAATTTGCACGATTTTTTAGGCGAGGCACGGTATCGGACAGGGCAAGCGTCGACCTGGTGATCTACCGGTCCCGGGCTCGAATCTGGCTGGATGCGGGATTCTGACCGACCGTACATGGAATCCATTGCATACATTTTTTTTTTTATAATAAGCCTCACGTAGTTCCGATATGACTGGAATACTGTTACAAAAAAAAATGTCAGATTTAGGGTAAATATGTCCTAGTGTTTACAGTATGTTTTGACACTAGATAATCAAGTGAATTTGACAGAAATGCGCCGCGCCACGCGAAAGCCAACACAGTGGCATGTGCGCTCAGCGAAGACTCCGATTAGCCTGGGCATCCGTCCAGTCTGATCATAGCCTTCGCTGTCGGCATTGAGGTAGCTTAGACCCATGCCTGCCCTTGAATAAGCACACGCGAAGTCTCTGAGCAGACTGAGCGGACATCCAGGCTGATCTGGGTCCTCCTTGGGTGAACATGCCACTCTGTTTCTGTTTCTGTTTGCTGTATATCCCGCCTGTCAGAGGCGCACCACCATAAAGGTGTAAATATTTAATAGTAGCAGAAAAGTTAAACAACAAGTTAATCACAATAAGTTCACATTCCAAATTTTGAAACATCCACACTGTCAATCCACTCTGTCAAAATTAACCTATATACAAGACAAATAATGAAAATTCACTGAAAACTTTAATTTAATCCTGGACTACTTGCGACCAGGCTGCAAGCAAACTTATGCCGTCTCCAGTCAGCTACTTGGCACTCCCTGGAACAGTATTTCGATAGTTTACACTTGGAACAGGTCTTGAGTTCTGAGGTATCCTTTGGCTGCTTATGACAGTTTGAACAGAAATTGAACAATGCAGAATTTTCACTTGAGTCTGTCTCACTCTCAGAATCGTCACTATCAAGTGTGGCACAACACTGCTTGGAAGTCCCGGAGTTCTCCAAAGCAACTTTCTGCTTGAAAGCTGAGTTTGTTACCTTCAGTTCATTTACTACAACGCAATGACTGGCAGGTTCCTCTGAAACTTGAGGTGCTACAGAATCCAGCTCCTTTGAAGCGGCAGTTTCCTCTTTTTCAGAAGCACAAATTTCCTGCTCGAGGTCGCGAGAAGCAGCCTTTTCAATAGCCACTTTGTTTTCTCGTGTCAAGCTCACTGGCCGCTTTGTATATTATTGTCTTTTATTCAATGGGGCTCCATTTGGGGAACAGTCTGTTATTCAGTGGGGCTCTATTTGGGGAACTGTGTGGTTATGCGCAGGATACAGTGGGAGCCTTGCTTGTATGGTTGGTTGGTTCGGGCTGGTTGATTGGTTTGGGTGTAATGGCCCTTTGAGACAAGATTTCGGTCTATATCGGACCGTCTCCCAGAGAGAGGGAGAAAGAAAAGAGAAATGATAGACGAGAAAAAAAAATGTCTAAACAACCCCTGTCCGCACCTACTGAAAGGACAGTGGCCCTTGCCCTACTTTTATCCAAATAAGTAGGACGCTCCGGTATTAGAAGTTATAACCAGCGCCATCGCCCCATCTACCACCCCCGGAAAAATGGATAGGAAGGACGTCGATATAGTGGAGTGTCCGGACCTCATAGAGCCACTTTTCCCCCGTAGTCCCCCCCCCCCCCCCCCACACACACACCACTGCACAGCTATATAACCTAGCTAGAGTCTCGGCATTGTTTATATAGAAACTAGGGGAAGAAACTTTGTCACTCTTCCATCTTTAAAATGGAGCAAACTGCTGAAGAAGTCCCCATAGGAGAGTTGGGAGAGAGGGGAGGCGGAGAGGGCGAAGTTTGAAAATGTTTTACCTCTTTTCTCTGGCCCAGTCTATAAAAATAAAATCTGCTCCTCCTATTATAGAGTAGACTAGCTTATATACCCAGCAGGCATATGACGTCAAAATGACGTCGCACTGACGTCGATGCGACGTAATTACGTCGCATCGACGTCAGTACGACGTCATTTCAACGTCATGTGCCTGCTGGGATGAGTCTAATGAAAAATAACCTGGATTTTTTTGCCTTGGGTCTGGGCTAATGTGTAGAACAGTGATACACGGGCTCAATTAACAAAACTATTTGTATAAGCACGGCTCTATTCGAATAGCATGCGAATGTATCCTGCTACCTGAGCAAAGAGCATAGATTTAGATCAACATCAATTATCGGTCCGTCCAGTCGGTCTGCGTTTTATTTTTTTTTTTTTTTGGGGGAAGATTCCGATCAGGAAGGGCATGTGCCAACGTTGTTGTTCATTTATTTATTTCATGTTTGTTCACACGCATAAAGCACTATTTACGTGAATTATAACATCTTGATTTGAGCCGCGACACGAGAAAACCAACAATGTGGTTGTGCGCCCAGCGCAGGCTCAGATCAGCCGCCCAGGCTGATCAGACTCTTCGCTAAGCGCTTAAAGGGTAGCTAAGGCACTAGGCTACCTTCATGCGGACAGCGAAGACTCTGATCAGACTGGGCCGATGCCCAGGCTGATCTGAGTCTGCGCTGGGTGCACAACCACATTGTTGGTTTTCTCGTGTCGCGGCTCATTTCCTGATCACCTTGTGGACTCAGTGCTCGCCTTTCACGCGTTGTGGATTCGACTCCTTATGGGCGCACATGTCCGATCAGGTTCTTCAGTCCAGCAGATCCCTCGCTGAACAAGCACGACTGAACAAACATTATCAGTTGAAAAAGATCAGTTAGTCAAGAAGAATGTTCAATTTGCCTCCCTTTCTTTACACAAAAGAACAGCGAAGACTGATTAGCATTCGAATTTTAGCAGTCCTCTTTACGCACGTCGGTAACAGTCGCTATTATAAAATATCATCTCGCAACGGCATTACATTTTAAAAGCCAACCGCTTATGAATAGGAAAAGTTGTGTTTTGGATTTTTCTATAGATTAAAAAAATGTGACAGCATTTCTCTGAAATGGTGTAAAACATTTTGATTATCACAGAAATGTTTACTAAATAACAAAATGAGGGTTTAGCGCCAATATTTTTCGAACACATAAAGTTCTGAGATTTTTTTATTCAGTAAGAATATAATAATAATAATAATAATAATACTCATAATAATAGATGTAAATTATAATAATAACTATAATAATAATTATGATAATAATAGAAGAAAAGAAAACAAGAAGAAGAAGAAGAAAAAATGATCGAGATATAATACTACTACTACTACTAATAATAATAACAATGGTTCGAAAATGTCAACAAATTTATGTTTGAATAATTGTATAAATATCGTAAAAATTATATTTATCCACTCACAATTATTCCGTACACACATAATTGATAACACTGTCATGTTTGCGAGATCCCGCAAATCCGTTGTTTATTGGATAAAACAGATTGCCGAAAACAGATGGCCACCTGTTACGTAATCTCGGAAGTCTGGTCGATTGATCACGACGCGGAAGCAGTAGTCATAGCTACCAGAATATTTATAATGGCGAAGTGATATTTGTCGATTGTTTTCAATGGATTTTAATGGGGGTAAGAAAGAAAAAAATAATAATAAAAAACAACAAATAATTGAATAAATAAATTTAAATAAAAACAAAAAGCGATAAGCCTAATATTAACGCAGATCATGTTAACTCCAGATTCAGATTTTCCATTCTATGAAAGAAATATTTAATATTATGATGAGAATATGGGCTGAAAACGAAAGTATTTAGTTTTACGAGCCTATGGCGTTGATTCAGGCGAGAAAGTATGCCCGAAATGTTGAGGCGCCTGAAACAATTTGATTCTGATAAACTCGAAAAGTCAAGCGTTGTGTAATAAAACGCCGAGCAGAGCAGATTCAGAGTAGCAGGGCCAAAAGAGTACGGAAGTTGGGACATCTTTTATCTTTTAGTATGAGCAGTGTGCTGTAAAATTTTCTATCCGGGTTGCCAATGAAATAAAATAATAAATAAAATGAAATACTGAAATGAAAACGATGGGATACTAAGCAAATTGTGCAGACCCCGCTGAAATAAAGTTTTATGGGTACTTTGTGTAATAGTTTATGGCTGTTGTAGGTTCTATTTCTATTTTATTTATTTATTTATTTATTTATTTATTTATGACAACCTTAACTTTCAGGTCGGAAGTGTCACTCTAGCAAAATCCGATCATATTAAGAATTACAAATTTGGCGTAATCCTACGAACAATGCGAAAGAAAAAAAAAGTTTTTGTAAGCTAAACGCTTACATGAAAGTATTCAGTTTTACGAGCCTATGGAAATTTACGACCCTTAAATGAAGGTGGTGTGATTTTGAAACTGGGCCCAGAAAAGTAACTTGTATGTCTGTTTATTCGCGCGGTGTGAACGATGTATTTTAAGCTCGCTTGTGTTTAAATCACTCGATTGTTCGCATCGTCAAAATATTGTGCATGCAAAATGCGCATGCTGAACCAATCTGCGCATGCTGTTTAGTGTTATAAAATGTGCCGTTTTCATAATGCCCCAAAGACTTTAATCTGCTTGTCTTTTTTTTCGAGTTTTCATACTTCCAATGACCGTAAATGATTTCAAGCCGGTCAGGAATGGCTTGAAGACTTACGATTCGACGTCCTTTTCACTTAGGATTTTATGTCCTTTTGAACAGTATTTTAGTCATTTAAAGGCAATGTAAAGCTGTGTGCAGTGGAATTCCGTTTACGGTTGGAAATATTTCCGCCGTATGGAATCGAACCAAGAACCGCTAGATCAGCAGGCCAGCGCTTAACCTACTAATATAATATGCGACGTTAAATAAAGCTTCTCTTTTTATTGTAAATGTCCTAAATATTGGGTCACCTACAATTATAGCTGTAACTTTCCTAAATATTAACAGTTTAATTTTTCCATTGCAGTTATGCGGCTAAAACTACAGATGAAATGAAAACATAGTATGCCATGATCAAACTGCTCATTCAGGCTGAAGGAGCAATCTTATCTTGGCCTACACTTTTTGCTCAGACATAGCTGTCCAAATATTTAGGATTTTATGGTACTTAACATACTGTGTACTTTTTATTCATAAATGCGTCGGTGTTGGTTGTATGACTGGATTTGTACACAAATCATTTTACGGCACCCTTTGTGTAATGTTACGATAAATATTAATTTGTTTTAAAGATTGTCTCCCTCGTTTATTTCATGTTTTCAGAAACAAATATTTTAACAACATTTCGTTAGACAATATGTAATAGTCTCAGAATTAACCGTACAAGTTTTGAGAAAATGCATGCTTATTCGATAAATGTTGAATGAAAAATAATCTTCAAATTAAAATGCAAATTACCTATTTCCCCACGGCCTGTAAGAATATCGATTTTGACCCACGTGTGTCATGTGATCAGGTAGAGGTATTTTTTCTTATTCGTGCACGTGATTGTGACGTATGAATAAATTATTTTTGTCCAATAATGCGATTTCAACCGCGGTCCGCGATTATATAAAAATTTAGCTTACTTTTTGTTTAAAGTCACTTTTATCAAATATTATTATCTAAACTCTAATTCAAATGTGTAGTTAGACCATGTCGGAGGTATTGCATGAATTATTTCATCAAATCATTTTTGTTATTATTATAAAGGGAGTAAATCTTTAAAGATATTTGGGCCGTGCATCGGAAAATGTGCTTTACACTAAATGCGAACAGCTAACCCGGATCAGCCTACACATCTGCACAGTCACATTAACGTGGTTTCTGTCCGCATCAACAATCTATCATGGGAATCTAGAAATAAAACCGAGAACGAGGTTGCAGGGTGCGCAGGCTGAAGTGGGTCTTTGCTTTTCGTACACGCGATAAGGTGCCATTTCTCACAGCAATTCAATTTTTTGGCGGGAAATGTGCACATGCGCCAAACTACGTAGGCATTTTTTTCTTTTAATTTTTGGTAAAGATGCATGAACGTAAGATGAGAAACCAGGGTTGCAAAAGAATATAAACTGCCAGAACGAAAAATTCTTCTTTGTCGTATCTTGTCTGTGTGGACGCATGCGCAAATGCTCTTAGAGCGGCGACCAGCTGTATGCACGGTCTCTGCATTCACAGTTCGCACTTCCACTGGCACATTTGGCCCGAGTCCTTGATTTGACCATACACAGTTTCAGCTTCGAGTTTCTGCGACAGCAATCGTATAAATAAACAGACATCGGTCCGTGTTAAAATGCGGCGTCTCAAAGACATTAGAACATGTCCGATTAGCAAATGATATACACATTTGCGAACACTGAACAATCTTGCAAATCTCCAGAATTCACCGACAGTTTTCAACGCATAGACTTCCCAGATCGTTTATGTCAAAAAAGAATCACTGATCAACCTGTGCCGACATACAAGCTTTTCTTGTCATGCCGTAAGATACCTTTGATCTATTTGGGCAAATTATTTAAAATTACACTTGCGTATATATTTGTATTAATAATTAAAACCTTTTTAGATTTACAACTGCGCATGCCCAGGATAGCCTGCGCACATGCGCAGTGTGTATGGGACATTTTTGCACTGACCAGCCTGTGCCGACACACGGGCTTTCCATGTCATGCCGTAAGATACTCCGATCTATTAGGGCAAATTACGTTATCAGGTAAATTTCATCAAGAATTTTCTAGTAACTTTTCTTTTTTCTTATTAAATTACCTTGTGTGAATAATTTTATTTGTATTAACCATGATATCGGTTTTAAATATATTCTAACAACTGCGCATGCCCGGATTGCTTGCGCACATGCGCATTGTGGTTGGGGCATTCACAGCCCGTCCAGCGCATGCGTAGGTTGCATCCGAACGGGCTGGTGAAGGACAAACATACGCCTGAGAATGATGGCGAAATACATGGAGACAATAAAAAGGGGCATGATGACTGTGGGTCATGTTCCCAAAGAGATATCGTTGCTGGTAAATACTTTATCAGAAGTTGAGAGGCGACTAAGAGGTGCCATGCCATTATATACTTTCAAGTTACATGGAAAAGACGTAAAAGCAGACTGAAAAAAAAAAAACGTTTCTAAATGCGGCAGACGGTTCTGCTACATACCAAACAGCCCTTTTTTCAGGGCAACCTCACACTTTTGAAAAAAAAATCTTTATGTTATGCATGTTGGGTGCAAGATATTTTTCCTCTGATCTGTCGTGAGTGGCACACGACTGCTTCTGTCCTTCTATTGAACACGTAACGGTCTGCTGATTATTAAATAAACGATCAGATTTAATTAGGCCACATTAGACTGACATGATTTTCCTTCATTTTGGGATTACACCTGCTGTGAAGATAGGTACTTGTTAACAAGGTTCCCACTGTGACCTGCCGGTAGATATGCATATGATTTATTCTCGTATAGTGCATTGTGACATAACCTGTTCCTGCTGAGTCCTAAATACCACGGTAATGCACAAACTCTAAAATTTCGAGCACTGACAAAAATGGGAAATCGTAATTTCTAAAATTTCGGACAGCAAATAAAATAATTATTTTTTTCTGTGCGAAATTTTAAAAGAATACCGTACCAAGCTTCTGTCCTTTTACCTTGATCTCCCTCTGGATGCCATCTGCGCTGTTCGTCATCAGTTTGGTCTTCTCAGCACTGATCTCCATCTTATACCTTGTGCAGGTTTGGTCGAGACTTTCAACTAGAGCTTCTAGTTCCTGCTCTGCCTCAGCTAGAGCGTCTATGCCATCGGCAAACCGCAGATTGGTAATGTTTCTGCCGCCTATGCTAACATTTCCTTCATGTTCTTCCAGAGCATCAGACATGATCCGTTCGAGAAAAATGTTGAAGAGGGTGGGTGACAGAAGACATCCTTGTCTTACTCCAACTATTGTTCTGAACCATTCTCCTGTGCTGCCATTTATCAGGACTGCACTTGTAGCCTTGTCGTATAGCTGCTCAATGGTGCGAACTAGATTTGCACTGATATTGTACTTCCGCATGGTGGCCCATAAGGCTGCATGCCATGCCCTGTCAAAGGCTTTTTTTTAAATAAATGAAGACATGGTACAGATTCTGCTGATGTTGGAGATACTTTTCACACATGATTCTAAGGTTGAAGATTTGTTCTGTGGTGCTCCTTCCTGCTCGGAACCTTGCCTGTTCCTCAACGATTATCTCCTCGGCTTGTGGTTTTAGCCTGTTCAAGATGACTTTCAGCATGACTTTGCTTGAATGACTGATGAGGCTAATGGTTCTGTAGTTCTGGCAGAGCTGTAGGTTACCTTTTTAGGGAGCGTAATAATCAGCGACTGAGTAAATGGGGTAGGCCATTCTCCTGTTCTCCAGATCCTGTTACAAATATCTGTTAGAGCATCAATCATGGTCTCCCCTCCAGCTTGAACAAGTTCTACTGGTATATTATCAGCTCCGGCAGATTTCCCCATCTTTAGTGCTGCTACTGCAATCTCAACTTCCTCACGAAGGATCGGTTTTTGATCTTCTTCTGGGGGCTGGCTGCAGTCGAGAACCGCATTGTCACCGTAAGTCTCATGGTTGTATAGTTCTGAGCAATATTCTGTCCATCTGCTGAGAATCGCTTGTTCCTCTGTAAGGCATTTCCCAGATTTGTCCTGGATAGTTGTGGATGTCCTGGATAGTTGTGGATTTGCACATTGTAAGTAAAATTTGCATATAAGCAACCTTACTCAGGGACGCTAATTTGTCCATGTGTACGGGGCTTATGTTAATTTGAAACTTATCTTTCCTTTTATAAATTTTATTTCCCTAGTTCCCCATTAGACCTCAAATCCAGCGATACTGAACCTGGGTATACTGTTTTCTCGTGTCCGTCAGTTCGCTTTCTCAATTAAAACACAACGCGAAGCAAAAAAAAAAAAAACAAAAAAAAACTTTAAATCTGGCCGGGACGCACCCCTGGTTCGACCCAGCCTGGTCTACTACAAAATATACCCTACCATTTAATTTTCCCACAATCAAGAAGATGTGGCTTGAATTTGTATTTGATCCAACTGGTTTGTTACTTTCATTCCTTGCAAAAGAGGAATTTTTCCTAATGTAAGAATATTCCTACAATTTGTTTTATATGGATGGAAACAACTCGCAGAATAAAATGATGATATAATGAGAAGATAAATTGTAGGAATATTCCTACAATCTGAGAGATGCGGCTTGAGGTGCAATTAAGCTAAATCTGGTTGTTACTTTCTTGTAAATGAGCAATTTCCAAAATGTAGGAATATTCCTACAATCCAGAAGATGTGGCTTGAGTTTTGATTTAATCAAACCAAAATCTTACTTTCATTCCTCACAAATGAGAAATTTCCAAGATGGTTTGAATTTCGATTTAACTTACCTTCATTCCTTGAAAATGGGTCATCTTCAAATAGGAATATTCCTACGATTCGTAAAATAAAGATAAAGCAATCATTTTCCCTTTGTATTTTTCTGCAGTTTTAAAAATGATGGTGGAACAAAAAGTAAATTGTAGGAATATTCCTACAATCTGAGAGATGTGGTTTGAACTATGATTAAACTAACCTTCCTGTCTTGAAAATGGATATTCTTCAGAATGTAGGACTATTTCTACAAATTGTAAAATATAGATTATAATTCCCTCCCATTTAAGCGATTATAGAGTGTAAATAAAAAATGTTGGAATATTCCTATAATTTCAGATTTTTTTATTTATCAAAAATTTACCATCATCCAAATTGTAGGAATATTCCTACAATCTGAAAGTTCTGCGTTGAAATAGGGTTGAACAAAATTGGTTGTAATCTCTAGAATATAGCAATATCCCTACAATCTGCAACATGTTGGATGAATTCGGATTGAACCCAGTTTTGTTTTATATGTCACAAAGAAGCCATTTCCAAATTGTAGGAATATTCCTACGATTTGTAAAATATAGATAAGGTAATCATTTCCTCTTTGCATTTTTCTGCAGTTACAAAAATGATGATGGAACAAAGGGGAAATTGTAGGAATATTCCTACAATCTGAAAGATCTGTGTTGAAATTGGACTGAATTAAGTTCTTCAACATATAGGAATTGCTGTTCATTTTAAAAGAAGTTGATGGTTCATGAATGAATCAAATCGTAGGAATATTCCTACAATTTGATGATATCAGTTGAGCCATAGCAAAACCATGGCTGGTGAAGTGTGATTTTGACCACCCCAAAACAAGGCTTCTAGGTAACCATTTTCAATGATACTCAATTTTGCACTTGCTATTTCACAATTTTTACAGTCTAAAAACCTACATTTTCAGTGCATAAAAGGACATCTCGTGGAGATGTCCTTTTTATTTTGGATTCACTTATTAGTAATTAAATTTTAAAGCAATGAATGCTGCATGAAGACCAGTAACTGAAACTTTGGAAAAAAGCTTACTCACAAATCTAAACCCCGGACATATTACAATTAGAGCTAGTGAACAGGGGATCACGTATACATCCGACCAATGCCACCGCCGAATAAACATTTTAGCAAGAAACATTAATTCAAGTTTTATATTTTTTTCAGAGTTTGTGACCTTGACCTTAGGTCAGCAGCAGCATTTGGATAATGTTAACTTATCTAAAATAAACGCAGCCATGTACCAATGTGCATAATCTCTTCAACTTCATTAGATACTAGTAATTGTCTTCTGCCACCCCCTCCCCCCGGGGACAAGGGCCAGGGACTTAGATATTTCATGTAAAAAGTAATACTATGGAAATATCATGAATCAAAGATATGAAAGGAATCTGAAAGCAGTTTTACGGAAATATGAGCAATCAAAAATGTTTGACATAAAACATTGAAATAATAATAATGCCTAAGTCCCCTTTATTGACCCCTGTTCACACACTGGGGCCTGTCCCTGGAATTATATAGATGCTAAAGAGATATCAAACACCAAATATGAAATAATCTGACATTGGTTACAGAGATATAAGCATTGAAAATGGCTAAACGCAAAACTTTGATGTAGAACTTGACTAACCGACCGAGAAAACAACAAAAGAATGAATGGAAGAACGGACAAACGAACAGATGAACGGACAAAATGATAAAATAAATATATCCCCTGACATACTTCATATGGCGGGGGTATACTTACGTAATATTATGTTACTGTTAGATTGCTTTTCAAGTACACAACAATACCATATTATTATAGTTGAAGACATATAACAGTGACATTTTTTATGGTTGCATAATGCAGATAAAGATGAAAGAGTACAGCATCTGCTGTAGGGCCTTGTCAGTATTTCTGCTGTAGGGCCTTGTCAGTATTTCTCATCATTTTCTGGGTATGGGGAGTGGGGGGGAAGGGAAAATCCTCACGAATAAGTTCTGTTCTCACTTAAAATACCACTTCTACCGGGGTTGTTCATTTAATTGTGTCACTGATTGCACACCATACATAAGGAGCATGTGAAAATTACATTGATTTCACGGGGGAGTGATTATCTATACTAGGATGAAATTTCGGTCTAATCTGTTCAGTCTTTCAAAAGTTATTGAAAGTTCAAGTTAGTTCACTCATACATCCAACCCTTACTGTATGCAAAATGCAAAACAAAACAAGCTTCAAAATTAGGGACTACATTAGAGGTCACGTTGGTCTAAATGTTTCAGTTTCACAGATATTTAGTGAACTGTGTCAGATACATCTGTTGGCTCTAAAAGATCAGATTTCAGATGGCATAAAAATTTAAAGGTGGTGAAACTGATCTGAAAGATGAACCCCGTCCCGGCCAGCCAAGACGCAATGCCGGTCATTGCCAAAAGAATTAAAAGCGCGGCAAAAGTTTTGTATGCTGTATTTTTCAATCGCGATGAACCCATTGTTCAAATTCCCGTACCAAACGGCAAGAGATTCACAGGTAAATTCTGTATGTATTCTCTGCTCTTGAAGGAACTTTTTAAGATTTTAATTTTACCTCACTGCAGCTGGTTTTGTGCCGTGTGGCGGCCGTAAAACGTCTCCCCGTACATCATCCATAGTGCAGAATATATTTTATTTACATCCTTTGAGATCAGAGGATAGATTCTGAGAAATCTAAAATTTGAGATTGATTTAGACTATTATTCTAGATCATCGTCTTTTATATTATTTGGATCCTTTTGAAACTAATCAGTCTTTCTTTGAATCGACTGCCCAATTAGAATTAAGAAATTATAGTATGCCTTTTCTGGTTTCGTCACCAGATTTTGTAAGGGTCACTGACGAGGCTTTATTAGCCGAAACTACGTAGTCTGGCCCATACTTCTACTTCTGTATGTATTCTCTGCTCTTGAAGGAACTTTTTAAGATTTTAATTTTATAAGAAAGCTGTGTTGTCAAAAGTAAAGGTACAGTATGAGAAACCTAGCCCTGTAATCGGTTTAAAAGGTCTGTGTTTTATCCATGACAACGCACCTGCTCACAAGTGTGTTCTTGTCCGAGACTTCTTAAAAGAGAAAATGTAGTTCAGCTCCCCCTTCCACCTTATTCGCCAGACCTTAGTCCCTGCGACTTTCTCCAGTTTCCTCTACTAAGAAACCCCTTTCTGGTCGTCGTTATGGATCTGGAAGTGCACTTGGTAGTGCTGTTTACCAGTGTCACCAGGTTATACCTAAAAAGGCCTACTTTTCTGCCTTTACAGAATGGATTTCGAGACTTGAAAAGTGTGTTCCGTCAAGGGAGAATACTTCGAAGGGTTGAAGTAAACGAAATGTAAATGAGATTAATAACGCGCCATGTAGAACCCCAATGACACCATTAAATGAAAGCCCCTTGTCTTTCTTTCTTTCTAAGATAGGCTTTATTCGAAGAAACATGATGGAGCAGGTATAATCGTCAGTCCACCGAATCAGCGCGATCAATCGAGTAGTTTGTTTGTATTTCCGTTACTGTTGTACACGTTACAAATTTATCGTGACTGCTAACAAGGTTTGTAAGACTTAAGTTTGCTTTCATGCATTTGCACTTGGATATTAAAGTAGGCATATTTATGACATTAATTGTTCTCTTCCAATCTTGTCTTAGATAATGCGCTCATAAATGTACATAGATACTGAAGAAAAAGCAAAATAGAACGTCAAAGTGATCTTCAATACGTATACGGGTTTGTATACAGTATACAGGGTTTGTATACGTATACAGTATGCTCTTCTCTGGTTTCGTCACCAGATATTGTCAGGGTCACTGAAGAGGCTTTATTAGCCGAAACTACGTAGTCTGGCCCATGTTCCTTCTTATGAGTGTATTCTCTGCTCTTGAAGGAACTCTTTCAGATTTTAATTTTACCTCACTGCAGCTGGTGTTGTGCCGTGTGGCGGCCGTAAAACGTCTCCCCGTACATCATCCATAGTGCAGATTATATTTTCTTTTCGTCCTTTGAGATCAGAGGATATATTCTGAGAAATCTGAAATTTTAGATTGGTTTATACTCATATTCTAAGCCATCATTTTATATATTATTTGGACCTTTTTTGATACTAATCAGTCTTTGAATCGGCTGTCCAATTGAGATTATGAAATTACAGTATGCTCTTCTCTGGTTTCGTCACCAGATATTGTCAGGGTCACTGAAGAGGCTTTATTAGCCGAAACTACGTAGTCTGGCCCATGTTCCTTCTTATGAGTGTATTCTCTGCTCTTGAAGGAACTCTTTCAGATTTTAATTGTACATACATCCTTGACAACTTCAATTATTTTGAAACAACAATCTATGTTCCCACAGACAAAAACCACCATCAACATTATTTTCAGTAAACACCTAGAATTTGGTATAAATGTGTATTTTCTATCATAGCCTAGGAATGCATTCTCGACATAGCAACTTTTTTCTATCCCATAATAGTTTCGAACGATGCAAATAAAAATGCTAAATTGCTATGTATATTTTTGTCAACCGGATTAAGTAAACAAAGATAAAACTTAGTTTGTACAGATGAATAGGTTTGTACTATTTCATTCATATACGCCAACAAGTGTAGTAATCAACTTCTTAACGCTATTGTCCGCAACAATATTTTGGCTATTCCAACAAGGATATCCTTCAGTGAAACTGCTCAGATTTTGGGATACAGATTTGACAAAAGTCGTTTGACTTTCCTCTGAATCCCATTTGCATAAAATATTATGTTTTAAAATGTGTATAAATGTATTAGTGTTTATGCAAATAAAATAAATTTAAACCAAACTGCTCAGATTTTGAATTACTGTTAATGGAAAATATTTACAAAAACATTTCAAAATTTTGATTTTTCATAATCGGTTATGTAAAGTTATAAGAATCATTAAGGTGTTAGAACATTCATAGGAACTTTCAGCGCTTTCCAGAAAATAGGTAAATCTCCGTTTGAACTTGGCATAAAATCTAATTGATGCGCATACTTGTTTCCTGTATAAGTAAATACTTCAAGACGCTATTAATGATGACATATTCTGTATCACTTTTTTATTATGCAAGCAATACGCATGTACTACATAAGTGCGACATTATGCAGGGGTGTGAGCAGCGCAACATTAAATTACTGCACATGAATGCTCAATTTTGACCGCGTCTGCTACTATCGGTTCCTTGATATGTTCTGTGCTTCCAGAGGAGCTTTCTTCAGAATATATTTTATTCTAAAGTGACCATTGGAAGCCTGGGCGTAGCTGTTTGACGCATGCAATTCAATGCCAAAACCGAGCAGTCCAAATGAAAAATTGGTGAAGTAACATGCGCATGAGTTGTTGTGCATAATTGTGAGATTAAAAATGCCGAGCAAGCAAACGCTATCGGTCATTACAACTGGTGAGACAGTTCAAACAGGCACATCACGTCAAAACAACGTCGGAAGAAAATCGACGCATCGTTATGGCACTTTGTTGACATATATAGAAGGTTGTTCCAACATTATTATGTTGCATCGGAGTCGTCACAACGTCGTTTAGAAGATGTATGTGTGCTATGTTGAAAGAAGAAAAAAGAAGATTGTTGTGCGATATCCGATCATTTCATGCATGCCTTTTGTAAAGGTAAGCATTGCTCCACCCGAGTGAGCGTAAAATCACTACCCCATTATACCTTACTAGAAATATACTAGTAGAAGGTAAGAGTTAGAATAAGCACCGCCCCGTCAAGGAAAAAAATCGAGGAGTACCTTCACTGCAGATGGCGTTGTGTCATCTGGTGACCGTGAAACGTATCCCTGCACATTATCTTAGTACTAAGTATATATGTTCTGGTCCTTTGTGATCATTCTGAGTGAGTTTGGAAACAGACTTGCGCTAAATACGGTGCTAGGGGCGTAGGCAGCGTTGTAACATTACGTTACATAGCAGTGCCACTTTCAGATCTATATGTGATTTGTTCTTCCAGAGGATCTGTCTTCAAAATTCGTTTTAATTAGGAGCGTTAGCAAACCTACCTTACATATGTACTGCAACGATTTTGTTTGTTTACTCTTCAATCTTGAGAAGGAACAATTTGATATGTGACTGTGGAATTTCCTTGGGTAAGTGTCATGGTTCATGCAGAATTTAACTTTAGGTCCCATTCATTCTACTACCGACAGCTACAATACATTTTTCTTTGTCGCGGTTCCCTTTTATTGGACCTATAAGTTCATTTTTGTTTCAAATTTCCAGTTCTTTATTATTATTCGTGTTTCACTCTTCTGTCTAGTTATATCAAGGACATACTTATTCAAACAGATGTTGTACAAAGTAAAATCTTTTTTTATTCTGCTTTCTTTGAAAAATAAGAATCATTGTGGAGTAAAATATTGAAAGGCAGTTCAGCTCAAATTGTTTCATTAATGTTAGTGTTTATCACATTCAAATTTCAAAGTTGGTATTATTTGCTATGCCTTTAATAATTGTGTAATTCATTTAAGAAAAGAATGTTGACTAACAAACATTTAATAGTATGTATATACGAGTGATCTTTCTGTTTGTAACTGTTTCTGCTGACAAATGTACACGATTGTTACCAATAAACTGTTTAGGTCAGCCACTGTAGATTGCTCAGGATCCACATCATTTACGAGCTGTAAAAGGTCTGATGAAACAGCGCCATGTTGCTACATGTAGGTCTAATATCGGTTGTGCACGTTAAGGGTCCGCTGGAAATTACTTAGCACTGGTCTGATTAAAAAACCAGCATGGATCAAAATTTAATATATTCAGTTTTACCGTTTTAAATACTATTAGATGTATTTATATCACACAAGGTACATGGACAGAGTAAAGCCGATGATGCTACACAAAGCTGCATATATATCCTGAACAGTGTAATGTGGCAATGTGATTTTCAAAACTGGATGCCACCCTTAAACGACAAAGATTTTAAACTTGCACAGTTCTATGGAACTGTACAATATTAAAGGAAAGATTCCAGCAGGATTAACGGCTGTTTTGCCTTCTCTAGTTTTCGTTTTTTTCCGTTCCCTTTCCTAATAATGCATCCCACAGTAATGCATATGAGATGCGTCGTGTCTCAATATCGGCTCTTGCTTCCATTATAGCCCCGCTTTGAAAACGTATGGCTATACTGGGTTCGGTCTCCCTGTAATTCCGAAATTCTATAAGATACTTTTTGTGAACATTTGTGCTACAGTTTTCTCAGGAATTATTGAAGCTAGAATCTGAAACCTTAGTGTACTTAGTGTACATATGGACAATGCGTTGTTGTATTGTAAGATTTAGAATCAGGCCCATTGCTCCTATTCTTCCCTTTATTTTCCATCTTTCTGTTCTTTTAAAAAATGGTATACATATATAAAATGATTGATTGTATCGTGGGATTGGGACTCAAGCTCATTGCTCATAGTTTTCTTTTTATTATCCATTTCTTCTTTCTGTCCCTATTTTGGATGTTAATATGGAAAATTGTATTTATCATTTTTTCTGTCTTTTCAAGGTAAATTTCTTTCGTTTTTGTTCATTTTTCTGTCTTTTTAGGGTAAATTTGTGTCACTGTTTTCTCAGAAACTGTGCAAGGTAGAACGTTAACATGTTATACATATGTAGAGTGAGAGATTGTATCGTGGAATTGAGACTCAGGCTCATTGCATATATTCTTCTTTTTCATCTATTTTTCTTTGTTTCCTAATTTAACATGTTAATATGGAAAATTTGTGTCAGAGTTTTCTCATGAAGTATTAAAGCTATACTCTTGGAACTTGGTATGAAGATGGATAAAGAGTTGTTGTATCCTTTGATTGAAAATTGGGCTCACTGCTTTATTCTTCCTCGTTTTTATCCATTTGTCTGTCTTTTCAAGGTAAATTTATGTCACACTTTTCTCAGGAACTGTGCACGCTAGTATCTTTGCATTTAGTATATATGTGTAGAAGAAGCTGCTGTATCGTGTGATTGGTACTTCTGCGCATTGCATTAAATCTATTATTCTTTTTCTATCCATTCTTCTTCCTGTCATTTTGGTATGTTAACATTGAAAATGTGTGTCAAACTTTTCTCAGAAATTAATAAAGCTATAATCTTGAAACTTGGTATACATATGGCCAATGAAGTGTTGTATAGTGGGTCAAGAATTGTTGTTTTTTCCTCAAATTCTACCCTTTACCATATTCGATTTATTAATCACTGATGCCCCTATAAGCACACATCATGGTTATTTTGTGGCATATGACTAGAAGCGCACATATTTTTTTATAAGTTTATCCTATTGTTTGCTTGTTTACAAGCGCTGACACGGTGTAAAAATTTCTTCAAGAAGGCCTAAAGGAGCCCTACCTATTGTGCCAAATCAGAAAGATTACTGTAAAGGTAAGGAGGAAAATTCTCAGAATCTGACAGAATTTAATCCCACTTCCAACCCAAGACACCATGTGCGAAAGAGACAACACAAAATTAGTCAACACCAAAGACAACACCAGCGGCAGCCATGTGAACAGCAGTTTCCCATGTAGGTGGTCAACGGGTTAGCTTGAACATCACCAACAATATGTTTATAGTTTGTCATAGTTCGATGATGGTTTTATGTGATTTACTGTGACGTCAGGAAGCCTATATAGCTAGATTCTTGGAAGCTAGGAAAACACTAAAGATTAAACAGAACAGAAGCCTTAACTGAGTAAAAAGATAGTCAATCAGAAATATATACAATCGAATCCAACATCCCGCTCTCAAAACCAATAGGGAAAGAAGCACACACACACGGAAAAATTGACGCAAGTTCACGAAAGACACGCACGGTAAGCTCTTTCCGAAACAGGTGGTCATTCAGCTATTTTTATCTATTCTATGTTTGAATTTACAAAACAAAGCAAAGCAAAAGGCAGATTGGGTAGGAAAACAGGTGACCAAACCGCCAAAGAACATAGACAAGCGGACATAGCACAATGTAACATCAAGGAACCACAACAGAAGTACCACCTTCAAATATAAACGTATTCATACCAAATTTTGTGCAACAGACGCGCGTTTCTGTATTTAACATCTTCAGTGTCGCTTAACCCCAAAGATTGAAAGAAAAGATATGATGGCAGGTCTCGACAGGCAACGAGCATCCCTCTCCGAGCCACACTTACTGTCGCATTCCGTGGGACACATTAGCTGCAGACATTAGGTAAGAGACGTATTAATCCGCGGGCGCAGGCGTCCCCAATCGAGCCACCTCAACCTCTGCGTCTCGAGAAAGGCGATAGACAAGGACATCAGGAAAGAGATATCCGATGCAGCAAGAACCCGCAAAAAGCCAAAACAACTCAAAAGAATGGAAGCCAAAACTCCGCTAAGATTCATGGCGCTATGACAAGTAAGTCTTAGTTTTAGAATAATTTAGAAATTTTATTTCAGAAATTTTATTTAGAAACGGTTAGTTAAAGAATACCGGAGGGGATAGCGGGGGGCTTAAACATGTTTTGCCGGTACCAAACCTCGGCCTCTGCTTCTGCAGTGGTTCGAAACATTTAGTTCACTGTTTGGTCCGCATAAAGATTTCCTAACCCATCAATGAAACATCATCGGAAGCAAACAAATCACGTATAAGATATATCATGAATCAGAGATAAGCGAAGTCAAACAGCACCACTGAAATACCGGAGCAAAGATAAACAAACCCAAACACCATCAGTTAGACCCCAAATAAAGAGGCAACATACAAGGCAAACTCCGGCCCAACTAACTAAACTAAGTAGCTTTATGTCGGGCCCATCACTGAGACTGATACCTGACCAACTGGCGTGCAATTAAAGAGGGAATCAACCATGATTGGGTTAACTACTAAGCATGCAGACTGTAGCATTTTATTTATGTTGCATCTAGTACGGTTGTAACGAACGACAATTTTTCTGATCTGATCAGAAAAATCAGAGCCACGTACAAGTTTTTTGAATTTATAAACTAAGTCACCATAAAATTCTGGTTTCGATAGGCCCTGTTGCAAAAGACTTTTTAATCTGACATTGAATTTAGAAATCAATTCAAAGTGACGGCGATAGAATTTTGAAAAAGCTTTTCGAAGTTTATGATACCGAGCAGAAGCTTAGCAGTTAAAATTTTATTGCGGGCATTGAAGTCACTCACATGACAAGAAACTCTCGTAAACCGAATATGTTGAGAAAGGTAAACCCCATAAGACGTAGAACGGGGAACATCACCATCCAAAAATGGAAAATTTACTATGTCAAAATCAAAGTCATCGCGTTCATCATAAATTTTGGTGGAAACAAATTCTTTTGAAATAGATAATTGTAAATTAAAAAAACGGGGCTTCAGTATCGGCTGCATTAGCTTTAAAAAGGTGGATAAATTCTATTCACCATGCCTTCTAAGTAAAGATTGTCAGTATTTAAAAAATCATCTAGATATCTAGATGCAGGATTTAAAGCCGCAATAATTTCAGATTGTTTATCATTAGAAAAAGAAGCCACAAATCTCTTTCATAGCAAAATAAAAACAATTACGCTACAAGAGATGCACAAAATTTTTTCTGTAAACTTAGTTCCAAATCTAATGTAAATATGACCCAAAAGATATGTTGAGGCTTCACACATATTTTGACATGACCAAAGTTTATATCGGTTTTGATGTTCAGAAGTAAAGAAAGCATTTCTTCCGTTACAGCCAAGGGAAGACAAACCTTTCCCTTTGGAACGTCTACTCAATTAAATCTATAAGTTTTCCTTTGATCAAATAATGTGGTAAAGTAGTATAGAGTGTAGAGAAAAACCATAAGTTGTCGCACGAAACCCTCTCATCTTCAATTTATTAATTGGCATATGAAAATTTGTAATAGACCAAAAGAATTTTTCACCAGACCTTTCATAAACATTTTCACAGTACAACTGAAATGATTTTTGACAGCAGTGGGGCAAAAAAATAACAATTTAGAAAGTTCAGTAGTAGTATAAGAACTAGAATTGGCATTATGGTAAATGGCTGCAATGTTGCTTAACTACAGAAGTCTTTTGTTTCTTTGTCGGCCCTTGTACCGCCAAGGCCCTGGTTTAAAGTGTTATATGTAATGTAATAGTGTCGTCAAACAACAACTGTGTTGTTTGCGGCCTTGTCTGTTGTAACCACAACATACTGTCTATGACATTCTTGGATATCTCGCTGTAGATGTCAAAAGTAGATTAAGGTTTAGGGGTGAAAGGTGAATGTTTTGCGAATAAAATTGAATACGTTTATCTACTATTTTGAAAATGCTTACTTTCCATGCCTTTTGACGCATGAGACTCAAATTTAAAGAGTAACTACACTTCAGGAACTGACTAAATCAGATCCCAAACCCTATCCCCAACATCAAAGGGAAAGATTGACAAAGACGTCCCAACAAATAATAAATTACAAGTGATAAGCCGAGTCAGCAGCTAGCTCTTTCCCAAATAGGTGGCAACTCAGCTATCTTTACTGAACTAAATAATTTAGACCAACAGAAGGGTACAGCAGACTAAGCAAATTATACGAAAAACATTTAACAACTATTTTTACCTATTTTATATTTTTATTATAGATGGGATTAAATCGAGAACACAATAAATTAAACAGCACCGAACAAATGCAACCGCAATGAAAGTACCGCCTTGGGACGGTCAGTAATAACAACTGGGGGTTTAAACCGGTTTGACTGGGCCCAAACCTTCATCCTCACCCTCCGCCGCGGTGCACACAATTATTTGGTAGTTCGGTTTGTATGGAGGTCCCCTAACTCCTAACTCATCAGAGAGTCATCACGTGCAAAAATTAAAATCAAGAAAAGACTGTGATGAAGCAAGGATAAAGACTCGACAGCCAAAAGGTGTTGAGACACCTGGAGAACTCTGGGGCGTCCGCAACTCTCGTGTACACTTTGATCACCTAACCCATTTAATGCGGATGCTATTTCTGCCCTACTTTTTTTTTAAATCGATGCGGGAAGGAAATATGCATTTTGTAGTCTGTTCGTGACCAGTAATGCAATGTGCAACCTAGCACTGGCTCAAGCAGAACCTTTTTCTTTTTAGTTGCATTAGCAGGGAGTGCAACGTTTTGCGCATAAAGCTACTTTTAGCCACAAGTAGTATAAGTTTTCCATGGTGGAAACTTCTGATGTAGATCATGTTTAAAGTTCTCCAAAAATGAAGATACCCTTTATATTGCCTGTAACGATAAGAAAGCGTTTTTCACTTCTACTGACCGTAAAATATATAGAGGATATAGTCTTTGGTCATGTCAGAATGTATGTGACGCCTTATCATATCTCTTAGATAATATTTACATCAGATTTGGTAATAAGTTATACAGACAAATTGTTGGTATTCCGATGGGTACAAATTGTGCTCCTCTTGTGGCCGATTTGTTTTTATTTTGTTATGAAAGAGATTTCATGACTTCTCTTTCTGTTGATAATCAAGCTGATATCATTGAGGCATTTAACTCAACCTCTAGATATTTAGACGATCTTCTGAATATTGATAATCCTTATTTTGAAAGCATGGTTAACCAAATTTACCCACCTGAACTTAAATTGAATAAAGCTAATACTTCAGATACCGAGGCCCCCTTTTTGGATTTACATCTATCTATTTCTAACGGTTTTGTATCTTCTAAAATTTATGATAAACGTGATGACTTTGACTTTGATATAGTTAATTTTCCATTTTTGGATGGTGACGTTCCACGTCGTCCCTCTTATGGAGTGTATATTTCTCAACTTATAAGATTTGCTAGAGTGTGTAGTCATGTAGATGACTTTAATGCTCGTAATAAATGTTTAACTGCTAAACTTCTTCAACAGGGCTATCGGTATCATAACCTTGGAAAGGCTTTTTTCTAAATTCTATCGCAGACACCATGAATTGGTTTCAAAATTTGATGTCGGATTAAAATTTCTTTTACACCAAGGCCTATCGGAACCAGAATTTTATGGTGACTTAGTATACAAATTCAAAAAGATTAAGGGTAGGACTGATTTTTCTGATCAATTCCGAAAAATAATAATACGTCACAAACGTATTGGCTATAATTTAAATGTTATGCGACAGTCTGCATGCTTAGTGATTAACCCAATCACGGTTGATAACTTTGCTGCACTCTTTAATTGCACACCGGGGGATCGGTCGTCAGACTCTATGATGGCCCCGACCTAAAGCTATATATTTTAGTTGGTTGGGACCGGAGCCTTTTTGTCTGTTGCTTGGTCCACCGGGGCTCAACTGGTGACCTTCTTTTGCTTCAGATTTCCAGTGGGGTTGTTTGGCAGGACAGGGATCTCCACCTGTAAGACGGCCCGTTGTATCTGTTGAGTCCTCGTCTTTGCTTCTTCATGGTGTTGAAATTTGATTTATGTGTTTACCGTGATGATTCATTTACGAGTTAGAGGGTTATCATGCGAACCGAACAACCAACTAAATGTTTTGTACCACTTCAGAAACTGAGGGTGAGGTTGGGCCTGTAAAATCGATTTAAGCCCCCCAGTAATTCATTACTGACCGTTCCAAGGCGGTAGTTCTGTTGTGGTTCTCTGTTGCCTGTTTTTGGTGTCAGAGTTTCTGTGATGTTTTACCTTATGTATGTTCTTATTATTTTTGGTTTGGTTTGGGTTGCTGAGTGGCCACCTTTTGGGAACAAGCTGCTCACTCGGTTTGCCATATGTTCTCTGTATCTTGATTATTTGTAATCTTAGTTGTTTCCAACTATGGTTTGAGGGCTGGATTTGGATTTTGATTGTTTCAGTTCCTGGTCTTTGCATACTTTTTACTTTTCTCTAATATAGCTGCCCGCGATGCTTTCTGTTCTGTTCTGATAGGCTTGTCAGAGATACTACCTTTGTGGCCACCAAATCTTCAACAGCTACCCACATTGATGTGTGGGTTTTTCACTTTGTTTTATTTGCTTTATATTCTTGTTTGTGTGTGGTGTTTGGACATGTTCGAAAGATAAATGCAAGGATGCGTGATTAACTAGTTTAAGCCCCCGTGATTAACTAGTTTAAGCCCCTAGTATCTTAAGCTGCTGTGCGTCTCAGGGTAGAAACCTCTGATGCAGATCCTGTTTATTATGACCACCTGTATTAATGTTTGTTCTGTTTTGATATTAAAAGTAGAAAACAGGTAAAAGTAGATGCACTATAGGTATTTTGTATGGAATTGTGTGTTTGTTGTTAATGTGTACAGTATCTCTGTGTTGGGTTGAATATTTTTATTATTGTTTAAAGGGTTATTCCGTTTCATTGTTTTTTCTTATTTTGTGCTATGTTTCTCCTTTCATTTTTATTCTGTGTCTTGCATGCGTCATGCTTTGTAATTAAGACCATTTCTGGCAACCTTCATTTCTATTTTGACGGCACAAAGGGCAGTTGGGGTGGGCGAAAGGTAAATCTCAAATGTAGATATGTGCAATATATGCATCTGTTTCGCAAGGATTGGCCTAGGTATAGTTATTACTCTACAATACTCTTCCACTCTATTCCTACCTGGTGTCAGATAGGGTCACTGGGGAGCCATCACTAGCCGACACTAGGTAATATAGTTCATTATACAAACCGAGAAGACCTATGTAAATGTTATAAAATTTGTCAATCCTCTCAATGTGCAAATCTTTAAACTCTATTGAACTAGCAATCTGATGGTTAACAGTAGTATCATGTAGGAAGCAAAAAATAAGTAGGAAAAACTCTCAAAAACTGACAAAATTAAATCCCAGGTGAGTGCGTATGTTACCATGTGTATTCGAGTATGTATTTTGCTTGCACATATGTACATCATCTAAAGTGGTCCCGCATCTATACTGGTCCTGGCCTCTATTTTGGTCCTGATTAGCCTCTAAACTGGTCCCGGCTAGCATCTATTATGGTGCGATAAGCAGCCTCTAAAATGATCCCAGTTATATACCTTATAACTATGCATAGTAGTGCCTTCTACGAATAATTTGTTATAGCTATGAGTAATGTGAATCCAGCGAAGCCTCTGATCACCTTGGGCGTGCGACCAGTGTGATCAGCAGCGGAAGCAGTTTTGTGGCTTTTTCAAAACGTTCCACGTCAATATAAGCTCAGCTAGAAAAACCTTTTCGAAGCATTTTCTCCGAAGTTGTCGAGCGTCATTATATAATTTTATGCAATTCATAATAACAATCAAACATGCTTTTTATGATACATTTATATCTGCTATGCCAGTCGGGAGGCGTTGAATGCCTCGCCTTTCAGGATCGGGTTTTAATGCTTCCCTCAGGACTTAGACCGGTGCAATCGAATGAAAGGTTTTAATAAAATATATAAAAATTCGATTTGTTTGAAGTATGAGTATAGGTCTCTGGGACGGCTAAACTGTACTCCAAGTTAGTCCTGTACTTCAGCTACTGAGTATTAAAGTAATGGAATCTTCTGGCAATCGTTTACAGTAGTTAAGTCCCGGAAGGTAAATAAACATATAATGCCGGGCTGCTCGGGGCCCACAGATGATAATGCATAGAAAATAATGTTTGATCCCTATATCATAATACCTCTCTCCCCGTTTTAGGCAAGCAATCCATGTGCGCGACATTTTTCATGTTACATGATTCTCATCTACAACACACGAAAACATCATGTCGCGTTTGCTTGAAGCTAAATTATATAGCCAAAGTTTTCTTGCACCTTGCTGCGAAAACTGCGAAAAGATGAAGCATTGGCGGTGGAAGAATGAAAATATTTGTAAGCGCTGTATATGTTGCACATACGATCTAGTGAGAGAGCATGCTTCTACTCTTTAACATATGGAATCCCTGAAGGGACATTTCCTTTCCAATATTTATCAGAAAAGAAATTGAAACAAGCAAATTAGAAAGGAAATCGAAGCAACAAATATCTCGTTTAAACGACTAATTATATCGTTCAAACATAATATGTTGTTTAAACGATATAAAATAGAATGGAAATTAAGACAAGAAAACCAGAAATGAAATGAACTCAAGAAAAACGGAAAAGAAATTGACCAAAAATATGTCGTTTAAACGAGTAATTTTCTAATTCCATTCCGATTTATTCGAGAAAAAAATCGAAACAAGAAAATTAGAACGGAAATCAATCCAACAAACATCTCGTTTAAACGGCTTAATATATCGTTTAAACGATATAATAAGTCGTTCAAAAGAGAAATTTGCTGTTTTTTATTTCCGTTCTAATTTGATATGTCGTTTAAACGATATAGTAAGTCGTTTAAACGAGATATCTGTTGTTTTTCTTTCCGTTCTCATTTTCTTGTTTCACTTTCTATTCTTATAAATATCGGAATGGAAAGAGGATAATAAGTCGGTTAAACGACATATTATTGTGTCAAATTCTTTTCTGATTTTCTTGATATAATTTCCACTCTGGTTTTCTTGTTTTAATTTCTATTCTACTTTATATCGTTCAAACGACATTATATGTCGTTTAAAATTATGTAGTTTAAACGATATAAAATAGAATGGAAATTAAGACAAGAAAAACAGAAATGAAATGAACTCAAGAAAACCAGAAAAGAAATTGACACAAAAATATGTTGTTTAAACTACTAATTATCTGATCCCATTCCGATTTATTCGAGAAAAGAAATCGAAACAAGAAAATTATAACGGAAATCAATACAACAAATATCTCGTTTAAACGCCTTAATATATCGTTTAGACGATATAATAAGTCGTTCAAAAGAGAAATTTGTTGTTTTTATTTCCGTTCTTATATGATATGTCGTTTGAACGATATAGTAAGTCGTTTAAACGAGATATCTGTTGTTTTTCTTTCCGTTCTAATTTTCTTGTTTCACTTTCTAGTCTTCGATTTCTAAATATCGGAAAGAGGATAATAAGTCGGTTAAACGTCATATTATTCTGTCAGTTTCTTTTCTGCTTTTCTTGATATAATTTCCTTTCTGGTTTTCTTGTTTTAATTTCTATTCTATTTTATATCGTTCAAACGACATAATATGTCGTTTAAACGATATGATAAATCGTTTAAACGAGATATTTGTAGTTTTTATTTCCGTTCTAATGTTCTTGTTTCAGTTTCTTTTCTGATAAATATCGGGAAGGAAATGTCCATTCAGGGGTTACGTATTAACATGTTTTTATTCCTGCGCGCGCTAAAATTGAACTCTTTTCGATTCGATGTGGAGATGGTTGGCGAGAGCACGAGGCACGGAAACATGTAGCTGTTTCAATAACTTACTAGAATTTTTATTTTCTCTGCACCTAAATTAGCGTTCGATGTTGAAATTAAAAAAACAATTATTTTCAAAATAGCCTGTGCCGAGGCTATGAATATAAAGTCATATGAAGTAGTTTTTAGCAGAAAAACGATTCATTTTTCATATATTTACGATAAGCGGTCTGGATCTCATTTTAGAGACTGCTTATCGAACCATAACAGATGCCAACCGGGACCAATTTAGAGGCTGGTCAGGACCAAAATAGATGCCAGGACTTGTTTAGATGCTAGAACCACTTTAGATGATGTACACACGTATGTACATCATCAAAAGTGGCAATGGCATCTAAACTTGTCCTGGATTCTATTTTGGTCCTGACCAGCGACTAAATTGGTCCCGACTGGCATCTATTTTGGTGTGATAGGCAGCCTCTAAAATGATTCTGAGCGCTTAACGTAAATATATGAAAACTTATAGTTTTTCTGCTAGAAACTGCATCTACACAAGCCATTTTAAAGATATTTCTCGTGTATGTGTTGGAGGTGAGGGGAGGATGGGGGGCTACTTTGGCCCCACCCCTCTTCCTACGCCTATGTTCGTGCATAGAAAATCGAAAGTCCAGCAAGTTATTGAGACAGCTCCATGTTTCTGCGCCTCGTGCTCCTGCCAACTATCTCCGCGTCGAGTTCGATTTAAGCGCGCTAAAATATTAACCTAAAAGACATTTATTCACCAGGAGTGGGTATCTCAGTCTGATCAGAGCCTTCTCTGTCCGCCTTAGGAAACTTTGAGTTCTTATAGTCTCACTGAGCATCTGAGCAAGATCGGTCAGAGTGGGCAAATGTCCATGCTGATCTGAGATTTGACTAGAAATTTCAGCAGAGGGAAAGTCTATACTATGAGGAACTATATGTTATTTTTCGGGGAGATCTCTTCTACACCGACATCCTTCCCGGGAAAAATCTACTTCCGGAAAATCATAAATTTTCCCGTGCGGTTAGGGACAGATCCGGGGTGGTATGCGGTAAAGAATGGGTATTTCACAGGCGCCCGGGACTAGATTCAACAATAAATAAAGTCGGAAACTGTATCAAAAGGGAAGTCAAGTTTATCAAGACAGTAAAGTACCAAAATACCTTGTCTACTTCATCACTGTACCCAGCACAGAACACTTGAACTTACTTACTTAGGTTTAATTAGGTTGATGCTGAACGCAGGCCTGTGGCCTCTATGTTCAGCTTTTCTTCTGTCAGTTGGTCTGTGGCTGTCTCTGCACCTCCAGCATCAAATACCATATGAGTGACTGAACTCGGGTTTAACGTCCCACAAACAACGAGGTCATATGGAGACGGGACCTCGGTTTGAAGTCTCATCCGAAAGACCATATAAGGGCTTAACTGATGGTGAAACTGAGCGTCTATATCCGGGTTATTCTGAATGTCAGGGTTAAATTGAATGTCAGGGTTAAACTGAATGTCCATATCTGGATTATACTTCAAAGGATGGTTAGTCCAAAATTTATCAAGCCTATTCTCCAAAGCATTGACTCTTGATGCACTTATTACACACTCTAGCAATGAATTCTATATGGTTACAACCCTTGTTGTGAAAAAATACTTCCACAGATTAAGTCTACTCCTGTATTTAGTTAATTTCACAGAATGCCCACGAGACAACATCCCCGAAGTAACTCGATCATCATATACTCCATTCAAAGTCATATAAACTTCAATCATGAGCCCCCAACCCCTCCTAACTTTCATTATCGTAGTGAGTGCAATACCAACTTCTGTAGCCTATTTTCATAGGACACATTCTTTAAGCTTGGTATTAGCTTTGTTTATATCCCCTGCACATTCTCAATCAGCTCAATGTGCTTCTTTGTATAAGGACACCACACTGACTGTGCGTATTCCAGATGAGGCCTAACCAGAGCCTGAACCAACGCAAAATAACAAAAAAAAAATAAATGCTTCGCCATTTTGTTACTTTGAAATTAAAAAAGAACCATTAAGAGGGAGAGGGTGGTGAGCTATGTGACATATATACCTGATAAGCATTTCTGTGTTTCATTTTGTTTACTCTATAAGACCAGTTTCGATTGCACCGCGAATAGGGGGTGGTGGTCAGGCGATGGTGCTGGTCAAACTTTCCAGTGCCAGGGCGTCCTACTTATTTGGATAAAAGTAGGGCAAGGGCCTACTGTACTTGCAGTAGGTGCGGGTGGGGGCTGTTTGGATTTTTTTTTTCTCCCACTCTCTGGGAGACGGCCCGCTGTAGACTGAAATACTGTCTCAAAGGACCGTTAAATAAAACACCGCGAATATTCTAACCAGAGACATTGCTGTGCACTGCTAGCTAACAAACAAAATAATGACCGACTGTCTTCAACTACTAGTTTGTGTGAGGTTTTATAAAGCTTTGCAAGCAGAAAACTTGTCTTCAGGTTTCAGACCAGGCGAAATTCAAATCAGGCAGCTCAGCTACACAGGTTAGCTGAAGTTTTGAGGTTTCGTCTTAAGCAACCGTAGGTACCACGCTATCTAAATAGCGAACAAAAACGCACGTGCTGAAGGACACTCTGATTTAAGATATGACATAAGATAGGTTTGCATATGACAAGACTCAACATTTTTTCTGTTGTATGTCGTAACATGATTTAATTTTCCTATGACTGTATGCTTTAAATACTATGCATACAAATGAAGCTTATATAATTACTAATTTATATAGAACATATTCAGTTTTGGAGTAATAAATAAATGAATAATGAAATAAATCCGTCGCATGTCAAATCAAACAAAATGAAGTGTGCTTCAACCGAAGACTCTGATCAGCCAGGCCAGCTGCCTAGAGTCTTCGCTGTGCGTTCAAAAGGACACTGTTTGCTCGTGTGGACAGCGCAGACTGGTCACACTGGGCGCATGCCCAGGCTGATCTGAGGCTTTGCTAGACTCACATTACTCATAGCAGTAAAAAATATTCGTAGAAGGCACTACTATGCATAGTAATCAGGTTATCACTTGGATCATTTTAGAGGCTGCTAATCGTGCCATAATAGATGGCAGTCGGGGCCGGTTAAGAGGCTGGTCAGGACCAAAATAGAGGCCATGACCAGTATAGAAATGGGAGCACATTAGATGATGTACACACGTACGTACTTAACATATATATAACTGATTCATTAACTAGTACAACGATCTGCAAAAACCAGCTTAATCTGCGGATCATCGCACTCTGTTATTCCGCACTGTTATCCATTATGATAACAAAGGATCCATAGATGGCTGATGCGGACAGTACTTGTTCCTACTATACTGTCTTGATAAGCAAGCTTATCTGATTCTTCACCAAATCACAAACCTCATTTAAGTCTTTCTCGTGGTATGGCACACAAGGTTACAAATGAAGATAAACATTAACAAAAAAACAAAGGTAGACTTTAACTTATTGTGATCTCATTTAGGCCCTTCTATGATAAAATATAAAATAGGTCAAAATAGTTGTTAAATGTTTTTCGTATAATTTGCTTAGTCTGTTGGTCTAAATTATTTAGTTCAATAACGATATCTGAGCTGCCACCTATTTGGGAAAGAGCTGCTGACTCGGCTTAACACTTGTAATTTATTGTTTGTTGGGATGTCTTTGACAATCTATCCCTTTGATGTTGGGGATAGGGTTTGGGATCTGATTCAGTCGGTTCCTGAAGTGTAGTTACTCTTTAAATTTTAATAAATGATAAAATGTATAATTTATAAAGTGTTTTGTCCTCCACAGGCATTTAGCGGACTAAACGGACCACCTACAAGCAGGAGAGGTACACACTTTTATTGGTTTTGCTACAATGGCAATACGAGTTTGACTCGAGATATATTTACAGCAAATCTTAACTGGGTGATACAACTTGATCTTCATAGCTGTTACCTTCAGAATGGCATACCCTCCAGATTACTGGAAAATCTCAAGGGCCTGCAGTTTTTAAGAATAAAGAATGCTGGAATTGAGCCTTTAGTGGCACACGACGCTCTTGCAGGACTTACAAATCTTCGCCAAATAAGTATTTATGCACATATCTTTGATGGCGAATTACCTCACGGTTTCTTTGATGAATTGAAGAATCTTACTAAGATTGATCTGAGATTTGCCAAGCTGACTGCTATTCCTCCGAACTGGTTTAATGGACTTGTCAATTTAGAGGAAATTTATATGTCTTTTAATAATCTACTAACACTGCCAGCTGGACTTTTCGACGACCTCATATCACTAAGGATCATTAATCTACATAGAAATCCATGGAACTGTTCATGTAAACTTCAATGGTTTCTGCACTGGTCAGATATTACGGGTAAGATATTTATTCCTAGTCAGAGCAGTTAACCTCGTGCGAACAAGAAGATCCTAAGTACAAACAGATAAATAGAAGACCAAACATTTTCTTTATCAAGTGGGTGATTCGTATGTGCACTGGCTGCGGTTTGTGTTCCGCTTGTTGCAGATTGATTTTTATTTTTTTTTATGAAAGTCTTTGTGCTTTCTCTTTCTCATTAGAGTCGGGCCGATAATGCTTAGGCAGTCGGCAAGGCTTCTGGATATTTTGGCGGTTTGATACATGTAAGTTTTATTGGAGATGCCTATTACTGACCGTTCTAATGCGTTTCTTCTGTTGTGGCTCCTCAATGTTTATGTTCTTATGTCTACTTGTCTGTGGATTTCTGAGATATGGGATCTGATTGTATTTATTCCTGATCATTAATTATCTTTTTACTTTGAAAAGGTGTTGGTCAGATTTGTCCTAGGGTTTCATCTTGTTGGAGCAAATTCTTTTGAGACTGAAAGCCTTATGTGTTATTTACGTTTATATGTATGTAAGGGTTTAATTTCATCGCCTGGCCGCGTAGCGCAATCGGCAGGACATCTGACTCATAAGTCGGAGGTCCTGGGTTCGAAACCCGGTCTGGCCACGTACTTTCGTTTCTTCTTCCGCTGATTCAAGATGGGCAGTTGTCAGTTACTGGCGAAAGTATGTGCACTTATTCTGGTTAACCGCTTAGGAGGTCTAAGCCTGCCCAAAAATAGTGTGGTTAGGTAAATTGACCGTCCCGACATCACCATAGCTGTTTAGCGTGGACGTTAAGCATCAAATCAAATCAAATCAAATCATTTAGGGATTTTGACAACGCAGTGGCTTTAGTATCGGGAATAATAATTTTCCGGCTTTAGATGACGATACCCCGCGTGCTAATTCGTATAATGCGTCGTGGTTGGCCTGGCCGCTCATAGCAGCTTTGCTTTCTTCCATTTTTATTGATGCCAGATAGCTGTGCCCTCTTAGATGTACCGCGGAAATGTCCGATACGGACGGTTGGTGCTTGGCCGCCGGTGTCTCTGGTCCAGCAAGTTGTGAGTTTGAAAGCCTCTGCACAGACCAACCATCTTCTTGTGTTTGGTGCTGGATCTGAGATGGTGCGGGCTTGTCTCTCAGTGGGTTTAACTGCTGTTCGTTCCGGTATGAAGGCTTCTCGTGCCGATCTTGCTTGTTGTGTGTCTGGCGTTGTATTTGCTTGTTTCGATTTCTGCTTTTCTGGGTTCATGTTAAAACTGGGTGAAAATTAAAATGTTGCATTTTTCAAGTATTTTGTATAGCTTTTGACGTTTTTTATCATAAATACTTCTTTTATGCTGAGTAAGGTATGTCTAGTATTACAGAAGTAGTGTTCCGTATTTCAATTTCTTTCGATATCTTTAAGTGTTTCCTGAGTATCTTTGCTCGACATTTTCTATTCACTTGAGATCATCTTGAGAAAGAATAATATGAGAACGCATTTGGAAAGCATGTCATTAAGTACATGCAAACTGGATATTCCAAGAGTTCGACTAGATACAGGTGAAATTGTTGTAATTTTTCACACTTATGTGATCCGATTCTTTTCTATAGACGCGGGATCTCGGAATGTATGGTCTGAGTGTCATGAAAGAATTAGCCTGTCAATAGAAGTCTGTGAACATTCATGTTCTGCTCCTCGAAGTCTTCCTCAATATCACAGCTACCGTGACTTTGGCCATGTACAGTTTTATTGAATTTTCGGTTTCAGACATACCCAGTCAAACAATACGAATTGGCATGGAAGGGGTTCAGATGTAAAACAACCTGGGTTGAAGCGTATTTAAATATGCCAGCTCGCTTTTTCCAGAATTTGCATAGACAACAATATAAAATAAACGGAATTATATGCAGAAGGAAAACAGAACACTTAGTAGTGAGCTGTTTAAAATCAGATCTACACACAACATTTAACATATACATGTAATTCAAAAAAGTAAAAAAAAATAAGAGTGGACAACAATATATGATTATTTATTCAGCATCTTTGGATCATAAAACAAATTAACAGCCACACAAAACAAAATGTTTACTCAACAAAACAGTAATGCAACTATATCACATTTGTGTTTTATAACAAAACAGATGAGGATTTACAGGAAAACCGAAATTTCAAACCACAGCCCAAACTCAGACGCAGAAAAAAAGAAAACATGTTTTAAAATTAGCAAACTAAACAGGGGAACAGGAATTTAACATCTGGGGCCGTATTCATAAAACGACTTAAGTGGTTGCTATGCTGTTGCTAAGGCTAAATTTCTTTGAAGGAGATTCCCTACAACTATGCAATTTGCTCTGGAGGAACAGTCTTACAAAGACTGTTCCTCCAGACCAAATTTCATAGTTGTAGGGAATCTCCCTTGTAGATATTTAGCCTTAGCAACCGCATAGCAACCACTTAAGTGACTTTATGTATACGGCCCAGAATTACTCGATCTAAGAAATGAGCCTGCAACAAAAGAAGGTCACTACTAGTGCCACTAACAGATTTTGGTGGGCGATCGCGCTCTTCGATGCCAATTTCATCTGTATTTTTCGTGTCAGTGGTAAGAAGGTTAAGCAATGGTTCGACTTGTCGACTTTCCACAATGACCAAAATGTCATTTTATCTATGAGTGGTGGGGCTTCGGAAGCCTAGAATAGCTTGGTATACCCATAACAGCAATGTGTACATAAGTCTCGGTTGACATTTTTGTGATCATATTTCCATAAGTCGCTTATTTGCAGCGCTTCTGCGAAATAATCGATCTCATAGGTATTGCAAATTTTATATTTTTAATTTACTGCACGTACTTGCATGAGTTATGGTAGCAGTCTTCTCAAAAAAGGTATCATATGTGACATATTTGGTATTATGCAGTTGGAGCTGTTTGCCAGAGCCCGCCAGTGGTCAGGGATGTAAGTTTTGAAGATGCGTTCGGTTTGTTAGGATGCATAACATCTACCCATACCAGTCTTTCAACGTCAGTGACCGCTGAAACTGAGGTAAGGTTAATAAACCCTGACAATAGATACATGATCCGCAACACGAGAAAACTAACAAAGTGGTTGTGCGCGCATAGCCTGGCCCTAGGCGAATCTGTATGTTACTCTGGTGGTCAGAGATTCCGATGTTCCTTTGCAGAGGATTTATTGAACATATGGTCTGTAGCCAGACAAGTTCGCGCAGCGCAGACTCAGATTAGCCTGGACATCCGCCCAATTTGATCAGACTCTTTGTTTAGTGCTCATAGCATAGCTTAGGGGCTAAGCTACCTTCATGCGGACTGCGAAGACTGATCAGACTGGGCGGATGCCCAGGCTGATCTGAGTCTGCGCTGGGCGCACAGCCACATTATTGGTTTTGTCGTGTCGGCTCATATTATTTGCCACGCTAGAGTAGCAAATTTTCAGATAATCCTATAGCCCCGAATGCTTTCCTATCAGAAACACGAAAATAGAAAACAAACTAGATTTGTTACTGTAGGGGGTATTCGGTAAATAAATCTTGTCGAGTGTCTTGAGTAGGATTCAAACCAGCGTCCCCATAGCAATACTGCAAATGGGTTAAACCTTGACTAAAGTTTCGGACCAGATAGACTGTCAGTTTGGCTCTTCTTGTACCTGTTTACTTCTTGACACACTATCTATAGGGTGCATTATTACATTCATCTACCTTACATAGATACATTACCTGATATTTGCAGCTGCTCTACTTTGCCAAGTATTTCAGTTAGTAAGGCTCGGAGTCAAACGTTTGGGTTTAACGACACTTGAGAAATTAGATTACACAAATGCGCAGCTGTAGCACTAAAATGGTAAAGCTCATTTATATTTCCCTTCAATAACTCGAAAACGTTTACATGATGACCTATTTTTTTATTTGTTTATTTGCACTGGGTAGATCAAGTCTTTTATATATCAATAGTATATGAAATGTCAATGAATGAATCATTTTATATTAAAGGAATTTCACATTTTTTATTAGCATATAATAAGGCAAATAATAATGATAAGTTTGGTGTGCAATCAAAAAGGCTTATAAGAGGAGATAATTGATCTTCTTTTTCGGAAATATCGGTCGAATAATGTCTTGTTATATAAATAGCTACGACTCATTGCCTTGCGCACATCATATTCTTTGAAGATTGACTGCCTTATATTACTTATCACTATCCTCCAGAGGATAAAAATTAGTACGCCTATTTCATTACTCATCTATATTCGCGAAAATAACAAGCAATAAAAAGCTTATAAATGAAGGCAAAAACTTAACCAAATGAAATTTAGCTCTTTAGTTATAAAATCATTTTGGTCTAATATAAATATTCAATGTGATATTATTATGTTTTATGACAAAAACATTTTTCAAAACAAACAACGCTGTCAGATCATTGATGAGTAGCCATGACGTGTCATGACGTAGATCCGATAAACTTTGAATGGACCAATCTAGCAAGTCACATGACCTGATGACCTTATGGTAAACAATGTAGTACCGGTTCACCCAGCAGTCCCATATGCGACAGACTAGTATTTTAATGCTGTCTATCAGCGATAATGGCTACGACTCACACAGGCATCTAGCAACGCTGCATTAATACAGAAGGTAGTCCGTTGACCCCAACTTTAGTGGCGGGGTATTATGTTTTACCGCTGGCTGTCCGTGTGTCCGTCCGTCCGTCGTACGTACGTCTGTCCGTCCGTCCGTCCGGCCGTCCGTCCGTGAGCACTTCGTTTCCGTTCGATAACTTGAGTATTTATTAACGGATTTTATTCATACATGGCATGTGCATTGGTCTTGGGAAGATATCGGTTGAGATTGTTAATTGGCAAATTTCGATGTCTTCTTATGGAGTTATTGCCCTTTTCATGGTCTTAAAAACAGTTTTTGGTATGTAGTTCTTTTACACTTTGAAATATCTTGATGAAATTTCACAGAAATGATCGAAGTAACATAAGCTTTCAATTATAATTAGAATTTTGTCCACCTGGATTATCTGCTCCTGCCCTAGGGCTATATACATGTATGAAATAATGAAAAAAAAAATGTATAAAATTAGAGTCGAAAGGGATTTTCTGAAACTTGTAACAAATTATCATATTGATATAAGCTTTATGTCTTGATCAAAATTTTGTCCCCCAGTGGTTATCTGCCCCTGACACATGCTGTATACATGTATGAAATCATGAAAAAATCAATATAAAATCAGATTTTCGGTATATCTTGATGAAATTTCATAGAAATGATTAAAATAACATAAGCTTTCTGTTACAAGTAGTATTAAGTCCACATAGGTTACCTGCCCCTGCCCCAGAGCTATATACATGTATAAAATTATGAAAAAAATCTGTGTAAAATCAAAGATTAACAGGATTTTCCTGAAACTTGCAACACATTATCTAGGTAATATGAGGTTCATGTCATGATAACAAAAATGTATAAAAGATAGAAGACGGGGTATTGGTTTGCAGTGGCGGGGTATTACGCAGTCGTTTACGATGCTTTTATTATCTCTAGTTTTCCTATATTATATATTATAGAACAAGTGTGTGAAGGTTCTGTTAAAACAGTAATGGCGTTCGTATACGGATTTCACTTTAAATGTTCCTTGGTGAAGACAAATCTTCTAAATGGCGAAATACGCGATTTTGCCTAGCCAGCAATGAAAGCTATTAATAAAATCAACGAGAGCTGTCGATAAAAATGGGATTTTACATTAGCCACAAATATTTTCTTTTTGTTTTCCATGCAAAACATATGTTATTGCCTTCTTTATTACCACCTTAATGAGGCAGTGATAATGAGAGGCAAACACCATGTTTTGTATAGGTTTAACATATTGTATTTTTTACAGTTATAACACGGGGTTTTCCCTTCCAAAACAATCCAAAATTTAGGTCCGTATTACAAGACAAAGCACGAGCCGGAGGGTGTAATTCACGACTAAACGTTCGAAATTTTATCCATGGTATAACTATAATCGGACTAGCGTACAAAATGAAAAACGTGAAATAAATCAAGAAAGTCATGTTCGGCCAAAACGTCTTTGGCCCTTTCATTCATTTCTGTACATTCACAGGTATTGTCTGAGTTCAGCGAAATATTTTGTGGTTTTGTTTAAATATGCTACCAGATAGATAATATAGTTGCTTCTGTGTGTACTGAAACATGTTTTACTCATTTTAGATTACAGAATTACAGACTTCGCTTGTCCCTACACTCAGAGGTGGGTAATCCTTGTGTTGTTTGAAGGAAGCAAATTTAAAGTGTTAGTGTACATTTAATTACAAACCTTCTTTTAAGTAATCTTAATTTCTGTGCTTGTTGGAGCATACAAGTTTAATCTCTGGCTATGTTTTTTTCTACTAATATACCAAAAAAAAAAAAAAAAAAAAAAAGGAGAGACACGCACTCGGTCAGACTTTCCTTTTTAATTTACTTTTTATAGCATGATTAGAAAATGTCTAAAAATCTGTATTTCTGATCAAATCGTGCTCGTGGGTGCGTGCGGGAAGTTATTGTTTTATCTTTTAGAGTTTTAAGTTGCGCACGCATAAACTACTCCATACCTCTGTAACTGAAGATTTTGTCCGGCCCAAAGCGGACACGTCCGATCCGGGTCTCATTTGTTTTCCTAGCATTGCTGTTAGCCGTTCACCTTCCCATTTGGTGGGAGTGCGTGTAGGGGAGAGAGGAAGGGGTTAAACAAAAACAAAAAAGGGAGCCTGTATGTTTATGTGGCCTTTGATGTTGTCATAATATTGCACAGTGCCTCTCTGCTGATCTGTGTGTGACGTTACGTAAGAGGATATATTCAGACATTATATCAGAATTTTTAGATTGGTTAAGACTTTTATTCTAGATGAATTTTTTTTTAATCAGTTTAGAGCTTTTTTGGTCCGCCTTTTAAAATTAAGAAATTACAGAATGCTTTTCTCTGGCTTCTGTCGCCAGATGTTGTCAGGGCTACTGATGAGGCTTGAATATCCAAAACTTTGAAGTATGGCCAAGGTTCCTTTTTTTTGAATGTTGTCCCTGCTCTTAAACGAGCTTTTTTAAATATTTTATCACTTCACTGCAGCTTGTGGTGTGTTTTACCCTCTCAAAATAAAGGCATTACTTACTTACTTACATGTGGCGACCGTAAAACGTCTCCCCGTACACCATCCATCGTGCAGATTATACTTTTTCCCCTTTGTGATCACAGGATATATTCAGAGATATCAGAAGTGTTTGATTTGTTTAGACTTTTATTCTAGATCAATCTCTTTTTAATCAGTTTGGCCCATTTTGATACTAATTAGTCTTTGAATCGACTGCCTTGTAAAATTAAGAAAAAAACAACAACAACTTTTCTCTGGCTTTCGTCTCCAGATATTGTCAGGGTCACTGGTGAGGCTTGATTAGCCGAAACTTTTACGCATGGCCCATTGTTTTTGCCTGGTAATAGTTATGAGTGTGGCCTTTCTTGGTCATCATTAACATATTTATCTTTACATTGATAAAGTGTTAGAGCTCTGATATAAACTTTCTTCTATCGCTATCACTGTAAAAAAGCTAGAAGGGTTTGTTGATTATTCGTAACAAATGGGCGGATGCCCAGGCTGATCTAGGTCTTCTCTGGGCGCACAATGACTTTATTGGCTTTTTCGTGTCATGGCTCAGATAGTATTAGGAGCTGATACAATAAAACTCTAACCACCAAACAAGCTATTGTAACATAAAGTTACAACACTAGGTTTAAGATGAAATAAACGATCGCAATATGAACAGATGAATTGCTTGGTCACATGTTGGTGGTCTCATAGCTAGCTTCAGCAAACCATGCATTTCTTAAGAACATAAAGATAGTGTTCTTTATAAACCCATACATCCGAACGAAGATGAAGATTTAGTCTAGGTAGGGCCCTAGAAAAGGTTCTTTTTCAACCCATCTGGTAGAAAATTTGTAATGGTGTTTTCATCTTGTATAGACTTCCCAATGTTGATTTATGGTGGATGCCAGCTCTGAAAGTGGTGCAGATTTTTTTATATGGACACAACAAACCCTACTGTTGTTCACACTTTTTTTTTGTATTTTTAGTGTAGCGGGTAATGGTGACTCAGTTAATTGAGTGATACAAACTCAAAAATTGGTATTTAGCATCCTGTTGAGATATGTGTAATACACACACCTTTTGTACCCAAAAACAACATTATTTTTTTTTCTTAAAACTGGCCGAAATAAGCAGAAATATACGTGACTATCTAATTCATACGACGGTACCATAAACTCTAGAACTTTACCACATACATCTTTGAATGATTCTTAAAATCGATCAGTTTATTCAAGTAAAGACACATACTTTTAAAATGACATTCATTATGAAACCATTAGCAGCGTTTGATTGAGTGATTTACGATACAGAAATTGTTTACAATTGTTACAAGAAATCTAATGCTATTTTATAGATATAACAATTTCTTAAAATAGCATTTGTAGATGGATATGCAAAGACTGCAAATACATGAGCAAAGAAACATTTTTTTGACTGCAGATGAATAAATTTATGTAATATACGTTACCAGAATAAGAAATTGGCTACAGATTTTAATGCTCCTAGACTTGCTAAATAGCATACAAATAGGAGTATGTGATAGCTATTATGCAGCTACAAAATTTTAATTAGTTTTTTTATTTACAAGTGGGAAAATTCGTTTGCAGGTAGCATTCTTGTTCATTAAATAGTATATTACGAGCAAGTTGATGATTACAGTTCGTTTGTACAGAAGTAGATTTATAGATTAAAATATAAATGAAGATACCCACAGTGTACATGTAATTAGTCATCTATGTTAAGGGGAAGTAGTTACTAATAATTCTAAAACAAATCTCTATTTTCTCATCTTAAAAATGTGTAAAGCTACTGAATAAGATTGCTTTGAAGTTGCATTTCTGTGGGTGCCCCACAACATATGATTTTACAGAGAAATAAGCGAAGATATCGCAATAGTTGTATCGTGATCAGTGTTTGTAAAGGTGACTATTTAATGGAACCAGAATAAAGCTGTAGTTAGATTTTTGTCTTTTGCTTTTAATTGGTATTTACAACGAATACAAAAAAAATTGGCATCATTAGCTTGTGTTGTTTACGTTACAGAAATTATTTAAATGTACATTTGGTACCCTAAATGAGTTGCTATTTTATGCAGTGAAAATTATAATAATTTGAAATAGTGTATACAACGAAATATACATATGCTACATGCAAACATTTCAAAGGTATATGCAATAACCTATATAAAATAAGACTTGTGGCAGGGGTAACCGCTAATATCTCTATTAATTATATTGGGAGATTTTTAAAAGCTATCTAAAAACCGGTGGTGAAAGATAAATTTCCCAAAAATCTGAACGCACACTGTCACAGAGCCCATACTGACGGCAAATAAAGCTACTACAACACCTCTCTGGCCGTTGATTATGCTGTAGAACAAATTTAAAGAGTAAATACATTTCAGGAACTGACAGAATCAGATCCCAAACCTTATCCCCAACATCAAAGTGCTAATACATGTCGCAAACAAAAATGTGGTGCCAGTTTAGCCGACTAAAAGGTCGTCTGTTTGGTCACTATTGTGGCAATATAGGCTAAAACAAGACACCTGGAAAGAACAAATTGTCCTCCAAGGCTACTGCTGGACCACATTAGAGAACATTAAACAACTTTTGACTATAACGAGACCTCTGTCAACGCTTTGATCCAACAGTGAAGCACTATGATACTTCATGGAGACACTGACATTGCCGCAGGTCATTATAAGACAGCAGACAGGATAGACTACTAAGTCAAGCTAAGAATAGCTCTAATTAGAAAGTAGTACGGCTTCAGGCTGCGAAAAGACCATTGCGATACCCCTATAAATGCATGTTTTAATACATAAATATTATTACGACCTGGCGGAGGTAACAAAAAAGATGGAAGTAAACCAGCAACAAGCCTGTTTTAAAATTTAACAAAATTTATTTACATGTACATCAAAATTAAAACAGTCATTAATCAATCAAGAAAATATGTAATTTACGATACCTTAAATTATCCTGAATGTCCCTCAAAATGTCCTGTTTAAAATACAAGTCCTTTCACAGTTTCTGATCCCAAATATTTAAGTCAGCAGAATATTTCCAATAATCCCAGAATGAAAGTCACAAAGTAATCCTATATATTTAAATTCCAGTATAACTTATATAACTTTAGACTGGTGAAAGTGTTTACAAAGATACTAAAGGAAAATGTGTGGTCTTTATATATTAGCTAGGAACATTCAGGAATTAACCAGTGATAGATTTTTCCAGACAGTTCTCAATTCTGACATAATTTTATACCAGAAGATTCTTAATGTTTACAACAGAAATTTCTATTATTTTCTACATTACTAAAATTAGATATTCTAGAAAATACTCGAAACATCTTGAAAGTTCTCAAAGTTTCCTGAAGCTTCCACAACATTCCTTTGACAATGGGGAGCAAATTCCAGAACTTTCTAGACAATTCTTTCTGTTTCAGGAACATTCTAAAGATTCCCCAATTTTCCAGAATGTTCTAAAGTACAATGTAAACAACTTGTTTATTTCAAACCTAGTAAACATCTAAAAACTGCAAAATCATGGCAAAAGAAAATATTTGCACCAAATTAAACACCATATTCATAACAATATCCTCGTTTTAAATTATACAAGTTCACCATAACACATACTCGGTAACGTATGTAACAGCATAGCTGTTGCTAGTACAAGGTTTCTGTGGACAATAGTGCAGCATTTTTCCTGGTAGACCTTTGAGAACCATTTGGTGCCAGCTAAGACTATTAGAAAATCAATGGCCATTAAGGACGAGTTTAAGCTACTGTAAGGAAGAGAGCTACTATTACGCTTGGTTTTGCTAAATGCAATGCATATGAACATCCTGTTGTACAGCCCATTTTACCTCAAGACCACTAAGGACACTATGTTCAGTGCTAGCTTTGGCTACTTTTAGAAGGCTCCACAGACATTGGCGCCAACATATTATACTACCAAATATCAAAAGGAAGTGTGGTACCATCCCAAGCTACTATGAATGAACGATTTATGTGCACACTTGTAATAGAAGTATATTTGCTGTCAGTGGCCTTTGGTGTCATCTAAATCTAAGCTCGCAGTACAAGAGCACTTGAAAGAGTATGATGCTAGCTAAGGTTAGAAGAAAGTCTGGGAGACTGTAATGCTAGCCACCTTTCTGCCAGCCCAGAAAAGACCGTGGTGCAGGATACGGTTACTGCTAGACCGCTAAACAGAAATATGTTAAATAGGAAGTTTTTAATCAATTATTTTCTCATAGACCAAAGCAGTAATATTTTCCATTCTTTTCCGTAGACTGTAGATACAATTTTTGATAACCGTTTTGGTCACTTGATCACCACTGTTGACTTTGCAATAATTTCTATTCACCTTTCCCTGTTTTCTGCAGCCCTTAGGGAATCTGCTAACTCAAGACCAGTCCGTTGCGTTATGTTGTTTTTCCATCTCTACTTCTTTTACTAAGGATATCATAAAACCTCTGTGGAGACTGTTTACCAGTCCTAGTTTCTACATGGCCTCCTGTCAATATTGTGGTGCCAGCTGAGAGTACTGATAGACCGCAGGTGACTAGTATATAAACTACTTAATCGCATGGCAGAACATGGTTGCAACTGAAGCTGCGACTGAATTTCTCTATTTAGAATACAGTACACTCAGAGTCTGCTAAAATTTCATTGAAGTGACTGCTCGTAACATAATTATACTCTGTCCGTAGTCGTTGCCATACTCTGGTACCACATATTTGGTAACTTACATAACAATGCAATATTCTCTGTATATTGAAACAAGTACTTTAGATCTTAATTCTATGCCGTAATTGTAATAGTGTCATTAACTAGTGTCAGTAAACGTTCATTTTAATCAATAAAATTATAACAAAGCACATTTTCTACCGTAATAACATTTGTCTCTGTTTCAATGTGGACTTTGATAAGTAGATATAGTTATAACATAACTTTCATTACAATGGTGCAGTAACGTAGTCAAACTGATGAATTTGTATCTCAATCACATACACTAGGTATTCAAATTAATTGTGAATTCACCTGAACTGTTAGAAAATAATCTTTTAACAGGATATCTACTTTAGATGTATTTTTCTGGGCTCAAAAACATAAGTATTTGATGCACATTCATCACATTTCATTAAATGTCAGTGGGTGGGGTAAGGAAAAGTCATCCTAAAAAAAATCTGCACCACTTTTGGTTCCGGCATACACCCTTATTTTGACACTCTCTTGTAGTACTAAGTCTTGGTATCAACAGAAATTTTCTACCTTATTGATTGAAAAAAAATGCATTTCACGTCATGGGCCCCTACACTAATTCAAACAAAACAGATGTTTCGAAAACAGATATGCGAACTTAACACAAAACAATATAGATAAACCGAAAATAAGTGTCGCACTGGCACTTTGAATTGGGGGTGTAAACCTGACTTACGAGTCACAACCCTTGCCCTTTCTTCCATCATGATTCATCTTACGCTTGTCTGGTAAAAATAAAATTTTAAACATCATTTTTCCTCAGTTTGTGTTTTTAACCACGAAACAGGAAGCGAAGTTCAGCTCCCTTAACATTCAAGTTCATGATAGTGCTAATAGCCTGTGGTCCATCTACTGGGTTGTCTGTAATTATAAGCATGCAACAAACCCATAACATCTTCTGCAGTTGTCTATAAAGATGCAGTTGACCTTAGGATTTCGATACTAAACTACCTTTCATATAAAACACTTGCGAGAAAAATATGATGCTCGGCAAAATTCCAATGCTCGAATATATCATGTCTACTGCAGACAGATCAACCAACACTCAAACTAAACGGAGAGCTTTAATGTCCATACGTACAGACCCGCATGCTATGTCTGTTACAGCAACACCCAATCTTCAGGTATATGCAGCCACCGCTACGACTGCAACAGAAGATGAAGTAACAAGGACAATAACGTTGACAGCTACACCAATTCCTACTGCATCAGAGACAACCTTAACAGCTGGGGAAATCAGCACAACAAACCTTTTAATTTCATCTCCACCTCTATCTGCGAGATCAACAATTGCAATAGCAGCTTATTCTATTTCAAGAAGAGGATTTATTAGTCGTTACAGAGGAAATGACGACGACAATGGTTTTATAAATGATCTTCGCAATATTATTTTGGTATCTACCGCTGGAGCTCTCCTTGTATTGCTTGTAGCGGCAGCAGCTGTCTTTCGATTTAGATGCCGGAACATATGTATCGGATGGTAAGCGGAATATAAATTCTATGACTGTCTTCGTGTTTTCTTTTTTTATGGTTCTGACAATCGGTTTTCTCTAGTTTTCGTAACAATATAACAAAACAAAAGCGAACCATAAGGTAAGCCTGATCGCCAGAACATTCATATCAAAGGCTACGTAAGGCTAAAACATAAGATTTTACTAGAGTCTACTTTATAGTGTTGAAATACGACGCAGGGCCGGATCCAGACCACCAGGTACTGGTAGGGCTCTAGATTATCGGTGGGACTGGGAGGTGCCGAGATGTATGAGGGGAACGGGAGAGGGAGGGGGCTAGAAAATATATGGCATAATAAGTTGTTGTTGTATTGTCATGCAGATCTTCTGTTTTCGGCTGAGTGTGATATCGAGGAAGTTATGTTCCTTTTCGTTGTTTACGTGTCTCTCTTCTTGTTTGGTGTCTTTGGGGGTAGTGAGTATTGCCTTTACTTTAAATCTTCATTTATTTCTGCCAAGCAAAGTTTTTTTCAATTTTCGATTTTGCTTTGACATGTGGGGAAAACTTTGTATATGGTAGAAAAAACTCTTAGATGAGCGTTTGCCTCGAATAATGAGGAGGATTTTATACTTTATTACATGACATAAGACTGGATATTAAGAAAAAAATATTATTTGTTTTCTTATCTGGTCTTGCCTTGTCCAAATACCGGCATGAAAATCATTTAAAGCATCTGGTTATTTACCTTTTAGACATACAAAGTAAAGAGGAAAACTCTAAGGAACTGACACAGTTCAATCCCAGGTGTCACCCAAGACATCTTGTGGGAAAGAGACAACACAAAATTAGTCAATTTTAAAAGACAACACCAGCAGCAGCCATGTGAACAGCCATTTCCCATGTGGGTAGTCAACGGGATAGCCGGAACATCACAAACAACATTTCAATAACAGTCATAGCAACTAACAATAAATAAAAAACCAAGAAGAAACAAAATACTATTTGATTATTGCATTTTATTATCATTGGTCTTTTGTAGCATGAATAAAGTGAACAACGATGAAGAGGACAGAGCTAGTCAAGATTCTCAGGGCACAGACTGATCAAGTTCTTCAACATCAAAAATTCAAACTTAACAGAGTAATTGGAGCTATTTCGGAAAGTAACAGTTTTACTATTGTCCATTGAAGAAGGGGACCCTGACCAACTAAATATAGACTCGACTTCTTTTTTTCTGTTTGTTCTTTTTCCAAAACAATCTTTGTAAATTTTAGGCATTTAGTAGTGTTTTTTATGCTGTTGTAGTACAACAGTGTTGTGTACATTTCCTCTGTATCTGTCATCGAATATGCACTGTTCCATTATGTAAACAACATAGTTAGCCTGCTTAACCACACTGTCTGACTTGAGTCATTCCCTTCCTATTAAATCGAATGGTTTCATTTACAAATATTTACATTCTTGGTGTATTTACTGAAAAGCCCTATAATAATAGTAAACCATTGGAACTTAATGTAGTTTACATTCCAATAATTACATTGAGACACGCGACGTTAATGACGTAAAAATAAACAATGGCTCTCTACAACCTGATTGGACGTCAGCAACGTCATGACGTCATGCATGTCGTTCTGCTGTTAGCAGAAGAAACTGCGTTTACATGTTTTAATGCTTCAATTTTAGCGCTTATACAAGATTTGTCATGAAAGACTTGATTGAAACGAATGCAAATATAAGCAATGGACTTAATTTTTCTGATGTTAATCGAAGTGTAAACTACATTGGGTCACTAGCAAAGTTTACATGAACCCCTTTGGGGTTCATTCACTTTGCACGTGACCCAATGTAGTTTACACTTCGATAAACCTCAGAAAAATGAAATTCATTCCTTAAAGAGAAGCATCTCTGCCGTTCTCATTGTTGCTTCATTCGAATAACTGGGGTCACCTCTTAAAGAAAAGAATTTTCTCCCCAAAAGGGGAGAAAATTCTTTCCTTTAAGAGCTGACCACAATTTATTTGAGATTCCACATCCAGGGAAGCAAATAGGAAGTCGTGTAATTTGACTCATTTTATTAAAATGGCGAAACAACATGGAGCGTGTACACATACACTGTACTAGTCTATCTGCGAACCCTATGGAATAAATACAATGAAACACAAAGACTCAACCGACATCCGAGATACGCAAACTGGTTGGTTGAGTTTGGTTTCACCTTAATGGGTACACTTTTTCAGTTTCATTATTGTCTCCCTTCTCATTAGGGATCAGCTCGTAAGGGAGCTAATACGTTCCCCTGAAACAAAGCTCATTCGCTTTAAGTGTACAACCCGTTTTTGTAGGGCATCGTCATAAAAGAATAGTAAGCGGGAATTCTCAAAGTTGTCCTTCATTGTTAAAATGGCAGAAAAAAAGAAGTGTACCCAAACACCTTTTACGTCCTTTTGAGACGATATTTCAAGTCTATTTCGATCCGACACAAAAGGAGAAGGAGAAAGAAGAGGAAAATAAGATGAAAATAAAATGCGCACCTGCTGCAAGCACAACTGGCCCCTGCCTCATTATTATCCATAGTAGCACGCCCCGTTACTGAAAGTTATCTAGGCCTATCGCCCAACCCTACCTACCATGCCTACCGCAGTTGTGCGAAGCTTTATTTTAGTTTCTTTCCTCTCGTAGATTATAATAAGCCGTGTTGCGCAAAAGGCGCTATATATAATTATGATTGTGTGACTGATAAATAGTGCAGTCTAGCTAAAGCCTTCTTTTTGTGCCTGTAGATTCCTAAAATGCTATGTATTACACATGCGTACAGCAGAGATTCAAATGCGCAGGATTGTATGAACATTTAATGGCCGCATAAACGACCGGCTGACGCTGATAAAATCACAAATGACGGTAGTTTTGTTGTTTTGGTACACCATAGAAAACAAAGTCAAACAGCTCCAACGCTAGTCCAGTCTGTTCCATAATTTTGTGAGGTCGTTGGGACACCACAGATGACTTTTCTACAATCTCTTTCCTGGTCCTGTATTCAGTTGCCCTTCTTAAGCTAGCAAAGCCTATTCCTGTCCACGCCTTAATATTGTCTTCGTACCTCTTCTTCTGTCGACCTTTTGACTTATTTTTCCTTTCACTGTGCCCTACAGAATGATCCATGCTAAACTCGCTTAAGACGTGCCAAAACCACCCCAGTTTCCGTTTCTAGACAAAGATGAGAAGTTCGTCATCGTCTCCAATGGCTACCTGGATCTTTCTGCGAACATCTTTATTAGTGGCATGGTCATTGTACGAGATGTTTAGCAACTTTCTGTAGCATCTCATATCAGAGGCCTGTGTGTTTTCCCTCTAACTCTGCTGTCAAGGTCTATGACTCATAGGCATATGCATACGGAAGTTTGATGTCAATGCAAATCCAGTTCGCGCCATTGGACACCTCTATGACAAGGATACAAGTACAGTCAGATGAATTGCAGCACAATTTAATGGTTCAGAACAACAGTTTGAGTAAGGTAAGGATGCTTTCTCTCGCCCACCTTCTGTAACATTTTTCTCGAAAGACTAATATGAATGAAAATTTAGCATAGACGGCAAAACAATTTCCAATCTGCGGTTTGTCGATGACATAGGCGTTCTTGCCGAGGAACAGCAGGAACTAGAAACCCTGGTTGAATGTCTGGACAAATTCTGCACAAAGTATAAAATGGAGATAAGTGCTCAGAAGACTAAACGTATGATAAACAGCGCCAATGACATACAGAGGGAGATCAAGCTTAAGGAAAAAGGCTAGGAACGGTTACAAGCGTCAAGTGTTTCGGGGCAATCGTCTAAGATGATGGCTCAAAACTGGAGGTTCTCTCAAAGATTGAACTAGCCACTGCAGCTCTGACAAAACTGAAGCAAATATGAAGAGATAACAACATACCACTGTTAAAAGATTCCGTAGAGTTTACGGTAGAATACCTGGCAGCCAGCTGCCAGTCCACTACCGTTATTTTACGGGCGTCCGTAAACATGGGCAAGAATCAGCACGCAGAGTAGGATAGAGTAATACAGGCTCATATCAATAATGGTCTCCCCGCTTGCTTGAAAAAGTTCTGCTGGGTTCCAGCACTAGCTTTCATTGTATCAAGAGACAACGCATACATCAGATGTCCTGTTTCTAGAATTTCTTTATTTACCGTAGCTATCACTTAAAGTTGGTGTGCCAAATACTTTCAATTAACCCTGAGTATAAGGCACCGAAAGGAGAGGGATTGGCGCCACCTTTCATTTGCTGTGCCCAAGACACAATGGGATTCTTACCCCCACTGCCCCTACGGCTATTAGGCTATGGGAATCCTTACCTTTACATATTTTAATTAAAAGTGTACTTTTTCTAGTTGAAACGCTGCTCTGGAGTCGCTGTTCTCACTAACATGGCAAAGTTGATATCGTAATCACAGTAGTGGAGTAAGTACTCGTCCAACATGTTATCAGCGTGACAGAGTGTAATGTCATATCAGTGTGTCTGGGTCACAGTAATAGTGAACATTCACACAGGCCATACACCGTCAATATTTCTGCTATTTCTACAAAGGGAAACAACATTCGTGGCTCTCTATTTCCTTCCTCGGACGTCGTAGCTCTTCAAAAATGGGGATACACTCAACAGAAAAAAAATTGCCGCTAAAGAACCAAATTTTGTCCTTTAAGAGTGGATCCCAATTGAGAAGGGAGACCAAAAAATGAAAAAAAAAAAAAAAAAAAAAAAAAAAAAAAAAAACAGAATTGCCCTTGCCTGGTGGACCCATTCTACCTAAACAAACATACCCTCATGCCTTAAGATATGTTTTCATTGTGCAAATCAAACACGATAAAGACTACAGGTCATCCAGATCTTTTATTTCCTGTTTTGACATGAAGATAAATCACGTTCTTCTGGCAAAACAGCTGAAAATTTCATCGTGGTTCTGCGAAACATGGGTTATGCCAAATTGTCGTGCAGTTGTGTGTCATTATTTTTCAGTCGGTTTAAGCTATTTGGGTTCTTTTTATGATAAACTCTTGGTTCAGTATTAAGAAAGTCATACACAAGAAAAAGGTAAAAATAAGTAAATAGATAAATGAATAAATATATATTATATAAATAAATAAAATGAAATAAAACGAAAAGATAGAATAATTTTTATTTAAAGTTTCCTACGGGTAAATACGCAATTCGAAGAGTAAAACCATACTTTCTTTCCTTTCATGTAACTGCACATGTATGGCATTCGATGGGCTGAGTCTGACTGTACATGTAAGTGCTCATCCGGCTCTTTCCAGCCCTATAATATTTAATCCAACTTCCGGACTTCTTTGTTTTTTTGGTGTTAATTTTCTTTTTTAATTTCAGAATTTATAGAAGTTTTAATAGTACTATTATATTCACAAATACTGTTGTTATTTATGATATTTCTTTGTCGCAGTTTCTTTTTAGTTCTAGAGAATGTTTTTCATTATCTGTTTAGCTCCATTTGAATGTGATAAATTTAAAAATTTAATGACGAACAATACACTTTGTATTGGACTTACGAACATAATGCCTGAAATTTAACACTCTTTATAAATTAAGGAGAGGATAATAATTGTATGTTTTCTTAACTCCGTTTTGATCTTTTTATTTGTGACTTACAACAGTATATGTATGTTGTCATGCTTATTCATAGAAATCCAATGATATTTGTTTAAACCAATATTAAATTGCTTCTCTTTTTCATCCATTTCCACAGCCGGGAAAGAATGTCTTGGACTTAATTAAACGGAAATATTTAATAATGGAAGTCAGAGAGGTGCTCTTAAAATCTCAACCGGTGAGGCACTTTGATAAATCTGTATGGTGGCGTGAAAATACAGAGAGGTTCATCGATAGCCATTTTGTTGGCGACAGTTTCGAACAAAAATTCGTTGCTATGGGCTTGATTATATCCCTACTCCTTAGAGCTGCGTTCCAACTGTAAGTATCTTTTGATATCAAGTTTATCAGGTTCGACCAGAAACACGTCGGACTGGCTAGGCAAGCCTCGCCATTTCTACGCTGTTTCTGGTCTCGCCTGATAAACTTGATATCAAAAGACGCTAACATGGTATTCTCTATTTTGTGGAACGGAAGGGAACGAAATAGCCACTGGCCTCCATCCTGCCCCTTACACACCCATCCTTCTGGTTTTTCACATAAGTAAATATTGATTATTATAATAAAATTGGTTGCTAAATTTGCATATTTTTTACAGACTAAAACGACATGATAACCTCCCTTGTCAATCTTATAAATTAACATTGCGTTTTATTCCGTAAAATGTTCCGTTTCGTTCCGTCACATTCCGTTCCGTAAAATACCAATAGCCTATTCATTGCAACTCAGTTGTGTTATGTGGTGTGTGACGGTTGTAAAAATCTCTCCATACATCATCATACTGCAGATTATATACCGGTATTTTCTGGATTTTTTGGGATTGTTGGGCTCAGTTAGAGTCAGTTTGAAAATATTGTTCAGCTGAAACCGGTGCTAGGGGCGTGAGCAGTGTTACAATATTACGTAACTGCACATAAACAGACTCAGTTAAACCGAGTCTGCTAATTTTGTTTCTTTGCTGTGTTCCTTGCTTCCAGAGGATCTTCTGTCAGAACTGATTCTTTCTTTGTCTGTCTATTTCTCTCTCTAAGTACCCACTGAGCTAGGACTCAGTTGAACCCAAGCCGGCTGCGGCCACTCATCCTGGCCCAGAGGTTATAAAATTTGAGTACATTCTCAAACTTTATTTTGAGTTTGAGATTATTCTCAGGTGTTATAACCTCGAACCCTGGCTATACAGAGACACCGCTCCTCACAGGTTTATTCACTAGGCTTCTCTCTTTGCCCTCAGATCAGTCTGGATGTCCGAAGTCTGATCAATCTTCCCTTTTTGACTACGCCGCCATGATTTCACCTGTGTGAAGGGAGGCGCCGTGGTCGAGTGGTTAGAGTGACTCGATTATGGTGCAGAAAGTCGCTGGAAGGCCGTGAGATCGCGTACAGGTTTCGCCATCCGACGACAGGAAATCTCTCTCTGTCAACCCAAAAGTAAATGGGTACCTGCTTCGAATCAGGGACGGATAAGGCAGCGAAAGGAGATGGATTGGCTCCTCCTTTCATCAGCTGTGCCCAAGATACAGTGGGTCTCTAACCCCCATTGCCCCTACGGCTATTATGCTATGGGAAACCTTGATCTTTTTACCCATGAATCCTTCCGAATCTAACTTTAAGGATTGAAGACCCTGGTTAGTTTGCGCAGCTGTACAGCCTGATTTAGAGTGTTTATTGTATGCCTATTGCTAGCGGTCCCTTTTCACGTGACGTCAAACAAAGAATACTTTCGCAATTATATTTCAAAAACAGCTAATCGTTACCTCTCACAGGAGATGGTACTCCATCTACAAGAAAGGAATTCAAACTAATAACTTTGATTCCTCCAGGAGGATGTGCACCAGAAAGCCCGTCTATTAATCTTCTGTTCTGTTTTATGTTCACCGCATGTCCATCTGATGAAATATTATGAACGTGTTAATGTGAATGTGCAAACTTTGAAGGAAACAACTCTGCCATTTTCAATTTTGCCTCCTTCGCAGTTGGGGTTATCGGTTAAAGGACGGAATTCTTTCTTTTAAGAGAAGACTCCTTCGTAATGTGTAGACCCTTAAATACGGAAATATTTCATGATATGAGCCGCGACACGAGAAAACCAACAAAGTGGTTGTGCGCCTAGCGCAGACTCAGATCAGCCTGGGCATCCACCCAGTGTGATCAGAGTCTTCGCTGTCCGCATCGATGTAGCTTAGTCCTTTAGCTACCTTTTGAGTCTTTAACGAAGAGTCTGGTCAACTTGGGCAGCTGCCCAGGCTGATCTAAGTCTGCGCCGGGCGCAAAACCACAATTTTGGTTTTCTCGTGTCGCGGCTCATATAAACTCTGAGGAAGTCACAGAAGTTGTTTCGCTTTGTACAAATGACAAGGAAAAACATGGATGTGCGCCAATGAACCTATAGGGAATATGGTCATTTTTTTCCAAAACCAACATAACAAAATGAAGATATATGTGGGCAGCCAAGATTTCGTTCAGAGTTTGTTTAAGATTGCGTTTGAGCCGCGACAAGACAAACCAACAAAGTGGCATGTGCGCCACGCGAATACTCAGATCAGACTGAGCAGCCGGCAACTCCGATCAGAGTATTCGCTTTGCGCTTAAAGGGTAGCTTTGGGTCTAAGCTACCATCGTGCGGGCAGCGAAGACTCTGTCTGATCAGACTTGGCGGATGCCAATTTGTTGGTTTTGTCGTGTCGCGGCGCATTTGTGTTTTACTTTCATGAATGACACAAAATTATATTTACATGTATATTGCACAACCCGCAGGTTTGCACTATAATCACTGTGTGAGTCCGTCCGTCCGTCCGTCCGTCCGTCCGTCCGTTGTTTGGTTGCTTAACGTCCTCGGTAAACAGCTAAGGTCATGTCGGGACGGTCAGTTAACCTAACCACACTATTCCTGGGCAGGCTTAGACCTCCTAAGCGGTTAACCAGTACTAAGTGCACATACTTTCGCCAGTAACTGACAACTGCCCTTCTTGAATCAGCGGAAGAAGAAACGAAAGTATGTGGCCAGACCGGGTTTCGAACCCAGGACCTCTGACTTATGAGTCAGGTGCCCTACCGAATGCGCTACGCGGCCCGGCCCGTCCGTCCGTTATCAGTTAGCGAAAACCGTTATCAGTTAGCGAAAACGCTCATAACTCTTGAACCGCATGGGATATTTTGACAAAATTTTGCAAACTTATACATGTCAACATTGTCTAACGACTCGCATGCATAACAACCTTATTTGATGGACGAGGCTTTGCTGAGCACAAGTTGAAAATTTACGGCCAACTACTGAAAATGCTCATAACTCTTGAACACCGTGGTAAATATGGTTCTATTTTGTATGCTTATGTATTTTAATATAGTCCAGCCACCGGCATGCAAAACAGTGACGAGGCTTCACCGAGCATCAATTTGGCCGGTCGAGCTCTTTTATTGAAAATGCTCATAACTCTTGGACCGCTTGGTATATTTGCTTCAAATTTTGTATACTTATGTAATTCAACATTGCCCAGCCACTGGTATGCAGAACAGTGACGAAGCTCCACCGAGCATCAATTTGGCCGGTCAAGCTCTTTTATTGAAAATGCTCATAACTCTTGACCGCTTGGTATATTTGCTTCAAATTTTGTATACTTATGTAATTTAACATTGCCCAGCCACTAGTATGCAAAACTTCTTATTGCACAACCCGCAGGTTTGCACTATAATCACTGTGTGAGTCCGTCCGTCCGTTATCAGTTAGCGAAAACGCTTATAACTCTTGAACCGCATTCTGTATTTTGATAAAATTTTGCATACTTATACATGTCAACATTATCTAACGACTCGCATGCATAACCGTCTTTTTTGATGTACGAGGTTTTGCTGAGCACAAGTTGACAAGTTACGGTCAAGTAGTAAAAATGCTCATAATTCTTGAACCCCGTGGTATATATGGTTCAAATTTTGTATACTTATGTATCTTAACATTGTCCAGCCACTGGCATGCAAACCGGTGACGAAAGTCTAAACAGTATTGCACGACCCACAGGTGTGCACTTTAATCGCTGTGCAAGTCCATCAGTCTGTTTGTCCTTCCGCTGTAGTCAGTGAGTGAAATTGCTCATAACTCTTAACCACATGGTGTAGTTTGATAAAAAATATGCATCATTCTACAAGAAATGACCATTTTCATTTCCATACATTCCTTCTGGCACCAGAAACTGATTATTCTACATTCACCTCGGGTTGTACACATTACCATCAGTTGATTATCACAATAAACGATTTTTATAAATGATTTTTGATTCTTATAAATGTATTTTTTTATGATTTTCAAGGCATTTTGAAAAAGAAATCATTGGAATCAAAAAATACATTCAAGAATGTAGGAATTATTATTTTTTTTCATGCATTTACATTTGCTAAGTTTCTCGGGACCTGGCAAATGTTAAGCGATTGAAAGCCATGTTTGGTCGTTATTATTGCATATTTAACTACAATTCTACAAAATAAGGAAAACGTTAAGCCACTATTTTTCGGCCACATTGCCATTACTTAAACGCATAGATATATGCATTTCTATGAAAATCCTAGTTTAGGGTCACGGATAGCTATTGTGATTTTTCGTCAAATTTTTAGCAACACATCACGAGTCAAAATCGTGTTCACTAAGTTTTTCACTTGTATGTCACCTGCTCTTCAACTGAGTCTTTTATCGATAACTGCAAACTAGCCGCTTGCTTGTGTTTTGACGGGGTAATGCCCTGAAATGTGCATAAAACTGGCAAAGCTAGTCATTATCAAAACATGAATCGCCTTGTTAATCCATGTATTTATGCCATTTAAAACATGGCTGATGATATTTTCCGACACAGGTATTTATGTAAAACTTTGTGTCTTTGCATTAGCCAAGTTTCTCGAAAGACGTTCGAACAATCAGCTGACGCTTCAAGTTCAACCTACTTCGGGTCCCGGCAATTGATAATGCATGAAAAATGCATGATCCCTATAGTAAAGGCCCCATTGCTCTGTCAGCATTAAACATTTTATCGTGTGGTATCGCTGCAAGATTCTCAATGTAAATGATCGTGTAAATTAAAACATCATTGAGTGTCACAAAAAAGGTTTGAACTATGAATTTAGTCTGTTGAGTTGGCAACCAAAATGACCTAATTTCGGCTTCTTAAACTTGAATAAAAAGGTAAAAATACAATGTAAATGCGTGGGCCCTATTCAATGCTAATTGCTGTATATATTCCATCCCTCGGCAAGGAACCAGAAGAGGAAAAGTGGCATTTTGTCAATTTTTAAAACCTGTTCCTCCTATTTTTGGTCAGTTATACGACTCGAAACAAGCACACCAACCGACATTTTATCACGAAACGTGAAGACTGAAGCGCCATTCATTAGGATTTGTGTTTAGACGTTTTTACCACTCGTAGGCCTGTGGACGCCTTAAATATAACATACGCAAATAACCCGATACGCACACAAAATTGAATCAACATTGAATCAACGTTGATTCAACCTCATTGCGTTGAATCAACGTTGATTGAATGTTTGTTCAACTTTTTGTGCCCAATGGGAATCTGTATGAACTTACCTGAGTTCAGAAATATCACGGATAAAGAACACAAAAATAAAACTGCGTATGTTGTCATACTGTTTTTCATGTTAAAATGTATGTTTATAGAGAAAAACAAAAAGGCCGGCAGACTGGCTGATAACAGCTGGCTTTAAAAGAAGGTGCACGGATCTGTAAGTACTATACAAAACACCTGAAATAACAATTTTACCCATAAGTTTTCTGAGAAAACAGAACAGCTCGTAAGCGGTCAACTCGTTAAGTGTTTTATAACTTTATAACCAAATACACTGATATTTTGTGTTGAAAAATATGTGAGAAATTTTTTAAATGCAAAAAATTCACAATTTTTCAACAACAAAAAATAATGGGGTATTTTAGATATTAACGTTTAAATTTTAACGCTACATGTAACTAACGATGTCGTTAGTTTTGAACATTTGTGCCAGAACCTTAAATCTTATGTTTTCTAATGCTGGCTAACCCAAGGTAGGTGCATGGTTGAGACAGAGTGACATAATATAAATTATAAGGTCTCCGAATGTATACTTGAAACATACCATCCTTTATCAAGAGTTACCATAAAAAATATAAGAATAGGGACAAAAAAGTAATTATAGTATACCGTTACAGTATGTTTACAATTTAGTAATGTGAGCAAAATATGCACATGGAATAGCAAACGGTACGGATCCTGATCAAACTGCTCCTAGACCAGTCTGACATGGTCTGCATTATTTACTCGGACTTGTCAGTCCCAACACTCAGCCTATTTACCGTATACGTATTTTCAGTTGTGCCCATTTTTCCACTATTCAATCCAATTGTCAGGTTGTGAAACATATTGGGGACTGTTGCCCATCGCTTGAATGTAGCAATGCTGTACCAGGTAACAGTAAAGTTCGAGCCGCGACACGACAAAACCAACAAAGTGGCATGTGCGCCCAGAAAAGACTTAGATCAGCCTGGGATTACGCTATCGGCATGGAGGTGGCTAAGACCCTTAGCTGCTCTTTACGCGCATGGTGAAGACTCTGATCAGACCGGGCAGATGCGCAGTCTGATGTGAGTCTTCGCTGGGCACACATGCCACTTTGTTGGTTTTGTCGTGTCGCGGCCCAAGTTTCGCTTTTGTATGCGGAAGAAAGAGCATGGTTTGTCCGTCTATGGGCGTCTGCAGTTTTAGTCAGTGTCCTCTAAAGCTTTCAAAACTGAGATAATTATAATAATTATAACGAAAACAAGTAGCTCAGGGTAACACAGTTTGTGACGTCACACAGTGCGGATTACTGTAGGTGCCTTGAAAAAAAGTAACTAACACCCCAGCGGGCACATGACGTCTAAATGACGTCGTACTGGCGTCGATGCGACGTCATTACATCGCATCGACGTCAGCACGACGTCATACCAACGTTATGTGCCTGCTGGGACGCCTTTCTGACAGCAAACGTGAGCTATTCGCTAAAGCAGAGATATTTTAATCATATACAAAACTCGTGATGGGTAAACCTGTTACTATGGACGACTACATTTGTTTAATTATGTATCTCAGGTGGGTGGGGCCCTGATTACTTCGCATTTACTTAGTATGGAATGTTTACAACGCTTTACGGGTATACACCGTTTTCTCGATTCAAACAAACCCTCAAACTCCCGTGGTCCTCCTTTACCGAAAGATAGTCCTCGAGCTTCGGCAAGTTAGCAATAGTACTTGAAGTTGACATTGTTGTTAAGCTTCGTAATTTAAATGACTTATTAATAGCCTTACTAATAGCTTTGTATGATGTTTCCTCTTCAGCTCCTAACGTATCCCATGCTGCAGGTAAGTACTGTTTCATGCGCGCAACGCAATGGAAGTAAATATTGAGACACTGCAGATAACAGCGTATACCCCAGTCTGTACCGGGCGTTTTTGAAACTGTATAGCGTGTTTTCCAATCAAAAATTTTCGACACATCGCCTGATAGTAAAATGAAATTGTCCAAATTTAAAGAAAGAACAATATATATCAGGGGGTGGAGTTGGGGCGGGTGGGAGGAGCTAGGGACAATTTCATATTACGTACTATCATTTTCATGCTTTTTGACGGGAAGTCCCGGGATATAACCCTTCAGATATATAGATGATCTTACACGAGTGATCAGTTCAAATGAAATGACCACGAATGTAAGATTTTGTTTATCATATGACCTTAAAATGGGATTTTGTTCGCCTTCAAAATGTACATTATTTTAATAAGAAAAGGCATTGTTGACACGGACGTTGTCAATGACGTTACTTGTACGCTCCAGAGTGTTATTACACGTGTGGGAATACGATTTTTATGACACGACTTTATCCACAGAATAACAGCGACATCATGTGATAATTAGAGGATCTTACATGAGTGCTCATGTATTATTGAATTTATTAAACGAGTTGGGGAAAAAGATAAGATGCGAGGCTCTGCCGAGCATTTTATCGTTTTCACCAACGAGTTTAATAAATTCAATAATACAGGAGCACGAATGCAAGATTTTATTTATCATATGACACTAAAATCGCATTTTATTAGCAAATTTTGCACTAAAACGTCACGATTTCGCCATAAGAAAACACGACGTTTTATGGACGCCAACGCTTAACGTTACGACGTAATTTGCATATTTCGTCCACTAGTGGATTATCGTTTTTAATGCATGGATTTATTACACTCTCGGAGGCAACGTCATATGATAAATAAAGTTATTGATAAACCCTTTGAACTGCCTGTTTTCTGGCCATCTGATACTGAGAACCGTATCAAACTGACGTGTTCTGAATCCGTATCACTATCCCTTAAAACGAGGCTGTGTCTGAGTTCCAGTTTCTTGCGCGTCATTTTTAACGTGCAACTTAGGAACGAGAACCAGAGAAACGGGACTAGTGACGTAACGTCAACAAACACATCAAATGGCGCGCCTCAATAACTCAGTCGGTAGCGATTGTCTCACGACTAGCGACATACTTCTGCCGCGCATGTTCGAATCCGAGTCGATGCTTGAGGGCTGGCAAGTATGAATTATTGGCTGTTCTCTAAGATATATAATAAACAAATTAAAATAAAAGTAACTTGATCTGTCTTACTGTATCACGTCTCGTGGTTGAGCTCATACGTCTCGCAATCGTCTCGGGTGATCCGATGGTATGAGCTCATCCACTCGACGTGATACAGTACGCCAGATCAAGTTACTACTATTATAATAATGTGTATCTATTATTTATTTTGGCAGTTAGTACTAAAATTGTGCCAATTTTAATAAAATTTCAGCGTGCCAATACGCAGATGCATGTTGAAATTGTGTCGGTCAGTTTGCCACAATTTCAATACGCACTTGTATATTAGCGTTCGTAAAAACAACTACGCCATTTTAGTTTAAATGAAATAAACTGTCCCAGTATATGACATAAATAAATACTGTAAAACCGTCCGGTAGATTTTACATCAAGGGACTAAGTCAGGCCCTGTGCCGTAAAAGGTACGAGATAGTAAATTAACTTTTTAAGATGGAAAAAAGACTGCACTGTGTAAAAAAACAACAACTCGTTTTGATTCCGCAAATGATTTCTATTGATTTATTAAACGTGGATTTAAACCAAGTTTCTTTGTTCCTTTTCTTTTTTTAAATGCAGTAGGTTTACATATTAAAAACTTACGGAACTGTCCCATACGTTTTACGGTAAAGATGCCAGATTCCACAAGATTTTCTTCTGTCAAAGTGGTAGTTTTGGTGTTTTCAAGCATAAATTTCAACAGTTTCTAGCGTTCATTTATCGTTTTTATTTGTTCACTAATTTTTCATTTTTTATTACATGTACGCTGTTCAATTTATAAAACAGGATCTTCACAAGAGGACTCAGTAAGATTTACTGCTGTAATGGTCCAGTCAAACAAAAGAACGAAAACATTTACAACAAATATTCTTACTGCACATATGCATACACGTATGGGTTCAGATTCTCTAAAATATAGGGTAGAGTCGGGCTACTTCGGACAGCGGGTAAATTTGGACATACAACTGCAAACAGTAAAACTCCAGATGAAACGACTCATCATGAGCCGTCTTATCAGGATTTTCCCTGTTTGCCAAGTTAATTTGTTTTAATTCCAAACAACTGACATATACAGGGAACAATGTCACTGTCTTAATTTATCCTCTGTCCAAATTTACCCGACATTACTCTTCCGTACTCTCTCTCTCTCTCTCTCTCTCTCTCTCTCTCTCTCTCTCGCTTTGTAAGCTGTCTTCACTATTTTCCTATGCCATTTAATTTTCTGGGGCAGAATGAAGAAATGAATTGTGTCGGTTCTTGATATTTGCCTTCCCATTTACTTCGTAAGTATGAAACAGAATCTTAATGATGAAACATATAGTATATCTCAGTCTTTCTGCTGCTTTCCGATTAAAGACAGAGTTAATTGATCGTTCCATTTAACATATTGGATTTATAAATCGAGGGAGGTTAACCCTGTCAGTGCCAGACGTCATTTCTGGCAGCGGAGACGTCGGACAAATTACGCTTGTTTATGTTTATTTTACCAAAATAACGTTGCGCGTCTGCCGTAACGTCACTTGTGTAAGCGCGCAAATACTTTGGGCTGATAGAAAAGTTACAAAAATATTGTAGGTAGATAAAATGTTGTAGGTATAAAAATGTTGAAGGTATAAAAAGCATGTTCATGATCACTGCCAAACGTACGACATAATGAAATGTTTATTATGAGTTTCTATTACCGGACAGAGTAGCTTACCGCACAGAGAAGCGCGTCGTCGAGTGGTTTGAGGGGCTCGGCATAATGCGGGTTCGAATCTTCGTTGGTCTAGCCAGGCCTGACAAACTCTTTCACCTCATAAGCGAAATTTGAGCAAAACGGCATGTAATTTTGAATCGGAATGACGAAGGCAGCGAAAGGAGAGGGATGGCTCCGCCTTTCATAATTTGTGCCCATGATACAGTGTGCATCAGACACCCACTGCCCCTACGATCACTAGGCTACTGGAAATGCTGTTTATGTTTTCAGGCATTTGCATCATCAAATCTAAATCCGTTGCAAAACGGTTCAAAACGATGTTACAAAGAATCTGCTCTGATCTGGCTGGACAAATGACTTGCAATTTCATCTACTTTTATCAGTACTTCAGTCACTTCAGGACGATAGATAATGAAAAGCTGTGTATACTGGAACCCCGTTTGCGTTTGAAAGAATTCCGCCTTCTGTCCAGGGGCTTAGTCTATTGAGCTTCCGGGTCTCCATATCTGCTCTTAGGCCGTGTGACACAGTGCATGAAACATATCGAGTCATCGGGTGAATTATCAACTTTGGATCTTCCTCTCTCTCTCTCTCAGAGAGAGAGAGAGAGAGAGAGAGAGAGAGAGAGAGAGAGAGAGAGATCTACTTCATGATGAGTAAGGACATGGGAGTATCCGTCGCTATGTCTCTGACAGCAGACTCTGAGCTGTCTGTCTCTAGTTGGGTACGAGTATATATTAATAGTCCATTTTTTTCAGCAGCTGATCGTCCTAACTATGAAATCATGCATTTCTTGTAACATTTTTTTTTCAAGATCACAAGACTACATTTAACATGTATATTTTTCTTTGATCTGCTGACATCGTCAGTGAATTATCGTTTTGCACAACAGATAAATGGACAGTTAGCGACACTTTTTGTCGGCATGACATTTCTTAACAGTTTGTCAGATTTCAATAAAAGGCATAATTTCTATTATCTCATATGATGTTATTTTTTATTTATTAATTTTTTGCTTCTTATTTATTTATTTATTTATTTATTTATTTATTTAGTCTTTGTGCCAGAAATCAAGCCTAAACGTTTTCAGCCCTGGTTTTATAACTACGTATACACAAGACCTTAACGAAACGAAAACGGGCTGTTTCGAAACGAAAAAGACCAGGTCGTTTGGTAACTACGACTTTTTTTCGTTTCGTAACATCCTTAAAACATAGTTTACCCGGTGTGATTTTTTCCGTCTGTGTTTAATGTGAATGGGTACACGTTCATGGCGAGAGACTCTGCAGTTGTCTTTTTGCCTCGCTTTTCACCGGGGATCAACACTTAGAGGAACAAATCTCTTCTCCAGGCGCAGATTGTTTTCCTTTGCCACAAGGGCCCCATATTAGAAAGGGCTCTTTTTCAGGGCAGCCTAGAGGAAGTCTCAAGAGAGCTGTTACCCATTGTAAAATCATGGAAGAACTTGTGGCTACTTGTATACTACTTGGGTTTGTCGGCTATTGTAGATCATTTTAGCAGAATAATATATGCCCCCCCCCATTTCCAAAACCTCTCCGTTGTGTAAACCCATTCTCTATCCCCCCCCCCCCCCCATTTCCAAAACCTCTCCGTTGCGTAAACCCATCCTCTATGAGTATTTTGTGGAGTGAGAAGTCGTGTGGAAAGGGCAATTCTTTCAAAAAATATTTTTTTCAATAGAGAATATCAGAAAAAATCACTTAGTTAAAAGACTAGTTCTATCCATCCAATATGCGAATATTATTTTAGAGTGCATATGCATTCAGCAATATATCCTAAGCGAATGAGTAAGGAAGGTTTTATAATTGGGTGTGGGGCGGAGGGGGTGGTGGGAGTTGCAGAATATTAAGAATTTCACACGCGTGAAGTGCGTGCGTCGATCGAGCAAAGTTCGGTAGTCTTCCAGAAGGGACAGGGGCAGATTATTGCACATACCACTCCCCACCACCCCACCAGCCAACTCACACATACAACTCCTGTATTTGCTCCTTGTCGAAATGTTGATCTGTTAATGGCTTGCGGTTGACGGATGGCTTGCGATTTTACGTCCCATTACGACTGAAAAGATTCCCGCCTACAGCAGGGCTCGAACCCGGTACCGCTAGATAAGCTGGCCAGCGCTTAACCTACTGAGCTACCGGGGCTACTCTAGTCATGGCAAAATGATTCCTAGATCAGACAGGGGACAGTAGTTATTTCCTGGGATGCGATGTACAGCATGCGTCCACTAGTATCACTTTTCCGGAAACAGACTGAGTGGAACTTTGGCGTGACCTCATTCATGTTGATACTGAAAAGCCAGTGCAAATTTGCAAAACGAATGCACAAATAAATAAAATAGACAAATCAGAATAAAAGATATAAAGTTCTTTTTCCTGAAGCCTTGTGGTCGTGTCGCAGATGGCGTCAAAGACCCGCAGTATGCTACGTACAGCAGTCACTAGACGGAGCCCTGCCCTTACGGTGTCTTTTACCTTCACTGAATCGAAATAAGTATATTTACCGCTAGGTTGATCAGCCGTTAGCCCGATGGGCAAGTGACTTGGTAAATATACTTACTTCTAGGTTGATCAGCCGTTAGTCCGATGGGCAAGTGACTTGGTAAATATACTTACTTCTAGATTGATCAGCCGTTAGCCCGATGGGCAAGTGACTTGGTAAATATACTTACCGTTTGGTTGATCAGCCGTTAGCCCGATGGGCAAGTGATTTGGTTAATATATTAACTGCTAGGTTGATCAGCCGTTGGCCCAATGGTATATGATTTGGTGAATATGTTTACTATTATTATTATTATTATTATATAATAATAATAACTATTATTATTATTTTATTATTATTATTATTATTATTATAATTCCAATATGACGCATATGCAGATTGAAAGAACAGGTGAATGTCAGGCTAGTATTTCGACAAAAGCTGACAAATGCGGAACTTGCCTATTTACGTGTTTATCATTCACTTTTGCCAGCAGATTAGGTTTAACCAAATTTTATTAGCATATGGAAAATGGATAAATGTTTGAGCTTATATACAGGTGTGTCTGTCCCGAAAGAAGCAACCTTCATGTTGACACCAGCGAGGAATACTTTTAAAACAACCCTGCTCTATGGCGGGACGTTTCGCGTCATTACTGGCGCCAAACTTCCCGGACGTTACGTCATCAAAACAGTAAAACTTTTAAAAGCATTATTTTCGATTTTAACGCAATAAATATTTAACCAAGACAAAGGTTAACATTTTCATAAACATTCTCGACGACATTTTCTCATAATTATTGCCATTTATTGTAATTTTGACTTGGAACTATATGTGGTCACTGAAGTGGCCCTCTGGCACAGAGCTGGTAAAACATCCAATAAAAAAACGAGTCCGAAGGACGAATTGTTTGAGCGGATCGAACCGAACAACCAACTAAATGTTTTGTACCACTTCAGAAACTGAGGGTGAGGTTGGGCCTGTAAAATCGATTTAAGCCCCCCCCAGTAATTCATTACTGACCGTTCCAAGGCGGTAGTTCTGTTGTGGTTCTCTGTTGCCTGTTTTTGGTGTCAGAGTTTCTGTGATGTTTTATCTTATGTATGTTCTTATTATTTTTGGTTCGGTTTGGGTTGCTGAGTGGCCACCTTTCGGGAACAAGCTGCTCACTCGGTTGGCCATATGTTCTCTGTATCTTGATTATTTGTAATGTTAGTTGTTTCCAACTATGGTTTGCATTGCCCACATTGTATATATTCATTAGTTTCATCGAGTGTTGTTATTGCTGTTTTTTTGTTTCTTTTTTGGTTTCAAAAGTTATTGATTGCATATTTGTATACATATATACTCGAAAAAAACATTAACTTTTACCCTGTGATTTCTGGAAAATTTCGAACATTTGGTAGAACAAATCATTTCTACCTTCCATTTCATTCAATTTGCGAGTTGTCTACACATAAAGTTTGAAACTATAGCCTTTGTCTTGACCAAGTCCAGACTTCAATTCACACTACCCTCAAAATCAAAGTGGTCAGAAGTCCATAAGGATCAAACGCACCAAAATTTTCGATTTCGTCAAATCATGATTTTTTGCAAAATTGTTCAATAGTCATCAAATTTAATCAGTTTTAAGGTCAGAAAGGTCAGACAGTCTGCATGCTTAGTGATTAACCCAGTCACCGTTGATAACTTTGCTGCACTCTTTAATTGCACACCGGGGGATCGGGCGTCAGACTCTATGATGGCCCCGACCTAAAGCTATATATTTTAGTTGGTTGGGACCGGAGCCTTTTTGTCTGTTGCTTGGTCCACCGAGGCTCAACTGGTGACCTTCTTTTGCTTCAGATTTCCGGTGGGGTTGTTTGGCAGGACAGGGATCTCCACCTGTCAGACGGCATGTTGTATATGTTGAGTCCTCGTCTTTGCTTCTTCATGGTGTTGTAGTTTGATTTATGTGTTTACCGTGATGATTCATTGACGAGTTAGAGGGTTATCATGCGAACCGAACAACCAACTAAATGTTTTGTACCACTTCAGAAACTGAGGGTGAGGTTGGGCCTGTAAAATCGATTTAAGCCCCCCAGTAATTCATTACTGACCGTTCCAAGGCGGTAGTTCTGTTGTGGTTCTCTGTTGCCTGTTTTTGGTGTCAGAGTTTCTGTGATGTTTTATCTTATGTATGTTCTTATTATTTTTGGTTCGGTTTGGGTTGCTGAGTGGCCACCTTTCGGGAACAAGCTGCTCACTCGGTTGGCCATATGTTCTCTGTATCTTGATTATTTGTAATCTTAGTTGTTTCCAACTATGGTTTGAGGGCTGGATTTGGATTTTGATTGTTTCAGTTCCTGGTCTTTGCATACTTTTTACTTTAAACATTCCGAGGTTTATAAATACCATATTATAGACTCGTTTCATTAGCGGATCTTTAAACCTCCCCAGGTTTATAACTCCCATATTTAAAATGGGATGCTTCAATAAACTGTATATTACATTCGTGTGCCCTACATTTAAAGAGTATTTCCATCTGCTTTTAAGGTTTCAAGAGTCCTTCCGAGAAGCTGTACACAATAGCGCAGAGGAGTACACGAAAATTGATATGTTTTGGCCGCCATTTTGTTTTCTGAAAGGGCAAATAATTGTATAAATAAGAATAATTTACTTGACCATGGAACCTGCACCATGCCTTTACAATAATTGTTTGTAAGGCTATTTGCCCTGACGATTGAAGGCTTCGACAAGGTCTCGCGGCTATGAACTGAATTATAAGTTTCTTATAGCACATTGCAGGGCGTGCGTGGTAAAAGGCAATGCAATCCTACATCAAACTGACGAATTCGTAGAATCATTCCAGTGAACACACCAGAAATCGACACCACAGTTTGTTTTAGGTTTGACAGTTTTTAGTTATAGTTTCTAATTGTGCGTCTGTTGTTTTCTCAAGATCAAAACAGGCAACTCTGACGGTGTTTTTTTTATAGCTAAATGAGGGAAGCCAATTATTTTGCATCATCGGCAGATTGGCTTAGCAAAATCTAAACATGTAAAACGGGTCAAAGTCTTCTTATCTTCATCTCTGTGTTTTTAAGTGAATAGAGATGTCCTCGCCAGTCTTCCCATATTATACCGTCGTCAAACACTATCGGATTGGTCGTATAATATTGGCCGTTCAAGTATGCGTGTTTACAGCTGTTAAACCACCAGCTCCCGTTAAAATAAGCTGCACAATTTCCGCTGTCATACTTGTCATTATCATTATCAACTGTAGAAAACATTTGTCCATTATGGTATTTCAAAGAATCACCTGAAAATTGAAGCGTGTAGTTATAATTGTGATCACTTGTAAAGCTGCCCACTTTGCCTTCTGTTTTGGTTTGTGATTTGAAATCTAAGATGGGTAATAAAGGTGTTATTGTTGTTTCAAACTGGGGTAGCTAAATGACCTTCCGTTTTCGAAAGAGCTGCTCATTCGGTTTGCATTGCCCACATTGTATATATTCATTAGTTTCATCGAGTGTTGTTATTGCTGTTTTTTGTTTCTTTTTTGGTTTCAAAAGTTATTGATTGCATATTTGTATACATATATACTCGAAAAAAACATTAACTTTTACCCTGTGATTTCTGGAAAATTTCGAACATTTGGTAGAACAAATCATTTCTACCTTCCATTTCATTCAATTTGCGAGTTGTCTACACATAAAGTTTGAAACTATAGCCTTTGTCTTGACCAAGTCCAGACTTCAATTCACACTACCCTCAAAATCAAAGTGGTCAGAAGTCCATAAGGATCAAACGCACCAAAATTTTCGATTTCGTCAAATCATGATTTTTTGCAAAATTGTTCAATAGTCATCAAATTTAATCATTTTTAAGGTCAGAAAGCTGTAAAAAGTTTAAAACTCATAACAATTTTAGAAGTAGTGCCCGACCGAAATGACAAATTATCAATTTTCTATGGGAATTCAAATAGCTTTCATTTTAGGGATAGTTTTACAGCCTGGACTTGGTCAAGACAATCCCTAAAGATTCAAACGTCATGTGTATAAAATTGGCAAAATGAATAATATGGAAGGTAGAAATGATTTATTTTAACAAATGTTTGAAATGTTCCAGACATCACAGGATAAAAATTTGACCCCTTAATATTTTTTTCGTGTATAATTGCATATAAAAATGCACATGATTATAGTTACCTGCAGTACCGGTGTACATCCCGACTGTAAGACGGTAATTGTTAGTGTAGTCATCAATCCAAAATCTAGCATATTTAGCATAACGTGTATTGCCTTCCCAGTCTTCCAGGTCAATACGTAGCTCGTAAGAGTAATCTTTGTGAAAAAGACTTTCTAGTAGAGCGAGCCCTATTAAATGTAGATACACATCGCAGAATCAAGTCAGAGAAGTGTAGTCTACGAGTCATGTAAAAAGAGAGTTTTCTCAAGCCGCTGCTGAAGGACGTGACGACTGTTGTGTTTTTCATTTGTCATAAACGGACTCATTTAAACCGAGACTGAGATTTTCTTTTCGGTTTAGCATTCATTGTTTCCAGGCATTAAACATATCGGAACTTATTTATACTACTTGGCAACACGAATTACATGTAACATCAGAACTAATTTGTTCTAGAACTTAAATTTACCCATCGTCCATTGCCTCTGATGGGGTATGCCTTATACATGTACATCCGAAATTAAGTGGCAATTCAGGAATTTTCTAATGGGTTGGTTAAGATTACTTATATTTATATTGTCAATTTCAGCAATCAAGGCATATTAAAACTGCATTTGACCTTAGATTAAAATCTATAAGATCTGACTTTCTGTTCAATTCTCATTTTGACCACTAGTCACTTTTAAAGCAATAGTTTAAACATTGCGACATTTTGTGACCTGAAATTTTAGGACAATCGTGCCAAAGAACTAGTTGTTTAATTTCAAATCACAAAATGTAAGTAAGAATCTGAATTGTCCAGAAAATGATAAATTGTCAATTGTCAAGTTTCATATCTGAGTGACTTAAAAGTAACTTAAATAAAAAATGTATCAGGAACAGCGTGCTTTAGTCGTTTCAAGTAAAATTGTCTTAAGATATTCTAAGACTTAGAGGCTCTTGTCAGCGGAGAAGTGATTGTATGGGAGTTTTTCCTGTAGGATTATTCGGCTGACTCGTTCAAAGATACTACCTAACCAGTGTTCATGCGTAACGTCTCCAAAGCCTTGCTCGTAGGCATCCCATCCTCTGTTGAAATTTACAGATCCATTAACTCGCCGTTGAAATACCTGAAATATATGAAGTTATGCATAAGTGTAACACTTTGATTCAGCGATGCTAATATCCATTTGCACCATAAGCCGCGACACGAAAAAGTGGCATATGCGCCAAGCGAAGGCTCAGATTAGCTTGGGCAGCCGCCCAGAGTCTTTGCTGTCCGCACGAATCTAATCTTGACCCTCAGCTACCCTTTAGGTGCAAAAATAGCTACCCTTTAAGTTCACAGCAAAGAGTCTGGTCAGACTGGGCTTGTCAAGAAATCGCGGAAAAGGAGAAGGTGTACCCATACACCTTGAATCTGACTGTGCAAGTGTAGGTGCATGTGCTGACTGAATTATGCCTTTGCTGTAACTGTTTGGTCTTAACAAAATTGTGTTATCGTTGCTTCTGTTTTGATATGTCTGTAGAAATTTGCTTCTTGGGCCTGCTGTGTCTGCTTTTCTATTAGTCTTTTACAATATCTTGAATATGCTGGGCTAGCTCTTGGCAAAAAAGATGGATGGTTAAAAGCGCTTGAAGTGTCTAACTTTTAGTGCTGTAACGAGGCTAATATTCCATGTGGTGTTAGAACGTGGGATTTGATTATATCGGTTCCTGAGTATGTCTTGTTTACTCGACGATACAATATCCACTGTTGTATTTGCATGCCTACTAGTAACTGTGCAGTGCATATTACAATCAAGCTTTTTTCGCAAAAGAGCACACAGAAAACAATTAATCTACTGATACTATTTCCAAACCACATCCAGACTGTCATTCAAAACTCACCCAATAGTATACAACTATGCAATGTGCAAGACTACTTAGCATGTGACAATGTTACACGTACAAAGTCACATGTGTTGAATGACCCACAAGAAGTCTGTGATTTACCATTCAGGTACGTTGAGAACCGTCAAAAAGCCTCACCACATTCACCGAACTACAGCATGGGCTTGTCAAATTTCCAACAGAATAGATTTTATTATTGCAACAATAAGGACTTAGGTGCTGTGCTGCCTTATTCACGAATCTAGTATTCCCCCTTTTCGTCTGCTCAATGAATCGAGTGCAGTCCTTTCATTATCGGGCTACATGTATATCGAAAACAGCCTTGAAAACATATCATGCTATACTTGCAATTATGTACTATAGTAGGAGCGAGACATGAAAATCTAAACTTAAGCTTACCATATAAATATACCTTTACCAAAGACAAATCTTTATTAACAGACACATCCAGTTTAAAACAGACGAACTGTACCTCAGTATGAAAACATCAAACGCCTTAAAGATACATAAAACATAAAATAAATTTATACTTCTCCTTGTGTATTTTCTAGCTTCAGCCACAAAACAATCAGAAAAGCCAAAAGTAGACATCAATACAGATGAACGCAATGCCAGAAGTACTAGACACAATGTCCGCTGTCGAAGATACCGCCTTACAACGGATAGTAGCGGAAACTACTGGGGACATTACCTAATTTTATCTGTGCAATCTCGCACTCGACTCTGATGCAGGTCCACAAAACAAGCCCATGTTGAGGTTTCCTTACTTCTAAGTGAGATATCATGGTAAAAACGTATGAGCCGCGACACGAGAAAACCAATTAAGTGGTTGTGAGCCCAGTCTGCGCTGGGAGCATAACTACATTGTTAGTTTTCTCGTGTTGCGGCTCCATTATAATGATGAAACAAAGTTGCTAGTAGAGGACTACACACAGTCCGAGATCAGAGCAAAGGGTATCACTTGTTATGAAGGCAGTTTTGACAGACATTTTATCAAAAGTTTTAAGGAATATTCTGATACAAAAATACGGACACACAGAAAATGTACTGATGTACTGACGGATAGTTGAACTAATGTCATCTGTGGAACTTGTTTTTAAGCTGAAATATAATATTAAATGGCAGATTCGGCCTTGTCCAGCCAAACTACGTTTTTGTTTCGGAAAGAAAATGCTATGGAACACATGTCAAGATTACCATCCATCCGCCACCGTCGGTCGTCATGTCGCAGTATACGTTATATTGAGACCACATGTTCTGGGGAGTCACCTGATACACACCGGAGCGAGTGTGCCCGAGTTCCTGATATTCCTGGCAATCGGCTATTCTGTTCTCACAACAGTTGGAATAACACCCTGTTATAATTGGTAAACATTCTAATGTACAACTAAAATAGTAAAATGTCTCGGGAACTGACACATTTCAATCCCAGATTCCATCCTAGACACCTTGTGGGAAAAGACAACACAAAATTAGTCAACACTAAAGACATCATCAGCGGCAGCCATGTGAATAGCCATTTTCCATGTGGGTGGTCACCGGGCTAACATTAACAGCACAGACTATAGCCGTGGTATACCCACACTTTCAGAAAACAAATAACAATTAAAGTATTCTGTCACTGATTTCAGTGATTTCCATGAATATTCAGATCAGAGTACATTTAATACACGCTGGGTTTATCGGCTGTACCGTTCATGAAGCAGAAATAATTAGTATAAAAATAAAATGTCTAAAAGAATAAAATTAATCATAATATAACGCTAAAGGAATAAAAAGAGTATATTCATTTATTTACAGCTGAAAGCATCCACGTCAAATCTCATACTGGACGTATGACTTAGGTTTTGACTTATAAAAATAAGCGTATAAGATGAACCAAGGCAGTAAAAGGGCGAGGGTTAGTCGACCACAAAACGGTCAATCCCACCATTAATTTCATTATTGACCGTCCCAAGGCGGAAGTTCTATTTTTGTTCCTCTTGGTTGTTTTTGTATTGTTTGTTGCTTTGCATGTTATTGTGGAGGTAAAACTAGCCCGGTGACCACCTACATGGGAAATGGTTGTTTAAATGGCTGCCAGCCTGCCGCTGGTAATGTTTTTGGTGGTAACTTTTTTGTGTTGTCTTTTTCCCACAGGATCTGGGATTGAAATGTGTCAGTCCTAAGAATGTTCTTACTTTCTTTTACATGATAATCCGGTCTTCCTCCAACATATTCAGCATTAGCTCTGTACATCGAATGTTAATAAAATATACTGTAAAACTTGCCTTAAAGATAATAGGACAGGCAATTAAAGGCTACCTGTATGAAACGAATAGCTGTCATAAGAGGTCAAAACCTAATAATCAATATTAGCGTTTTCAATATAAATTAACCGGTATTGAGAATGCTTACGTGTAAAGCAAACAGTTTCTCTTTTCCGTGTGTGTTTGCTTTAGACAGTTTTTGACGGTGAACTTATCTGCTCAACGAAACCACATCATTCTCTGTATCTTATTAGTAATTTTGATTATTTCCAATATCATTGTTAAAACAGATCTGTGCAACATTTTGTCAGAAAAAAAGTTTGATTACTTGTCACGCGCAGTTTCCCGAATTGTCTCGAAACTAATACTTTCGTTTACGTAAATTTGCCTACATAACGCGGTCTTGGTTGTTTCGAGATATGAATAGTTCCACACACTAATGAGTGGTGCAAATTCAAAATCCCTATCCAGAATTAACAGTTTCACTTTTACTTCAAACAAAACAGATACTTTGGAAGTAAAACACACAAAATTTAACAGGAACAATCGACTCGATTATACTACAGTCCATCAAATAGTACACACATGACTCTCAACCGTAAACAATGATATCTTAAAGAACTATTTTTTATCAAAAAAAGTTTGACTCATTTTCTGTTGTCTTTACATTTCAGCTCCTTTTATCTCAAGCTATAGGTATCTCAAAGAAAATTTACTTTGAAATATACGTAGTTTTAGACGAACTTTGGCTTTGATATATCGCAAGTTGACTGTATTTCCTGAAAATAAAAATTTATCATTTGATGATATTTTACCTATAGATTCATCCGAAAATGCCATCATAAGGAACGCCAACAGAATTCCTGCAGTTATGCTAGTTTTGTGCTGATCCATGTTCAGAGTTCTTGGGAGACGTTGACGTTATGTCGTTACACTGTCCTATTGAAACTTGTATCATCGATGTCGTGGTAAAACATTACATCATTGCAAACATCTTTAAATCTATACAAACCAACCAGAAACACTTTTCTCACGGTTTTGTGCCACTCCAGTGGTTCGTTTATACATTGGGTCCGTACTACAAATTGTCTGAAGAGTGTCTTAGGAATCCTTAAAGCAGACTTTTCAAATACAATGTCAAAATCAAAGAACTCTATAGTAATTTTAATTGTTTATATACTATGAAAGAATAAAACAGCTTCAAACACTTCAGTGAATTGCGAAAAATGTTTGCTGTTTGATCCAATCTTTCACACGGACTGAATAACTTGTATGTTTACGAACCACTACAAAATCTAGGGCGAGGGTGATTCGCATGCCAATGCACTTTAAGCAACCAGATAACTTATTTTTTACCATTCCAAGGCATTACTTCTGATGTGTTTACTGTCATTATCCGTGTTTGTCCTGATGTTGGATTTTATTGTTTAAATTTTTTATTAGTGTCTCTTTTTACTCGTAATACTCTTGACGTTTTGTACATTTTTTAAACAGCCTATTAGCCATCTAATAGAAACAGCTGATCTCTAAGATTTTTACTTGTCTTGTCTTGGTTTGTAAGCTGTCTTCACTATTTTCCTAGTCAATTTGGTGTTATGGGGCAGAATGGCGAAAATAGTTGTGTCGGTTCTTGATATTTGCCTTTTCATTTACGTCATAAGAATGAAACTATCTTAATGATGAAACAGGTAATATATCTCATGCTGTCTGCTGCATTCTGATTATAGACATGTATACAGACTTACATCGGTCTCAGCCTCTTTACGGCCTTTCCTTATTCAAAGTATTAATCAATTAGGCCTACAACAAAGCTTTATTGGTATCGTGTAAAACAAAATATAGAATAAGTTGCGCTATTTAGGTTTCTAACTGGTAGAAAAAATGAGGAAAACGGAATGATTAATAGAAGTCAAATTTTCACCAAAATATAGTAGTAGTGAAAAAAAAAGGTCTATTAGAAATCAAAGTCAGAACTATACTAAATTCAGAAGTTTGAAAAAAAATGCAATGACAGAACTAGGCAGTCAACGGACATCCTCTTCCGAACACACACTGTCCGGCATCATATATATGAGGAAGCTCATAAAAAGACATCAGGTAAGTGGCACATATGTATAAGCCCACGAGTGGAGGCGTCCCTCACCGTGTCAAATACATTGTTTTTTTGTTAGGACAAGACAGGCAATGGACATCCTCTTCCGAGACCACACTGTCCGACATAATATACGAGGGTGCTTATTCACGGACATTAGGTAAGTAGCACAGACGTATAAACACGCGAGTGGAGGCGTCCTCTACCGTGCCACATACATTCTGTTCTACTTTTTATCGCAGAAAATGGTGTGCCTGGGAATTCCTATTTTTGAATATGACAAATATATTTACTCACACTACACAGCTATGCCTAGTGCCACATGAAATAAAAATTTACAAATGGTACAAGCCCTAAATTTTAGGCGCCTGATAAGGACTCACTCTGTTTGCGTTAAATACAGACATTTCAGAAAACTAATAATGAAATAGATGTTACCAGACTCCCTTTATATGATAATAGACCTGTCCGAAATAAGAGGAGGAAGGGTCAACTAAGCTCACATGGATTACGTATAGCCTGTTACATATCCGATTAAAAATAATTGCAATTTAATGTACACTGAAACTTCTTCCTACATTAATAAAAAAATGATACCAATAGACCTTAATGACAAATAACGCATTTGCCAGGAAAGAAACACCTTTTCTTTTTGCAACACAATATCCGCTTTCGAACAGTCTATTGTGTAGGTGATAGAGCGCGCAAATCTAAGTTAATAAATAATGGACGCATTTGACATAATCACTTGGGTATCCCCGTGAAATACCCGGAATACCTGAATAGCGTTCGATGTTACTCAAGTAATTATGCCGAACGCGCCTAATAATAAGGGACTCATCGGCACACCGCTCTGCCGCTTTGGCTGACAATTTCTGGTATTTTTCTCTGACTAGCTTTCCGGCTTTCAAGATATTCATTTGATCATAGAAGAAAAGTATCTGGGCTCGTGAAAATAACTACTGTCAACTCGCGATATCTCGTAGTTGAACTTCAGCACAAACTACCGAGATCTCAAAGTAAATTTTTTGATACCAGAAAATTTAATTTGAGAAATCAGTAGTTTGAGAAAGCAGGATTTGAAATGTAAATAAAAATAGGAAAACATTCTTTGATATAAGAAAATACTTTGAGATATCAGTGTTCGAGATATCGAGAGTTAACTACATATGTTCTAAATAAGTTGTTGTATCGGTTTACAATTTGTTTCTCGTGTAACAGAATTACAGTCTTCTTTTTTTTATTTATTTTTAAAAACTAAAACACGCGGACTCATAATGCTTAAAATTCTCATTGTCTTTAATATTGTCTTCAACGATCAGTTTAACACTTTTTCATTTGTGTGAAACAGTAACCCTTCTATCAAACAATACAATAATCGTGCGCACTAAAGTAGGAAAGCCAAGTGTTCTGCATCATTAGCAGGAACGGCGGAACAAAATTTAAACGTGTAAAACAGGTCACAGTCTTCTCATCTTCATCTCGGTGTATTTAAGTGAATAGAGATTTCCTCGAAAGTCTTCCCATAGTATACCGTCGTCAAACACTATAGGATTGGTCGTATAATATTGGCCGTTCAAGTATGCGTGTTTACAGCTGTTAAACCACCAGCCCCCGTTAAAATAAGCTGCACAATTTCCGCTGTCATACTTGTCATTATCATTATCAGCTGTAGAAAACATTTGTCCATTTTCGTAATTCAAAGAGTCACCTGAAAATGTTTAAAACTTATGATCAAAATGTAAGTCGATGTGATGACATTTTAATTCGTTTTTAGATGCGTTTCGGTTATTTAAATGACTCTTCGAAAGAGCCGGCTGACCGCGTGTGCGCCTTTCGTGAAAGTTTATGTACAACCTTTTTTTGAGAGAGCAGGCTTAGCCTATAGGATCTAATACTATCAGTTTCTGATCAGTGACGCTTACATCCTAAGTCTATTACAGAACTCTGGCACTACAAATGTTTGTCACCCACACTGTCGCTCATTCATGTAGATGAGTTCTTGTTATTCTGCCTTCAAACTGTCATTGAGAAATTCTCCTTTTATGGTTTCTTTTTTTAGCTCACATGAGCCGAAGGCTCAGAGGTGAGCTTATAGGATGGGAGTCGAGCCGTCGTCCTTCCGTGCGTGGGTGGGTGCGTCAACACTTTCAAACATAAATATCTCAGAGACCAGTGGGCCGATCGCAATCTAATGTGGGAGAAAGACTGCATTAGGTTTTGGTGCAGATCAGCTCAGAACGCTGGTTTCCATGGCACTGACTATGGAGTTACCTGCCTTTGAGTGTCCAAAAAAATCAATGTCACCACTTTTTCTTGGTTTCTACTGATCCGATCCTTTTCAAACTTGCCGGTAATAAGTAAAGGCATAATATCTTAAACAAGTTCAAATTTTGGCCAGATCAGGCCAATCAATACGAAGTTAGCTGCCCTTGAGCATCGGAAAAAATTTCCTTTGACTTATAATGGTTGAAACAACTTCATAAATATCTCAGAGACCAGTGGACCGATCGCAATCAAATTTTATCTGAAGCATTATTGGGGTAAGGGAAAGGCTACATTAGGTTTTGGTGCAGATCAACTTAGAACTCTGGTGTCCATGGCAACAGATAGCCCCATAGGGTTATAATGGTTAAAATGGCGTCATCACATTTTCTCGACTGTTTTTAATTAGATCCTTATCATACTTGCAGGTAATAATGACATACATAAGAGCTTAGATGAGTTCGAAATTTGGCCGGATTCGAGTACAGACTACGGAATTAGCTGCCCTTGAGCGTTTGAAAAAAATCCCATAGTGTTATAATGGAGAAAACAATGTCATCACATTTTCTCCGCTATTTTTCATCGGATCCTTTTCATACTTGCAGGTAATGAGGATATACATAACAGCTTGGGTTAGTGTGAATTTCGGCTAGATCCCGACACAGACTATGGGGTTACCTACCTTTGAGCATCCAAAAATCAATGTCACCAATTTTTCTTGGTTTCTAATGATCCGATCCTTTGCAAACTTGCAGGTGATGAGGAAATGCATAATATCTTAAACATGTTCAAATTTTGGCCAGATTGGGCCAACCATTACGAAGTTAGCTGCCCTTGAGCATCGGAAAAAATTCCCATTGACTTATAATGGTGAAAACAACTTCATGTTTTTTTCCGCTGTCTTTGATTTGTTCCTTTTCATACTTTCAGGCACCAAGGACATACATAAAGCTTGGACGTAGAAGCTATTAACAGCTATGGAAGGTCAAAGATAGCCTCCATATTGTGCACTAGTCAAATAAAGCAACAACAAAATCTTAATTCAATACATTCACAAATCCATGCTCATGAACACTCATATTAAATGATGATTATCTAGGGTCTCTGCAGTGGAATGTTTTGATAAAAACTTGTTAGGGGTAATAAAGCTCCCTCTAGAAGTAAACATCCTTGAGAGATTAGGAATCATGCTGTTATCCCTCTGCCTAAAGTCCAGTGAGATGAAATTTGGCTGCTGGTGAAAGGTTATAGTACAAGCTGACAGCTGTGTCTATTGTGCTCTTGATCGGATACTTTTTAAACTTGCATATATTAAATGAGGGCATACATAATGTTTTGGATGAGTTTAATTTTCAGCCTGATTGGACCACTGACTGTGGAGTTAGCTGCCCTTGAGCATTTTAAATATCCCTATAGGTTTACAATGTCTCTCAGGTGAGCAATTGTTGCCCTTTGGGCTACTTGTTTTACTATACTGATCCTTGTATTGTTTTATATTTTGTTTTTTGTTGTCAAGTTTATATCCCTACGATATACGATATCTTCTAAGTTATGTTGCTAGAAACAAAATCAATTTCTGGTTTACTTATGTCCCTTATTAAACTTATCATCCGGAACTGTTCTTTTGATTTGGTTGAAAAATGTCATTAACTGCAAAAATAATAAATCAACTGTAGAGGTAAAGAAACAAGCACACCTACTTACCTGCAGTACCGGTGTACATCCCGACTGTAAGACGATAATTGTTAGTGTAGTCATCAATCCAAAATCTAGAATATTTAGCATATCGTGTGTTGCCTTCCCAATCTTCAAGGTCAATACGTAGCTCATAAGAGTAATCTTTGTGAAGAAGACTTTTGAGAAGCGCAAGACCTATAAAATATAGGTACACATCACTAAATTGAGTACACTAGAAGTGTTGATGATATTATCTAACAAAGAGTACTGTGTTCCTTTTGACATTTGAAATACTGTTACTTGAGGTCTACAGCAAAAATATGATGTGTAAGTATGTATCTAGGTACAGAGAGTGCACAGTCTTGAGGTTGTGAATTCGATTCCTAATATGACCTTTCGAGTCATTTTTGTTAATAGAATTCCGTGAAATCCGGTGAAAGAGGTTAGGCAAGTGTTGCAGTTTTAGTACCGGTATCGAACAGATTCAATTAAAGCTAGTCTTATATTTTTTTTGTTCTAACCCGCTTCCAAGGGAACTTATTTATACCATGAAAAGACACAAGTGATTATTTCATCACTGGTGTAGCCCTATAGACATTAAATTGTGGGTCTACAGCGAACTTATATTTGCCCCCCCCCCCCCCCCCCCCCAGTGCCTCTGTTGGTCTAAGCCCTATTATAATTCTTTTTTGGTTTTGTCATCTCTCGGTAATTTTACCTACGATTTAAAAAATATTTTCCATACCCGTGAATTATTGCTGATTAACACCTGTTGTTGGCGGGCACACAACGAAATATTAATTCTCGACGGCAAAGCCGAAGTGGATAAATATTCGTATCTGCACAACAACACACGTGTTAATCAGCAATGATTTACGGATAAGGAAATATGTTTTTGGTTTTGACATTATACAGAATGAAAATGCAAGTATATTACCAGTTTAAGTAAGGATTATTTTTGAGGCGCACGTCGATAGAAGCAAATGTTCACATTTGACGTCATTAAGGCGCACAATTAGCATTTTGTGACGTTAGCAACGAAAATTATCATAAAGTTTCACATGACGCCGCTTCCTATGCATTCAGTTTGGGAAACGTTAACGGCATGCTAGAATCGACAGTTTTGAGATTATATATTGGGATTTCGGCTATCAAAGCATAAATGAAGATACTCAGGTTGATTGCAATGGAATCAAAATAATATTTATTTTTTAACAACTGCCTTACCGTGAAGTTGAAGAAAATTACATTTTTTCTTGTACGCTGTAATAAATTCTACATGCAACAAACGATACCTACCTGGTATTACATTTTAGTAATTTGATACTGTGTATTTTATTCATTAAGTGAAAATGAATTTAAATGGACCTTCTAAAACGAGAGAGAGAGAGAGACAGACAGACAGACAGACAGAAAAAGAGAGAAGCGAACAGCGTTCCGAAGTCGTTTTGAGTAATAATAGCTGAATGCATTTTTGAAATAATAGGCTCATGTTGGCGGAGATGAGATTGTGTCCTCCATTCTGTTGGATTGATTTGGTCTTTTGCATTGGATATTACCTTTGATATTACCTTTAAAGATACAATTATACTTAGTCTACCTAACCAGTGTTCATGCCCAACATCCCCAAAGCCCTGTTCGTAGGCGTCCCATCCTGTGTTGAAATCTACAGATCCATTAACTCGACGTTGGAAAACCTAAAAAAGATATAAAGTTCAACACGATTTAATGATTTGAATTCTATTTATTACAAAAATTTGTCTGTAGACATTTGATGCTACAAACTGGGTGCGAAATATCCAGTCTTGTGCCTGCTGAATACTGTCCGCTTCTAAATTTAGGTGCATGGTTACACGTTCAACGAATAAATCTTTTGCCTGCGTACTCAACTGGAGCTATGTCTTAAGGGAAAGCATTTTTCCCCTATATGAGAAAATTATTTATTGTAAGAGTAAAACTTATTTAGGAAGGGATTCTTTAAGCAGGGAGGCAAGCGGGAAATTAATTTCACTCACACTCCCTTCTTATGCGGCTCCAAACTTTTGTATTTGGTCTGCGGAAGGCCCCTTTTCAGACATCTCAGTAAATATATTAAATTATCAGAAAAATATAATGAGGCAGAGCTGAGGAAAGTAAACTTAAAGTCCGATAACAGATATCCCGAAAAATGTTTCGGCCGTGGTCATCAAAAAATGGAAAATGATTTTGGAAGAGGCAATGTTGTAGGAATCAACAGGGTTGTGATTTCTCCATAAACGAATGTTCTCTTTCTTCTATTCTTTTATGGATTAATTTGTTTTCGCAGCAGCTGGTATCAGCACTTCTTGTCGGCCATAAAATCTCTTCTTTTTCAGTATTAGAATGCAAGTTATATTTTCTTGTCCTTTGTTATAGGTAGGCATAATGTTGAAAATTTTAGAACTGAGTTCACTCAAGCAACATTTAACGTTGTGCTGCTTCTTAAGAGATTCTTTGACGGTAAGAAACCCTTCACTAGAACATAAACCTCTTAATAAATGTTGTGAATCATTGCAGAAGAGTCAGGCGGGGTTTTGTATTCCCGTCACTACAGCCTATCTCCCATCTAGTAACTATTTATTTGCCATTCTAAGGCAGTACTCCTTTACTGGCTCCTCATTGTTGTTCTTATGGCTGTTTGCCTGTATCCTGCTAGCTATATGGCCACCTATTTATATTACGGCTTACTTAGAATCCAGTTATATGCTGTAATTAAAACAGAATAGTTTTCCCCTTCCCCTCCTGCCTCGACTGATTTATATCTGACCGTTCCAAGGAGGTACTTCTGTTATGATGCCGTATTATTAGTTATTCTCGTGTCTGTATCGGTGCTTTCGTTCACCTGTTTTGTAAGTGTTTTAAGTTGACGACCTGTCTGGAAAGTTGTTTCTTCGGTTTACAGCACGTGCCATTCACGGCCTGCTGCCAATTTAAGAAAACGTTTGTTTCTTTTTTCTTTTCTTTTTTATTGGGTGGGAGTGGTGGCGGTGTTTGAGCACAAGATATGGAATATCATTGTGTTAGTTCTCGATCATCGCCCCACTATTCACTTTTTTTAATAAAGACGACAATCCTGTTTTCCGTTTTGCTTTAGTTTGAATTTCAAAGGGGATAACATATTTTGCTTTACTATGATATTATTTGAAAAACCAACATCGGACATTAGCTGTTTAGCTTCGGATAAACTGTGTATTGCTGAATTCCTTCAGACCACGTACTTTGAACTTGTATAAGAAAAAAATAGTATACTTTTACTTATACTTATTTTTGTCACTGACGAATGCTTTAAGGAGCATCTATTCTTACCAGCCATCCACCGCCATCTGTCACCATGTCACAGTATACGTCATATGTGGTCAGCAGGTTATATGGAGTCACATGATATACACCAGACGTTGTGTGTCCAATTTTGTAATATTCACGGCAGTCTGATATTCTGTGCTCACAGCACTCAAAATAACATCCTGTAATAATAATTAAACCTGTAAGAAAATCCGACCGTTCACGCGCTATAGCACTTCTATTATGCGAGAAGCTTTCAGAGCGATCAATACTGACCAAGCGCTGAACATTTTAAAATACATTTGAAGGTCACTAGGGTTCAACAAAATTAAATTTACGGTAGAAATGTTATTTTGAAAGTAAACCATTTAATTTGCTGAAAATACAGACGTGTTTTTTTTTCATCCAATCATGTGTTTGACATATCGCTCAAAATTAACAAGAAATCTATATTGGTTGTCATATAACATTGTGATGGTGCTGTGGTTAACTGCATAATTATGTCCATGTGTTTGGCCCTTTTTTACTTAGTTCAACATTTGTAGGAGATGTGGTTTGCTTTATCTAGGTTCAACATTTGTAGTAGAGTTAAAAATCTATCAAGATAGTATTGCCGCCACTATATGATGTATAAAAATAGTAGATGAAATTACGCAATGTCGGTCGTACAATGGTCACGTAATGAAAACTGTATGCTGGGTCCGATTTCCTATATAATTGTAACGAAAATGACAATTAAATCAAAAACAAAATGGTTAACTGAAGCAACTGAAGTTAATCTGGTACTTGTATGTGCATGCAGATTAATCTGATGTTGGCGCAGATTACAGGTTTGCAGGCCTACATTCGGCAATCTATACCAATAAGTGTGTCGAACACACAGACAGCCAGAGAGACCGACGGAGAGACACAAACAAATATTAATACCACTGACTATCGAAAAGTGGGCATATAGATTCTTTCGAGGGATCACACATTTATATCATGCGACCCTCGAGATTTTTTTTTACAACTTATATGCTTATGAATGAAAGTGGTCAAGGTACCCAAATCATAAGTCCGAACTTAGAAGTCATTTTAAAATTGACAATTCTGGAATATTCTAGATACACATACATTGATCCAAAATCAGAGATCTGATCAATTTTCGCGAGTAGTAAGCATCACCTGCCTATTATAATACCCCCGCCATATCTAAGTATCAGTGGAAAAAGCCAGTGAAAATGAAAGTCCGGTATTTGACAGCCTAACTAAGCTTCGGCTGAGGCCATCAAATCGGAAATTAGGTAATCAACGAGGTCATGGTGTCTCCAATAAAAAAAATTAACTGTCGACACAAATTTTACTTTGTAATAACCCTGTGTCAACAGCTGACTGGTTAGTAGCATCCTTCTTTCAACAAAATCTTGATATTTGAAACAGGCTCCAGCATAGCAAACTTATTTTTTGTTCTGAAGGTCTGAAAGTTTATAGACTTGTCTATCAGATATATTGGCGTGGCTTGTGTGTTATAATAGGCAGTGATGCTTACTACTGTCGAGCACCTGATCTCACCTCCTTTTTTGGGGTTCATATCTGTGTATCCTAATCTTTCAGAATGTCAATGTTTATAGGCAGGTGATGCTTACTACCCCGCGGGCACCTGATCACACCTCTGTTTTGGGGTCCATGTCTGTGTATCTAAAATATTCCGGAATTGTCTAGTATGTTTAAATGACTTACGAGTTCGGACTTATGATTTGGGTACCTTAACCACTATCATTTATATATGGTTTATGAGTTTAGACTTATGATTTCGGTACTTTGACCGTTCTTTGGTTTCCTTACCTATTTTTTCTGTGATTTCAGTAAATTTGGTCATATGTATTTTCGGAGACGACTGATATCAGCATTCTTAATTTCGTTTCAAATCCTGTTATTGTAAATGAACTATATTTTGTTTCAACATGTTACTTCTGAACGAATACTGTTTAAACTGAAATTTCATTACCTAGGGCTGGATTATATCTTACAGACAGAAACAACGATATCAAACTCCTTAAATCCATTTTCTGCCCACATCAGTATTACTTTAAGTTGTCGAATCTTTCCAATAACTGTATATAGGTTTCGAAATTATGGAACTCAAGGCCTGAAAAATACCTTTGGCATTGTTAACGCCCCTGAAATGTATCTAGATAAATGGACACATATTCAGTAAGTCCAACGTGCAATAACCTTTTTGAAATTTACATAGTGAGATGTGACGTCTGAACAATTGTGTTTCATCTGATCGGAGTTTGCATTTGCCCTGACTGTGCTGGTCATCGGGTGTTCTCGTATGCCATAAGGCATGATCTGGCTCAACGCGGTTCATATTAGACTGCACATCGAGAAAATTATATACCTCGAGCTTCCACAAATAAAAGAAGTAATCGAAAACAGGCGTAATGTTTCTTAATTTCTTAACAATACACGAAAGTATTATATTAGATATACGCTATATACCAACCTAGTTAACTATGTTTTGAAGAATGTTTCTAAATGAAAAAGCTGTTATGAAACGGAATAGAGTCATAGTTACCAAATGACCTGGTTATCAGATTGTTTGATAACTTTGACTCTTTTTCGTTTCGTTACAGCTCTTTTCGTTTCCTAACTGCCGTTGTATGCACATAGTCAACCAGGGCTGATACTCTTCCCGTAGCATTAAATATTATCTCAAGTTAAATTTGACAAGCTAAAGCAGACGTACTATCACAATCGAGTCGTGAAAAAAACACAATAAAAACAATGACCGGAGAAAGACGATACGTAAGGGTTTCGGGAATGGTTCTGACTCTTAAGCAATGGAGTCTGTACTTTGAAATAACAGTTAACCTTTTCTAGTAAAATTATCTGAAATATGTTTAAAGTAAGAATGACTTGGCGTGGCCACATGTATCTTAGCAGAAGTTGTATTTCGTTCTTTTGGATTATTTAGACTTGCCTGGTGCTTGGTTATTCGGGATTCAACTGATAGATTTCTCTAGCTCCGGTATTTCAGTGGTGTTGTCTGACTTCCCAGGGGTCTCCTGGTGTCGCAATACGTTCTTTCCGTTGAGTCCTCGTCTCTGATTCATCAGAGGCCTTATTCGTGTTTTATTCGTTTCCGATGATGATTCATTGATGAGCTAGGAAACCTTCATGCGAACCAAACAGCTACCTAAATGTTTCGAACCACTGCAGGAGCAGAAGGCGAGGTTAAGGCCCAGTTTAAACCCCCAAGTAATCTTTTGCTGACCGTTCCAAGGCGGTACTTCTGTTACTGTTCCTTGATGTTATATTATGCTATGTCCGCTTGTTTTTGGTCTCTTGCGGTTTGGTCACCTGTATTGCTGCCCAAGCTGCTCTCTGTTTTGTTTTGTAATTAAAATAAAAAATAAGTAAAAATAGGTGTAGATGCTGTTATTGGGTAAGCTGAATGACCATCTGTTTGGGAAGGTTCACTGTGCGTGTCTCTCGTAAACTTGTTGTGTTTTCATTTTAACCCTCGTGTTGGTCTTAATTATTTTGTTCAGTAAAGATAGTTGAGTTGCCACCTATTTGGGAAAGAGCTGCTGACTCGGCTTATCACTTGTATTTTATTGTTTCTTGGGATGTCTTTGTCAAATTTCCCTTTGATGTTGGAGATAGGGTTTGGGATCTGATTCAGTCATTTCCTGAAGTGTATTTATTATTAAAATTTGTGTCAATTTCTGTGTGTTTGTGCTTCTTTCCCTATTGGTTTTGAGAGCAGATTGCGGAATTTGATTGTATTAATTCCTGATCATTGCCTATCTTTTTACTTTGTTGTAGGTTCTAGATGCCCACTTTTCAAAATTGGTTCTCTTTGATGTTTGAATTATTGTCAGAGGAAAGTCAAGGCTACAGTGTCGTGATGGCCGATCTTTACGCCCCCGCCACTAACAATGGGGGGCATACAGTATATCTGCTGTCCGTACGTACGTCCTATCCTGTCTTGTCCTGTACGTGCGTCCTATACAAAAATGTTTTCCGTTCGATATATTTCGAAAGCATAGGTGTATTGAATTCATATTTTATACACAGGTATATAAATAAAAAAAATACAGGTCAAGTTCGATGTTGGGTAAAATCCGTCTATTTTTGTGGAAATTATGGCCCTTTTTCGATTTCATTTTGTATGAAAAACTGGTTTTTGTTCATTATCTTTTGAAATGATTAGTGTATTAGATTTCTATTCTATACACAGGTATATATCATAAAATACAGGCCAATTTCGAATTAGGGTAAATTCTGTCAAATGAATAATTATGGGAGTTATGGCCCTTTTTCTCGACTTTATTGTGTAAAACAAAAATGTTTTCCACTCATTATCTTTTGAACAGATTAATGTATTGGATTCATATTTTATACAGAGATATATAATAATAAACTTTTACTTTAAAACAATTACCATTGTAGTTATGGCCCTTTTTCAACCTGATTTCTTACAAAAATGGTTTTAGTAAGATGGCCCCGACCTAAAGCTATATATTTTAGTTGGTTGGGACCGGAGCCTTTTTGTCTGTTGCTTGGTCCACCGGGGCTCAACTGGTGACCTTCTTTTGCTTCAGATTTCCAGTGGGGTTGTTTGGCAGGACAGGGATCTCCACCTGTCAGACGGCCCGTTGTATCTGTTGAGTCCTCGTCTTTGCTTCTTCATGGTGTTGAAATTTGATTTATGTGTTTACCGTGATGATTCATTGACGAGTTAGAGGGTTATCATGCGAACCGAACAACCAACTACATGTTTTGTACCACTTCAGAAACTGAGGGTGAGGTTGGGCCTGTAAAATCGATTTAAGCCCCCCAGTAATTCATTACTGACCGTTCCAAGGCGGTAGTTCTGTTGTGGTTCTTTGTTGCCTGTTTTTGGTGTCAGAGTTTATGTGATGTTTTACCTTATGTATGTTATTATTATTTTTGGTTCGGTTTGGGTTGCTGAGTGGCCACCTTTTGGGAACAAGCTGCTCACTCGGTTGGCCATATGTTCTCTGTATCTTGATTATTTGTAATCTTAGTTGTTTCCAACTATGGTTTGAGGGCTGGATTTGGATTTTGATTGTTTCAGTTCCTGGTCTTTGCATACTTTTTACTTTTGTTTTGAAAAGTTACTTGTTTCCGGGCTATTTCTTTTAAAAAGTTGCATGGCATCCATTTCTGTGATAAGATACAGAATGTTATCACATATAACAGTCATGACACACCCCCACAAACACACACGCACACACACACACACTTCTCTTGCCCCCCAGACCCCCCCCCCCCCCCTACACACACGCGCACACACTTCTCTTGATCCGAGAAGCATAAGGAAAACAATAAAACATGTACCACACAAGTTTGCCTTTGTGAACCTAGTTACATGTCTCCTACAAGTGCAAGTAACTTAAACAAGGCGCCATATTACTTAGGGCAGTAGGCGGGGGCATCCGTGCCCTATGGACACATTCTAGTTATTTCGTTACTGATAAACTGAGTTTTATGTTGAATTTTATATGCTAAACTTACTTACCTATTAAAGAACTTTTCTGTGTATGTTTACTCACTTGCCAATCTCCGCAACAAGCAGTTAAGGGATCGCAGAACATAATCAATCCAAGTTGACTGACTTGAACGATATGCCGTGTTAACAATTCCTTCAGTTTTGTTTTAGTTCGTTCTGGCTCTATTTTTTATAGTTTTTAGCTCGCCTGAACAAAAGTTCAGGAAGAGCTATTGTTGTCACCTTGGCGTTGGCGTCCGCGTCCGCGTCCGCGTCAGCGTCAGCGTCCGCGTCAGCGTCCGCGCCGGAGTCCGGATTGGATGTTTTGGTTAAAGTTTTTTAAAGACCTATATCTCCCTTATCCATGGATGGATTCTTTTGATACTTGCACTGTAGTTAGATATTGGTCCAAAGTTTAACAGGGTACAACCCCCACCCCACTTTGTGACCTTGATGTCAAGATCATGGACTTAGAAAATTGGGAGTGTTTTGGACTGGATGTTTTGGTTAAAGTTTTATAAAGCCCAATATCTCCTTAACCCATGGATGGATTCCTTTGATACTTGCACTATAGTTAGATATTGGTTCAAAGTTTTCCAAGGTACTACCCCCACCCCCTCAGTGACCTTGATGTCAAGGTCATGGACTTAGAAAATTGTCCTTTTATTGATTGGATGTTTTGGTTAAAGTTTTTTAAAGACACATATAGATGAATTCTTTTTATATTTGCACTGTAGTTATATATTAGTATAAACTTTTACATAGTACTACCCCAACCCTGCTCAGTGACCTTGATGTCAAGGTCAGGGACTTAGGAAATTTGGTCTTTATTAAAGTGTTCTAATTGCATACTGATCCATAATGCTTGACAGAGATTTAGTTTACACTTGAACTGATGTTAGACACTTTTGAGTTTTTACAAAACACTATATACTTACCCCACTGGATGACCTTGAAGTCAAGGTTATCAACTTTGAATTTTGTCTACAAGATTTTGGTTAAAGTTATAGTATTTATAAGACATAATTTCACAGGGCCACAATGGACTCAGTTTATACTAATACTTTGACTGATATTTGATAGTGGTTCAAGGTTTTGATACATCCTAGCCCCCCCCCCCCCCCCCCCCACACACACACCACCCCTTACCCCTCTACCCCTTAGTTCTTTGTCCTCAAGCTCACGGACTTTGAAATTTCATGTGGATTTTTTTATTTTTTTATTTTATTTTAAGACTTATTTCTGAGATAGCGTTTGTTTATAAATGTGTTGTCATTATGGACATGCTTGTTTGAAGTTTTATGCCTAGCAGTCCACACCACCATAGCAACTGTGTCATGGGCAAGCACTTATTCAGGCGAGCTATGCTGTCAGGCGACAGCTCTTGTTATTTCCTTTTCTTATTTGAGTTCATTTTTTTTTCAGTTTTGTTTTTGGTCTAATTCTCGTAACCATGTTCCCCAAGAAGCTCATGGCATCCATAGCTTTCATCTCTTGGCACATTGTCTGTAAAGATTCTCATTTATTTATACAATTTTTACTCACTGTTTTAATCTCTTTAATTTATATTCTAGTGTATCGTTTGATATATTTTTCTCTTTTTCTTTGGCTGTCTTGTGTTTGTTTTCTTTTTATGTGCTCTCGACGATATTCAGGGGGCATAAAGATTCGCTCCTGTCTCCCTGTTGTCATGTCGTTTGTCCGTCCGTTCGTCACACTACAGGGTATGGAAAGTAAAATGATAGACTTCTCCTACACTTTTCATTGGATTCTTTTTAACTTTAGTGCTCATATTGGAGATATAATGAAATGTGCATGTGGCCGTTTCATTGAAGAAAAACACACTTTGACAGAATTACAGCTTTTCGAACTTGGACTTCAGAGCCACCTTTTTTACTTAAAGGTATGGAGCTTTTGTAATCTATTTGACTTTTTTTTCCAATTTGAACATAATGGTTAGAGCATTAGCATAAACAATATAGACTTAATGCAAGTATGTATGTGGCTTAAATAATATGTGTTGATAATAGACAATGTTTTAATGTACACAGCCTTAAACCATTAAGAGAGGCACCGCATGATTGTATCATTGCTGTCTTACAAACACGAGTTTCTAATGTTTGAACCCTTTTTGATGCTAGATAGTCTTTGAATCGACTGCCCAACCAAAATCAAGAAATTTCAGTATGCGTTTCTCTGGTTTCGTCACCAGATATTGTCAGGGTCACTGACGAGGCTTTATTAGCCGAAACTACGTAGTCGTGCCCATGTTCCTTTTGCTGAATGTATTCTCTGCTCTTGAAGGAACTCTTTAAGATTTTATTTATTCATAAGTTTTCTGTTTCTTGTTGTTGGTTGTTTATTTTCCTGTGAACAAAGGTAATAATGGTTCTCAATAGCATTAACAGATATTTTTTATCAGTTTTAAGAATATTTGGTTTGAACTTTAAATACAAGCGTGCCAAAATAGATATTCCAAATCCAGGCGTGTCTAATAGGTTACAGGCCTGAAATTTTTATTCTGTCAGCCGTGTTATTGAAGATACCTAGGAAACGCCAAAATAACAAGGCAGAACACAAGAAGGAAAAAGAAAGAAAACGAGAGAAATGAAAACGACATAAAGAAACAATTCATATTCAATAACAGGCATGCGAAGTCCAACACAAAAGAACTTTACAAATATACCACGACATAATATTCTAAGCCATCATTTTATATATTATTTGGACCTGCTTTGATACTAATCAGTCTTAAGTCGACTGTCCAATTAAGATTTAGAAATTACAGTTTGCTTTTCTCTAGTTTCGTCACCAGATATTGTCAGGGCCACTGAAGAGGCTTTATAAGCCGAAACTACGTAGTCAGGCCCACGTTCATTCTTCTGAATGTATTTTCTGGTCTTGAAGGAACTCTTTAAGATAATAAATTATACAAGCGTACAAAACATTATTTGTATCCTTTTTTAACCACACAACTTAACATGATTTAAGTGGACAGCTTTACAGGGGACCACAGTGCTAAACAAACAACAAACGGGATCCGTTTCAGAAGTTTTAGCCTTCAAAAGACAGTAGTATGGGCCAGTGGAGACTTTGACTAGTTTAACACGCGCCACCTCGCTTTTATTTTTCGAACATAATTTCACTTGAATACACGAACATGAAACTAACGAAATTCTATGAAATAAAGGTGAAGAAAGGTAAATGGAGCTAGTGAAGTGCTGGTGGCTACAGTGATAGCATCACTTATTAATCACGTTCAGGCCATGTTAAAAGTCAACTGAAACGTATTTTATAGGAGCAGGCGAATAATTGTGCATGCTCATTGTTAAACGTATGTCAAACATATTTTAATGAACAGTTCTTATGTCGACCGTAGCACGTAGTTAAAGATTAAGGTCTCTGTGTTAGTAAATAGTGAAATATATAATTTTAGAAAAAATGAAACATTAGTTTAAGTACGGTACACTGTAGTTAGATATGTAAATATAGCGAACGTAGCTATTACTAATTTATGAATAAGTTCATCATATAACTCTGTGTCTGTTAGCTCTGCAAACAACAGAACGAAATCCGAAGTTATAAATGCAATCATCATTTTACATTTCTTTATTCAGCGAGATGAAAGATATACGTAGTATACCGTGATGAGGTAAGGGAAAAGAAATGAAATGGAAACACGTCAGTAGTTTAATTGTCATAAATCAGAACAGTTTCTACAATGCAGTGATGCGTCGAAAAGATATGGATGGAACAGCAAACATTGGGGATCCTGAATAGTCGGCTAGGAGCAGTCCACTCTGGTCTGTACTGTTGCTTCACAATACTAAGAGTGTTTACGGTAGTTGCAGAATGATATTGGCAAAATACCACCTAACATGAGCTGCTACACGACAAAACCAACAAACTAGCACGTGCGTCCAAAGAAGGTTGAGGTCAGCTAGGGCATACGATCAGTTTGATCAGAGTCTTTGCTCTGCGCTGTAAGGATAGCTATCGATCTAAGCTACCTCCATGCCGACAGTGACGACTCTGATCTGATTTGAGGTTTGTTCAGGCTGATCCGAGTCTTCGCTGGGCGTCCATACCACTTTGTTGGCTTTCTCATTTCGCGGCTCAAATATAAATGAAACACCCAGAAAAGGCTTCTGTCACAAAACACGGCCATCCAACGAATCGTCAAATCTAGAGTATAATTAGACATTTGTGAGGGCTCGAATATAAACGGAGAACACAGGAAAGACCACTATCACAAAACACGACCATTCAAGGTCTCGTCAAATTTGAAGTATAATATGACATTTTTATAGCAATTATTTTCTGTTCAGCGCATCTGTAAATACATATTTTGTCATTTAAGTAAACATATTTGTCGGGTGGCTAGAGGTGCTTGGCTTTGGCGCAGAAGGTCGCGGATTCGAATATTCGGCGATTGAAAAACTGTGAAAAACTGTTTCTTGCAACCCAGATTAAATCCTTATTTTAACCAAACAAAGGTGTAAGATGGGCTATGCCTTTTATATGCTGTGCTCACGAAACTGGCCTGTAGCAACTGCTGGTCCTATGGGAAACATTTCTTTCCGTAAATCTTATCTCGAGAGTATACAAATTTAAAGAGTAACTACACTTCAGGAACTGACTGAATCAGATCCCAAACCCTATCTCCAGCATTAAAGGGAAAGATTGACAGAGACATCCCAACAAAAAATAAATTTCAAGTGATAAGCCGAGTCAGCAGCTCTATCCCATATAGGTGGCAACTCAGCTATCTTTACTGAACTAAATACTTTAGACCAACAGAACGGTTACAACAGACTAAGCAAATACAGCCTGTATGAAATATGAATAGCTGTGTGTCCATGATAAACATTTGATGCTTCTATTCATAACTGAGTCGGCTATTCTCCAGAATGTAATGGCCACCAAGTGAATGCAGAGATAAAAGTCAGTGGTGCTATGGATCGTTGTAAGATAATCTCTTATCTATTTGAAACTTAAGGGAATGTCCTTCTGTTGCAACAGATATAGTTCCATGCTGACGAGGTATTTGATGTTTGTATTCCAATTTTCATTTTTTTTTGTATTCCAATTTTCAAAGGGATTGCTGTAAGAAATCCTGTAAGAAATGATTTACGTATCCTGTGTACGTAACCCTTACGAACCCTGTGACATTCTCCCCCACCAAATTGGACTTCGTCCCAGAAGTTCCAGGCTAAAGAGCTGCATATAGAAATAGGCTCGAGGAATTACTGCACAGGGGTTAGGCTGGATTTTACGTTGGGCGCCATTTGTCTCTGACTCTGCCAACTGAGCTACCGAGCCACTTGGTCGACCTTTGACAGGTTCCTGCAGAAGCGGTTTGATAAAGGAGTTCGGCTCAAGCCTTTGCTAGGGATGAGGGCGGGGGGGGGGGGGCATGGGGTATTTTTGACATTATGTCACTGAACACGAACAGACTCAATTTGTGAATGTGTGCATGGAGAACGAGCATACATGTAATCAAACTTTTCTTAAAGAGACGTACATCCTCCATAATGCAGATCATATTTTGTCCTTTTAGATCAGAAGATATGTTGTGGTGAATCTGAAATTTAAGATTGGGTTAGACTCTAATTCGAGATCGTCTTTTATTTTATTTGAAACCTTTTTCATACATTTGATACTAATCAGCCTTAGACTCGACTGCCCAGTTTAAATTTAATTCAATTAAAGTTTGCGTTCCTCTGATTTCGTCACCAGATATTGTCGGGGTCCCTGATGAGGCTTTATAGGCCAAAACGTCATAGTCGGGCTATGTTTCTTCTTCTGAATGTATTCGGTGCTCTAGAATGAACTCTTTGAGGTTTCAATTTTACTTCATTGTAGCTGGTGTTTTGTCATGTGGCAGCCGTAAAATGTTTCCCCGTACACCATCCATAGTGCAGATTGTATTTTATTTTCGCCCTTTGAGATAGAAGATATGTTCTGATAAACCTAAAATTTTAGATTGGTCTAAACTCTAATTCTAGATCATCGTCTTTTACATTATTTGGAACCTTTTTAAACCAGTCTTTGATTCGACTATCCAGTCTAAATCTAGGAAATTACAATATGCATTTCTCTGGTTTCGTCTCGAGATGTTGTCAGGGTCACTGATGAGGCTTTATTAGCCGAAACTTCGTAGTGTGGCACATGTTCCTTCTTCTGAATGTATTCTCTGCTCTGAAAGAACATCTTAAAGATTTAAATTTTACTTCACTGCAGCTGGTATTCTGCTGTAAAACGTCTCCCCGTACATCATCCATAGTGCACATTATATTTCATTTTCGTCCTTTGAGATCAGAATGTATATTCTGCGAAAATTGAAATTTGAGTTAAGTTTTGACCTTGTTTTTCCATGTGTACTGATTGGGCTCATCTGAAATGGTGCCCTGAGCCATGTGAATACATCGAATACGCGAATCAGCCTGCACGTTTCAGCAAATTAGTCATGAATATTTACTTTTAGATTTTAGATTCTCCAGATTTCATTGATCATATACAAATGTCAATAAGGAATACTCAAATCCGGCGACGCGAGCTATCAGATTCTGAGTGGGGACGACAGAGGCAATATAACTATAAAAGAGAAAATATTCCATCCCGTCTGCATCCCTTGGGCGTCGTAATTTTATTTTAGCTGTCCTAATTTTATAGACTGTTTTGCTTTTCTACTTATAAACAGTCTTCTGGGATTTCTGCGCTCTAAGATAGAGTCCATAAAAATACTGAATAAAGGAAAAATCCATGCAACTATGCGGTTTTCTTTTTCCTTTTCTTTTTTTCTTATTTATTGAAGTCATAACGTAGGTTGGTTGCAATATAAGTGGCACCTATTTTATATCAAAATAATGTTCATTTTGAAGGCGATAAAATCTCATTTTAATGAGTCATATGATAATCAGAATCTTACACTCGTGGTCATTTCATCTGAAATTCATGAAAGTATCCGAAGGCGCCTTTCATAAATTTCAGATAAAATGACGACTCGTATAACATTCTCTTTTTCTAAACGGCATTTAAAAAAAGTCGGAAATATATCAAGGGGATGCAATTCATACAGAATAGAATCGTATCCTAGTTTATTTGATGTTTTAATGAAAGAATGTGCGCCGTAGAGCCTCAAAAAATTTCTTTAAATGTGCCGTACTTTGATGGTGATTGCCATCTAGGGACAAGAACAGGTAGTAAATAAAAGCATCGTAAACGACAGCGTAATACCCCGCCACTGCAAACCTTTCATAGCTTTTTTTTTTCACGATTTCATACTTGCATATAGCTACAGGACTGGGGCAGATAATTAACCTCCTTCTGATAAAATTTTAACCATCACTAGATGCTATTATTGCTTTGATCAGTTGTTACATGTTTCATAAAAATTCCTTGCAGTTCTGATTTTATGATTTTATACACGTAAAATGCCTGTGGCAGGGGCAGAGAACCCTGCTGGACTAAATTCTGGTTGTAAAATAAAGCTAATGTTATTTATATCATTTCTGTGAAATTTCATAAAAATATACCAAAAATCTGATTTTATATGGATTTTTTCGTGGTTTTATACATGTATTATACAGCCCTGTGCCAGGGCCAGATAACGCCTGGGGACAAAATTTTGATCATGACAGAAAGCTTATATTGCTTTGATAAGCTGTAGCAAGTTTCAGGAAAATCACTTTCAACACTGATTTTATACAGAATTTTTCATGATTTTATACATGTATATAGCCCCGGGGGCAGGGGCAGATAACCGCTAGGGACAAAATTTTGATCATGACAGAAAGCTTGTATTGCTTCAATAAGCTGTAGCAAGTTTCAGGAAAATCACTTTCAACCCTGATTTTAAACATCAGTTTTCATATTTTTATACATGTATATAGCCCCGGTGCAGGGGCGTATAAACCGGGTGGACAAAATTCTGCTAACAACAGAAAAAACATATCATTTCAATCATTTCTGTAAAATTTCATTATGAGATTTCAAAGTGTAAAGGAATAAAAATATACCAAAAATCACTTTTCCGACACTTTTCATGATTTTATACATGTATATAGCCCTGTGCCAGGGCCAGATAACCCCTGGGGACAAAATTTTGATCATGACAGAAAGCTTATATTGCTTTGATAAGCTGTAGCAAGTTTCAGGAAAATCACTTTCAACCCTGATTTTAAACATCAGTTTTCATGATTTTATACATGTATATAGCCCCGGTGCAGGGGCGTATAAACCGGGTGGACAAAATTCTGCTATCAACAGAAAAAACATATCATTTCAATCATTTCTGTGAAATTTCATTATGAGATTTCAAAGAGTAAAGGAATAAAAATATACCAAAAATCACTTTTGCGACACTTTTCATGATTTTATACATGTATATAGCCCTGTGCCAGGGCTAGATAACCCCTGGGGACAAAATTTTGATCATGACAGAAAGCTTATATTGCTTTGATAAGCTGTAGCAAGTTTCAGGAAAATCACTTTCAACACTGATTTTATACAGAATTTTTCATGATTTTATACATGTATATAGCCCTGGGCAGATCCCAGACTGGTCTTAATCTGCGCTGGGAGCACAACCACATTGTTGGTTTTGTCGTGTCGCGGCGCATAGGTACAAACAAATAGAAGTACAGTTTGTAGCGAAAAAAAAGAAAGAAAGAAAAAAAAGAATTCAAAGAAAAAAATTTCGAGAAATAATCTCATCAGTTTCCTTAATGGCTATCTTATGTATTCTGAAAACCCTTCTCGGACTTACTCGTTTGGCAGTTATACCCTTTTCAAATAGATATTCCATTTAATAAGTTCAGCATAAACGTTTCTGGAACTAGGAGCCTAATACAAACTGCATTAGGAAATGATACGCATACGCTAAAAGCTTTGTTTCAGATTCTGAACTGTAAAAGATTGAATGTTAATATAATTTATGAATGTATTTGAACAAACGAAATATGTTTAAAGCGATGTAGCTAAGAATTAGAAAGCAAATGTATGGAAGAACGAATCCGTGGAAGCATTTGTTTCAGATAATAATAATAATAATAATCATACTCGTTATGTACACTTGCGCTTTGCTATTTCAACCAGAATCAAGTCACTTTCATTTCCCACTTAACACACTAATATGACATGTCAAATGCACGATGTCTTCAAACATGGGTTTGTAAATTACACACCAATGTTTTAGACTTATTGTGCACTTGGCTTCATATAGTACCCATAACAGGAAACAAGTCCCATGAATTTAAAGTTTCATTATACTTTTCTGATTTTCATTTCCGTTCTTTTAAGAGAATGATAATGTCCCTTCCAAGGTTTCCATGTTATACCGTCATCAATTGGAGTAGGGTTATTAGTTCGATAAACTCCATTTAAGCTGGCATATTTACAATCCCTGTACCACCAAGCCCCCACATGGGTTTCGGCACAACTTCTGTGACTGCTTACATCGTTATCGCTGTCTATGGTAGAGAACTTGAATCCATTATGACGTATCAGAGCATTTCCTTAACAGAAATACAGATTAAAAAAGTAGATAGTTACTAAAAATGTAAAATACCACAAGGTCATTTTGTTCCACAAAGATATAGAAAGCTTATTCTAAACTCATTAAACTCAAAATGGTCCTTTATACAATATGTAGACCCAGGTCAGCGACATACTGAAGTGGCACCCTCTCCTGGTCAATTCTGAATGACATTACAGTTGTCAAAATAACGTTTGAGAAAAAAATAACTATACAGCAAGATAAGCTTCGCTTAAGAGAAAAAGAACAAAAGATGTACTTTGTATTTAATTTTGTTCAAATAAACGCCGCTTCTTCCTCTTAGGGCCAAGGAGAGCTGCTATAATTGTTGATTATGTATCTCCCTGGAGACTGTGTTAAAGTGTTCTATGATTTAAATAGAATGAAAGTGGTCAAAGTACCCAAATCGTTTGTCCGAACTCGTAAGTCCTTTTAACATTGACAATTCCTGAATATTTAGGATACACAGATAAGGACCGCGAAATTGAGGTGTGAACTGATTTTTTTCTAATCTCTGTTGTATCTGACACTAATGCAAGATTACAAATAGACAATTATAGAGTCCTATTGTAAAAATTCTTGACCCTTGCCTATTAATTTTATCTTCCACTTTGCTTTAAATGCTTGTTGGGGAAAATGAAAATGTGTTTAAATATTGGTACCTGCATCACCAGTATATTTGATTGCTGTAAGCTCATACTTCTCTTTCGGGCTGCCAATGTCGAAGTTGTTATATTTCGCATATTTTGTGTCACCATCCCAATCTTCAAGATCAATGCGCAGTTCATAATGCCCCTGGCCCAATATTCGTTTCAATGCGACAAATCCTGAAACAAAATGACAACATACGTATGAATAATATACAATAAGCTACATGATCAAGGGTAAGTGGCATGATCTTCACCGACGTAAACACTAAATGGAAAGTCCTTAAAAACAAATTTTACCAAAATTTACGCGTTAACCATATGATTTTTATGGGTTTTACGGCCGTTGAAAAGTTTCAAGAATATTTCATTTTGTCGAGCCGATCGTTAAGCAGAGGTGGTCGAAAACCTTAGTTCCTGTGAGACCCCCACCTGACTTTCCGTAAGAATTACTTGGCTATTCATATGTGCGCGGCCAAAGCTAGAACACGGCTTCAGAGCCCCGTTTTATTAACACAATGAATACATGTATGATTATTCTGCCTCCATTAGAGAGATGTTAGTACACTAGAGAGGAAACACAAAGTGTGTTACAAAAATTGAAACACAGAAAAGAAGAAAGAACACAGGCAAAAATAATAATAATAATAAATGAAATAAATAAATAAAACAGTAGGAAGAGGAAGACAAGAATTAATCAAGGACCGTGCTGGTAAAGAGATTTACTTTTTGCATCGTCGAGGCACGACTTAAATGTTTGTTAAAGACTTGATAAAGTCGTATTTATACCACATTAAACACAAATGTGAGCAAAACAAAGCAAATTTCAGATAAATGTGGCCGTGGTAAAATTATCAATGAGTTTCTTTTGTAGACTCACTTATGTATCTCTGATTAACAACTTTAGGACCATTGCCCAGAGGATATTCTAGCCATGTCAAATGAGTGAGTCCAATTATAAGTTAATGGGCGCCTGGTTAAGTTTTTTTAATCATTTATATTTGATTTGAAGGAGAACTAACCATTTATCTTACATAAATAATGTAGCTCCCGACTATACGCCGAGCTTTTCCGCGTTTGATCTGGGTTTGCATTGTTTGCAAAAGTTTCTTAAATGGGACGCTAGGCATTAATGAGTTAATTTTTTTGCATGTATAATTCCAGATTTCTGAAAATAAACTGTTTATTTAAAAACAAATTATCCCTGACCTAGCCAATGTTCTCCACTGACCACTCCAAAACCGTCCTCATACTCAGTCCACGTTCTGTTAAAGTTTTCGGAACCGTCTTGTCGACGTTGAAACACCTGCAAGATGAAAGGTCATCGTGTTCTGTTGCAGAACGGCAGTTAAAAAGATATGTCTTGGCTGAATCAATTCATAAGCATGGAGAGCAAATCTTATTTAGGGGGTAACTGCATTAATATTGTCATTTGGTTCGTTAAATCATCGGGTATATAGTCGCAAATTTCGTTTTACCGTGACGTTTACATACTCAGCATACTGAAAACGGACTGGCGTTAACTGAAAGTAGATCATTGTGTTGGTGTGTTATTGTTTAACCACGGTAAATAGCTATGGTCATTTCGGGACGGTCAATTAACCTAACCACACTATTCCTGGGCAGGCTAAGATCTCCTTAGCGGTCAACCAGTACTAAATGCATTTACTTTCACCAGTAACTGACAACTGCCTTCTTGAAACAGCGGAAGGGGAAATGAAAGTAAGTGGCCGGACCGGGTATCGAACCCAGGACCCCTGGCTTATAAGTCAGACGCCCTACCGATTGCGCTACGCGGCCCGGTAAAGTCGATCATTGTGACCCAATTCCGCTATAGTCTTCTTTTGACTTGATAATTTAAAAAAGACCTAAGGCCCAACTAAAGCTCAGTGCAAAATGTAAATCGAATACACCGCTTGGTTCTAGAGGAAAAGTTGATTGTTTAGTTATGCTATTTTTACTAATGGCGGCCATGTTAGATTCTCGACCAGGCCGCCCTTTACTATCCTGAAGTCCTGCGGTCTGATCATGCGGCATATGAAATCTGAAAAAAATGGTGGCAGTGGTTTCAGAAAATGTCATTTTAATTTACTTAAATGCTGCAGTCGACACGAATTTTGAATGGACATACAGACGAATGGATTGAGAGACGGATGAAAAACCATACGCCTACATCGCAAATTGCTAAAGCAGGTGCGATACAAAAAACAGTACGGAGACGTTATATTGAATGTCAAGCAGATTTTAATCAATAATTTTAAATATTTTCCGTGCTGCGGTCGAGTCACGGATGTGCTTGTCTTACAGCAGTGATTGCATACTCATCATACTGAAAACGGACTGGCGTTAAACGGACCTGTCTTTTTAGACGGCTCTATAGTTTTATACTGTTTTGGAAGAGACAAAAACGTCTTACAACGGAAGAAATAAGGTAAAGAAAATGCATGTCCCTTCTGTGATTTCGTAGATTAGGGGTTACGAAAACAAAAAGAAGTAAAATTGTTGAATTACCAGCCATCCTCCTCCGTCAGTGTCCATGTCGCAATATACCTCAAATCCAAAGCGAGTCCTGTGTGGAGTCACGTGGTACACCCCGGAGGCTGTGTGTCCAATATCTAGTAGGTCCTGGCAGTCTGATACTGTGTTTAAACAACACTCATGGGAACAACCTAGGTATAGAAGATTGTCTATGCTGTTTCAATACACTAACGTTCATATCAATAACTTTCAGAGCTCGGAGCTTTTCATGCCTTTCATTGGCTAGATATAACTATGCTACTATTGAAAGGGTTGAAAGCCGCAAGTTATCTAACCAGCCATTCACTTAAGGGTGTCAAATGTAGAGAACTAGACACGCACTCCTTAGTTGTACAAATGCTCTAACAATATTTTCGATCAACGATGAAGTGCCGTTGTCTGCAAAACAGCTAGCGCCCTAAGCGGAGCACATATCAGTCGCCATGATATGCGAAACACAGCATCTTTAGGCATCCAGCCTGCTCTACACAGTTCCGAGCAACACCCAGAATGTCACTCAAAGTCACATGAGAGTGTATAACTGGCCAATGCAACGCCAAGTTAGCACGTGATCTACTCTCACAAACAACATCGCACGTGTTCAATGTCTCATTTTACCTTACAATTAATGGAAGGATGTATACCTATTTAAAGTAGGCGTGCTTTTTCGGAACTCTCTATTGATCTGACAGCGCAAAAGAGCAAACAGTCTCTATTGAGCCACCTTCACGGCTACGACTGAAGGTAAATGGCTTCATCCTTTTGAATTGGTAGCCATATTTATCAATTTATTAGAGAGACTAATTAGCTTAATAAGGCTGCTTCTGTAGTGAGTGACATCATTCTAGAACCGGCTACGACTGAAGGTAAATGGCTTCATCCTTTTGAATTGGTAGCCATATTTATCAATTTATTAGAGAGACTAATTAGCTTAATAAGGCTGCTTCTGTAGTGAGTGACATCATTCGAGAACCGGTTACTTCTGGGGAAGCATCTCTGTTCTTTTTGCATCCTTCTCCCATGGGGTAAACTTTAAAGGAAATAAATTAATTCTGTAGAGCAAATCCTTTCTTTCAAGAAAAGATCAATTGCAGAAGGGCTATGTCGCCAAGGAAAACAATAAGAAGTCGTGCAAAGTGTACCCTCTTGAAAAAGGTGGAAATCATGGACATGTATTAATACATCTCAAAGACGAGAATCTGTTTCTAGTGAAAACAAACTTCTTTTAAGTGTAGCACAGAACGAAAACCCATTTCTATGTCAAATATAAACGTATTCATACCAAATTTAGTGCGACAGACGCGCTTTTCTGTAATCAGTCTTTATTGTTGGTGTATTTAAGTACCTTATGTATATACAAGTGCATATGGTTGCGTTGTTGTGATGGACGGCGATAGCACAATGTGTCAATGAATGAAATGTTATGCTAATCACGTCGGAGCTTCTATCACCAAACTCCTAGACACAACCAATACTATTTAAAAACTATATTATAGACGTACAATAATTCTGATATATTATTATCTTAAGCATTCTATTGAGACAGATAGGTATGCGCTTACACTGCAGGTCCATATTGTCACTGTTTCCTTAACCATCTGCATCTATTGGAAGCATCAATACTGCATTGTAAAGTTAAATATAGGCTTTGAAATCAAATCTCACATCCCGCCGTCAAGACCAACAGGGAATAAAGCACACACACACGGAAAAATTGATACAAGTTCACGAAAGACACGCACGGTAAACCGAATGAGCAGCTTTTCCCAAACAGGTGGTCATTCAGCTACCCTAATCAAAAACGAAAAAAATCATCAGTATCTACTTTTCTCAACATCTATTTTTATCTATTTCATTCTTGACTTACAAAACAAAACAAAACAAAAGGCAGATTGGGTAGCAAACCAGGTGACTAAACGGCCAAAGAACGTAGACAAGTAGACATAACACACTGTAGCATCAAGGAACCACAACAGAAGTACCGCCTTTGAACGGTCAGTAAAAGATAACGGGGGGGGGGGGGGGGGGGGGCTTAAAATGTTTTACTGGGCCCGAACCTCGCCCTCTGCTTCTGCAGTGGTTCGAAACATTTAGTTGGCTGTTTGATCCGCATGAACGTTTCCCGACCTATCAATGAATCATCATCGGAAACAAACAAATCACGTATAAGACCTACGATGAATCAGAGAAAAACACTCGACGGAAATAACGTATTGCGACACCAGAAGACCCCTTGGAAGTCAAACAACACCACTGAAATACCGGAGCAAAAGAAAACCAATTTACTTCTATATCCTGCCAATAAAGAGGGAACAAAAATAGAAAAGAAAGGAAAACAAAACAAAACATGAATAAAAAAAAACAAGAGGCCATCTCTTTCCCAGGAGGTGGTCGCGAGGCTATCCTAACTGATTTACAAAAAGTCAGACTCATAAAAAATTGACACACAACAACCGTTAAACTTAAACACCGCCTTCGAACGGTCAGTAATAAATCACTGGAGGGGAGGGGGCACTTATACCTGTGTTACATGGGCATAATCTTGCTCTCGCAACACCGCCTATGATCTTTAGCACCAGCTACAGCTCCAGCGGTACTCTTATCTCAAAATGAATTAAAATAAATCCAGCTGTTTCAAAGTACTAGAAAGTGTCAACAACACTAAAATAAAGAAAAGAAGGCGCTTTTAAGGTTGCAATGCACTACTAATCACCAGCTGTGGTGAAGGTATATACATTCTGATAACAAATGTAAAACACCATTGCAAAGTCAGAAAATTATCAGTAGACTAAAGTACACATTATAACTATGTTACTCACCGAAAATAAACTGCAGTACCCCAGAAAATACGAATAAATCTGATAGCCAGACCTCCATTCTGAAGATGGAGGATGTCTAACTTAAAGTTGTTTGCCTAGGGAAAAGATGTACATGTACAAGGTAATTTACAGTAATCCAGGTTAGAAGTGTGCCAGGAATAATTCAGGGATAATTTGCCATATTTCTGCATTAAATATATTGTGACCCCTCATTAGAACCGGATCGCCGAGGCGGTTCTAACGAGGGGTAAAATATGTCTTTTTCGGTAGGTTATAAGAAAGTTAATTTTGAATTATCCCCAATGCTCAATGCAAAATAGGCATGCATTCAATTTTCAACAGTAATAATTTAGATTGAAAAATGTGCACATAAAGCGGGTTATTGCGCTTCACATAAAAGAACAGTCATTCAATGTAAACAGTCTGACTTATTGGATACATACGTGAATGAACAAATGCACATTGCTTATCCTAGCTATTTGGACACCGGTTTCTCAGCAAACAGTGCAGTCTCAGATCAGACTGCTGTTAGAGTAGTCTGGTTAGGTTCTACACAATTATTCATACCAGTGTAAATATGATGACATTGTCAAATAGTAAAATATGTAAGGAAGATTCCAGTATATGGTGTAGATGTATATAATTCATTTTAAGTCAGTTTTATAGTTATTCATTTGTCCATTAAAAAGATTAATTATTTGAGTATCATTATAACAACTCAAACTTATGAAGAGACCTTATCAAACTCACGAAGAGGCCTTATTTCATATTTACATGTTATTAATTTACCATCTCCCTCCCTTACTTTCGATGAAATATTCGACTCTAACTTCGTCCTAAGTATTACGAATTTACGCAGAGACATTTGTCTGTTCGGTAAACCAACTGAATCCCTTGCGCAAATCTAGAGTTGTACCGGTACAAATCCGGTATTGTAACACAAAGTGAGAATTCCTACTTTGCGCAGGATAAGTCCGGAATTGTCCCGATTCTTACTTTGTGCAGAACAGACAATATATATATATATATATTCGGTCAAAAATGTAACAATACCAACCGTTGACCACGTTTTCGAGGAACTCAGTGCATATTGGAGTTAATTGAGGCTCGAATGGTTCGGGAGACGTCAGGAAACAAAATACTTAGAAAATCGTCAACCAATAGAGTTTTCTGGCAATATTCGATAGCATTTAATCCGCAGTAATAAATCTTATATTGCGCAGAAAAGTCCATAATGTATTAACGTCGAACAATTAAAAAGTCCGATATCTTGTGCTCAGGCTTTTCGTGCGAGGTTTAAAATCTTCAAATTCTCAGATTATCTCCCTTTGAATTGAAATTAAAACGATTTTCAAGGCATCGTTTATACTGTACCTGTCCGTCTTTTTTTCAGAGTTTCTTCATAAACATTTTTGTTATGTCATTGTTTTCACTGCACATTGACAAAACTGGAAGAAATGTCACGCGCCTGCTACCGTCACGATTTCAAATTCCTGTGGAAAGCTCACTGAAAGTGGTATTTAAACTGTCTTTGTAGGAGTCGCTGTACCATGAGTCAAATGGATATCACGTTCGTTGTAGATGCTACAATTTTTTGTACCTAAATATCTCCTACTTTGTGTGAACAGTATATATGGAGTACAGAGTCTGGGAAATCATTATTCACAAACCAACTTTAAATGAGTTAGAACTTCATTAATTTTAATGATGTTACTCAGCCACAATATAAAATTACCCCATGCATATTTAAACGACCTTTGTAGCATATGTAGTCTTAACAAACCAAGGTAGATAAGTCCATTTCATTGGCAAATGCGTACTCGTTTGAAATTAGTACATACTAAATATTCATAACTTCATTAGTTGCTATTGGAACACAAAAAATTCATATATAGGAACATTTTGACACAGTATATATAACTTTATCGTCAAAACTAATGATCGGTAAGGCAACAATGTAGCCAAAGAATGTAAATACTAGAATTTTGGTTGACAGAATGTATTGGCATGCATTAGATTATAAACTGAAACAGCCGGGCCGCGTAGAGCAGTCGTTAGGGCACCTGACTCATAAGTCAGATGTCCTTGGTTCGATACCCGGTCTGGCCACATATTTTCGTTTCTCTTTCCGCTGACTCAAGAAGGGCAGTTGTCAGTTACTGGCGAAAGTATGTGCACTAAGTACTGGTTAACCGCTTAGGAGGTCTAAGCCTGCCCAGCAACAGTGTGGTAGCTTAACTGACCGTCCCGACATGACCATGGTTGTTTACTGTAGACGTAAAACAACAAATCAATAAATGAAACAGCAATCATTTAAAAACTTAACTAAATACAGTCAGCTCTCGATGTCTCAGAGTCGAATTTCGTGTTACTTTACTGATATCTCAAAGTAAATTATGTGGTTCCAGAATTTTTTAAGATACCAATAGTTTGTGATAACACGAGGGGAATGCAAAGGAAAACAGGGAATGTGTCCAAACTATTTCGGGGTATGTTAGTTCTTCCAACTAGCTTCATCAGGAAATAAGTCGTAAAACGACAACATCAACAAAATGGCATATGCACTCGGTATTACACAGAACAGACTGCGCATCCTCCCAGTCTGATCATAGTCTGAACCGTCCGCATGGAGGTAGCGTAAACTCTCATATACCCTTTAAGGGCACAGTGAAGACTCTTATCAGACCTGGCGTATACCCAGGCTGAACCGAGTCTTCGATGGGCGCATATGCCACTTTGCTTGTTGTGTCTTGTCGCGACTAAATTAAAATTTTGACTTTTTATGTATGCAAATGTTTCCAACTTAAACCAAAATTTACAAATGTACATGTCAATTAATCTAGTGGACCTTTATTTATGTCCTTTTTGAGGGATGTCATCAGCGTTTTTTTTTTTTTTTTTTTTTTTTTTTTTCAAATTTCCATAATAGGTTATGCGCGTACAGAAATACATAAAATTGGATCGTTTACACAATTAAAATCAGTTGCATCTATACAGTTTGTGGAAAGGGACATTCAACGCATGCGCGTATGGTATATGCTCAAATAAAACTTGCGTTTGCATAGACTGATTATTCCTGTGTTTTTTTGTTCTATACATTTCCAAGATTAAATGGATTTTTGTTTCAAACAAGATAGATTCTAGTCAGTTTGCGCACAGAGTATTTGCTGGCCAAATGCCCCTTCGTACGGAATGTCAAATAAATAGAGATTAAAGGAATAAGTTCTCAAATATAAACTGGATTTGAATAAATCTGAAGAGCCGTTTAACACAAGGCTGCTTCAATTGTGAAACAAAATAAATATTTATAATTGAGCCGCGACACGAGAAAACCAACAATGTGGTCGTGCGCCCAGCGCAGACTCAGATCAGCCTGGCCATCCGCCCAGTCTGATCAGAGTCTTCGCTGTCAGCATGAATGTAGCTTAGTTCCTTGGCTACCCTTTAAGCGTTTAGCAAAGAGTCTGATCAGACTGGGCAAATGCCCAAGCTGATCTGAGTCTGCGCTGGGCGCACGACCACATTGTTGGTTTTCTCGTGTCGCGGCTCATATCGATCTGAACGCTTCTTACTAGGTACTCCAAATATAAAACGTACAGTAATTATTCGGCTATAATACAGTATCCTCTCTCTAAAATGACCGCATATATCTAAATCAGTCTCATGAATTTCTGTTATGAGATAGAATTTTCCATTCCAAGACAATTCCTAATTGTGGTCTTATAAAACGGGTCTTGATTTTTGTTTTGAAAAGAAAACATCGTCTTATAGCCGGACAAATGCGAATATGCCATATTTATGTCCTGGTTCAAGAAACATTGATTCCGAACTCAATTATTTCCACTTTATCCTAGAATATCAAAGGAAATTCAACTGTGCTTAAGCGTTCGAGTTTAAAGCACAGAGTAGTCAATGAAAGAAACCATGAAAACTTCAAACACTGTAGCTCTCAAGACGTTTTATTCATTCAATATATATTTATGTTGGAAAACTTTCATTCGCTATTGCGTTGCATGTTTTGGGTCGAAAAACTGCTTCAGATACATTCATCTTCAGTCGACACATTTAGCAAATAATCGTACAATTAACGCCTACGGTTTATATATCGGAAATAATGGACACTGATTTGTTATTAGGATTTCTTTTGTATTACTTTATATTCCACTTGATTGTACAAGGTATGCACAATACTTTGCCACTAACAAAATGAAAAAGGAGAAATAGACGTACATAAAAATGCATTCAAAGTTATAATTAAGAAAGGCCACATCCACAAAACCATAATCAGACACCGAAAATGAAAAAAAACACAAACACAAACGACAAAAAAGCCGACACTCAACCAGACTCTTAATTGTTTGTTTCTTGTTTGTGTTGAACGATTTAGCTTCTACACTAGTCATCCATTGAAACGTATAATGCAGCCATATCAGTCCGTTACATGTTTATATGCCAATTATTAAAAAAAAAAAGATATTACTGAACTGAGGGTGAAATATTTTAAGAACAAAATCAGTAAATACATAAATAAGAAATATAAAAAATTAAATAAAACAGAAGTAAATTTAATGAAGATTCCATGAGAAGCACAAACCATGGGAGTCGCAGACAGAAGAAAGCTGATACACAAGCGACAATAGAATGGGGTACACGAGAACTGACAAGATTTTGTTTTTTGTTTTTCACTTTTAATGGCCTTTCGGGAATGTTTTAATATGTAAGCCAAATCGTTATGCAAAGCTAGGCAAAATCTGGAGAAAAAGTCACCTGGCTCTCTGTGAGCAGAAGTTAGCTTTCTAATTTGTTGCAAGAGCGTGGTGTCCATATTCGATTATATTAAGATTTCAGAGTTGTCAAGGTTTATGAAGTTGATTTTATTTGGTCAACTTTTACATTATACATAATTGATCATCTAATGCACTAAATTGGTACAGATACTTTCTCCTTACTAAACAACTCGACTGACATCGCTTCTGGCGGACACAGTTTCATTCAAGCTGTTTCTAGTGAGTTTACCTAGACTATTCGCGAATGTGCGATTTTCTCATAAAATTTAAAGTCTTCCTATTATTTTTTTGAAGTAGAAGCAGTCAAAGTACCAATTCCATAGCTTAGAACCCAGAAACCATTTAAGAATTGGCACATTCGAGATATTTAGATACAAAGACAATAGTTTAATCAGGTGCTCGTCAGTAGTAAACATCATTTGCCTAACATAATACACCAATCCGATAGACTAGCCATTGAAAATTAGAGCAGAGAAACGATTAATTTGAAATGACATGTTCTTTAATCGTTTGACAGGCTGTTTCCAGGATTGTTGTGTAAATAGAGTATCAGACTGCCAAGACCTACTTGATATTGGGCATACTACATCCGGGGTGTATAACGTGACTCCAAAAGGCAACCGCTTTGAACTTAGCGTATACTGTGACATGGAGACAGATGATGGTGGATGGCTGGTAATCAACAGTTTTGTATTTTACATGAGTCGCGACACTAGAAAACAAACAATGCGGTTGTGCGCCTAGCGCGGACTCGGATCAGCGTGGGCATCCGCTCAATTTGACCAGTCTCTTTGTTAAGTGCTCAAAGGGTAGTTAAGGGTCTTAGCTACCTCCATGCGGACAGCGAAGACTCTGATCAGACTGGGCGGATGCCTAGGCTGATCTGAGTCTACGCTGGGCGCACAACCACATTGTTGTTTTTTTCGTGTCGTAGCTCAATTATACTATTAAATTTACCATGTCGTTTGAATGCGAAAAAAAGGACAAGAACAGGCCAAGATCAGCGACGCTTACTCAATTGAACGAACAGGTCCTGCATACAAACCCGTTGTGGTAATATCACATTCGAGGGGCGTTCGAAAAGTAATGCAAATGACGTAATTTCTCGGTAACCAATATAAAAACAGAACTTCTGATTGCAAAAACACATAAAGCTATGATATGCGTAGGAAAGTCTGCAAACACGGTGCATTTTTTTTAAAGGACGCACTTTTATCTTTTTTGAAAGAGGTATACCCTAAAGACACTGCAGAATTCTAGTTTAGTACGCTGTTATTTATATATCGTCAGTCCTTGATTTGTTTTTATTTTTGCTACTTAAAGACAATGCCCAGGCAATGTTGTCCTGTAAATATAGCGGATATTATTTTTAATCTGGGTTCCATACTGGCTCGGGAATATGGATTATGAAGTAGCAAATTCCCTATTTCTACCAAAAATTAAATAATTTTGTAATGAAAACAAGTGTATTAGCATTCAAAAACTTGTCAGCAAAAGCATTTACATGGGTCAACGAAAACCTGTCAATAAATTAAAATTAATGCCAAAAACGAAGCCTCTACAAGCTTTTAAAAATGACGTTAACGTATAGTTCAATAACGTCTTAAGAATTGCGCATTGCTTGGCCAGCAATAAATCGATAACAGTTGCCACCCTTCTAACTTTTGTATGAATATTGTAGGCAACAATGGACAAGCAATTGACAAAGATTAATTTTGTATTTGCAATTATATTTGACTTGAATGGCCAACACTGAAAAGATTTTACATATGAAATTAGCCCAGTGGTATGGCTGGGGCCTAATAAAATGCGTTGTAAGTCAATATGGAAAGGTGATTTTATACAGCGTTTGGTATCATTGTCAAGACGAAATGTAGCGTTTTCAGCATATGCATAGCATTTGTACCCAGTTTTCCGGTAAATAAAGTTATGAGGACATTTGCATTACCTTTCGAACGCCCCTCGTAAATGCATTGGTGGTTAGAAAACCTTCACGTATCTTACTGTGTTGAGCAGCTGCCGAAGCAGAGGGAGGAGTTAGATATCCAGTAAAACTACTGTTAGCACCCCCACGCACACACTAAAATTCTAATACTGTCCGTTCCAAGGCGGTACTTCTGTAGTTGATCCTAAATGGCACCGGTCTGGCCACATACTTTCGTTTCTCCTTTCGCTGTGTTACGAAATATATCTGATCGTCGACTATGTCGTCGAAATCATTTTAATCCTTTCAATCAGTAGAGCTACAGGTTTTAGGGCAACTGTGGTAATAAAACATTTACGGAAATTGTGGCTACGTTATGCATGGGTTGTTTGTGAATACCTCTCGTGGACAGCGTATTGCATGATTTTAAGGTGAATACCTGCACGAGTCTTTTGATCGTGGACAGCGTGTTGCATGATTTTAATGTGAATACCTGCACGCTTAGATTCGAGTTCCATGATTTAAAAGTGAGACGCATAGTATTTATACTCCTATTCTTTAATGAAAAGTTAGACGTGGCTGTTTAATTCTAAGGTGAATTGATAAATGTTATATTGTTGTGTGCCCAGATTCTGTGTTAAGACCAGAACGGTAAGATTTTATTATATTCATTTAGAATAGTTTGGCTAAGAATGAAAAATGTGACTTCTGATTGATATGGTATGATTATATGTGTCGACTGATTTGATTTTGTTGACAGTGATCAGACTGTGCATATGTCGACCAATTTTGTTTATACTGACCATGCTGCGCATGGTATTTGTATATTAGGAAGTTTTGTAAATTACGGAAATAGTTTATATCACTGATGTTGGTTGTAATGGTGTGCGTCTATTTGACGTCCAGTGACGTCAGTTGCATTCATGTTATTCATGTGACGTCAGTTGCATTCATGTTATTGCGACGTCAGCTCTTTTTACATTAGTGTCACTGGTGTGCGTCTATTTGACGTCCAGTGACGTCAGTTGCATTCATGTTATTCATGTGACGTCAGTTGCATTCATGTTATTGCGACGTCAGCACTTTTTATATTAGTTTCACGTATACGTGGCCTATAGAAGTAGATTGATTTGTAATGGAACTAATTTACATACTCGCGACGTCAAGTGACGTCATAGCATGCACCGCATTAAGGTTTTTTTCCATACATTATAATGGTAACATTTGGTCATCATGCGTTTGATTTGTCTTCACTAGATGACGTCATATGGTATAACATCATAAGCGTCATGATGTCAGATCAAACGTTATGATCCCAAATGTGTTAGAAACCCTTATTCAGCTATTATTATATGGCAACTGGTTATACGCTTAGTTTAAAGAAATGAATTAATACATATGCGAGTTAGATTTTTGGTAAATCAGTTTAATGTAAATAGGTCATTGTCTAGATTATTCATGTTTTATGTGGGGTATGTCATGGTAATGCCTGTTGACGTCAGTATACTTCTTGTCAATGTTTGGCGTCAGATCCTTCGACGCACATGCGTGGTAGGATCTACGTTTCTTCATTGGCGGAAGTGGTAAGCACAATTTTGGCTTTACATCGTGAGCGCGAGTCGTGTCTAGTGACACGGCTGGCGTGTGCACGTTATGCTCGGCATTCGCCGAGGGCGTTGTATGGTATTTCCAAGACAGGCCCAAGTCTTACGTATTGTTATTATGTAGTTACAATGTATTAAGTGTAAGTTCGTTATTTTTAGGCACATCAAGTCCGGCAGTCAGCTGTTAGGGCTTAGAGCCACGTCTCACCTGGAGATTCGATAGCGTCTCCAGGTTAATACCAACCCGGGTAGAGCAGTTACAACGCCCTTGTGCATGTTTTCCTAGCAGAGGCGGGAAGCACAAAAAGTCGGCGAAGGCGATCTAATACTGCGGAGGTGAAAGTGGTACAGTGTTCGTCCACTATAGTGTGTCTTGTTATATATAGACTGGTCCCTGGTACGATCCAGGGAGCGACCGGTATATAATCGTGCACGTGTTAATATAAGTTGGTGTTCCTTATGATATATGGACTGGCCCATGACATGATCCAGGGAACGACAAATTGAAGTCTACCAACATAAGGCCTTGTTTTTTTGTATGAGCTCAAACTAACGTTTTTTTGTTCTTTGTATATTCCTTTAGTTCATAGCGCTGAGCCGAGTACGGTGTTGACGTCATACGGTAATCTATTTGCGTATTGTACGCAAATCGATTGCAGATTTGAAACAAACACCTTACTTGGGCCAGCGACATGAACTGTGTTGTATATTATTGTAATTGTGACAGTTGTAAATTGTATTGTTGTATATAGAATTTACATTATATATAAACTTAAAAAAATTCTAACGTTGTTAGAGTTTCCTTGTTAGTGTAATACACTGGTAGATAACCCTTTAACCGGAAATCACCCTCCGCCGTCCTGGCGACGCATAAGGCTCTACACCCGTGTCGACCGAGTGTAAAACCTTCTGCGTAACATGGTGTCAGAAGTGGGATAGCCAATGCATTAAATAAAATGTAACAGGTTGCATATCTGAGTGGGGAAACTGAGGTATATAGACCTGAATTGTCTTGGCACGGATGATATATATTTAGTTTTAAAAGTCCGGTTGAAAACCTTGGCACTGATGTTGCATGACAATCTGTTAGTTCATTAATTCAAACGTTTGTACGTTGTGTCGTAACCGTTACTGAGGTCCATTTTATGTCCTGATTTAGTAACGTAGGTTACTCGTAACGTAATATAATATCGTTACAGTGATTAAACCTAATAGCGGAATCTTAAGTTTGATTTACCGTTGGTATCTTATAAGATTTTGTAATGTAGGACGTACAGTTGTCGTGTCAGTGTTAATACGTTGCGTTACATACGTTACGTTTGTATATCCGATACGCTAGATCAAGTTGGGCGTAATTGTAATGTGGGTTATTTACGTCATCTAATTGTGTCATTTGAAAGTGAAAAGTAATTCTCAGCAAAGTCAACGCCAGTTTATGACGTCATTTCCGGTCTGTTATGAACGTAACTTTAATGGCTACGTCTAGATCGCGAGTATACTAATTAATCAACGTTTTAGTTGGATTAGTTTGATATTATTATTGTTAACGTTTTAGTTAACGTGTGTGACTTTAAGTGAACGTCGGTTTCAGTTAAGTTAACGTGAGCATTACGTTAAGCGTCATGGATCAGTTAGTTAAGACGGGAAGGGAGTTAGGTTATGAGGGGCAGGCATTGCAGGAATTTGTAAAGCAACAGCAAGAGACTGAGAGGGCAGAAAGGCACGCGGTAAGGGCACTTGATAAAGAAAAGATTGCGCAGGCCGAAAAAGACAGGGAAATTGAGTTAGCTAGGATCGCGCAGGCCGATAAAGAATGGGAAATTGAGTTAGCTAAGATCGCAGCGGAGAAAGAGAGGATCGCGCAAGCCGAAAAAGATAGGGAAATTGAATTGGCTAGGATCGCGACGGAAGAAGCTAAGATTGCGGCGGATAGGGAAATCGAGATGGCGCGAATTGAAAGTATAGAGCGGCAAGCCGAGAAAGATAGGGAAGCTAAGTTGTCTCAAGTCGAAAGCGAGAAGGAAGCAAAGTTGTCGAGCGAAGTTGAGTTAGAAAAGTTGAAGTATAGTTTTGAATTGCAGCAACGCGAGTTAAAGAATCAGATAGAGTTGCAGAAGGTAACGTTTAGAGTTGAATTAGAAAAACAGAAGGCTGAAAAGTTAGCGCATGCGCGAGATCCCAAATTACCGTATTTTGATGAAAGTAAGGACAAAATGGATAGTTACTTATCAAGGTTTGAGAAATACGCGACGGCGAATAAATGGGATAAAAACGTTTGGGCTGCATATTTAAGCGCATTACTTAAAGGTCGCGCGCTTGATGTTTATGATAGATTGTCTGTAGATGATGCAGCAGATTATGACAAGTTGAAAGATGCGTTGTTAAAGAATTTCGATATGACTGAACGCGGTTTTAGGAAGAAATTTCGCTATGATAGGCCTGAAAAGTCCGAAACGTTTATTCAGTTTAGTAGTAGACTTAAGTCGTATCTTAATAAATGGTTGAAAATGGCGAAAGTAGACCAGTCTTACGAAGCTGTTTGCGATTTTTTCGCTAGAGATCAGTTTTTAGAATCCTGTAGTAAAGAACTATATGTTCATTTGAAACCGAAAACATTCACGAATCTAGGTGAGATGGCTAGGGAAGCATATTTATTTGCAGAAGCACGTGGCTGTGTCTACGCTTGTGTTAATAAGGGGCAGCGTGATTGTAAGGGCGTAACTCAGAGTAGATCTGATAATAAGCCGAGTGCGAAGCCAGAGATAAAATGTAGTATTTGTGGTAAGGGACATTTAACATATAAATGTTTTAAGAATCTCGATAGGAAGCAAGCATATAGTGCGGAGGTAGGTGCAAGTGCAAGCGGATATAGCGGAAGTAAGGGGAGTAGTTATGCACCGAAAGATGAGACACAAAGATCAAAGAGTAAGAGCGATACTGTACAGACGAAGGGTAGTAATTCAGATCGTGGCCGTGGTCGGGGTTATTCCCGCGGACGTGGTCGGGGTGGCGGACATCAAATGAGCTTTTGTAAAACTACAATGAATAGGTCTCATGAAATTGAAGGTCTCTATACGAGTAAGGAAGAAAGTCCATTAATCAATGATAACGTGGATAGGGAAGGTGTCTGTTACTTTTTAAGGTCACGATTACCAACAGCGCAGGGTACGGTTAATGGTAAGACTGTTGTAGTTTTAAGGGACACAGGTTGTACTGGGTGTGTCGTTCGTAGAAACTTGGTTTCTAATGATCAGTTACTTGGTAGAGAATCTGATGTAACTTTGATTGATGAATCTACCCAAAGGTACCCCTTAGCAATGGTTGACATAGATTGTCCATTTTTCACAGGAAAAACTGAGGCATTGTGCATGGAAGATACATTGTATGACCTGGTTATTGGAAATATTGACAGGTCAAAACTTCCCGATATGTCCCATTTTGCAATGGCGGCAGTGACTAGGTCACAAGCTAAGCAAGGTGAAGAGGTCTATAAGAAACTTAAAGTTCCTGATCAAATTATTGCTAGTGATAAGGAGGCGTTGAGGCTGGCCCAAGTTGTTGACCCGAAATTGAATGGCATAAGGCAAAGAGTGGAATCTGGGAATGTGACTATTAGTCGTGGATTGAACCGGGGTGAAACTAAGTTTATCCGAAAGAAAGATTTATTGTATAGGCAGTTTACTAAGGGAAACAAGGTCACTTTGCAACTTATTATCCCTGAAGGTTTTCGTGAAAAGATGTTAAGATTGGCGCACGAAACCTTGATGTCAGGTCATTTGGGCATAAAGAAAACTATGGATAGAGTGTTAACTGAGTTCGTTTGGCCTGGAGTTTGTGGTGATGTGGCAAGGTTTTGTAAATCTTGTGACATATGTCAAAGGACTATTCAAAAAGGTCGTGTCACTAAGGTACCTTTAGGAAAGTTGCCACAGATTGACACACCATTTAAACGAGTCGCTGTTGATATAGTTGGACCGATAGAACCTCGTTCTGACAGGAAATCCCGCTATATTTTAACAATGATAGACTATGCGACGAGATATCCCGAGGCGGTAGCGTTACCCGGCATTGAGACGGAACGCGTAGCCGAAGCGTTAGTTGAGATGTTTAGTAGAGTTGGCATACCTGATGAAATGTTAACAGATTGCGGAAGTCAGTTTACTGCTGAAGTTATGAAAGAAGTAAGCAGGCTGTTATCACTCCAGCAGTTAACCACGACGCCGTATCATCCTATCTGTAACGGTCTTGTAGAGCGTTTTAACGCGACGTTGAAGCAAATGCTACGTAGGATGTGCGCAGGACGTCTAAAAGACTGGGATAAATATCTCCCAGCACTGCTGTTTGCGATAAGGGAGGTTCCGCAGGAGTCATTAGGGTTTTCTCCGTTCGAATTGTTATACGGACGTAACGTTAAGGGCCCTATGGCAATATTACGTGAATTATGGTCTGAAGAGGTACAGGATGAGCAGGTTCTGTCTACGTACCAGTACGTAATTGAGTTGAAAGAACGTTTAGAAAGAACGTGTAAGTTAGCACAGGATATTGTCCGGAAAATGGACGTAAAGCAGAATGCTTATTATGATAAACGCGCGAGGTCGCGTAAGTTTGACATCGGAGACAAAGTACTTTTGCTACTCCCGAATGAGTGCAATAAATAGTTACTTCAATGGAACGGGCCATATGAAGTTGTCGAAGTAGTCAATGCAATGAACTACAAGATTGACGCCAAGGACGTCATGAATACTTATCCTGCTAACATGATTAAGCAGTACGTTCAACGTCAAAAGAACGTGTCGTCTGCAGTTGTTAATGCACGTGACAATGTTGGATCAGAGGATCACAGTGATCCGAATGTCCAAAGAATTAACATTTGTACGTCAGAGGACGTATCCCAATATGACTTCATACGTGAAAACGTAAAGCCCGACGACGTAACGTCGAATCAGAAAACGAATATAGAAGAACATGATGGCGATAGTAGGTTAGAGGCAGAAGCAACGGATCCTGTGGGATCTGTCGTGCGAAGTAGGTGTAATGTCAAAGACAACGTTAATTTTACGTCTGATACACTTAAAGGTGGCGATTTCCACCTAGTGTTCGATCAGACTTATCCATACTTCCCCATTCCATTTGAGGCACGACAGGTACGACACAGATAATTGATTGACTTTGGGATTAGGTAGATCTGTTGCCAAGATAATTTGGGGGCGGACTACCTTAGTAGATAGTTTGGCCACGTTATGCATCGCACCGTTGTTGTGTATATAGCTAGTTTTCCAGTTTTGACATAGCCTACGATTCGATCGCATTTCGTACTATTTCAGAAAAGAAACATTCTTATGTTTTTTTTTCTCCCTAAGGGGAAACCTATGTTACGAAATGGATCTGATCGTCGACTATGTCGTCGAAATCATTTTAATCCTTTCAATCAGTAGAGCTACAGGTTTTAGGGCAACTGTGGTAATAAAACATTTACGGAAATTGTGGCTACGTTATGCATGGGTTGTTTGTGAATACCTCTCGTGGACAGCGTATTGCATGATTTTAAGGTGAATACCTGCACGAGTCTTTTGATTGTGGACAGCGTGTTGCATGATTTTAATGTGAATACCTGCACGCTTAGATTCGAGTTCCATGATTTAAAAGTGAGACGCATAGTATTTATACTCCTATTCTTTAATGAAAAGTTAGACGTAGCTGTTTAATTCTAAGGTGAATTGATGGATGTTATATTGTTGTGTGCCCAGATTCTGTGTTAAGACCAGAACGGTAAGATTTTATTATATTCATTTAGAATAGTTTGGCTAAGAATGAAAAATGTGACTTCTGATTGATATGGTATGATTATATGTGTCGACTGATTTGATTTTGTTGACAGTGATCAGACTGTGCATATGTCGACCAATTTTGTTTATACTGACCATGTTGCGCATGGTATTTGTATATTAGGAAGTTTTGTAAATTACGGAAATAGTTTATATCACTGATGTTGGTTGCAATGGTGTGCGTCTATTTGACGTCCAGTGACGTCAGTTGCATTCATGTTATTCATGTGACGTCAGTTGCATTCAAATTATTGCAACGTCAGCTCTTTTTACATTAGTTTCACTGGTGTGCGTCTATTTGACGTCCAGTGACGTCAGTTGCATTCATGTTATTCATGTGACGTCGGTTGCATTCATGTTATTGCGACGTCAGCACTTTTTATATTAGTTTCACGTATACGTGGCCTATAGAAGTAGATTGATTTGTAATGGAACTAATTTACATACTCGCGACGTCAAGTGACGTCATAGCATGCACCGCATTAAGGTTTTTTTCCATACATTATAATGGTAACATTTGGTCATCATGCGTTTGATTTGCCTTCACTAGATGACGTCATATGGTATAACATCATAAGCGTCATGATGTCAGATCAAACGTTATGATCCCAAATGTGTTAGAAACGCTTATTCAGCTATTATTATATGGCAACTGGTAATACGCTTAGTTTAAAGAAATGAATTAATACATATGCGAGTTAGATTTTTGGTAAATCAGTTTAATGTAAATAGGTCATTGTCTAGATTATTCATGTTTTATGTGGGGTATGTCATGGTAATGCCTGTTGAAGTCAGTATACTTCTTGTCAATGTTTGGCGTCAGATCCTTCGACGCACATGCGTGGTAGGATCTACGTTTCTTCATTGGCGGAAGTGGTAAGCACAATTTTGGCTTTACATTGTGAGCGCGAGTCGTGTCTAGTGACACGGCTGGCGTCTGCATGTTATGCTCGGCATTCGCCGAGGGCGTTGTATGGTATTTCTAAGACAGGCCCAAGTCTTACGTATTGTTATTATGTAGTTACAATGTATTAAGTGTAAGTTCGTTATTTTTAGGCACATCAAGTCCGGCAGTCAGCTGTTAGGGCTTAGAGCCACGTCTCACCTGGAGATTCGATAACGTCTCCAGGTTAATACCAACCCGGGTAGAGCAGTTACAACGCCCTTGTGCATGTTTTCCTAGCAGAGGCGGGAAGCACAAAAAGTCGGCGAAGGCTATCTAATACTGCGGAGGTGAAAGTGGTACAGTGTTCGTCCACTATAGTGTGTCCTGTTATATATAGACTGGTCCCTGGTACGATCCAGGGAGCGACCGGTATATAATCGTGCACGTGTTAATATAAGTTGGTGTTCCTCATGATATATGGACTGGCCCATGACATGATCCAGGGAACGACAAATTGAAGTCTACCAACATAAGGCCTTGTTTTTTTTGTATGAGCTCAAACTAACGTTTTTTTGTTCTTTGTATTTTCCTTTAGTTCATGGCGCTGAGCCGAGTACGGTGTTGACGTCATACGGTAATCTATTTGCGTATTATACGCAAATCGATTGCAGATTTGAAACAAACACCTTACTTGGGCCAGCGACATGAACTGATATGTGTTGTATATTATTGTAATTGTGACAGTTGTAAATTGTATTGTTGTATATAGAATTTACATTATATATAAACTTCAAAAAATTCTAACGTTGTTAGAGTTTCCTTGTTAGTGTAATACACTGGTAGATAACCCTTTAACCGGAAATCACCCTCCGCCGTCCTGGCGACGCATAAGGCTCTACACCCGTGTCGACTGAGTGTAAAACCTTCTGCGTAACACGCTGATTCAAGAAGGGCAGTTGTCAGTTACTGGCGAAAGTATGTGAACTTAGTACTGTTTAACCGCTTAGGAGGTCTAAGCCTGCCCAGGAATATTGTGGTTAGGTTAACTGGCCGTCCCGACATGACCTTAGTTGTTTACCGTGGACGTTAAGCATCAAATCAACCAACCAAACTAAATGGCACATGTTCTCATGTTCGCATGCTCGTTTTGCTTCAAGCAATATATTTGCCTGTATAGCTATTCTCTTTGCGTCCCATTTTGTTGTGGAATTTAAAATAGAAACTAGGTAAAAATAAATGTTACTGTTTTTTTTTCGGGGCTGGGTGGGTGGGTGGGGGGTTGCTGAATGAGCACTAGAAGAAGGCTGTTCATTCAAATAACTGTTACAGTACATAATTTTTATGAACTGCTTTCAGTTTATGTATATACTGCATTTTCTTTAGGTTTTGAGTGCGGGGCACGATCTGGTTGTATTAGTTCCTGATCATTTCCAATTTATACTTGATAATTCTTTAATATGACGTCCCTCTGACACTTGCACATTGACAATTATTTGATGTTTGGTTGAGAAATGCATTTTTTTTAGCAAAAGGCAAAAAAAGTATCTTTGCTAATGAAAGTAATAACCGTTGCCGCATCTGTGTTTCAAAGATTTTTAGAAAACTTAGAAACACATTATGAGCAAATGTGGTTCAAAATTCGCGAGCAGACGCAGTCAAATAGCTATTGAAAACTTTGTCGTTGACAATGTGAAACATTCGCTTAGTGTGTTGTATCAAGGTTGAAGTAATCTGCCGTTAGATTTTCTTTTCGAAGATGTATGCAAACTCCACACATATGCTGAAACTGGTGAGGTAACTTGATCTCTTCAGATAGTGAACTAGTTGAAGCATTGATTTATGGCAAACAATATATGCATAAGACTGTCCATGCGTATGCATGCTGGCTTTGGCACGTCTAATTGTATATTTGCTTTTATAACAAAGGTTCCCTTGCTGTTCACATTATATGTTCCACATGGCTTCGTCTTTCAGTTTCACGAATGCTGTGTGCTCTATGACTGGTTAGACCAGTTCATTAGCATTTTGATATCAGTTCTGCATTTATATTGTAATCTCGTAGGAGATGTTTTGGCAATTTGAAAACAAAGCTCATATGAATTTTGTTTACAATTAAACAGGTATTTCAACGGCGAATGGACGGTTCCGTAGACTTTTACAAAGGTTGGGCTGAGTATGAGGCAGGGTTTGGAGATGTCGGCGGAGAACACTGGCTGGGTAGGTAATAGTCGTATAAGAAAGTAGTGAAGGCAATTTCAACATTAGTTTGTTAAGATGCATCTGCTTATTAGGCCATCTAGACGGATAGGCTTCATGGTTTTGACAGAAAGTGAATCATTGATAACGTTTTGTTAGCATTTCACAGCAAGACTGAGCTATGTATAATATGATATAATTTCAGCCGCGCTTTAAGTGTACAATGCATATGATAAGACGATGGTGCAAGAATTAAAAATCCTAAACACTCAAATGTTGTTGATAGGTTTATATGATGTTGACATGTTGCGGAATCCTTGTAATTCCCGTTCCTCTCGCTTGTGCAGTTGCATAGTACATGTTCGTTTGAAACAATATTTATATAAGCCGCGACACGAGAAAACCAACAAAGCGGCTTTGCGCCCAGCGCAGATAAAGATCAACCTGGGCATCCACCCAGTCTAATCTGAGTCTTCTCAGTCCGTATGGAGGTAGCCTAAGCCCTTAGCTACGCTTTAAGCGTAAAACGAAGAATCTGATCAGACTGGGCGAATGCCAAGGCTATTTGCGCACTACCCCTTTGTTGTTTTTGTCGAATCGCGGCTCTTATTATCAGTAGGAAATTGCTCGAGCCCGCCATACGGGTCTTAAACATATGAGCCGCGACACGAGAAAACCAACAATGTGGTTGTGTGCCCAGCGCATCCGCCCAGTCTGATCAGAGTCATTGTTAAGTGCTCAAAGGGTAGCTAAGGGTCTAAGCTACCTCCATGCGGACAGCGAAGACTCTGATCTGACTGGGCGGATGCCCAGGCTGATGTGAGTCTGCGCTTGGCGCACAACCACATCGTTGGTTTTGTCGTGTAGCGGCTCATATACCAATGAAATAAATCACTTCACTGGACAATGTTGATTAGACTGTAAGTTCGTCGTGGAGAGAGAAAACTCTTTGCTGCAGCTTCATTCTTTGATAGGTCTGTTTCAAACATATAAAACAGGATGCAGCAGTCAGGGTTGAAGATGCCATCACTTGATATATCTGTTCAACAAGGCGATACAGCAGAGCTTTATGGAGCACAATCAGCCTCGGGTTAGGCTCGAAACTTCTCGACATGTTTCTGTCTGTCAAAACAGTCAGGTCAAGAATGCGTTTGACTCTGCAACCACAAGCAACAAGCTACTGAAGATATCAAAAGAAAGACGATATCGAAAGAGTAACACGAAAGACAAAATGGCGCAGCACCCTATATACACCCCTCACAATAATCCAATTTACAGTACAAGTTTACTTTTACATCAGCACGTTACCTCAGACACACAACTTGGTAATTACATGAAAGCAGGTTTTTGTGATACTTACCTTGCAGAACAATATATGGCTTGAGGGCGCATAGAACTGATATGCGAAAGGAAAGTTTCTTCAGAAGATATACAGTGATGCTGTAGCATCAATTAAACGCTTTAAAAATTTCAAATCCAGAAAAAAAACTTGCTTATAGGTTTAGAAACAACAAGAAATGTTACAGTATGTAACAAATGCCCCCGAAGGCCCCTTAAATTGACCTTTGACCCTGATTGTAACCTTGAACTTGGGCAAGGAAGCCCAAATCTTGCAAGTGAGATGCCTTTTTATCATGCTTTACCATTCTGTGAAGTTTGATGAAATTCACTTCAGCTATAATCTGACCTATGTGCCCTGATTGTGACCCTGACCTTAGGAATGGGAACCCTAAATTTTGTTTGTGACATACGATCCCATTATGTCTTACCATTTCAGGAAGTTTGATACAGTTTGCTTAAGAAGTCTTTTTAGTAATTGGGAAGAAATTACCTTTGACCTCAGACTGTGACCTTGAACTTGGGTGTGAAAGCCTATATCTTGTGTGTCTTACCTTCTCATTAAGCTTCATCTTTCTGTGATGTTCAAGGAAATTTGCTTTGGTACATTTATGAGCAATTGTTAAGACATGATTTGACATCTGACCCCAGATTGTGACCTTGACCTTGGGTTTGGGAATATAAATATTATGTGTGACAAACCTTCTCATTATGCTTTGTATTTCTGTGAAATTTGATGAAATTCACTTTAATAGCTTTAAAGTAATCGCAGAAACACTATTTGACTACTAAGCCCCAACAGTGACCTTGACCTTGGGTTTGGGAATATAAATATTATATGTGACAAATCTTCTCATTACTCTTTACATTTCTGTGAAATTTGATGAAATTCAGTTATGTAGTTTTAAAGTAATTGCAGAGACACTATTTGACCTCAAACCCCCGACAGTGACCTTGACCTTGGGCGTGCGAACCAAACTCTTGTGCACGACACACCTTCTCCTTGTGCTCTATCTTTCTGTGAAGTTTCGTCAAATTTGCTTCAGTAGTTTATAAGTTATAGCTGAGACACGATTTAAGACATGATTTGACCTTTGACCCAATTGTGACCTTGACCTTGGGCATGGGAACCAAACTCTTGTGCGCGACACACCTTCTCAATGTGCTCTATCTTTCTGTGAAGTTTCATCAAATTTGCTTCAGTCGTTTTAAAGTTATCGCTGAGACACGATTTGTTACGGACGGACGCACGGACGGACTGACGGACGGACGGACGGTGCGATTTTAATATGCCACCCGAAGTCCCTTCGGGGGCATAATTAAGATGTGGCTGTGTGTTGTCTCACTTTGTTTTATCATTAGGTTTTGTGCCATTGAGAGAACTCCTGTCTAAAGGGAATTATGAATTACGTATTGACCTTGAAGACTGGGACGGAGAGAAAAGTTTTGCAAAATACAGAAATTTTGGTATTGGAAACACAAAAGAAAAATATGAACTAACAGCCTCTGTATACTCTGGAAATGCAGGTAAAACAATCACCAAATTCAATCCGATTATCTACAACTGACGTTTATTTATTTTGTTTTTATTCAAACAAATGTTTGGTTCTATATTCAATATCAATATCGGTCTGCAAGGGCGTCCCCCTTTTTATGGTGTCAAAAAACTCAAAAATAAATAAAAATGGACATGAAGACACCAAGGCCAGAACATAATCACAAATCACAAACAGTCCAAGATACCAAACACAGAACAAGGAGAAAAACAAACGAGCAAACGGAATAGTTAATCTTCGATACCACACTCAGTCCGACATGAAAGAACTGCATGTACATTCAACACAACAAACATCAAATCTACATGAAATATATATAAGACGTAAACATAAATTAAAAATATATATTTTCTGTTTTAGAACTAAACATAAAGATACAACAAATTTAACATAACAGAAGCTGTTTAGACAGCTATACAGGATTACACCAAACAGGATCAGCATCAGAAAGGTCTTGAACATTACGGTTTGCAACAATTTAATACTGCAGTAACTGTAATAAATGACCTTTTTATGCAGGCTAATACATATGTTTTGAAGACCTTGCTTCTATTTTTTTTTACAATTGTGTCATTTTCACTTTTTGAACTACTCTAAAACAAAACGAAAAACAACAAAGAAAAAAAGGAATCAGTAAAGTAAACAAAGTTTCGAACTGATTATCCGCACGGGCATAACGCAATTAGCTATGTCTTATAATATACCCTCACATTGAAAATCAACTCATGTAAATATCTGTGCTGGGTTTTAAAAATAACTCTTACGAAACAAAATACTTTTTCTTAAAATCTGGCTCGGCAGGTGTTTATAAAAAACATCTGATTCACCGGTATACTTCAAACTAATGAAATACTTTTTTTTTACTTACATTGACACATAAAATAAAAGGTAGATCTTTTATTTCTGACTATAAATAGTTCTTCTATCAGAATGTACAATGTATATTGACATAATAAAGACATGTCGAAAACACAAAGCTCGTCTTTCACGATGAGGCTTCATGTTTTCTTTTCTAGAGAGGACATTGCTGCTACTGCACAGCTTCATCGAATAACAAAAAACATACACAACACTACTTGTTACGTGTACTGCTTATGCAGTATTCCCCCCCCCCCACCCCGAGATATCGACCCGCATATAATGCTCCTCTCATGTGAATATAAACATACCAGACAGTGTAGGTAGTGGCCCTTAAAAGGAATGTACTATTAAGATTTAATATTCTCACACTGTATGTCAATGGTAACTTTAGGTTGCCTTAGTAACATTGGTTCACACTGGGTGAACAGAAAGGAAAAATAATTGCATTAATCTCTTCTAAACCGTTCTTCTCGAGCAAGATATTCGAAGAGTAACCATGCTTTTTTCATGTTATGTAAAGGGCTAGATTTTTGGGACGGACGAATCGACTGACGAATGCTGTATTTGGCGGATGCACAGACGGACGGATGAATGATTGACAATCATACAGCTTAAGGTGGTGATTATCACTGATTTTGGGCAGCTGAAAAAAACAACAGATCTTCCCAAAACTTAGCAGATGCCTTCTTTATGTTGATTCTCACAATTCAGAATCCCAAAATGAAGGAATTGTTGATGTTAAAAGGGATTTATATAAGAAACGATCAAAAGGTAAATTTTTCTGCGAATAAATCTAAAACATGACCATCATTATTGAAAATGTAACTAGGTCTGAACTTAAATTAATGTATTATGAAGAGCGTCCTAGCAATTATTGTTTTTCGTTTTTGCTACACGTTATCAGACTGCGCAGATAAAAAAGGCATGGCCTGTGTTCAATATTTATCTAAAAACACAGTAGAGTCTATTTTCAAGGTTGAATAATTTCAATAACACGCCTGTCTTGGTCATTGTAATGTAATATTTATACTGTGAGTATGGTATAACTGACCTACCTGTATTAGTGAATGCAATCACTATACATGCACTTATTTACATGGTCAAACATTTGAGAAAAAGCTACTGTTTTTATCTGGTCCACCTTACGATTTGAGAAAGAGTTGGAACAAATAATTGCTAGAACGCTCTTTTTTTAATGGATCAAAGTATCTTCAGAGCTAAGTTCATTTTCAACAACGGATTTTATTTTTCAGATTTCTGTGCAGAAAATTACCCTTTGATCTTTTCAAACAAAAACACTTTTTTAAAACTGCATGTCCCTCTTTTTGTATTCTAAACTGTAGAGAACAACAAAAATAAGAAGTATGCTACTTTTCAGGGAGATACGATATTTTTTATGGTTTTATTTAGATTTTTGTATATACCACAAATCACCATCTTAATCTGGGGAAACATCGATATGGGACATACAATGAATTGCTTGTGTAGATTTGTCTCTACTTGTTCCTAGAATATATCATTAACAATACAATCGTTTTATATTCATATTCATAATCATGAATTACTTCAACAAAGGCTTAGGCTTACAACAAAGGCTTACTTTCCGATGGGTACAAATTGTGCTCCTCTTGTGGCCGATTTGTTTTTATTTTGTTATGAAAGAGATATCATGACTTCTCTTTCTGTTGATAATCAAGCTGATATCATTGAGGCATTTAACTCAACCTCTAGATATTTAGACGATCTTCTGAATATTGATAATCCTTATTTTGAAAGCATGGTTAACCAAATTTACCCACCTGAACTTAAATTGAATAAAGCTAATACTTCAGATACCGAGGCCCCCTTTTTGGATTTACATCTATCTATTTCTAACGGTTTTGTATCTTCTAAAATTTATGGTAAACGTGATGACTTTGACTTTGATATAGTTAATTTTCCATTTTTGGATGGTGACGTTCCACGTCGTCCCTCTTATGGAGTGTATATTTCTCAACTTATAAGATTTGCTAGAGTGTGTAGTCATGTAGATGACTTTAATGCTCGTAATAAATGTTTAACTGCTAAACTTCTTCAACAGGGCTATCGGTATCATAAGCTTAGAAAGGCTTTTTCTAAATTCTATCGCAGACACCATGAATTGGTTTCAAAATTTGATGTCGGATTAAAATTTCTTTTACACCAAGGCCTATCGGAACCAGAATTTTATGGTGACTTAGTATACAAATTCAAAAAGATTAAGGGTAGGACTGATTTTTCTGATCAATTCCGAAAAATAATAATACGTCACAAACGTATTGGCTATAATTTAAGTGTTATGCGACAGTCTGCATGCTTAGTGATTAACCCAATCACGGTTGATAGCTTTGCTGCACTCTTTAATTGCACACCGGGGGATCGGTCGTCAGACTCTATGATGGCCCCGACCTAAAGCTATATATTTTAGTTGGTTGGGACCGGAGCCTTTTTGTCTGTTGCTTGGTCCACCGGGGCTCAACTGGTGACCTTCTTTTGCTTCAGATTTCCAGTGGGGTTGTTTGGCAGGACAGGGATCTCCACCTGTCAGACGGCCCGTTGTATCTGTTGAGTCCTCGTCTTTGCTTCTTCATGGTGTTGAAATTTGATTTATGTGTTTACTGTGATGATTCATTGACGAGTTAGAGGGTTATCATGCGAACCGAACAACCAACTAAATGTTTTGTACCACTTCAGAAACTGAGGGTGAGGTTGGGCCTGTAAAATCGATTTAAGCCCCCCAGTAATTCATTACTGACCGTTCCAAGGCGGTAGTTCTGTTGTGGTTCTTTGTTGCCTGTTTTTGGTGTCAGAGTTTCTGTGATGTTTTACCTTATGTATGTTATTATTATTTTTGGTTCGGTTTGGGTTGCTGAGTGGCCACCTTTTGGGAACAAGCTGCTCACTCGGTTGGCCATATGTTCTCTGTATCTTGATTATTTGTAATCTTAGTTGTTTCCAACTATGGTTTGAGGGCTGGATTTGGATTTTGATTGTTTCAGTTCCTGGTCTTTGCATACTTTTTACTTTTACTAAAAACTCTGTTTCTGGACAAATGGTCTAAATTGTTTTAAATCTAGACTAACAACAAACAATGACAATTTTAGTAAATCACAATAGAAGCAGCGCCTTCGAACCGTCAGCAATAAATCGCTGGGGGAATAGTGGGGCCTAAACCGGTTTTACATACGCATAACCCTTGCCCTCGGTTGTATTGAGGTTCAGAGACATACGAAATATTAAGTGCATATGATTTCTGAAACAAAAAGTATTGTCATGGACTCCTTGGTATTCTTATTTCATGCGGCATGTTTGTTTGATCTTCTCAAAAAGAACAAAAATGATATAGTTGTATATAATATATTTTCGGAAAACTATTAACATTGTAAAAAATGGAGTGTGTTTATTGAAGCTGAGTATGTATAGATTCATATACTGACTAGTTTTTACAGAAGCACATGCTGTTTTGAAGAGGTATACATTACCAACATAGCTAGATTTTCTCTTTACGCAACGTCACTGACTTTCATTTATTTCATTTTGTTTATAGGTGACAGTTTGGAAAGGCATAATGGACAGAGCTTCTCAACAAAAGACCAAGACAACGATAGCTTGCAAGATGGTAATTGCTCCATGATTCACAAAGGCGCGTGGTGGTATAGACATTGTCAACATGCAAACTTAAACGGGCTGTATCATACTTCAAACCCCACAATAGAAAGGGACGGGGTGATTTGGTATTACTGGAAAGGGCACTACCAGTCTCTTAAAACAACTGAGATGAAAATAAGAATAGTTTAGAACTACTCAGTACTTCACTTTCCCCAGCAAACAGCTGTTAAAATCTGATAAGCACACATATCAAATACATACAATTACTTCCACGATTTGGAAGTAAATAAAGGGGAGAGTGATGGACTGTACTCCGGAATTAAAATACGAGAGTTGGAAATCATCTGTAGGTTGAACATAAGCCATAGACTCTTTGTTAATTGAAGGCGAGGGAGCTCAACCACAATCACTAAATACATGCATATTCGTGAACTCAAAAGAAAAGCTACGATCTTATAAAAAAACTGTGTTGATTTGTCAGCACCGCTGCTGGAATCCCCACAGAAACAACCACTAGATCTACAAACATATCCACAGATACAACGACTGCTGGCATCTCAGCAGTCACCACCACTACTGAAATCTACACCAGACTTTCGTCGACACAGGGCTCTTTTAAAAACCAGCATATGCAGGCTTATAATGGATTAGGACAGCTTTTATAGGCTCCTCTGGCTTAATACTTTCTGCAGCTGCCTTATAATAATTGCCTCCCTTAGAAGTTATAATCTCAGTATGGAGATAACGAAGCGTTATGCTTCTGGTTTTGCCGCCAGTAGGGTTCCCAAGGCAGCAAATGCGGTTGTTGACTTGTCAGCAATCAATGCTGACTCGGGATACCCAAACTCAGAACCTACCTGAAAACAAGCACAACTTTGACAAATCTCAGACAGACAATAGATCTCTAAGAACGGTGCAGCTCATATGTAAATCAAACGTCATAAAAACGTAACGATTGTGACGTTGTTTCAACGTTGTGTCAACGTTGACTCCACGGCGTAGTATAAATAGTTCCAAACTAATCGACCAAACTATAATTCCACAACGACAGCACTATACCGAAAATGTAAACAACGTGTACATAATGACGTGAAATGAAGTGAAATGCAACCTTACGTCATTGATAAATATGGATGGGCGGTGAATCAAAGAATCACGTCGTCACAACGTCGATACAACGTCAAACTGCGAAGTCGCTAGCCAATAGAGAATTTATGATACGTATCACAAACTATATGATATAATAATACTCAGCAATCCCAGATGCTTAATAAAGCTTGTAGTAGACGTGATGAAAACGTCAAAGCGACGTCAGTGTGACGTCGATGCAACCTTGGTATAACAGGGCTAGAACTGATATGATACATATGAGTGACTTTGTCGATATCACGCCAAAAACGTAGACGCATCGTTAACGTCGAACTCAAGCTAGGGCATTCCTACGTAGATTGAATTGATCGATCGATTGTTTTGGGCCCTTTGAGACAATATTTCAGTCTATATTGGGCCATCTTCAAGAGAGACGGAGAAAGAGGAGAAATGATAGACAAGAGAAAAATGTCCAAGCAACCCGCACCTACGGCAAGCACAGTAGGCCCTATTCATACAACGATCCAAATCAGTTGTACGCCCCGGCACTGGAAGTTATACACAGCACCATCACACCGACCGACCACCCTCCGTAGACTGAAATCAAGGCGCAAAAGATAAATTGCTGTAACGTGCGTGTTAGAAATGCTTGTCGAGTAATGTATGTCTAAACCTTAACCAGAACGCGACAACCAAGAGTAGACAGCGCGCATGCAAATAACTTGGAGAAGCTAAATACTCAGAATGTTTAATCATGAAATTACATAACAAAGTGCATACTCATATAACGTTATTTCCGTTTATAATCACTAAATTGAAAGACGGCTAACAAACAAACTAAACGTGCGAAGTCTTTATATAGGAATGACTAGAATGCAAGCAAAATGCCCGTGGTAAAAAAGACTACATCATATGACTACGTCTCATGTCGCCACCAGATTACCGTTCAACCGAAAACATAGGTCCTCAAAATAAAGCCTCCTTCATGTGCCCAAAGTAATAGCTTCAATAAAATCTGCAGTCTAAAACACGTCACAAAAGGAGACACATAATAGAAAAAAACATTTAACTAATGTAAACTAATTCAAAATCGGAATATCAAATTGGCCTTATCTTTTGCGTATACACATCACGCAATCATGCGCTGACAAGCTGATTCGATTAGACTAGCGTATTCCGCGTTTATGCACTTGGTTCAATGAGTAAAATAAACTTGCTTAAAAGACGGAGCATGGCTAATTCCCGTACTCACTTAAAGGAGAAGCATAGCAAATTCCTGAACTCACCCGATTTCGTAACAACCTGTGTACAACGCTTGAACGTTGTTCTCCTCGATATCATGTTTCTTTGCAAACTGCTGTATAGACTCCCTGATTCAGGAGGACAATTTCTCGCCGTAAAATCACTGTCTACGACATAAATGCAATGCGTCAGTCTTCATGTTAAGCTCAGTTCCAACTAAGAATCATGTAGGTCTTATTAATATGGTGGCATATCAAGGTTTTCAGATTTTGACAAAAACTTGTAAATACATTCCTTTGGGTGATCTGCCTAAAAGGCCATTCAGTCAACTGTTTTATGTATTCTAGGAGATAATTCAAGCAAAATTTGCTAGACAGTTTATCCAAAACATGACAATTTGGAAAGCTTAAAATGTATATAAAGCTTATAAAAGGCCCCAATTATCGTGTAAATAGTTTCGAGTTATGGTATTAAACTATGAATAAACATTAACAAAATCAACATATGAGCAATTCAGGGTCTAAGTTCTCATGCACCTGCAAGTTTAGAAATTTGTGAAAATTTTGGATAAAACAGTTGACATCCAAATTCATTATTAGTCTATAATATAAAAGTATGAAGATAACTCTGGTGATGTTGAAAGCATGGCTATAGGATCATGAAAATCATGTTGAATGCTTATCAATATATTCTTGAAAGGATTTAAAGCACTTGGCTGAACTCCACAGAGAATATCATAAAATATTTAATACACAATGACAAAAGCTTTAAGTAATGTTAAACATAGCCGACGGACTTTTAAAACCGCTTGACAAAAATGTCCTTAGCAACAAGTGTCTGCTCGAAGCTGCCGCCTCGTAACAGATTTGCAGTGTACCATATAAACCCCTTTGTAAGTACAGTTTGAAGCACATGTTATGAAGTTTGGCAATCAGCTGCAATACCTGTGTATGAAATTGTCCTTATCAACCAGTTTGATTCCTAACAACCGCCTCTTGAAAGGATGTGAGGCTTTGGGCTGAAATCTGATTTACTTCTAAAATCAATTTAAATGTATATTAATTTGTCTTCAGCAAACAATATAAACGAATCCATACCAATTTTAGTGCAACAGACGCGCGTTTCTGTACTTAACTTCTTCAGTATCGCTTAATCCCAAAAAATTGAAAGGAAAGAGATGATGGGCAGGTCTCGGGAGGCAAAAAGCATCCCTCTCTGAGCCACACCTATTGTCGCATTCCACGGGACACATTAGCTGCAGACAACAGGTAAGAAACGCCTACGTATCAACCTGCGAGCGCACCTCAGCCCCTGTGCCCCGAGATAAGCGACAGACAAGAGCATCAGGAAAGAGATGTTCGATGCAGCAGGAACCCGCAAAAAGCCAAAACAGTTCAAACAAATGGAAGCCAAACTCAGCCGAGATTCTTGTCGCTATGACAAGTTTGTCTTAGTTTTAGAATAATTTAGAAATTTTTAACAGATATTCATTAAATGGATTAAGGTTACTTTAAATCAGAATTTCAGTAGTGACCCCGGTGTTAGAGAACCAGAATCAACACTGAAACACTGACTAACTAGCTTGATAATATCCTCGGGGACAATTTGTCCACCACCAGCAATACCGGTCCAGTGGTTCTAATATAAACGTATACATACCAATTTTAGTGCGACAGACGCGCGTACATGTTTGAAACACAGCAGCTGATTTACTTCTAAAATCAATTTAAATGTATGTTATTTTGTCTGCAGCAAACAATATGAACGAATCCATACCAATTTTAGTGCAACAGACGTGCGTTTCTTTATTTAACTTCTTCAGTGTCGCTAAATCCCAAAAGTTTGAAAGGAAAGAGATGATGAGCAGGTCTCGGGAGGCAAGGAGCATCCCTCTCCGAGCCACACTTGTTGTCGCATTCCGCGGGACAAATTAGCTGCAGACATCAGGCAAGAGACTTCAGGACAATCTGAGCCCTTAGCAAACACCTTTTAATAGAGTTAGAAATTTTCGGGAATTTAAAATAAAATATCTTCTCTTTGCAACATACAAAGTAGAAAATCATTAGTGCAGTCTAAGGCACAAATCCTGTACATTTACAGTCTGATGAAAACCTGTGCGCGTATGCAACTTGTTCTAGACCGATATAACCACAGCCTAACAGATTTATAAATTTTGACGGAACTCCACAATGGATATATTTTATATGCACCAAACTATGTCAATAATTTTAAGTTTTGTTAGAAGCTCAGCTGTTCGACTTTTAAATGTTTTCTGAAAAGTAAGATACTTTGGTAGCAAGGAAAACACCAAAGAATAGAAAATAGCACACTCGGTTTAATTGAGTCTGTTCATGACTAGTATTGAAATCTGCGACACCAGCCACTCCCCCCCCCCCTAGCACCGGCTTAAGAGGAACTCTATTTTCAAAAGTTCTTAAATAAACTCAATGATCGCAAAGGACCAGAAATATAATCTGCACTATGATGATGTACGGGGAGACGTTTTACGGCCGCCACACGGCACAAATACCAGCTGCAGAGTCTGGAAAAGACAACGTATGTATACTTTTGTGTTTGAAAACCAGTTTGAGCCCTAAACAAACCGTCGTTACGGATATCGAACTTATGAGCCAGAACCAAACAAGATTTCTTGTATTTGCTGACTACTAGGTAGACAATTGTGAGTAGTGCTTGGAGCACAAGTAGAGATGTTTTGCATCTGTTGCGTCGAACCGGGAACATACGACATTGTATCAAGTGTAGATGAGGAAGACTGAGTTTCACGGTAATTTAAAACAAACCATGTAATATACAAATGAATTGAATAAAGCAACAACACGTTTTGGAGTACTGAATTAAACACGATTTAATAAAGGTTTCATTTTCAAACCACACTCAGTTTTCGTATTTCTGTTTTGGTTCTTCTTGGTTTTAGGTCTTGTTAGTTGATATGTCTGTTGTCAATATATTGTTTGTGAAGTTCAGGCTAGCCTGTTGACCACCCTTATATGAAATGGCTGTTTTGTCTTTGATGGCGACTAGTTTTGTGTTGTTTCTTTCCCACATTGTGTCTTGGGTTGGGTCTAGAATTGAAGTGTGTCAGTTCCTGAGATATTTTCTCCTTACTTTTTCGTATAACGTTGAACATGTAAAATGTTTTCGGTTTAAGATTTACTATGTGTTTGGCTTACAACAACATACACGAGGTTCTTAAATTAAAGACGTATTTGTCATCAAGAACTTTCACGTCATTCTTATTTTCATTTCAGTTGTTTTAAGAGAATGAAAGAATCCTTTCCATTGTTCCCAATGTATCCCGTCCCTTATCGTTGTGGGGTTAGACGTATGATACCATCCATTTAAGTTGGCATAATTACAGCCTGTATGCCACCAAGCGCCTTTATATAACTCCGCACAATGATCACCTGGTGCAATGTCATTGTCCTGATCTTTTGTTGAGAACTTTTGTCCAAAATTATATGATAGAGCATCCCCTGTCGAAACAAAAAATCAAAATAAGTGGCGTCAAATGCAAACATGCGTATTGTAAAGCATAAAACAGTTAGCATATTTGCATAGTCTTTTCCCACTATTAGATATTCCTGGACTTGACTGCGTAAGTTATAGTAGGTAAAATTGACTTTTATCAGCCTTACCGGACTGCTCGTTTGCGTTAGCTAAAGATACATGTTCATGCGACAGGAAGCATTAATTAAACAACAGCCTAAACTTCCAGGTCGCTCAGTCACAAACATTATATATTCATAAAAGTATAAAGTATGCAAAGACCAGGAACTGAAACAATCAAAATCGAAATCCAGCCCTCAAACCATAGTTGGAAACAACTAAGATTACAAATAATCAAGATACAGAGAACATATGGCCAACCGAGTGAGCAGCTTGTTCCCAAAAGGTGGCCACTCAGCAACCCAAACCGAACCAAAAATAATAAGAACATACATAAGGTAAAACATCACAGAAACTCTGACACCAAAAACAGGCAACAGAGAACCACAACAGAACTACCGCCTTGGAACGGTCAGTAATGAATTACTGGGGGGCTTAAATCGATTTTACAGGCCCAACCTCACCCTCAGTTTCTGAAGTGGTACAAAACATTTAGTTGGTTGTTCGGTTCGCATGATAACCCTCTAACTCGTCAATGAATCATCACGGTAAACACATAAATCAAATTTCAACACCATGAAGAAGCAAAGACGAGGACTCAACAGATACAACGGGCCGTCTGACAGGTGGAGATCCCTGTCCTGCCAAACAACCCCACTGGAAATCTGAAGCAAAAGAAGGTCACCAGTTGAGCCCCGGTGGACCAAGCAACAGACAAACCGAAAACCAAGCATAGCTTCTACAGTATAATATCTATCTCTACCATCATATCGACAGATGCAGCTTTATACACATTCAACGACACACGTGGCTACACTATGTTCTGCAAGTTTGCATTATTTAGGGCAGCTTTCGGAAGGAATGTGATGAGGTATGAAGTAGTATGTATTCTGCAAGATAAATGTTTTAGAACTAACTTAACGCAACTGCAGGTTTCTGTCGAAGAAAAATGCAAAAATAATGCAAGCTTTGATGTCTTCAAAAGGATTTATGATGTTAAATGTGAACATAAGCAATCACAGCGTCTTTTTTAAAGTGACAGTTTTTCAAACTAATGCAAGTAATAGTCATTTTGAGACATGTCCGGCGGCCAAAATCATAAGGGTATGCAAGATGTGAACCATGATAAAGAAACAAACAGTAAAGTGTTGCGAAAATTGCTACACATGTACAACATTATGAATGAAACATTTAGAAATCTGATAACTTGACGTTGAACGTTATCGTATTGAAGAGGCAATTCCAGGTGGTAGTTTTAATTTATATTTTTATCCTTTTATTTTATTTTATTTTTATTTATTTTTGTGCAAAAATTGTTTACTGATTCTGATAGACATGTTCCGTATCGTTACTGCCACTCAGTGACTCAATTATTTGTAAAATGATTTACCGAGTTTGCATTTAGTATTCTTTCAGGCTGCTGTTTTTACGTTACCGTATGCCCAAAGACGAGCGTGCGTTGAACGAACTAACTGATAAACTGACGTCAGTGACGCCAAGCATGTTTAATGAGATGTAAGTATTTAAAACGCTTTCACGCAAGCATTTAAATAAACCGGAGAATAAATCATATCGGTGATCAAGAAAAGTAAGCAAAGAAACCACGTGTTTCTGAAACAGCATTGTTTTAATCGGGTATGACTTTTATGTAAGAACACTTTGCCGTTTTTCGCTTGTTCCGTATACCGGATTTAAAGCAAAAGTTTCTGTTTTATGTGTGGAATCCCATGTCCGAAATATTTGTCTATCCTTGAAATATTTCTCAGACTATGAAAATAAATGTACGAGATACATATTGTACAATAAAAGAATGCTGAATATATTTTGTATAGTATATTAAAGAGTCCAAGACAGTTAGTATTGCACGAGACAAAAAAATGTTGTCAAAGCAGGCGCATATTGTTTTTCATATACCACTTTTTGTTCCGTAGCTTGAGGTTAGAAGTTCAGAAGGCTTTTCAAATGTTATATACCTATACATGTTCTGAAAATTAAATCATAAAACTTAATTTGTGTGTTTAAAACTCGAATGAATTTTTGTACGATTTTGCTGAAACTTAAACTCTATCAACATGCGAACCTATCCCATGAAAAGCATCATGTAGGCAAAACCATCTAAACAAACCTTTGTACGACTGACCCAGGTAGGCGTTAATGAAATTTTGTTTAATCGGCGATGTCAGGATAGGAGATGTCGAAAGATTTGACGGAGGGTCGAATCTCAGTGATCTTGATCAAAGTTCAGAATCGTTGGCAACATAATATCTTCATCTGCCCATCTACATTACCATTTATAAAATGTATTATATCTCAGACTTTAATGGTTTCTCCGATTTCCACTGCTAAGTCATGTTTCCACATAAACAAACATAACTTTGCATATTTAATATTGCCATCAATTAGATCAAGGTAAACATAGAGACATAATCCCTTTCAAATTAGGAGGGAATTAGGAGACAGCCCCCTTGAAATTTTCAACAGCTTTATAGCGCATTCAGCGTCAGCTTTCTGGATGACCATTCTACAGAAACAAAGAATACAGAAAACAAATTAACAGACTATTAATCTGTATAAGTAATTTACCTGCGAAAATAAGAAAATGCTCTTTGTCTTTCATATGTTTGAGGTCACTCAGACATAAACTAGGTAGTATGGCCATTGTCGTGTGTGTGAAGGGTTCTGAGGAACTCTGTGTGTGTGTGTGTGTGTGTGTGTGTGTGTGTGTGTGTGTGTGTGTGTGTTTCAGGGACTGGAGTCATAAAATGTTTTGTCACCTATCTGGAACATTATAGTGATACTAGAAGGGTCGCAAAACCACTTGTAAATCATATCCCCACCTTGATAATAAATGCCTCTTTCCTTAGGTAAGTTCATATTGAGCTTCAATCAGCCCTAAAGCATCACAGATGTTTTGGAAATGTTGACGGACATGGCTGGGCTACGCTATGATCTTACATATGAGCCAAAAAGGCTCAGGCGAGCTTATAAATCTTGGTATGAGCAGTCGACTATGAAAAGCTACCAGTCATCTCTTCTTATACATGTATACTATTAAAATAATGTATTTTTTATGCTTTATCGTTTCTATAGAAATAAGCATTGGCTTGTTCTAATGACTTTCAGGGGTAGACTTTATTCGTTGGTAACCCAAAGTGTTATGCAAGATATACTTTAACACTCTTTGGAATCTAAATATCATTTTCATAACGCTGTTGTCACTTGTACAAAACATCCAAAGATTGATTAAAACCCAAGCGTGGACAGATATGAACGCCTTCTTCCACAGCCCACCTTGACTTTGCAAAAGTAAGAGGTCTTTTTCTATTTGCCAGTACTTTCATTTTATTTCCAGCAAACAGGTGGTTTCCAAAACTCGTCTCATACACCAAGCGTACATTTCATGTCAATTTTATTTTCATTTCTGTTGTTTTAAGAGAATGGTAGTCTCCTTTCCAGTTATATCAAAGCACTCCGTCCTTGCCTGCTGTGGGGTTCGAGGACTGATAGATACCATTTAAGTTTGAATGCTTACAGCTTTTATACCACCATGTACCCTTGTGCGTCACCGAACAATGACCATTATTCCATTTGTCATTGTCTTGGTCCTTGTTGAGAAATTTCGGCTGTCATGAATCGCTAAACCGTCCCCTGTAGGTAATACGAAATTCGAATGCACTTAGGTATATAACGCGACGTGTGATTGGCTAACGTCAAAACATTTGCTAATAACGCGTCAATTATGAGTACAGGTACCCCCAAAGTAAGATGCATAATGCAAACAGTAAACATTAAACGCATGTTTCTCCGATTTTGCTGATTGTTTTCAATAATTCATTTTTTTTACCTTCAATGCGAAAATGCTAATAACAATAAAACTATTGTTTGTTTTAAATTTTTCATCATCCAATGAACTACATGCAAGTAAGAAAAAAGCTAAAATGACAACAAATGATTCATTATCAAATTTTAAGAGAAACTACACTTCAGGAACTGACTGAATCAGATCCCAAACCCTATCTCCAACATCAAAGGGAAAGATTGACAATAACAAGTGATAAGCCGAGTCAGCAGCTCTTTCCCAAATAGGTGGCAACTCAGCTAGCTTTATTAACTAAATAATTTAGACCAACAGAAGGGTTACAACAGACTAAGCAAATTATACTTATTATCAAGCATTTTTAAGCAGTTAACAACCCTCCTGACAGCTGAATGAATTTGTCTGAGAAGGAATTGCACATTCGGCTTTCTTAGCATGTCTTACGTGAACAGTTGCCAGTTATGTATAATTATCCGTTTTGATTTTTTGAGCGAGATATGGTATGAAAGTGGTCAAAGTATATAGTATTTGATTATCCTTTTACTTTGCTCAAGTATTTCCTTTACCTGCATCTCCAGAGTAAACAGAAGCCGTGAGAATATAGTTTTCATGTGAGTTTCCTAAATCAAAGTTTCTGTATTTCGCAAATCTTGTCTCTCCGTCCCAATCTTCAAGGTCAATACGAAGTTCATAATTCCCTTGAGACAGAATTTCCTTCAGAGGAACAAGACCTGATGAAAAAGAAATGCACGAGGCTTAGAAAACATTACAAAAACAATATATAATGTACTGAATAAACCTGTAGCGTCCTTGCGATGATGTTCTATCTCCGAATTATGCAAAATTTATTCCTAAGTATATCACTCCTAAACACAGGAAAGTTTGATATTTGTTTGTTATGGCATACTTAATAGCAAATCAGAGTGGATCAGAACTAAATGGATTGGCTAGGAAGTCATAAGCCGGATAAGAGGTCCTGCAAATTAGTGAATTAGTTTGATGTAGAGTCCATTTGCACCTATAGCTTACTGTAAATGTTAAGGGACGCCTTGATAAATTTTCTCCGATGTTTTGGTTACTTAAGCTTCACAAAAGACCGTACATTTAGCACGATTTATTGCTAACTCAAGCTCTTATGCTACTATTGGACTTCCTACATTGTTAGTGCCTAGAGTCTCTGCTGTCAGAATCATGACTTGATATACTATGAAAAATTATATACTCTCTTTCTTTCTTTTTTTTTTCTTTCTTTCTTCCTTTTTTTTTTTTTTTTTTTTTTTTTTTTTTCTTGTTTTTAATTCTGTCAAGATACGTTACAGGCTGAAGTCGAGAGGATTTCCCGCGTCAAGTTTGTTCAATGTCGAAAACTCTATTCTTCGTAGAACCATAATGTTCTCAAAGAAAACCTTATAGACCTATTTTGTGGACCTGTATGTACTCTTTTTGTCTGTGTTAGTCAGAAAAGAATAGAAACGATCTCTGAAATGCTCGCAATCTTTCCTGTGAAACCACTATAGATCGAATATATCCACAAATCTAATATCTCCGATAACGAAGCTCTGTTTTGGGATTAACGATATCTGTTTCGCACAATTTTGTTTAATTTTAAAGGTATGATAGGATCAATGGCTTTGATTTAAAAAAATAATTTTCCTTTTTTGACGGTCGACGTTCCCCGTTACACGGGGTTTACATTTTTCAATGTTATTTGGTTTGCTATAGTGTCTAACCATGTGACTGACTTCATGGCCCGTATAAAATATTTACTGCTCCACCCCCTGCCACACCACTCATTTTCCCTGTCCCCGCCGGAAATATATTCTTGAAGTTTCTTGGCGATTTTTAGTTTTTGGTATTCTGAGATGGAGTAGATGAATGACCACCTGAAATGGTACTAGCTGTTCACAGCATCAATGTGCGTGGCTTGCGGAAAGTGTAGTCTGTATGTGTATTTTTTATTTTCCTTTCGATTTTGAGGGCGAGACGTGGGGTTTTATTGCATTAGTTCCCGATATTTCCTATTTCATCCGTATACTTTGTCTGAAAAGAATGTGAAACTAATAAAAATTCTCTAGGAAGACAACAATATGACACAATCGATATGTTAGAAACAAGGAAGGACGAGCGTTATGGCTATTTAATATTGATTTAACCCCTCCCCACGACCACTGACTCATTAATGATCGTTTCAAGGGGATGCTTCTGTGTGTTTTTTTTGTGTGTGTGTGTGTTTTTTTTTGTTTTGTTTTTTTGTAAATTTAGCATTACGGCTTCATGATTAGCTGCCCGATCTTCTTTCTGTCTTGACCGCATATTATTATTTTATAGCAAACAGGCAAAATAGTTGTTATATAAAAATATTAAGATTAAGAACACGTAAAAACAGATAATTTAATGTAATGAGCGTTTGTTAAGGATAGCTTATAGAGCGCCAACCGAGGGACAAGCTGAATTATAATTGAGCCGCGACACGAGAAAACCAACAAAGTGGTTTTGCGCCAAGCAAAGACTAAGATCAGCCTAGGCATCCACCCAGTCTGATCAGACTCTTTACTAAGCACTTAAACGGTAGCCAAGAGGCTAAGCTACCACCATGCGGACGGCGAAGACTCTGATCAGACTGGGCGGATGCCCAGGCTGATCTGAGTCTGCGCTGGGCGCATAGCCACATTGTTGGTTTTCTTGTGTCGCGGCTCAATTATTGCTATCCGCTCGTATTACCTTGCGATAAGTGTAGCTACTTTTTGTGACTTCTTCCCGTTTGGTGTCGTGAGTTGTATGTGGAATTTGATTTCCTGTGTTCCTGACTGATTCAGTATATAAACTGTACTGAATTTTTTGGGGAAAATAAGCCTGCCAGTAAAATCTCGGTGAATTCGATTACATACGGCAACTTTACCATTAACTAAGCACTTTACTTAGGAACAGGGCTAAACCCACTGAGTTACCGGGCTTCATCGTAAGTAGTGAGCACTGACTACAACTAGGTCGTACACAATTCGGTTTTATTTTCCTAGATATAAAAAATATTTACCCAGCCAATATTCTTTTGCAGGATCTCCAAAGCCACGTTCATACTCAGTCCAATTTCTGTAAAAATCCTCAGAACCGTCCTGGCGTCTTTGGAATACCTGTTTATATTATAATTAAGATTATTGTTAAAATGGGTGGGCAGGGAAGTGCTTTGCACAATGCATATTATATATTTTAGTATAACAATACCGTAGTGATAATAATTTAAATGTGAATAAATTGATGAATACCAAGTATTTTAAAGTTTGCTTTGGTGGGATCTGGGATTGAATTGTATCAGTTCTGAGAATTTTCCTACATACTTCGACTTGACAACCTTTTATGGTCTTCTTTTCACATAAATGAAATGTATCGAGAAAGGCAAAAATAATGGTTGATGCATATCCGAAAAACAAAGGCTCAGGCTAGATTGCGGAGCTGCTCATTGTCATCTGAGCCTTTGGTGTTCTTTCCCAAACGCAGAAACTAAGGCTCGAGCTAGTTCGCACGGTTTCACAAACCGATTTGAGCAATGACTTTTTACAAATACCTTAAGCTGCCTTTTGCTTGATGCTGCTCAAATATACACACAAAGTCTGACGTGTGTGTGTTTTTTTTTTTTTTTTTTTTTTTATCGTTGTTTTTTTTTTTTTGATTCGCCATGTTTATATGCTCTGTGCAATAGACAACCAAAAGAAAATCACAGTTTCGAGAACAGGGCTGTCACTTTTCTGAAAATATTTTTGTGATTTTTTGGGGCTCAACTGAGACATTGTAGGCATGTGAGCAGACATATTGTTAATGAAACGGAAAAAACAGTCGATATTTATCGACGTGCGAGATTGTCCCAGCAAAAATATGTCTTTATCATTATTTTCTGATCAGAAACAGAAATAAGTCATTTATTTTAAATGACCTGTTTATTTTAATAGGCAACGGAACACTGAAACAAATATTGCATCATCGACGATATGACGTTGTTGCATTGGGCTTTGTAAGGCCATTTCATATAGATAACTTTAATTGTGTCATCGTAATGTGCACCGCTTGGAAAATGTGACAAGATTTGAAGTAGTATTAACCCAGCAGGCACAAATATTAATATAACATCATATGTGTAGACGTCGTATAGGCGCCGATGCGACGACAAGACGTCGCATCTACCTCGATATGACTTCATTACGACGTCATGTGTCCGTTTGGAAATACGGTATTTGTTTTACGATTCGTGCGAACAAAGCATAAAAAACTACGTACTAGCCAACCTCCTCCGTCTGTTTCCATATCACAATATACTTCAAAGCCAAAGCGAGATTGTCTTGGGGTCACGTGATACACTCCAGACGTAACATGCCCAATGTCTAGTAGGTCTTGGCAGTCAAACCCCCTGTTATAGCAGTCATTATGACAAGAACCTTGTAAACAATAAAACAGTTTTCATTATAATCGATGACATAACCGATGGTAATTTCATAATACAATAAATGCTTTATACTGGTGTGGGTGGGTGTGGTTATGTTTGCAGGAAAGGGGGTGGGCAGAGTCAGCTCGCCAGATGATACAAACAGGAAAAGCTTAACAAAGGCTGATAAATACATACATGTATTTTTTCACAACAGGTACCGTGGCTGAGAAGTGATATAAATCCTTCTGTCACCCGTCGCGTTGAAAGCATTTAGCTGGGTAAATGCATTGAAAGGGAAGATATCGGAATGTGCCTAACCGAAAGTAGTAAGCTCATCACTATATGTATTTATTTATCCTGTCATTATATTTGTGTGCATTAAATGCTATTAATTAATCGCCCCTTTCTTTCCTCTTTCTCAAAATGCTACAAATATTTCCTGAAACGAGAGATCAATTATAAACAACGTATACAACAACGAAATAAAAATAGTTAGTCTGTTAATGTAAGTAATGGAATGTTCTACAGGGTTAACGCCCCTATCTAGTCTGTGTGAAACTGAAAAAAAAAAAAAAAAAAAAAAAAAAAAAAAAAAAAACATAGTGTGAAATATTTTAATTAGTCTATAGTAGCTTACCAAGCTGAAGTACGTAAATGTTTGTGATAAAAACCAGAGCCCTTAAATCCATACTAACGTTTCAAGGTTTCAGACTGCAAGTGAAATCATCATTTCTATTACAATGACCTCCTTTAAAGTCACATCGAGTTAAGTATTTTCTCGTAACCTCTTTTAGGGGTAATAAGACATCCTGTTGTCGCTATGTTTGTAATAATGTATAATTCAATAAAGAATCTCTGAAAAACAAATATTGAATCGATGCGCATATATTTGATAATAATCATCTTAAGCAAACATTAATTCCACTACCTGGCTATAAACACTTAGACATGTCATATACATATACGTTTGTCTAGGTAAAGAACAGCTTGCGTTGGATGGTTAAAAGCTCCGCTCAATACAAAATGTTGAATGTCTACTACTGATGCTAATGGCAAGATTTGGTACCAGTTACACATGTTTAAGCCCCCAGTAATATTTTGCTGACTGTTCCAATGCGGTACTTTCTTTCTCTATTGGAGTTGAGAACGGGATGTGGGATTTGATTGTATTAATTCTTGATCATTGCCTATCGTTTTACTTAAGGAATGGATTTTATCGAAATATAAACAACACTGGGTCGCGTGCACAGTAAGTGTGTCAGGAAGGGGTTCATGTAAACTTTGCACGCGACCCAATGTGGTTTATACTTCGATAGACTTTGCACGCGACCTAATGTAGTTTATACTTCGATAACACCAGAAAAATTAAGTTCATTGCATATCTTTTCATAATTTCCGATCTATTAATTGACCACAAATTTGCGTTAGGGCTACAGTTTAAGCAGAATAAACATTTATACGCCAATTTTCTACTAACAGCGGAACAGCGTCAACGACGTCATAACGTCTCCTACGTCCAATCAAATAAGAGGGAACCATGGTTTATTTTGACGTCACTTAACCTCATGTAACGTCGCGTGAACCGATGTAGTTATTGAAGTATAAACTATATTATGTTCTAATGGCTTACCATACGGCTTTTCAATAAATGTACTGGGAATGTAATTTATACCAAACAAAAAAAGAAACGCACACAATAAGATTTTCCCGTTTCATTTACCTTTTATAGCATGATTATAAAATGTCTTAAAATCCATATTTCTGATCAAATCTTGCTCAGACTTCATCATGGCGTAGACGAGTATCTGTACCTTCTATATGCATAAAAAATACGCATCAATGAAATCGTTGACAATGGCCTCTTATTGAAAACTGTGACATTGAAAAGTGATCCCTGCCTTGTTCAGAGAAGCGTCACAAAGTACTGAATTGACACAATTAAATGAAATTTTCGAGTTGCACTGTCCGATTGTCTACCTGTTACACTGTGTGAGTTTTTTTATTTAATATTTTTGTAACTACCGAGAAAATTCCAAAATATTACTGTGTGCGTTTCTTTTTTTTTGTTTGGTATATATCTTTAACTAAACGCTATTTTTTCCCAAAAATGCATTTCAGTTTTTTTATAATTTAATTCATTTTAAGGTTTAGATAACTGTTTACATAAGTTTCCTTCAAATAATCTCAACAGTCAGACGTTGAGAAAAATAAAGTTTATACTGAAATATGGGAGAAAATGTCGTACCCGTGGGATAAAAAAGAAAAAAAAATGAAGGCGTGTAATTCCCAAATCCGCCGTGCATCTGCAAAAACAGATCCGCCTTTTTTGTTTCTAGTTTGTTCATACCGATGCGGACCTAACAGCGTTTATGTGTATATGAACCGCTGCAGAAACTATGGTGACGTTGTTCGAGAGTAAAATCGGTATAAATTTCCCGGTAATGAATTACTGAACGATCTAAGTAATTGTTTCTGCTGTGGTTCATTATAATTGCACTTATGAATCCGCTTTCTGTGTACTTTTGTCCTTATTGTTCTATTTATTTAGGATAGCCTTGTGGTCATCTGTTGAAGAAGGGGTATCCCCTTGGTTTGTCGCCGGTGCTGTTTATGTTATAGAGGACATTTGACTTTTTCAGTGCAAGATCGATTTTTATTTCACCAAATGAACACTTTAAGCAATATTTTCACGAGTGGCGATACCACTTTTGGTGTTCATATGTGAAATAAAAATCGATCTTACACTGAAATAGTCAAATTTTCTGTTTCTTTTATGCTTAAGAGTTGCACAAAATCACTTATTCTAATGCGTCGGTCATCACGACAGAAACACAGATTTTTCTAGCTGTTTTGCGTCGCATTTGATGCTTCCAGCGTGTTTACTGGGTCTGAAATGGGTTGTGGACAAAGTTTGCGAAAGAATGTCGATAGGAGATTTAGGCAGCCTGACGTCGCGCGCATTAACAATGTTACTTTGGCGCTTTTAGTGACGTCGTAAAGTCGTAATGATCTGCAAAAATGCGTGACGTAATTTAAGTATAGCCGGATAATGTTTAGCCATTCAATCATATGAGACTATTTAACGAAAATTCTATTTTTTGAAACAGTGAAATCTGAAGTGATAATTTTACTGTTTGAAACAGTGAGAGTATCGGTTTCGATTTCACCGAGAAATTTCTATAATTCTTTGAAAAGTATAAAACAAATTGCCATCATAGCTGCTGATCTTCTTTTCGATCAGATATTTGGATGTGGAAGTCGAATCCGTTCCTCTCATTGCACATTTTCTCTGCTTTACCATATTTAACTTCTTAAATGTCGCTAAAGCGAGAACGTTTGGACAGGTAGCAAATATTCCCCATCGAGCCACATTTACTAATTAATCCATGAGACAAAGTAGCTGTAGACTATAGGTGCGCTTGCTGTGGAAATATGTACTTTTGTTTTTTTGCACTTGCTGTGGCATCATTGTACAGTTTTCGTTTTTTCACTTGCTGTGGCATCATTGTACAATATCGTTTAGGCACTTGCTGTGCATTATTGTACAGTTTTTGTTTTTGCACTTGCTGTGGCATCATTGTACAGGTTTCGTTTATTGCACTTGCTGTGGCATCATTGTACAGTTTTCGTTTTTGCACTTGCTGTGGCATTAATGTACAGTTTTCGTTTTTGCACTTGCTGTGGCGTCAATGTACAGGTTTTGTTTTTGCACTTGCTGTGGCGTCAATGTACAGGTTTTGTTTTTGCACTTCCTGTGGCATTGTTGTAAAGGTTTTGTGTTTGCATTTGCTGTGGCAATATGTACAGTTTTTTTTCTTTTTTCTAGCATTTGCTTTGGCAATATTATACAGGTTTAGTTTTTGCCCTTGCCGCGCCAATATGTATACATGTAGGTCTTGTTTTTGCACTTGCTGCGGCCATATGTACAGGTTTTGTTTTTGTACTTGCGGTGGCAATATTGTACAGTATTTATTTTCTCACTGGCTGTGGAAATATTGCAAATGTTGTGTTTTGTGCTCTTGCTGTTGCAGTATGCACAGTTATTTTGCACTCGCTGTTGCAAGATCTACAGGGTTTGATTTTGTAATTGTTGTGGTTATATATCGTACAATTTTTCTTATTGCACTCGCTGTGGCAAAATTGTAAACGTTCTGTTTTTGCACATGCTGTGGCAAAATGTACAGGTATTGTTTATGCACTTGCTGTGGCTATATGGTAGGTTTTATTGTAGTCTGGCCCACGTTCCTACTTCTGTATGTATTATCTGCTCTTGAAGGAAATTTTTAAGATTTTAATTTTACCTCACTGCAGCTGGTGTTGTGCCGTGTGGCGGCCGTAAAACGTCTCCCCGTACATCATCCATAGTGCAGATTATATTTTATTTACATCCTTTGAGATCAGAGGATAGATTCTGAGAAATCTTAAATTTGAGATCGATTTAGACTATTATTCTAGATCATCGTCTTTTATATTATTTGGATCTTTTTTAAATAAGTCAGTCTTTGAATCGACTGTCCAATTAAAATTAAGAAATTACAGTATGATTTTTTTTCTGGTTTCGTCACCAGATATTGTCAGGGTCACTGACGAGGCTTTATTAGCCGAAACTACGTAGTCTGGCCCACGTTCCTACTTCTGTATGTATTCTCTGCTCTTGAAGGAAATTTTTAAGATTTTAATTTTACTTTTGTTCTTGCTGTGGCAATATTGTAATGTTTGTTTTTGCACTTGATGAGACAATATTGTACAGCTTTTGTTTTTGCACTCGCTGTGGCTTTTTCGTAATCGTTTTGTTTTTTTCCCTACTTGCTGTGACAATACTTATTGTTTGTGTAAGTTCGTTGTGTCCACTTGCTGTGGCATTATTGTTTAGGTTATCATGTTGCAGTTGTTTATACAATATTTTTTTTATTTTTGTAGCCCCAAATAGAATACGTTTTGTAGATGGACTTTCTGTCGCATAATTGTACAGTTTGTTTTGCTGCGACTGCTGTATCTGTTTTCGGGGCTGCACACTACGATTGTTGAGTAACCAGGCTGCGGAAATGTAGTTTAGACGTATCTGTGCTATTTATCTTAACAGATATTTCTGTTATTACAACTATTGATTTCGAAAACTTACCTATAATATTTGATGTAAGTAGAGTAGTCAATTTTTCTTCATTCAAACTAAAAAGCCTTTTTTGTTTATTGTGCTGTGTTGAAAATTATCATACCGGTGCCACTTTAGAAAACGGTGTTGATATGGAATAGATTTAAATAAAATACACTTCAATGTTTATGAATTAAGTTCGCCATTGCCCGTCCAATACTCAAATGAATTTCGGAGAAAATATACTGTTTACTTCATTTTATATGCTATTTGTTTCCCTCATCCATCAGAAATTCAACGCAGGCTAATCTTAAGAAAGTTGTTTTATTCTGAGATTGTGCATCATAATGTACATCTGTTTCAGAAATAGATAGGTTGATACACAAAATCGTATTTAAAATATCTGAGCCCATTTGTTCAAAACATCGTAAGTCGAGCATTGGTTGTCCAATAGCAGTGCAAAAGCTCCTCGTAATTTTAGCAAAACATGGCATGTAAAAGCCTACCATTATGTTTAAAATTTAAACGTCTCGTTAACTAATGACAGCGTTGGTTTGAAACAATTTGATTTTTTTTATTTATTTATTTTTATCTTTTAATTTTATTTACTTATAGGTATACGTGGTTGCATTTGTATATAACTGTAGAACATTATATAATACATTTTGCAAGTTAGATACTTTGATACTATTTAATGATTGGAAATGGAGCAGACTTAATCTAAATAAAAACTTTATTCATACAAATTGAGTAATAAATGCACCCTGCGTCGGTTAATGTTATGGTCAGCTGAACCAGCACGCGCCTAGAAGGGGCCATTTGTCGTTCGAAAACATAGTAAATAAACATATAAAATTCAGAAACTCTGTGGTACTAAATCTCTTTCCAAATAAAATATTGGGCTCAGCTGACACTGAAATTTTAGCCAGATGACATATACTTTATGCACAGTTAATATTTTACATCAAACAATTATTCTTTGAAATCTGTAAAAAGGGAAAATATTTCCCCAAACTCTTTTGGTCAGGAATAGCACACGATACCGTAAGGTGTGCATTTTGTAAAGGGCACTGGAAACGCGCTTTCTTTTCTGTAGTTTGATGGGAACATTGGCGCTTATGCTTGTGAAAAGCTGGAGCAAAAAGCCCTTAGTGATATAAATGTGTCGACAAAACCTGCACAAACTATGAAAAAGAGATGATGAGTGCTGAGAAGACCAAACAAATGACAAAGAGCGCATATGTCGTACATAGGGAGATCAAGTTTAAAGATCAAAACTGGCAACTGTAACCTTCATGAACCTTGGAACAATTAGCTCTGATTTGGAATCAAGGATAGAACAAACCACTGCATAAAGCTGAAAGCAGTATGGAAAAATAACATATTTGTTGAACCAAAGGTTAAACTAATGCGTTCTTTTGTCATTTCCGTATTTTCTGCATGCCTGTGAAACATGGACCTTGACAGCAGAGTTATAAAAAAGAACGCATGCCCTTGGAATGTAATGCTTCCAAAAGTTCCTGAACACATTACTGAAAGATAATGCCACTAATAAGGGTGTTAGCAAAAAATCCAAGAACTAATTTTAGAATATGACGACCTCCTTAGATTTGTCAAGAAACGAGAACTGAGGTGGTTAGGCCACATCGCAAATTTAAAGCATAACTACACTTCAGCAACTGACTGAATCAGATCCCAAACCCTATCCCCAACATCAAAGGGAACGACTGACAAAGACATCCCAACAAACAATAAATTACAAGTGATAAACCGAGTCAGCAGCTCTTTCCCAAATAGGTGGCAACTCAGCTATCCTTACTGAACTAAGAAAATAGACCAACAGAAGGGTTACAACAGACTAAGCAAATTATACGATAAACATTTAACAACTATTTTACCTATTTTCTATTCAAGTCTTCTAGCTTCGCAAAACAATAAAAATGATAAAGTATTCCTTCAAGAGCAGAGAACAAATTCATTGGAAGGCACTTGGGCCATACTTTGACATTTCGTCTATTCAGGCCTCATCATTGACCCTATAATATCTGGTGATTGCAGGGCACAGTGGATGGAAATGGAAGAAGCGGCAGACAAAAAAAGAGGTGGGAAGACAATGTTAAGGAGTAGACAGGCATAGAGCTAAAGAAACGACTCCGTGAAAAGGATTGCTGGGAAGTCCTCTGTGGTACCTCAACGATAAAAAATAGAGAATTATATATAGGAAAGTAAAAAAAATGGGCAATGATCAGGAATTAATACAATCACATCCCACATCCCGCTTTCCAGACCAATAAGGAAAGGTACACACACACACGGAAAAATTGACACATGATCACGTAAGACACGCACGGTAAACCGAATGAGCAGCCCTTTCCCAAACAGGTGGTCATTCAGCTAGCCTAATAAAAAACAACATCAACATCTATATTTATGCCCGCGTGACGATAGTCAGGGGGAATTAAGATTTGCCCCTGTCTGTCCGTCCGTCCGACTGTCTGTCCGTCCGTCCGTCCGTTCGTCGCACTTTATGGTATAGAGTTTGTGAAATCAACTCCTCTCACAGTTTTTAATGGATCTTTTTCAAACTTTGCATACATGTTGTGCATATCTTGAAAATGTGCATGTGGATTTTTGTTGGAGCTAGAAAAATTGTGACACAATGACGGTCTTTTGAACTTAGTCATTTTCGGCAAAATTTTGCATTGTAGGGTATGAAGTTTGTGTAATCAACTCCTCCCAGAGTTTTCAATGGATCGTTTGCAAACTCTGCATACATACTTTAAACATATTGAAAATGTGCATATGGATTTTTGGTGGAGCTAAATTTAATTTTGAAAGAATTACGGTCTTTTGAACTGTCAAATTCTTGCATTGTAGTGTATGAATTTTGTGTAATCAACTCCTCCTACAGTTTTTAAACCCTGCATACATGCTGTGAATATATTGAAAATGTGCATGTGGGTTTCTGTTGGAGCTAGCTTTAATTTACACAGAATTACGGCTTTTTGAACATTGTCATTTTAGGCATATGTTTGCATGGTAGGGAAACACTTTGTTTGGTCAAGTCAATTTTCAGCCGCCGTTTTTTTAGACATTGTAAACTTGCTGTGGACATGATGAAGACGTACATGTTGTTGTGTGTTTTTTTTTACAAAAAAATAACGAAATTATTTTCTTTTAAACTTAGTTATTTTGGACTACACTTTTGCACTATAGAGTATGAAGTTTGTGTAAAGTTTTCAGTGGATTCATTGTAGATGGTTTTTGCGCTTAAAAGATGCTTTAGGGATGTTTACATGTCCTGTGACAGGCGCTGCACGGGAGCACTATTAGTGACAATTTTCTAGTTATCTATATCAGTTTTAACTCACAAAACAAAACAATACAATGCAAATTAGATAGCCAAAGTGCTGACCAAACCGCTAAAGAACATAGACAAGCGGACACAGCACAATGTTACATCAAGGAAGAGTCTGAATTTCCAAAACATACCTTAACAGGACATCAGTTCAATATTGAATATCAGTTCTATACGTGTATAGTTGTTAACTTGTGGACTGCACATTATAATATTTTCTGACTGGTTCAGCAACAAGGTTAGATATATAAAATATTTTAATTAAATCCTTTTTCTACCACATGTTGGTGAGCAACAAAGAGTTTGTTCATGTTTTTGACCAACGGGGTGATAAACAAAGTTGCTCTTTTGACTCAGATCAGGCTGTGCTTCTGGTTCATTTTGTTTTGTCGCGCAATAGATAAGTTATGCGAATGTTCATGTGAATTAGGCAAACATTCACGCTCATAATTAGGCACCACTTACAAAACAGTTTTATAAACTATTCTTTATCCGAACAAGTGAATATGCAACACTCAAACATCTATTGCAATTTTTGATTAAAGTATACAATGCGTTTCAATATTTGTTCTTTGGAATTCATATATGTAAATATATTGTACTGAGTGCTTTGAAAATACACTCAAAAATGAATTGTCTTACATGTAAATCTATCACAAGAAGTTACTGCAGGAATCAGTTTTCAATAAGGAATTTGCAACTTTTGTACGGTATCTAGGATTAGGCCAAAATGAGATTTTGGGATTTAGGGTTTTTCATTAGTCTTAGTCTTCAACGTGGTAAGTAAAAATATGGTATAAAAATACAGTTTTGATCATGCTATTTAACATTTAATTACATTGGAACATTTGAAATAATCAAAGTGTGGGAGCTTTGGTTTGAAATAAAAGGATATGCAGTTTTCATGAATTAATACAATCGGATCCCATGTCCCATCATCAAAACCTAAAAGGGATATATATGTATGTACAATCTATAAAACGTTCACGAAAGTAATGAACCGTAAACCGAGTAATAAACTTTCTTTTACAAATGGTCATTCAGCTACCCCAGCTGAAAACAGCAGTGATATGTATTTTTACATATTTTCAATAATTTTAAATTAGGAAACAAAACAAAAAACAAAGTGGACAGCCTTATAGGTGACGATATTGCAGGAAGACCAGAAAAAACGGGCATAAATTCATGAAACGATTTATATAAAACATCTATTTAACTTGTATTATGTAATCTTATATCTGACTATTCCAAAGCGGTACATTACGTGTTGTAGAAGGCTGTTTATTTGGTTTACATGCTTGCCATTTTAGAACTGCTGACAATTTACATAAACTATATACTCCATTCCTTTTGGTTTTGATCGATTGAGAGGAGATATGATTGTATCAAGTCCTTATCATTGCCTGTTATGTTATACTGGTTTTAAGGTAAAAATATCACGAATGGGACTTCTAGAGCCATGAAAAAATATTCATCAGAAAAAATGTGTTTCCGACTTGGTAGGTTCGGCTTTGAAAGGCTTATCAGTAGCCTGTAATGACCTGGCGACGAAAGTCAGTGGAAAAGTTACTCTAATTTGTTAACTGCAAATACACAGTCGATTAAAAAACTAGGGCATGTTTATACCAAAATGGGGTCAAAACTATAATACTGTAGGAGCCAAAATCGCCTATATTGCCAAAATAAGGGTCGGAGGTGGCACCCTCTGCTATACTTAGTTTGAATGTATTTTTGAATAGTCTGAACCTTCAGAAACTAGGTTTGATTGTTCTGCTCGTCAAATTTTATTGTCAAAATAGTCAAAATAAGCGATGGGTGTGACTACCTATAGTGAAGCAAATATGATTCCATAAGAGTCCTAGAAAAGACAGATAGTTGTCAATCGAGTGTAATATTTGTTTTTATATATCAAAATGATTGTTTTGTCCTGTAGTGATCAGATTCAGCGTTTTCCACCTTTACAAAACTTGCATAACTCTGTAATGGGCAGTTATTTACGTTACCCTATTGAATTTTAATTATATAAAATAAGAATCGATGAGAAATAAAATTATGCCGTAATGATTTAACTGTATCAAATCTCAATATTTTCTTTAAGAATAGTTAATATGCTATAAATTAAGCTGCACAGAAAACAGATAAGAACATCGGGGCTGTTATTTTCGTTATAACAGTTCATGTACTCCTTTAAAACTTAAAACGCAATTGTTTGATAAAACATAGCTAATTAGTTATTGTAAACAGAAAAGTTGACCTGCTTCCTTCAGATCATACTAAACATGATGCAACACAAAAGTTGAAATAAGTTTTAAACATACAATACATTTCTTTAGCAAAGTAACGTACTTAACAGATTAACATGTTTGCATAAAAAGACTGTCATTCCTCCAGGAATACATCATTTGGAACTTTGCCTGTTAAACAAATTTACAAAGTTAAGCTAATTATATTCATTATTTATCAAAAAAAAAATCTGCATAGTTTAGTCGCCTACTCAGACAGCAAACAATGTTGTTTACTTGACAAGAAAAATTTAAATTGTCCCAAAAATTAAAGAAAGCGCTCGTGAATTAATCTGTACATGGAAAAGTACTAAAGAAAGCGCTCGTGAATTAATCTGCACATGGAAAAGTACTAAATTTATTTATATTCATTAATATCTTAATTATTTTTAAGAATCACACAATACAAACTAAGTTTTGATAGATTACAGTTTTGTACTTAGAAAGGTAACGTTTGTAACTTTTATTTAAAAATATTCATTGAGATTAGATGTTGCAAATGCAAATTACGCCAAGACCATATTAGGTTGAGTTATTTTTTTACACGAATGTGAAATCGTTTAAACCTACCGTATGTAATTAATCAGCGATATTTCCAAGGCGGTTTATTCATTGTGGTGTATTTATGTTAAAGTTTGTGCTGTCCACTGTTCTGTTGTTTTCGAAACATTGGTTCATTTCGTCTGTAATTTGCCATTATCCTGTTGAAATAGGCGTTGTGTGTGCCTTGTTATGTTGGTAAAAGGCTAGCTATGAGGTCATCTGCATGGAATGGACTGCACGTTTATTTTGCTATTTGCTAGTATTATTTGAGTACTTGTCTTTTTACTTTATGTTATTTCTTCTAGTTTGGTATCATGGGAGGGTTGTGGCACCCATTGAATCCATTCCTGATCGCTGCCAGTTAACACTACTTTATCTGTTTTGAGCTATTCTTTTAAAAGCAATATTAAAACCATGGTTAAAAATATTTTGGGCGTTTAGCATAAATTTAAACCAAAGTAACGTATATAACACGCTAAAAAGTGTTATTTTTACTCCGCTGCTAGTGTAAAGTGCCATATGGCTACGGCAAAATGCTTCCCTGTACTTCATTTATTGAAAAATATGTGTTTCTTTGGTATTATTTGTTCTCATTTGGAGTCAAATGAAAAAAAAATCAGCCGAAGCTGGTGCTAGGGGGCATTGAAAGTGTTATAATATTTTATTCCCAGACACCGAGGTTGATGTCTTTGTTTTCTGTGATGTGTATTTTACTACAAGAGAATCTTCGATCACAATTTAGTTAAGCTCCTATCATTTCAAGAATTTTAGGTAAATGGATACAATCTTATGTGAAATAACTGCCAAGTTTACCTTTCCTTCCCTCCTTAATGGGAGTAAACTCTTAAAAGAAAGAATTTGCCTTTGTAGGAGAAAAGTGTTTCTGTTAAAAGTAAATCTTTAAAGGTTAAACCAGCCACAGAAGAAAATAAGAGGTCGAGAATCTTGTTTCCGTTCTAACAAATTGCAGTAAAACATTGAGGTTTGCCCATTAACATTAATATAGTATTATTTTCATGACATGTTTGAAGATCATCTGGAAGTAAGGACATATCAGATTACTGGCAAGTGCAGACGATACTGTCTAGGCACGACTGATATGATTATGAAATTATCAAAATGATATTAATCAATCGAATCAATGATAATTCACTTACTTTATCTCATTTGTTTGATAGTAAAAAAGGTAACGCATACAACATTTAAATGTAAACAAGTTGTGAGATTAAATATTGTGGTTTGTAATGATACCGTTAAATAATGTTTGAAATTCAATAAGATGAAGCATTGACGGTTCCTCAGATCTCCGAACGAACTCTTTTATTGTTAAGAAGTAGGCTTATTTAAGGCCATCTAGCAATATGGTCACCTGAATATAGCTGCCCATTTTGCTTTCTGTTTTGTTTTGTAATATCAGATAGGTAAACATATATGTTCTGGCTGTTTTCAGTTGGGGTTGCTTAATGACAACCTGTTTGGGAAAGAACTGTTAATTCAGTTTACCGTGCATGTCTTTCGTGAACTTTTGTCAATTTGTGTGTGTGCTTCTTTCCCGTTTGGTTCAAGGGCGGGATGTGGGATCTGACTTATTTACTTTTCATATTAATGCTCGTGTTACCATGTGCAGAAAATAACCGTTTGCAAGCAAAACACCTTAAATAGGCATTATACCGATCCAAGTTAGGCACTATATCGGAAGTTTATGTGTATTTATGCTACTATTACACGTTTTGTTTGTAACAATGGCAATTTGAAGCAATGAAATGGGTAAATCAAATTTTTAAATCTCTTCAGAGATTTATGGTTATACTGCTGTTATGTTAACATTCGGAAGCCCAATGTTTTGCTTTCAACATTTGAGGATTACTTTAGGACGGGTTTCTTTCTGCTTAAGGCTACTCAAGCATAAATATCAACACTTGTTAACAGTAAAAGGGTAATCTGATAACTCTTTTATTGCTTAATGTTGTATACGTTACCTTTTTTGACTTCCTAACTAGGAGTTTAGGGAAGTGATTTTTTCATTGATTTGATTTAAAAGTCATGTTGATAATGAACTGAAGATAATGACAATATGTCATAACAATATTACCCATGGCTGGAAATGTCATCTGCACTTTCAAGAACAGAATCAATGAAACCAAATCTGCTTTCTTTTCTCGCAGGTAGTTTTTGTTTTTAGATTATCTTCAAGCATGCCATTGAAACAATACTGTGTAAATGTAAATGGCCACACCTCTATCTTTTATTGCCATTTGTTTGATGGATGACAACGTTTGTGACATCCTGTTTGCTTCCCTAAATATGAAACCCTTCCAAAAATGGTCAACTCGTAATCCCCCTCTCCCCCTCCCCGCATTAAGAAAGGAGGCTAAAAAAATAGCAGAGTTATATTGCGCCACAATATATCAGTTCTCTTTTAGCTCTGTAGGAATGATAAAAGCTTAACTAAATTCCAAAGAAAAGTTCTCTGGAAGCAAGATACGCATCAGAGAAAACACTACATTAATCTCGGTTTTAACTGGGCGTGTATTCAGTAATGTAATGTTACTACACTGCCAATGCCTCCAAGCAATAGCTTGAGCTAAAGTCTTTTTTCAAACTGATTCAGAATGAGCCCAAATGATCATAAACGTGATTTTCATTATGATGAAGTAAGAGAGAGCTATTCACTCTAGCCACGCTTGTGGCAGTAAAGCAAAAAACTCTTACCTTTTAACTTGTTATATACGTTACTTTGGTGGAAATACATGTGATAAGGCAATAAATCTGTGATTTATTATAAAGTTTTTTTATGGGAAAAGGTCAAAACAGATCAAATACTGTAAAAGGCAACATTTAGGAATTGATTCTCTGTGCAACAACCAACCCACGACATCAAACTGGAAATAGCACCATAAAGGTAAAGTACTAAGACGAGTAGTAAGACGATACTATGGGGTAGTAAAATAGACTTGCAGTCCGAAGTCTGTTTTGATTTGTTATAACTGAATACCTGCAGACCACAGTTAAGTATTATAAGGGCAAAGAGTAGGCATGTGACCTAAAATGGTGTTTGTTTACATGTTTCATTATTTCTTTGGACATTTTTTGCATGGGTAGCATGAATCACTCTTTATATACACAATACATGTACCATGCCAATCATATTTGAGTGCGGAACATATTTTGTTTGTGTTTTTGGACATTTAAATCTGCCTAACCACAATGCTATTTAATGGACACGATTATTGAGGGTTATCTCATTGAACAATTTAGCCTACCTGTTTCTCAAGTGGGTGGGGTAAATTCATATAGAAAAATGCTCAAAAAAGAAAGCAGAAAATCGTTTTGACGCATTATGGCTCTAATAAGTAACACCTGTATTGAAACGATATCCCTAGAGTGGAGAAAGAATGACATTGCTTCAAAACATGACTTCCACTGAAGTGTAACAATGCAACAATACATGGCTTAATGGTGTTGTTTTCTGCCGTAGGGTACCAAGAAACGCATGTGAAAAAAGTATCATGACAATAAAATTTTAAGAGCAGAACAATCAAACCTCCTTTCTGAAGGTTATGGCTAGAAGAAAACGTAGTCAAACCAAGGATAGCAGAGGGTGCCACCTCTTTCAATTTTTAGCTGACTTGGCTCCTAGAGTATAATAATATATCTAGAATTTGAGTCTTCCTCAATTATTAATTCTGGTTTCTCAGAATGGTCTTGCTAATCTCAAAAGACCAAAATAAGAATATAGACTGCAATATGGTTGATGTACGGGGAGAGGGGGGATAACGGTCGCCACACGAAACAAAACCTGATGCAGTGATTTCAGTTAAAAATCGTGAACAACTTTCTTCAAGAATACAATTGAAACATTCATAAGAAGGAAGGCCGATTAGACTATGTGGTTTTGGTAAATAAACCTCGCCAGTGACCCTGTAATGGCCCGGATAGAAAGCCAGGAAAATATACTGTAATTTGTGAATTTAAGGTTGTTTGTTATAGGAATTAATTTCTTGTTTGGAGGATTTTAACGACGTGTAAACGCCAGCGAATCACTCACAAACTGAATTAAGGTGAAAGGGCTTTATGTTGAGTTTGTGAGGGATTCGCCGGCGTTTACACATCGATAAATTCTCCCAAAAGGAACCTCAATGCTTATTATTCCAACTCATTCCATCGTAAAGGTTTTCCTCTGTTGCATTGTCCATTGATTTCCTACATTGGGGAGTTTAGGTGAACAAAGTTTGACCCTGAAAAACAGAGACAAAGATGTAAGCATTTCAAGCATAATTCACTTTGAAATTAAAAACTCTGTTTGAAATCACAAACAGCTTCTTCCTAAGTTTTCTTTTTTAAACCGTTTCCTTGCAGGAAAACTCGGAAACACTCCAAAATAGTCAATGGCTCTACCAAAAACACTGTCGAAAAAGCCGCCATTTTGAAAACGTTACCAGCTGACGTTTGTTATGACGCTGACATTATGTCATAAATAACGTCACACACACGCTTGCTTTGGTCGTCCCAAGACCTTTTTTCCATCTGAATAACAATTAGAAAATGCAAAATTGCTTATTCGATACGGAAAAAGGTGAAAACAAAGTTAGTCGAAAGAGAATGCCGCGTATGGGTACAATGTCAACAGGATTTATCGATGAATAAACGCCTCTCAACAGATGGCGTCAGCCAATCATTTGTTCGGAACTTGTACCAAAGATAGGCTATCGGAATTATTAAAAAATAATATTTCTGACCAATTTAGTAAAAAATGCAATTATTCTAAATGACGTTTGGCTTTTATGGCAAGAAATGGTATCTTATTGTATTTAATTTAGTTCCTGATCATCGCCAGTCTTTTAACTTAGTTTACTACATAGAGGCTCTTACATGAGTGCTCATGTATTATTGAATTTATTAAACGAGTTGGTGAAAAAATAAGATGCCAGGCTTTGCCGAGCATCTTATCGGTTTTCCTTAACGAGTTTAATAAATTCAATAATACAGGAGCACGAATGCAAGATTCTATCTATCATATGACACAAAAATCGCATTTTATTAGCAAAATTTGCACTAAAACGTCACGATTTCGTCATTAGAAAACGCGACATTTCAATGGACGTCAACGTATAACGTTACCACGTAATTTGCATATTTAATCCACTAGTGGATTATTGTTTTTAATGCATGGCTTTATTACACTCTCAGATGCGACGTCATATGATAAATGATTGTTATTCCATAGCTGAGATGCTTGTTTTTAACCGTTTCACGGCGGGCAATATTTTGCTGACTTCATTATACGCATGCCAATGGGTAAAAGGGCATACTAATCATGTTTTTTGTCGGACTTATCGGGGATCAACTGATGGATGTGCTTCAGCGCTCCATCGTCTATTATGAGCTTTAAACTATGAAATAACCTTCTGTTACTTTGCATTATGTTGATGCCCTATATTTCGTTGTTTGATAGGTTCTTGTTATAACGACTGTCATTACAATGTAATCGACTGCCAATACCTACTGGACATCGGACATACATCATCCGGGGTATATAACGTGACTCCATATGGCACCCGATTAGGTTTCAGAGTATATTGTGATATGGATACAGATGGTGGTGGCTGGCTGGTGAGTAATAATAATGCCATACAGTATAGAATACAAAACCAACAATGTGGTTGTGTGCCCAGCGCAGACTCACATCAGCCTGAGCATCCACCCTGTTTGACCAGACTCTACGTAAAGCTCTGAAATCTAACCAAGCGCATATAGCTACTCTTAAAACGGTCTCGCTTAAAAATAAGTTTAATGGCAGGCCATATTTGATAGTAAACACTCGGGTATCGAATTACCTAGTTTTTTTTTTTTTTTTTTTTTTTTTTAATGGGCTCCTCCTCCCCTACACCCATTCCGTTTTTTTTTTATTTCGTTTTTTTTTGTGTTTTTTTTTTGTGTTTTTTTTTTTTTATGTGTATTTTTTTTTATTATTATTATTATTTTTTTCCTCTCCTTAATTTTTTTTTTTTTTTCCAAATAACATATTTACATCATTTCAAAATTACACATTCTGTACATCATGACAACAAACAGATTGGAACCTGAAACATAGAAGAAAAATATACATAAGTAAGATGTGAATAAATAAATAATTAAATTCTAATTATGAAATATATTATCATGTTAAATGTGCATTATCATATAGTGCTGGTGGCTCTACTACGACTCAAAAGGTAGAATTGAATAGAATAGCGGTAAAATATTAGTCACGTTCAGGATATTTACACGAGTTAAAAACATATTGAAATTTTTTAACCGGTAGAAATACTATAGACATCTATACTTTGCCAGGAATTGAACTCTTAGACTTTCCTTGCTCGAAGACCCACATTGTCCGAATGAAAAACCACGGTCATAGGAGACGTGGGCATTCACCCGGGCAATGCCGTCACCCGATATGGTGTTACATAGATATGTATGCCGAATGCACCTAACCCGGAAAAAAAATCCATGAAATCCGTGATTGACCTACTTGCCACGCGAAAGATTAACGGTACGGAGAAGATGAAAGATCGAATTACCTAGTGGTTCAAGCCATCTCTTGAGATTTGACTAGTTGCTTACCTTCGACTCTACAGTGGCTATTATAATAATGGTTTTCTACCAGTCATGCAAGTCGGAGCTTACAGTGACATGGTAACAAAAGAGCTCAAAAGTCTGAGGAAATTATGTTTCATTTGTCGTTTAGGTGTTGAAAAAAATCGAAGGGTTAGTAAAGGGCAAGCCATGTAAAATAAAAAATATGATTGAGCACACTTACACTTTTAGTTGTAATTAAAACGTGTAAAATTCGTTACCATGTTGCATAACGAATATAGGCTGCCTTCTAAAAACATATTGCATAAAGATTGCAAGAACTGTGCCTGCATAGACCGTTCGGGACAAACACATTACGTTCAAACGAGTAAAATCAGTCCCATTAAGATGAAAAACGCACATGAGTTCACTAGACTGCCGCCGGTCTATACTTTTGTCTGACAAGAAAGAAAAGGAAATAATTAAGTAAGAAAACAGTAAAAATGCTACAAAGTGATCAATGTAACTATTTAATTACATATTTTCTAAGACAAAACTCTTTGTCAACGTGAATGCAAATGCACCGTCAATGTGTTTCCACTGCGTGGCTTTAACCTTGCACCGACATTGCCATATCGTGATTGTTTGCTATGAATATTATTACAAATGACCCGCAACACGAGAAACCCAGCAAAATGGCATGTGTGCGAACCACAGACTCAGATCAGCCTGGGTATGCTCCCGGTCTGATAAGAGCCTTCGCTTTGCGCTCAGAAGGTTAGCTTAGGGTTTAAGCTAGCTCCATGCGAACTGCGAAGACTCTTATCAGACTGGGCGGATGCCCTGGCTTACCTGAGTCTTCGCTGGGCGCACATGTCACCTTGTTGGTTTTAAAGTGTCGCGGCTCAAATGTTTCACATAACAGCAAGTCTGCCTTATCTCGTTCTTTCAACAGGTATTTCAAAGACGACTAGACGGTACCGAAGACTTTTACAGAAAATGGACTGAGTATGAAAAGGGCTTTGGAAATCCTGAGCATGAGTATTGGCTGGGTAAGCAGCGTGGTGAAAAAAGTGTTCGACTTACTTACCGCAAATTCAAACACATCATATTATTTTGGAATGTATCCGGCATATTTTTACAGTATAGAATACAAGCTTGGGATTTGAACAAAGACTGAGTGCTTATATGGTTATCATTATCTTTGTTTAGATCAGCACTTTAGGTTTCTGATAAAACTGAACAAAACTTCTGTGATAATTTAGAATTTAGCAATAAGCTATAAAATGCCAACATTTTATCTTTAGTATTTTTTTTCTTTTTTTTTAAAACAAGAAACGGTAAAAATAAAAACCATAAATGTGTTCCTGTAAAGGCACTGAACAGAGAGAAAAAGATAGATCAGACTATGTGGTTTTAGCTCGTAAAGCATAATCAGTGACCCTTTAAGATCTAAAAATTAAAGCCAAAGGAAAACATGCAGTATTTCGTTTTAAATTTCAAATAAGCAATAGATTCAAATATCGAAACAGATGTCATATGCAAATGTAAACGGTGTCCAAATCTTTATACAGAGGCTAGCTTGGTTTAGTTTTTTCCAGTAGCTGATGCTACGGACAGCTGAACTTCTTGATGATTGTTCATTTTACACGAAAACTGAAAAGTTTAGTTTTGTCCTATTCCACCTTAAATTGATGAGCCCAATGTTAAGCTGTTGAATCAACGCTGAGCTAATGTTTATACAAAAGTGTGTGCTTGCAGGAAATAAAAAATGCAAAACATGACCAGGAACTAATTTGTAACTTTAGGAAATATTTTGAATTATCAGCAAAATAAACACACCGATCATTTTTTTGAATATGTTTCCAAACATTTCTGCTACAAAAGATTCCAAACGGAAGATAAAACATACGATTACAAATACTTATATACTGAACAAAAAAAGAAACGTTACATGTACTTTCACTTTTCATGCATGTTTTCTTTGAACTGAATTATGATTTTGCCAATGTTATTTCATGTCTAACTGACAAAAAACAGTCACAGTTCAGAAAATGAATAGCGCAACAAAAACTGCGAAATTAATGTCTCCAGATTAGTTTTACTCAATCAGGGGTCAGAATTTGAAAGTGCCCTTTTGAGGTGGTTTTGGAAGACCCGTAATTCACTCCAGTTGTCATTTCCATTTGAGCAAATCAATTATGAGATGTTTATCAGGCACTAGTTGTTACGAAAATGGTCCAATCGCCACTTCCAAAGGGTTGATAAGTGAAGCACAAGGCTTTGAATATCGCTTTTCAGGACACTCAACTCCGACTTTCATGTTATGCACTGAAAATCCTATAGACAATGCAAGGTGGTATACCACGGACAATTAGCCAGTTTGAACATTTTCTTTTCATTATGAACCATTGTCAGGAGAGGCTGGAATAAGATCCATAAACTCAACATGAAAACTTTATCGAAACTTACTGGTTAATCGCAGTTAATGATTTGCTATACTTTTAATTGCAAGGGAGATAATTTCAAAGACACTAAATCTTTAACATCTTATTTCTTTGAACTGCTGGTTAAATGTCATAAGGTTCATTGGGATTCATATTGACAATTTCAAGGCAAATCCGAAAGTGTAAAAAAGTAAGCGATTGCGCATGCGCATCCAGCGTTTCACATTGTCTGTGGTGTTTTCAGTCAGATAGGAATAATTCTGTAACAACTGATGCAAATCGAAAACTGATTACTTCATAAGGTTGTCTAACATATTGCATGCGAGAGAACAACGTAAAAATATTTGGAAATATTGTTCTTCAGCTTAAAATTCATGAATCATACTATGTAACGTTTCTTTTTATGTTCAGTATAGAATCGTTCTCTTCTTAAAATGCATTTAGCACTTCCTTTTTTCAACAGTTCCCTAAATTATACCATGTCTTACTAGGTCTTCTTCCTCTGAAAGTAATTGTATCTCAAGGAGTATATGAACTACGTATTGACCTTGAAGATTGGGACGGAGAGAAAAGATTCGCAAAATACAGCAACTTCGATATCGGAAACTCTAGAGAAAATTATGAACTCACAGCTTCTATATATTCTGGAGATGCAGGTATCAAACACAATGAACTACATTAGTTACGAATAATAATAATAATAATAATAATGTATAGGGACAGGTAGATTTGAGCGAAAGAGGCAGTCGGATAAGGATCTAAACTGTTTCACATTTTTAACTACATCTTCTTAACGTATAATTGTCTTGTTAGCTCAGACTTGTTCTTTATAGGATAATTACGATAATTATTTTGATGTCTCAATTTTGATTATTTTATCGTATTTCAGAAATGTTCAGCTTTGAGTACACAACAGCTATGTTACCGTTTAACAATGAATCCCGGTCTGCAAAGGAATAAGCATAAACCTTTGTGCGTACACCGAAGCTCAACTTATGCATTAAATTGATATTGATGTCTCGTTCTAATACGTTCTAGGTCAACATTGCTGAAGACATCAGGTTAACAATGATCACAGTTTCCCTAGTCAAATATACTGAACAAAAGTGAAACCGGTACAAATGATTTGTCTCCAAATTTTCTGTTTTGTGAAACCAGAAACGGTTTACAAATAAGAACGCATGTTAAATTTAAATTCATGTGTAAGGCCATGACACCAGTTGATAGGTGTAAAAGTCGTTTCAGATCAAAGGGACATATTCTACAATGTACAGGGGTCCGATTATCTGCTGTGTGTGTTCTACGAACGATCGACCGGGCTTTTTACACTTGCTTTAAAAACGGACAAAAAAACGGATACAATGGCCGGACCGCGTAGCGCAATCGGTAGGGCACCTGACTCATAAGTCAGAGGTCCTGGGTTTGAAACCCGGTCTGGCCACATACTTTCGTTTCTCCTTAAATGCACAATAGACAAGCGGACACAGCACAATATAAGAAGGAACCGCAACAGAAGTACCGCCTTAGAGCGGTCTGGGCCCAAACCTTGCCCTAAGGCGGATGTGTTTACTTTCAAAGCAAGCAGATTTATCAGTTTAATTTTTGCTGGTCTTCTCAAAGGGGTCATTTCTTTAAGGAAAGTGTATGCTGCTATTGATTTGAATTCATTTCTTTAAGTGTAGACACCATCTTGTAAGAAGTTCGTCATAGCGACAAGCAAACTGAACGTCACAAAATTAAATTCAATCGCCCTTGTATAAACTGAAAATTTTGGAGGTGGGTTCTCATAAACCTAGATGAAATATAATAAATATGACTGTTTTCTAAATTACCTGCAGGAGATGCTTTGGCTACACACAATGGACAAAAGTTCTCAACAAACGACAAAGACAATGACGTTCATGTGACCTACAACTGCGCTGCGTTACACAAAGGTGCTTGGTGGTATAGAAGCTGTAAACATGCAAATTTAAATGGCAAATATCACACTTCTAGCCCCACCGCAGAACAAGACGGAGTGCACTGGTATGAATGGAAAGGACATTATCATTCTCTTAAAACCACGGAAATGAAAATAAGAATGATGTAAATATGATCTTGACGTGAATAAAGTTTTCAAGTCAAGGGTTGAAAACACCTTCCAACTCCAAGTTTTTAAAGCGCATCAGAGACGGACTAGTGGCACAAAAAATATGACAGTAACAAAATAAAAATATTTAAACGGATAACCTTACAGCGACAGAAAATTTTATGTCGCCCCAAATTGCAAACTTATTCTACCTCAAGACCTACACCTGGAGGCGTTTTAAATTTTATGTCGCAATCATCCGTTGAAACAGATTTGGCGACACAGAAGAGGTAAATTTTAAATTTAGAATGGACTGAAACCAAAGCGACACAGTGTCAATCTACTCTAACAAATTCGCCTGGACAAGCTGTTGCATTATAACGTTATTCTTGCAGCAGTACAAAATAGAACTGTCGGATAATCCGCCTATACCCTCGCTTAAGTGCTTAAGTCAAATGGTGCTGTTTTCGTTACAAACAGTATACAGAGAGAGATCTCATTGTCACTGTGTATACCAAATATCAATAAATCCCTTTCTATGTAATATGGAATAAAATTATAGACAGATAGAAAAAATATTAAATGCATGTAAGATATAAGTCTTTATCAATTCGTATACCAAATATAAAGGCTAAAACTTAAAGGGATGCTGTGAAATTTGATACGAAACATTGCATTAGTCAAAGTAAAGAGAGAAAGAAAACATGGAAAAAAAACTATATTTAAGAATAAGCAGGAAAAGGTTGGTTCTTGAGCCCACATTACAGCAGTTATCATCAACCTGCAAACAAAATATCCCTACTCTAACTTGCAATGGCTGCGAAGAAATCTTTGACAAAATGTCATTATTCAAAGTATGGAGAGAAAGAAAATCGGACAAATAAAGGGAAGAATATGCAACATATATGGCTGGTTTGCAGTCCCACGATACAATAAGTCGTTATCAATCTGTATACCAAATATAAACATTCTACCTTGAAGGGTTGCTGGGAAATCTGTAACGAAAAATACATTATTCAATTAAAGAGAAAAAAAATAGACAAATACAGAGAAGAATAAGCAGGAGACGGCTGGTTCTAAATCTCACAATACAATAAGTTGACCTTAACCTGCATACCAAATATGACTACTCTATCTTGCATGGTTGCACAGAAATCTTTGACGGAAAATTCAATTTATTCACAGTATAGAAAGAAAGAGAATCGGACAAATAAAGTGAGGAATAAGCAGCTGGTTTGCAATTCCATCATCATCGTTATGAACCTGCATACCAAATACGACTATTCTAGCTTGCACAGTTTTGGAGAAATCCTTGACGAAAAATGTCATTATTCAATATATGGAAAGTAAGAATATTGGACAAACACAGTAAAGAATAAGCAGGGGAAGGCTGGATTGCAATCCCACAATACAACACTCCTGTATGACAAATATGACTATTCTACCTGGAATGGTTGTGAAAAAAGCTTTGACGAAAAAATTAATTATTTGAAGCATGGGAATAAAGAAAGTTGGACAAATAAAGAGAAGAATAAGCAGGAGAAGGTTATTTCTCAATCCCCCGATAAAACGCAACGTCATCAATCTGCATGCCAAAGGACGGGTTACACTTTGGCCGATTTTGTGCCCACAACCGATCTTGATAAAATTTGTGTATTTAAAAGCTTGGCATTTGGCAATTTATACAAGCACATATTTAAGTTTGCGGTTTCATAAACAATCACGTGACTTCCGGTTTATTGCATATGGGGTGCTGAATGGGGTACACTAACTATCCGCGGTTTTTAGATACACTCAGCAATTTCGCTGACATATCAGCCCTCCAAACTGACAGATATAATACTTTTGGTTCTTACCCACAGTCTAAAACAGATATTTTCGGTCAAACCATCTAGTAAGGAGAAATTTTATTTGAATTTTTACGAAACTTCAGAATAGTAGATTTTACAAGTGTTTATTAGCTCAATAATAAGCATGTAAAGCGTTTGCTTTCGTGAAAATAATGAAACAAATGAACAGGAAGTCAATTATAACCAACCGATATTGTTAAGCAAATGGATTCTTGGCGAAACGCTTTTGCACGCTTGTGTTCTGGCAAGTGCGTGAAAAAGTCATCAACCTTCTTTTATTAAGCATTATTCACTATTTATACATGTAATGAAAGCTTCATCATATCAAATATTAAACACGTACATGTATGAAATATTTAGTTTAAACATATTTTATTGTCTTCTTAATAAACATACAAATGGGTTGGACCACAAGTTCTAACAACATTAATTACGGTCCGCCCCAATAACGTGTACTTACAATACTGCTAAGTAGACAACGACATCATAAGGCACAGAAAAAACTGTACATTTAAACAACAAATATAGTAAAGTAAAGAATGAGTAATGAGAAAGATAGTCAGAATATGGAAGAATAAGTGAATAATACTTGCTTAAATAATCAAAATCTAAATATAATAATCATCATATACCTTGGGCTGAAAAAGGATCCCGTCAGCGCCACGCATGGCACAGGCCACGCTAGCCAGCTCAAGAGTAATCCTTCATACGGTCCCTGGTAGTCCGATAATCGGACTGACATGGACCGCTAAAGGACTGCAACCAAGACAAAAGACCGCACTGACCCACCATGATCGGCGATGCACAGGATGATAAAGCAATATGTTATTAAACAGAGTAAAATGAAGAATAGAAAGATTTTAGTTTAGTTGCTGCTGCATCCGAAATATTACGTATATATGGATGCTACACAGATACGGATGTTTAAAATGTTAGACAAAATCAGTGAACCAAGAAATATAGGTCACAGGGACCTACATGTAGTACCAAATGAGACGCCGCCCTGAAGTGACTTACTATTCCAAGTCCACTGAAGATTCAATTAAATATTAGTTCAAAATAAAACATTAATTCAATGGATTATGAAATACAAGTCACAATGACCTACATATAGTATGACATCATTTGTAATGTCTGACTGAACCACTGTCTTTAGTATGATGCATATATAATGTTGAATATATAAGGAAAAGAGCAGTGAACTTTTGAATATATGTCACAGTAACCGACAAACAGTATGAGGATTTTTTACATCGTTTGTTTGACCAACTATTTGTAATTATGTTGCGAATCCATAAACCGTGTTGAGATGTAAGTGAAAATCCTGGTTCATGCATAAAATTCAAGGACTCAGTGTGCATGGATGCTTTGCAGTTCCTACATTTTAAGGATATGATCTGATCAAATATCAGCACTCCTATCACAAAGATATCAAAAGAGGTAAGGAAAAAGCTCATCCAAGTAACTTTTCATACAAAGTAAGTGGACCAAATTTCAAGGTCACAGAATTTTACAATGTATCAGCTTCAGACAGAGGGATACATCATCTGACCACTTCGCAACATCAGAGGCTATATCACAGCAGGATGGAGCACATTCTGTCTAACGACCATAACGCATACGCACATAACGCCATACCTATATGCATGCCTAGCGATGCGCCCCTCCCCCCCCCCCCCACACACACGAAAGCCTTGGTGGGGGCATTAGAAACACATATTGCATAGATGATCACTTTAAAAGATGTGCTGTGTCGAATAATGCCTCTATTTTCTATCAATTACAAAATATAATGATGCGATTTTGATATAAATCCTTTATTCCTGGTGATAGATGCATGAAAATTTACCCAAAACGTTTATTTTTCGTTTACTCCTACCCTCGTAACCACTGTAATGTAACCGGTTTATGAATAATATGTATCTGAGGAATAGTTATGTATAAAAATTGTAGTGGTTACGAGGGTAGGATGAAGTGAAATTTGGATGCATAGTGGACGTTGGTAGTTAAAATTCCCATAGGCACAATGTTATATGTTGCAGAGAGTACATGTATTCAACCGCTAAATTAACCTAAAAGGCATTAATATACTTGAAAATTGAATCGTAAAGAATAAGCAAGAAACATATAGCTCACATTTCTGCATGTTTTTGTGGTTATCTGCCAACCTTCGAAAATCGGCCTTTTCAGTGGGCACATTGCAATTATAGTAAAGTGTAACTCGTCCTTTGACAATTCTAGCTTGTATGGTTGTGTAGAAGTCTTTGTCGAAAATTTCAATTAAACGTGGACGGACAGATGGATGGACGGAAGGACAGATGGACAGACAGATGTAAACAAGTATACCCCCACGCGGGGTATAATTAAAGAGGTATTGGGTTTCTGGACCACAGCTGGCGTTAAGTTCTACAAAATAAGAAGTAGTAGGCATCCGATAGGCACTAAATATGTTCTCCTTGTTGCAATTTTGTTCCTTTTTTACCCAGACCTCTTTATTAAAAGGTCACATCTAAAAAGTATTTCAGACGAAACGACAATTAAGTGCAAAACTGAAATACTAGATGGAGGGATGACATGATTTTACGTCCATTTTACAGAATCACATCAGGACGATGGGAGAGTGATGATGAAAGGCTTTGCACAGTGGAAAGATTTCCGCCACTAGCAGGATGCGACTCTCCGGGGCCCCTTAAATACTTGTATGATCTTGCTCTTCTATAATAACACTTTGAGCCAGTGTTTATTTATTTATATTTTGTATATAGAAAAATACAACTGAAGATATATATGCAATCCTTTTAGCTACAAGTACTATGCGGCCAGGACACCGAACAAAGAAAAAGCAAATACGATCACTGGAGGAACTGAATTTGAAATAAGATTTTAAACTTTTTTTTTAATTATACTCGCATAACCAAACATGCAACCAGCCATAACTGGCAGCTACTTTGCATTTATATCCACTTGCTCGACACTTGATTAATGCAACTTTACCCAACAAGAGAGAGCCAATTACCAACTGAATCAAGTTTCGTTTACAAGATGGGACGCGTAGGGACACACATTTTTTACATTCAAAGACGTGTTGGTCATGACTAAAGGCAGCATAAAATGGCCATTGATGACCAACATCCTATACCGAGATTGCAACTTTTAAGGTTAAGGATGGAGTAACAGATCCAATAGTAACCAAGACATTAAGATTCTACCCGCTTTTAACAGCCCAAAATCAATCACCAACTCTAGCTTTAGATATCAACAATCTATCCCCCGTGTCATGACTTCCAACCGAATCTACACCGCAAAAGATGAAACACTGGCAGGTGTAGAAAGACGACTTCCAGCTTCCCAAGAAGCTGCTTATGTGTCCTTCACCAAACTAACAATAAATTATTGTGAAATATCTTATTAACCTCTGAGCCGATATCACTGCTGGTGGACAATTTGTCCCCGAGGATATCATCAACCCAGTTAGTTAGTGTTTCAGTGTTGATTCTGGTTCTCTGGCATTGCGATCACTACTTAAATACTAATTTAAAGTATCTTTTATTCAATTTGATATATATCTGGAAGAATTTCTAAATTATTCTAAAACTAAGACCGAATTGCCATAGCAGCATGAATCTTAGAGGAGTTTGACTTCTTAAGCAAATACCGAATTGCCATTATAGAAACATGAATCTTAGCGGAGTTTGAATTCCATTCTTTTGAGTTGTTTTGGCTTTTTGCGGGATCTTGCTTCATCGGATATCCCTTTCCTGATGCCTTTCTATGTCATGTCGCCTTTCACGAGACGCAGGGGCTGAGGTGGATCGATGAGGGACGCCTGCGTTTCCGAGTTAATGCATAAGCGTCTTATGCCTGATGTCTGCAACTAATGTGTCCCGTAGAATGTGAGGGTGAGTATGGCTCGGAAACGGATGTTCGTTGCCTGCCGAGAGCTGCCCATCATCTCTTTTCGTTCAAACCTTTTGGGTTTAGTTCAGTTCAGTTCAGTTCTATTCTCTTATCGACGTTACCCAAGTAGATCAAAGGTACGTAACCATAGTTGCACACACTTGGCAACGTGTGTCCGTCCAAGTTTTGGGTTTAGCGACACTGAAGAAGTTAAATACAGAAAAACGCGCCTGTTTCACTAAGTTTGGTATGAACATATTTGTATTAAACATTGGCCAGTTTTATTTATTATTAAATAACCTCTCAATCAAATGGATGTGTTAAAGTTTACACTTATTTTGAAACCTGAAAGTCACTTCATTGTTACTAGCTGCATATCAGAAGGAAAAATAACTGTGCGGCATCACTAATTCAACAAAATCATAGCCGAAATAGCATTTGTAGAGATGGTCGATCATATTCAACGCAATTCACGCACTCATGCCGCAAGCTATGTCTGCTTCTATGGGCATGTTAACAGATTCATGCCGACAGGAATACCCACTTCCAAGGGTAGACTGGTAAACGTATGCTAGCTATTTACTGCAGACACATTTTGCCACTGCCTATCGACTTAGCCAAAGACAAAACGCACTATCTATAAAACCGTATTAGTAAATTTCTAAATTATTCTCAAATTAAGACAAAATTGTCATAGCGACAAAACTCTTAGCTGAGTTTGGCTTCCATTCTTTTGAACTGTTTTGGCTTTTTGTCTGTCGCTTTTCTCGATACACATGAGCTGAGGTGGCTCGATGGGTGACGCCTGCACTCGCGAGTTAATACGTGGGCGTCTCTTACCTGATGTCTGCAGCTAAAGAGTTCCGCGGAATGCGACCATTAGTGTGGCTCGGAGAGGGATGCTCGTTGCCTGCCGAGACCTGCCCATCAACTCTGTTCTTTCAAACTTTTGGGGTTTAGCGAACTGAAGAAGTTTAATACAGAAACGCGCGTCTGTCGCACTAAAATTGGTATGGATACGTTTATGTAATGACGAATACGGAATCAAAGTTTACGAATATCGTGTCAAAAGTATATACATTTATCTCACGCTTAGAACATTGAAACAGGAAAAGCTGTGTAAGTTCTAACATGATGTGACATTGTAAGTGAATAAATGCGAGAAAGGGCACGCAGGAAAACATGAGCGCCTGACAGCACCAAGTATATAGATATAGAGGATATAAGTCGTTTCTTAGCAACACACGATCAAACGGAACATTACATTTTAGATAAAAGATATACGCTGTACTACATAGAAAAATTTACATTGGATCTAAAACATTGAAGGTTGCTTAAAATAAAACAAATTAGCATTCAATTTACCTTTTTATATAACGTGGATAGTTATAAAGGTGATCCAACTATTGCAAAAATATACACTGGGTCTGATTCATATGTATTGGTTTCATTTTCGGAAGGACAGTAGCTAACACGTACAGGGGTTCAAACTAGTGCTTACGATTTTTTGGCGGGTATAATTCTGTTATTGAGGCATTTCGGGTGTACCTGCGTTTATATTTATGCGAAAAAATATCTCTCCTGATACAGCTTGAGTGAAAGAGGTGCTCGATCCTTACTCAACAAAACATCACAGTAAACACATAAGATCATCAGGAACCAAGATGTAGTAAAGTTAAAATGTTTTGTGGAATCCGAGCCAAGAGCGAAAAGACAGCGCTAGTTGGATCACGATGAGCCTAATAATTGTCATTAATTAAAAATGCAACGTTAATAGACGACGAAAGTTATGAATACAATCGGATTTCGGTCCTACTAACAACATCAAACGAAAAATAGTAACGTAAGGCTATAACCGTTTTTCTTCAGCAACAGACACACGAATATAACAAAGCGGAACTAAACAGAAAATTTATATAAAAGCACCACACGCCACAAAAATACACTAGATGATGCTTTCGTGTTCTGCCTGTAACCTACATCTCACCCCATTTCCTTTATATCTCTCCTAAAAGTGCACTCAAAAAGGCTTGCTTTTACATTTTATTTGCGCATACCTTGAATATGCGTGTAACATTTGTGAAAAGTTTCAAAGCAATTATTTAAAAAAATGTGGCTAGAGTTTATTACACAAATTTTTCATGCTCTAGTTGCACGAGTTACAAAGTATCTACGGCTATCATTTGCCTTTATATTTCTTTCGGCCTCCAGTTTGAAAAGGCAAATGCGCTACTTAAATCATCATAACCAGTAGAAAGATAAGTAATGAACAGAAATTGATACAGTTATATCCTACATCACGTCCTCCAAATCAGTAGGCAAAGGATCACACTCACAAGTGGACAAAATTACACGAAAGACACTTAGAATAAAACGAGTGCAAACCTCTTTCCCAAACAGGTTTTATCTCAACTAATCTACTTGAAAAAGCCGCAACATCTATTTTTACCTAATTTCTATTATAACTTACAAGACAAACAGAAGCAGAATCATCAGCTACTAAGGTGACCATATTGCTAGAGACCATAGCCAAGCGAACATAACAAAATTTAACATTTAGGAACCACAAAAGAAGTACCGCCTTGGAACCGTCAGTAACGGTTTCAAAGTATTAGCTTCAAGACTAAGTGAACATACTACAGTAGTTTAGAAAGAAAACGAATCTTAGGTAAGTACGATATTTCTCAGGAACTGACACAACTCAATTCCAGATCCGTCCCAAGACACATTGTGAAATAAAAAAAGCAATAAAAAATGGGTGACTACCAAAGACATCATCAGCAGCAGCCATGTGAATAGCCATTATCTATGTAAGTGGTCACCGGACTAGCCTTAGCATCACAAACAATATATCAATAACAGACATAGCAACAAACAACACATAATACAGTCAAGAAGAACCAAAACAGATGTTCCGCCATGGTACGGCCAGTAATGAAATTACTGGGAAGTGGGGAGGGGGCGGGAAGGGCTTATCTGGTTTGTGGTCGAGAAATACTCACCCTTGGTTCTGCTTGGTTTATAAGCCACTTATGTGTCCAACCCAACAAACACAAATTCCACCAAAACAACATACCAACAAAAGCATCAGTTTTGACCATAATAACAATTTATACGATAAAGGTTAAACAACTATTTTTACCTATTTTTTCTGTTTGAAACAGCCTATTAATCTGTTTGAAACAGTCGTGCGCTTGGCAAAATATTTTGTTCAGTGAAAAAGGCGTATGCACATGTTTAGTATGTCTGTAACATTTATTCGAAGTTAAAATTGTTTGTTTCGAATCTGTGGTAGGATATGCCAAAAGAAACTTGTCGTCCTATTTTATCCAAAAGTATTCTAAGATCGGAAAGACGGCATTTATTTGTTTTCTAAAAAAAAAAAAGCTTGTTCAAATAACGTCTGGAAAACTACAGTAGTACTTCTAAATCATCTGTGAAAGTTTGATATTAAAAGTGTCAACACTCTTAAAGAAGCTGATTTTATAAACTAGCTACATGTAATCGTTATAAGCAGAAAAGTGTAAAATTTAAAGAGTAACTACACTTCAGGAACTGACTGAACCAGATTCCAAACCCTATCCCCAACATCAAAGGGAAAGATTGACAAAGACATCCCAACAAACAATAAATTACAAGTGATAAGCCGAGTTAGCAGCTCTTTCCCAAATAGGTGACAACTCAGCTATCTTTACTGAACTAAATGATTTAGACTAACAGAACGGTTACAACAGACTAAGCAAATTATACGAACACTCCACAGATTAATACAAACTTTATATTGACATTATTTTGCCTCTTAAAGACATAGCAGATTATAAATATGCCTGTTACATCTGTGCAAAGTTTCAAATTAGTTGATAAGTAGGAGTAGTTTATACAAATGGATTACGCGCGATGGATGGAAGGACATTACGAGAGACATTAGCAACCATAGTGACCTCTGTCGATGGTTATTGGGCTTAATCAAGACACAATTATAAAATGTCTGTTTGTACCAGTTTTCTATTTTGACCAGTTTTCGATTTTGAATCACCAAGTAAAACAGGAAGCAAAGTAAACAGCAGCTAAAGTAGGTGTTCGGGCTGCATAGAGGCCTATTAAAGCATCTGCGAGGCATCATAGTAAAACACAAAAGATTAAATTAAAATCATGTGGAAGCAAAGTGAGGACTCCGAAGAGATTCGATGAGAAAGCCAATATAAACCATTACTTGGACCAATATCGACCAGTCCAAACAGCACTGACCAGCATTACCTTACAGATTCCTTCAGCAATATATCTAGAATGGTGCGTATGATATTTGATCATCGCCATGCATTTAAGCTAAAAGTTTGCAGAACTAGGTTGCCTTCAGGTATTACCAAAGCGCAATACAATTACGAACTTTAAGGCATGGTCGTGGACAAACGCATTCGTGTGGCATGTTTTACTCAAATAAGTCAAACATCTGAATAATAACGTTTCAGTTATTTCGTAATTCTCTCTTGGCTCTGTCTAAATGTATCCATAAACCCTCAGAGTCACTGCTAGATGGATAAAGTTGTTAATTTGTTAACACTTGTAACGCACTAAAAATAAGTATTATTCTCGTCGTTATTTCGGAGAGTTCAAGCCCTTCTGACTTTCATCTCTATGTAGAATAGTGGGTAAATAAGCCCGTCGAACTTATTCTTCCAGGTTATTCCTGTAATTGGGTCGTTAACATAGAGGCCGTTAATGTTGACTGTTCGACAGTCTTTAAACCACCAGCCACCAGTGTGTGATGATGAACAGTTGCTAGGATTGTTCTCTTTGTCGTTGGTTGAAAATTCAGCCCCGTCATGGTATAATAGAACATCAGCTGAAAAGACAAATACATTTAATTTTTATTTTATTTATCTTTATTTATCTAATTATATATCTATTTATTTATTTTCAATAATTCTTATTTATTTATATTTTTAAGTCAGATTAATCCTGTCTGCAAATATTTCAATTGTATTTTAACCTATGGAATTACATGAGTTTTGAAACCTCTATCATCTATTGGGATTTATTTGTTTTCTTTTTCGCGAATTTTAAGTTTTTTTGCAATTCTAGTTGTACATTTTTATGTTCTTTTGGGACTTTTTTAATCATTGTATGTTAACTTTGCATTCAGGCTTGAAAAAAACGGTCAGCGCATAAATGTACACAACTCAGTTTTAGCACAATAATGCATTTAAATGAAAAAGAGGTTAAGATTTTTAAATGGTAAGGATACGTGTACACAGAGCGATGATTTGTGTGCACATGTCATTAATATTTGCTGACAGTTATTTTTACATGTAGTACGAAGTAAAGTCCAGACGTAAACAACATATTCTAGTAGGCCGTTCATATATAGCTTAAAATATGTACTTTTAATTCATTTTTGGATGGAACTCGCAAATATGTATTTCATTTTATTGTATCAAAATTGAGACCATATCATAGATATTATTTACGGCATCCACTTTGAAATATGTAAGGCTTGTGGTGTTGCTGATGCCCCAGGGACCTCCAGGTGTCTCAACACGTTTTGGCTGTCGAGTACTCATCCTTGCTTCATCACGGTCTTTTCTTGATTTTAATTGTTGACCGTGATGACTCTCTGATGAGTTAGGGAACCTCCATACGAGCCGAACTACCAACTAATTGCGTGCAATGCGGCGGAGGGTGAGGGTGAAGGTTTGGGCCCAGTAAAACCGGTTTAACCCCCCCACCCCCACCCACCCCAGTAGCTATTACTGACCGTCATAAGGCGGTGCTCCTGTTGCGGTTGCATTTGTTTTATGTTCGGTGCTGTTTAAATTATTGTGTTCTCATTTTAACCTTTCTATAATAATTCCAACAGCCTCCCTTTGGCACTGATCCGAAAAATGATTGGCTGACTGCATCTGCAGAGGGGCGTTTATACATCGATAAATCCTGTTGACGTTGTATCCATACACGGCATTCTCTTCTGAATATTTTTTTCATCTTTTCCCGTAACGAATCGGCAGTTTTGCATTTCTAATTGTAATTCAAACGGAATAACGTCTTGAGACGTTATTTATGACGTAACGTCAGCGTCAAACCAACCGTCAGCTGGTAACTTTTTCAAAATGGCGGCACCCTCGAAAGTATTTCTGGTTGAATCAGTGACTATTTTGGAGTGTTACCGACTTTTCATGCAAAATTACGGGTTAAAAATGAAAACTTACGAAAATGTCTTTTGTAATTAAAAATAGAATTTGTTATTGCAAAGGGAAGAAATCTTTATTACGCTTGAAATGCTCATATCTCTCGTTTAGTCAAATGCTGTTTACCTAAACCCGCCAGTGTAGTAGACCCATGGACAATGCAGGCGAAGAAAAACTTAAGGATGGACAAAGTTGGAATTATAAAAAAATGAATTTCCTTTTTTGCGATTTTATCGATGTGTAAACGCCGGCGAATCCCTCCCAAACTTGAAATAAAGCCCTTCGGGCTTTTATTCGGTTTGTGAGTGATTCGCCGGCGTTTACACATCGATAAAATAAAAAAAAGGAAATTCATTTCTATAATAAAAATAGAAAATAGGTAAAAATATTCGTTAAATGTTTTTCGTATAATTTGCTTAGTCTGTTGTAACCCTTCTGTTGGTCTAAATTGTTTAGTTCAATAAAGATAGCTGAGTTGCCACCTATTTGGGGAAAGAGCTGCTGACTCGGCTTATTACTTGTAATTTATTGTTTGTTGGGATGCCTTTGTCAATCTTTCCCTTTGATGTTGGGGATAGGGTTTGGGAGCTGATTCAGTCAGTTCCTGAAGTGTAGTTACTCTTTAAATTTAAATAAGACAAATCAATGTTCGCAATGAAAGTAGTGCGACATTTGTTAAGCTACACAGATGCATTATGTTTGGTTTACAACTCTTTAACAGTATTTCAGTCATGTTGGACTTATTAATGAATGAATGTTTAAGTTATTTATAGACGCTCAACCCTGGTAAAGGCATATAGCGTCTAACGTCAGCAATTTAAAACGTTTCTATAAGACAAAAAACGATCAAATGTTTAAAGTATTATGTTATGTCCAAATGATAAAAATGTTATGTACAATAAAAGACTAAATCTTGTTAAAAAGTCCAGCTTCCTTTAAAAATTTAATAATTTGGATAGAAGAAACTTTGTTAAAAAGCTCGGTTATGGTTTTAATGTTGTAATGTTTTGAACGAATATGGTTAAAGTCAAAGCATGACACAAGAAGATGTTTGATAGTAATGACTTCATTGCATGGTATGCACAATGGTGCAACCTCATTATTTAATAAAAACGAATGTGAAATTCTGGTATGCCCTATTCGGCATCTGGTAATGACAGTCTGTTCTTTTCTATTTGATAGTATATTGTCCTTGCTGTGAAAATCTGGTTTAATTTGTCGGAGTTTGTTATGAATTTGATTATCCCAATTAGTTTGACATTTTGATTTGATATATGTATTAATTTGAGATTTAAAATCTGAGTGCGGAATTCGGAAGGTACTTTCTGGTAAATTTAAAGCCGCCTTGGCCTCTTTATCGGCCAGGTCATTTCCACGAATATTGACGTGACTTGGAACCCAACAAAAGATTATTTCTTTTGATGGTAACTGAAAATATTTACGAAGTAATTGTTGTATTAAAGGATTGGGGTGATTGACGTTTTTAAGTGATGATATAACAGAAAGTGAGTCTGAGAATATAATAAACTGATTGTTCTCTTGAATTGAAATTTGATTTAGGGCCAAACCTATGGCTTTAGCTTCGGCTGTAAATATAGAGCTGCCATTTGGTAATCGTATAGTATCTGTGAATAGGGAACCTACAACCGAACATGCAACTTTATCTTCTTGTTTTGAACCATCCGTATAGATTGTGGTATGGTTCGGAAAATTAGATTTTACTTGCAGGAATTCTGATTGAAGAAGGTCAGAGTTCGTCTGTGATTTTTTATTCTTGTGTAATGATAAAATAACGTTAGGAGGTTTTAATGTCCATGGCTCTTGGACAGGTAAAGAAAATTTCTGGATGTTTTTAATGTCAATATGAGAGTCTACTAGCAAAGGTTTAATACGTAAACCCAAAGGTTTAATAGATCTTTGTTTGTTGTTATAAAATATTTCATACCGAGGGTTAAAAACACAATCGTAAGCAGAATTCTTTGGGTTTGCAGCTAGTTTTGATACATATTGTAGTGATAATTTCTCTCTTCTGATATATAGAGACGGTTCATTCGACTCTGCGTAAAGACTTTCTACGGGAGATGTTCGAAATGCTCCAAGAGCAAGACGTAACCCCTGATGATGAATGGTGTCAAGACATTTAAGGTATGATTTTCGTGCCGAACCTTATACGACTGAACCATAATCCAGTCTAGATCTCACAAGAGATCTATACAGGTTTAGAAGTACAGTACGATCTCCTCCCCAATTTGTATTGGAGAGCACTTTTAAAACATCTAAAGCTTTTAAACATTTAGCTTTCAAAGCTTTTATGTGAGGAATAAAAGTGAGTTTCTTATCGAACAGAAGGCCTAAGAATTTGGCCTCATTTACAACTGGAATTGGCGATCCATAAATGTTAAGAACTGGGTCGGGGTGCAAACCCCTCAACTGACAGAAATGAACACATTGGGTTTTAGTTTTAGAAAATTTAAAACCGTTTTCTGTGGCCCAGGTTTCTACTTTATTCAGGCATCTTTGAAGTCTGAATTCTATGTTTTCCATATTTTTCGATTTGTAAAAGATGCCAAAGTCGTCAACATATAATGAAGAATCGGTATCGTTAACACATTTAACAATGTTATTGATTTTTATATTAAATATAGTAGGTGATAAAATACTTCCCTGAGGAACACCCTGTTCTTGTTTAAAAGTGTCAGACAATGTAGACCCTATTCTTACATTAAAGGATCTGTCAGATAAGAAATTCGAAATAAAGTTTGGAAGTCGGCCTCGAAGGCCAATATTATGTAAATCTTTCATGATGCCATATTTCCACGTCGTGTCGTACGCTTTCTCCAGATCAAAAAATATTGCGACGACATGTTCTTTTTTCACAAATGCATCACGAATAAAAGTTTCTAATCGAACTAAATGATCTACAGTACTGTGATTCTTACGAAAGCCCGCTTGATTTCTGGAAATCAAGTTATTTGACTCCAGGAACCAAACGAGCCTATCGTTAATCATTCTCTCCATTGTTTTACATATGCAACTTGTTAACGCTATCGGACGGTAATTTGTAGCTTCCGTCTTATCCTTTCCCGGTTTTGGAATAGGAATGATGATTGCTTTATGCCAGTCTTCTGGAAAATTTCCAGTATGCCAAATATCATTCAACATATTAAGTAAGGTCTCCAACGCATCAGGCGGTAAATGTTTAAGGATTTGATAGTGAATATCGTCCGGCCCTGCGGCCGTATCTTTACATTTATCAAGAGACTCCTTTAATTCTGATATGCTGAAGGGAAGATTATATATTTTTCGTTATTTAATGACTGAAAATTTAAATTTTCTGATTCTTTTTCAGTTTTCAGTTCCTGAAATCGTTGACTGTAATTTGAACTTGAAGAATTTTTCTGAAAGTTTTCGCCTAATGCATTGGAAATCTCTGCAGTGGAAAAACATTTGTTACCGTTGGAAGATTTAATATGAACACATTCAGATTTCTTGTTTTTCCCACTGATTTTTCGTATCATTTCCCATATCTTTTTTACTGGCGTTTTAGGATTTAATTTATTGACATATTGTTGCCATGATGAACGTTTGGCTTCTTTAATAGTTCTTCGTGCTTTAGCACGAGTAACTTTTGAATGTATATGATTTTCACGAGACGGATTTTTATTAAATTTTCGTAAAGACGATTTGCGTTTAATTATTGCAGTTTTACATTCATTAGTAAACCATGGATTACGCCTTTTTGAACTTGTCGAGGATTTCGGAATACTTTCTTCCGAAATTGCATGTAATGCTGATGTAAAAGCAGACATATCTTCTGCTGTTTTAAATGTTTCAGAGCTAAGTCGCTCCTGACATGATGTTACGAACATTTCCCAATTTGCTTTTTTCAAATTCCATCGAGAATGCTGTTCTTCATCAGATGAATCAATTTCTTTAATTATGATTGGGAGGTGATCGCTTCCATGCAGGTCATCACAAACTGACCAGTCAAATTCTAAATATATATTAGGATGACAAATAGACAAATCTATGGCAAAATAATTTCCCGTAGGAGGGTGAAGATATGTAGGCTGTTTTTCATTAAGTATACACAAATCATTTTCAGCAATTACATCTTCAATAATTTCTCCTCTGTCATTTGTATTCAAACAACCCCAGGTTTTACTGTGACCATTGAAGTCACCAACTAACATAAATGGCTGCGGCCATTGGTCTACTAGATTGACCAAGGAATTTTTAGAAAGTACATCATTTGGCGGAATATAGATAGAGCATATCGTTACTTTTTTGGATAAAGTAACATTGACGGCAACTGCTTGTAAGTTTGTATTCAGATTAAACTGACTATGTGGAATGTTAGATTTTACGAGAATCGAAGTTCCTCCTGATGCTCTTTGACCATCAGGACAAATATAGTTAAACATACTTAAATCTCTAAAACTAACATTATCTGACTGCTTTAAAAAGGTTTCTTGAAGACAAATGACACTTGGAGATAAAAGAGACATTAAAATTAGTAATTCATTATAATTTGCTTTAAGACCACGACAGTTCCACTGTATTATTGACTTTTTATCCATGTTCAAATGAATGGGAGAGAAAAAAACGTGTCAGGAGACCAATCAGGAGAACAGACTTCTCCTAAGCAGTATCCATGTCATCCTCCAAAGCGGCATATTTATTGACCGTTTTAACAGGATCCGGAGATCCTTTGCCGAGCTTATTGGAGGAGAACCTCCGATGGCAGGTTTATTGGAGGACGAGCCTCCGCCAGAATGTGATCGACGGCCAGAGCCGTGACCAGAAGGAGAACGATGTTTATCCTTCTCCTTCTGCGCTTTAGCCGCCGCTTTAAGCTGTTCTTTAGTCTGTCTAGCAGACTGCGAACCAGACGAACTAGACTGTGAACTAGACTGTGAAATAGATTGAGAACTAGACTGAGAATTAGACTGAGAACTAGACTGAGAATTAGTTGGACGAGCCGCCGAAGCGGCCCGAGGCTGTGAACCTGAGCCAGAGCGGGCTGTAGTTGCTCTTGGCTGACATGTTGGTTGAGCTGTTGGTTTTACAGATGGTGAAATAACTTTAGAAGATGGTAAAATGTCAAAATCTTTTTCGAAAAATTGGGTACCAGTAGTTTTTGTTTCGGGTCTTGCCAGTGAGTTTACAATTTTTGTGAAGTCCAAATCCGATGTTTGAGTTTGGCTTTCATATAATTTCCTAGCTTCTAAATAGGTAACATTTTTGTTGACCTTAATTTTCAAAATTTCTTTTTCTTTTTTCCATATTTCGCAAACGCTGGATCGAGAGACGTGATCTTTGCCGCAGTTAACGCATTTGGCCGGATTTTTGCACGTGGAGGTATGGTGGTCATGACCTCCCGCGCCACAAGTCGCACAAACAGATCCGGGATCAACGGGGCAATTGTTTTCGTGTTGGCCAAACCTCTGACAGTTGAAACACCGCAGAGGGTTTGGCACATACACGTCAACCGGAACAACTCGGTAAAAGATTTTTAATGATTTTGGTACCGTGACGGTGTTGAACGTAAGTAGTAAAGTGTTAGTCTCAACAGCATCATGATCTTTTTTGATGGTAAAGCGTTTGCAGGCGGTCACGCCCTGTTCTGTTAGGTAGTCAACGATTTCATTTTCTTTTTCCCCTTTCAGCATCCTGTCACGGATGATGCCTTTAGAAGAATTAAGGCTTGTATGCTCCGTGACAGAGACTTTCAGGCCAAAAAAGGTGGAAATTTTCTAAAGATTGTCCGTTTGAGCTTTTCGGCAAGTTTCGACAAGAAGAGTCTTGTTTTTTAGTTTTTTAACAGATTTAGGTGTCCCAATTAAACTTTCTATTTGCTTTTCAATCACGAAAGGGGAAAGGGTCGTGACCGCCTTCTCTTCAAGTGACTGAATGACTAGAAATTTAGCGAAACTAACATTACCTTGAAATGTGAAATATGAGGGCCGGTCCGCGTCGTCATCAGAGTCCATTAGAAATCTTCTCTTATTTGAGGATCCCATGATTGGTGTTTATTATTCATTGGCTATGCGCTTCACCCTCCGCGGAGTCCTACAAGGGGACGTTTTAGGGGAACGGATCTCCTATTCCCAACGCCAAAGCTACATAACCATTATACTCAACGATCAAATCCCTCGGTTTAAACCCCCAATGCTGAAGGCCGAAAAATATGCCCGTCAATTAACCCATCAGCCGCTGCCCATCGAAAATACCCATATAGAAAGAAACGAAGGGAATATTTTAAGCCCGGTATGTACCATTATAGATACGTATAAAGAAAGAAGGAAGTGAAGGATCAAGAAGCGCATTTCTAGAGCTTAGCACGACTGAGCCGATTGAAACGGGTCGGGCCTAACCCGAAACGCTCGTCTATCTGAAGCCAGGGCCAAAGTAGTGTGTTGGAAAGCTGGAGATCCCTGGGCTTCCCTCAACTACCAGGATCCCTTTTTCCAGCATACGAGACGCCACCCACGGCAAACAGGTGGCTCCTGTTTTGACAGGGAATTTCACCACGTCCACTACAGAAGTAAAGTGGCCTGTAAATTTTATTCCCCACAGACAAAGGGAAAAAGAGAACCGTTTGCTGAAAAGACGTCTTTGGCGTTGTCGGAATAGAAGATCTATATCCGGAGTATATGCAATGAGACTAAGAAGTTGTCAAAGTTACTATATAGGTAAGTAGAGGTAGTAACATATAAGATTTGTTAAATGATTTGAAACTAAGGTATATGCAAACAAAACGTAGCAGACAATTGCTACAGAAGACATTGTTTATTATTTTTCTGTTGAGACAAATTTCTTAATAATTTTAAAGTGCAACGTGCTCGAGTTTGGAAAAGTGACACATATACAAGACAATTGTTATATACAGATGAGGTAATAATCTTCGTCCCGTGTGCGACCCACGGGCACAGAATGATACACAAACAAATGAAGCATGTTAGTATCATGAAATAGTAAAGATCGAAAGGATAGAATTCGCGTTTGTGCCTACTTAAATATATCTAAAATTTCAAAATGGGGTTTATTTAAATTCGCACGTTGGATCTGTTTGTACGTAAGATTTGATCATTTAAATTTGATCAGTTAAACTGTATGAACTATATAACGGACGGTTGCTTATATAGTGGGGTTTCACCACCTGCTCAAGCGAAAGCATCCAACTATTTATACCCCCCGGTTGGCACGGGGCGACTTATTAATGAAAATGTGAAATAATCCAATGCTAGAGAAGCACCAAGCGGAAATCAAACCTCCTACCTCTGGCTCATTAGTTTAACCTTTCGACCACCAGGAGAGGCGGTGGTCTAGTAGTACATGTATATGTAACGAACTAGCCTACCAATTTGGTTTTCACAGGTTCTTTTCCCCGCTTCTACGGTCTTCCGGATAATCATTTAAACGGATTTTCTCGTCTCCGTCTGATCTTAGAGTTAGTGGGACGTTAAACGGAGTTCAATCACTGTTGAAATCAACAATTAGGGTAATAATGTAGACATATGCCAGCATCGTCAATAGAAATAGCTGAGGAAGGTGGCTGGAATCAACTGACTCCTTAAAGCTTGGTTTACATATTTCAGTCAATCAATTTGTGTCATATAACATACGGTCTGGGGTGTTTATGCGATGGCAAACGGTTAATGACACATATGTCATGTGGCATGGTGGTAGTCCACCTGAAAATTGCTAACCTAGAGAATGTTGCACTTTGGTATAGCTGGGGTTTGCTGAGCATACACAAATTGCATTAATTGTCCACAGCTGTCCCAGAGGATAGGGGCGGTCGAGGTGATTGTAGCTTTCATTAGAAACTGGTGATGGGTGAGTAGAACCGGGCTTATGCGAATATTGAAATGAGGAGTATTAATAATAATTGTTAAGGGGTGTACCGTAACCGAACTATTAGGGAAAATGAGGGATATCAGATGATAACTGGCGACGATATTCGATGACAGAAATATATATATTAACATAATCAGAACCGACCTTCAGTGTCAGAAACAAACCCAGAGGACCAATGGTACTATCACCTGACACATTCTGGCAACAGACACAATTGGTCATTTTGCTCATTTTTACAAATTTGAAACCAGTGGCTTATAAGGAGTGTATATATTAATTCTAAAATATCAGTGACTTTCAGCAGATCAAAAACTGACCTTGACCTTTGATGACCTTATTTCTTCATAACCATATTTTCCAATTATTAAATCTAGGCTTAATTGTTTTTCATCAAATCAACTGTTAATGCATTTTACCATATTAAAGCATAACATACCAATGTTGACCTTGCCATGAATTAGGTCAAGATCAATATACAGTCATGATTTGTATAAACTATGAGTGACCGAAGTCCCCAATGCGATATACCATTCCACAAGGTCATTTGGCCTTTGATTCTAGAGGAGAAAATTTTTGAAGGGGGTTTCCATATATAGGCATGGTGGGCATCTTGGCCATGTGATCATCTTAACAAACTTTGGTTCCTTTGACCCAGTTAAGATCCATATGAAATCCCAGTCGCTTCAGAGAAGAAGACATTTGGAAATGATGACAGGCGACAATATCTCAGTGACCTTGAACAAAGATCAAAGAATGTTATTGACCTCTGGCAACATAATATCTTCATTTGCTCATTTAGTTAAACATATATACCAAATAGTATACCTAAAACTAAAATCGTTTCTGAGAAATCCACTGTTTATGCATCTTCCCATGTAAAAACAGAGCCCATTAAAATTGACCTTGCCATAAATTAGATCAATGTCAATGGACAGTCATTTGTGCAAATTATAATGGGCCTGAGACCCCAGTGGTTTATACTAAGTTTCAAGGCCATAGGCCTTTCGGTTCTGGAGCAGAAGATATTTGAAGTGTTTTTATCATATGTGGGCGTGGGGGCCTTTTAAGTCACGTGACCAAGATCGTCTTAACGTGCTTCGGTTCCTTTGGTCCACTGAACCTCTGTATAAAAATGGCTTCAATCGGCCCAGTTGCTTCTGAGAAGAAGATGCTTGAAAACGACATGAGACAGAATCTTAGAGTCCTTGAACAAATATCATCGAATAACCTTGGCCTGAAGCAACATAATTTTCCATTTAGTCATTTAGTTTACCATCTACGCATAATGTTATACCTTAGACTTAAATACTTTCTGAGGAATTCACTGTTTAAGCATTTTCTCATATAATAGCATAACATACGAAAGTTGACCGTGTCGTAAATAAGGTAAAGGTAAATCTACGACCATCATGTGTATAAACTATGATGGGCGTGAATGCCCAATGCAACATATTAGGTTTCAAGATCATATACCCTTAGGTTATGAACACGAAGGTTTTTGAAGGGTTTTATCATATATGGGCATGTCAGCCATCTTGGTCATGTGGCCAAGACCAGTAGAACAAATTTTAGTTCCTTTGGTCACTGAAGCGCCTAATGAAATATGCCTTTAATCGGCCTAGTGGCTTTAGAGAAGATGTCTGACAATGTTGACTGGTGACAGAATATAAGTGTCCTTGAACAGAGGTCAAAGAAAGATCTTGACCTTAAGTGACATAATTTTTTCAACTAGTCATTTAGTTAACCATATATACCAAATATTATACCTGAGACTTAAATAGTTTCTGAAAAATCCACTGTTTAAGCATTTTCCCATATAAAAGCATAACATATCAAAGTTGACCATGTCGTAAATTAGGTCAAGGTGTATAAATTATGGTAGGCTCGGTTGCCCGATGCTACATACTAGATTTCAAGATCTTAGACCTTTCGGTTCTAGAGAAGAAGATTTTTGAGGGGGCTTTACCATATATGGGCATAACGGCTATATTGGTCATCTACACAACACCATCTGGACAAATTTTAGATTCTTTTGCCTACAGAAGATCCATATATAATATGGTTTCAATCAATTCAGTGGTTTCAGTAAAGAAAATATGAAAATGTTGACAAGAGACAGAATATCAGTGTCCTTAAACAAAGATCAAAGATTGACCTTGACCTGAAGCGACATAATGTCTTCATCTAGTCATTTAGTTAATCACATTATTATATACCTAAAAAGATTCCCCATTCACTTTACATTGGAGTAACCGTGCAATATTTTTGCATATCGCACAAAGACAAGTGCATATTGCACGGAGTTAAGGAGTCACTTTCACCAGAACTACTTTTGTTGTTGGAGGAGAAGAATTTTGAAAGGGTTTACTATATAAGGGCATGACGGCCAACTTGGTCATGTGACCAATACCATCTGAACAAATTTTGGTTGTTTTGGCCCACTGAAGTTATGTAGGGAATATTACTTCAATCGGCTTAGTGGTTTCAGAGGAGAAGATGTTTGAAAATATTGACAGGAAACAGAATATCAGTGTCCGTGAACAAAGGCCAAAGAATGAACTTGACCTTAAGCGACATAATTTCTTCATCTAGTTATTTACTTAATCATATATACCAAATATTATATATTAGACTTAAATACTTTCTGAGAAATCCACTGTTTAAACACTGATTTAACACTCACACGTACGCGTAGTCGATACGTCATGCTAACAGCTGTTCGATACTTTATTCAGTACAACTAAAAGAAAACCGTTTTCTACTTGTATTGGAAGCACGGGACATAACGGGGTAGTTCTAACATCATAAATCAAGTAAACAAAGGTTGGTGTCATATTGACTTTTATTTTATTTTACCAGGACGAACGAATTATTGGGAAATCGGGCAATGTGGTTCCAAATAAATATAAGCATCCTCTTTAACCCCAAGTTTTTATTGAAAAATCCATTGCTTTCTTCAAATCTTTCTAACCGCTTTTAACATCGGATAACTTTTTCCACGTACTTTGTCACTGCGAAGGAATTTAGCTTGTCTTTGTCAATTTGAGCTGAGATTTGAAAACATTTGAAAAGACCCTTACTAAACGTGCATACATAGGAAAACATTCAAGTATTAACTCATTACATAGACAGGCCCCAATTTTCAGGTGTGGTAGTTCCAAGATCATCGAGGTAGTTACAATGCTATCGGGGTAGTTCCAACAATTTAGCAGTAGTTCCAAAAACACAATTTTCTTTTTCAGATGCGCCAATACTCGCGCCCAGGTATGGCTTCAATTTTAATAGATATGCAATCAATTCGAGAAAGTATTCCAAGAATGGCTTCAATTTGAACAGAGATTGTTATAGATTGTTATCTGATACAAAACGCATTTGTATAGTCACTGCCAGGTAACTAACTATTGCTGTACCGTCCTGTGAATTAAGTGATCTTTAGCATTGTGTTCTAAAATAAGGTAGACAATAATTGTCCTGAAATAACTTTCAAACTATACTGGTATATTAAGGAAAAAAACAACTTAGTCAAAGACTGCAACCACAACCACCACAACCACCACAACCGATCACAACAAAAAAAAACACCCGTTCTGTTTTCTCAAAAGCACAAACCATTGGGTGTTTGCTGTACACAAGTCTTCCCCTTTTGACTCATCTGGCATTGCTCTGAATACTTTTAAACAACAGTGCAAAGGTTTATGTAAAGCATTCTGACCATTACGAAGCTCGAAAGATTGCCACTATGCTAGCTATGACGAAAGAAACACCAGTATTAATATAAGACAGAAGACTTAGCATCGGCTGGCCACAGAGTCGTATAATTCCAAAACAATATCAAATTTAAAGAGTAACTACGCTTCAGGAACTGACTGAATTAGATCCCAAACCCTACATCAAAGGGAAAGATTGACAAAGACATTTCAACAAACAATAAATTACAACTGATAAGCCGAGTCAGCAGCTCATTCCCAAATAGGTGGCAACTCAGCTATCTTTACTGATAAATAATTTAGACCAAAAGAAGGGTTACAACAGAATTAGCAAATTATACGAAGAACATTTAACAACTATTTTTACCTATTTTCAATTTTATTACAGAAGGGTTAAAATGAGAAAACAATAAATTAAACAGCACCGAACATAGAACAAATGAAACCGCAACGAAAGTACTGCCTTGGGACGGTCAGTAATAACTACTGGGGGTTTAACCGTCGCCTTAGAACGGCCGGTAATAGAACCCCTGGGAAGGTTTATCCGAGTTTACTGTGCACAGATCTTCTCCATGGGTTCTGATATTGATCTAAAACATATAATTCAATTTTACAGTGACATGTAGGCTTAGGGTCCATGTCAATGTAGACTATGGATTGCATATGTTCGGCTCCTCGTGTTTCAAATAATTCAGCTTTGGCTGTCAGTGGTGGTTTAAACCATTAGCCCTCTCAATTGTTTCGTCACAGATGGAATTTTATTTGTATTCGATGACAATACATTGCAGGAGTTAGAAAGCCTCTGTATACACGAATCGAATTATATGTCTTAGTTACTATTCTGTGGCTAGCCGACTTTTCTGGCTGCTAACTGAGTCTTCTGTCTTATGTGTGTATTGGTGAGTTTTTTGTCATTGCTAGCAAAGTGGCAATCTTTCGATTTTGTGTTGGTCACAATGCTTTCCATAAACCTTTGTACTGTTGTTTGCAAGTATTTAGAGCAGATCAAGCAAAAGGGGAAGATTTGGGCACAGCAAAATTCCAGTGGTTTGTGCTTTAAAGAAGAGATAGCGAGTCTTTTTGTTGTGATCGATTGAGGTAGTTGTGGTTGTATTTGTCATGTTTTCTCTTCCTCTTCGTGCAATTGGCGGGTTGCTTTCTTTTTTTTGTTTGTTTTCTTCGTTATTTACTGCTATATTTTAAGGTATTTCAGGACAAATCTTGTGTGTCTTTTTTTAAGCACAATGCTAACGGTCACTTAATTCACAGCGTTAGGCATTAGTTACCTTGCAGTGATTTTACAAATGCGTGCATAAATAAAATGTATGTCTATTAAAAATTGAAGCCATACCTGGGCGCGAGTATTGGCGCATCCGAAAAAGAATAGTGACATTGGAACTACTGCTTTATCGTTGGAACTACCCCGATAGCATTGTAACTACCTCGGTGATCTTGGAACTACCACACCTGAAAATCGGGGCCTGTCTCTGTAACGAGTTAAGACGAATGTTTTTTCTATGTAGGCACTTTAAGGAAAGGTCATTTTTTTATCATTGTCATCAGCAAATGTTTTCAAATGTCAGCTCAAATTGACGGAGACAAGCTAAATTCCATCGCAGTGATAAAGTATGTGGAAAAATTTATCCGATGCTAAGTGCGGGTAGAAAGATTTGAAGAAAGCGAAATACTTTTCCAGTAAAAAATTGGGGTTATAGAGGAAGCTAAAACATATTTGTTTGGAACCACATTGCCCGATTTCCCCACAATTCGTTCATCCTGGTAAATTAAAATAAAAATCAATATGACACTAACCTTTGTTTACATGATTTATGATGTTGGAACTATCCCGTTGCGGCGTGGGAACAACATTACGTTAACACAATTTCGTGGAAGCTCCTAGGTTTACCACCCGTGTTTTACACTTTAAATAAATCTAAAACTTGCAGTTTCTTGGACATTTTTCTCAACACAAAACCGATCAAATGTCCGTTCATAGGCAGAATAAACATATGTTGTGAGTATTTACTTCCTTTCTTAGAACACAGAAAATCATTTGGTACAATTCTGTTTGATCTTTTGAACTTTTTTGTTCCGTGTCTCCAGACCTGCAAACTAGTGGGTGGTGTTTCTAGACAACCATAGAACAGTACACATATGTTAAGAAGAGTTGTACAAATTATTAGCTTATCACCAAAAACCTATTTTCAGGATCACCTTGAATTTGTATTAATTTTCATATTTCGTTAGACTAAAAGCCTCTAAACACAAATTTCTTGCAGTTTTCTTTAAAACTTTGAAACCACAACAAGCGTGTCAGAAATCGTGATATTTTGAGGATTCACGGAGAAGAAACATATTATGACTCCGTCTACTCAGATAAAAAAACAATTACAACCAAAAAAAAAAGGAGAGAAAAAAACATGCAATTTATAGTAAATTTCTATGACTTTGGTTTTCCATTTTTTATTTTATACTTTCTATAAATGACCATCGATGTCTTGCCTTTATCTGTGCAAGACATGGTTTTCCTGTTATGAAGGAATACAAGAACTAAGTTGGTGGGGTAGTTCAACCCATACGTCTACTAGCGAAAGTCGGAAGTAAATGCTTGATTAAAGTAAGTACTAACTACTAAATCAATAACTGCACGTGATGCTTATAAACATGTCTTGAAGCAAAGGTGTAAATATCCACAATTACCTGTTAAATCCAAAAAAATACCCAAAATAAAGTTGCATTTTTTTTTCTACGAGCTTACCTCACGAACCAAACACTATATTGTTTACAAACCAGGTATTTTGTTTTATTGTTGTTTCCTGAAGAATGGCAATGTATTTCTATTTTAAGTAAGAGATTCTCATTGAAATCAAGCTTTTGTATACATGTCCTGTATTTTTTAAGTTTATTTATCCAAAATAAAGGCGCCGTAGGCGAGTGACTAGAGTGGCTCGGCTATTGTGCAGAAAGTCACCGGAAGGTTGCGAGTTCGCGGCTCACTGTAGCCATCCGATAACTGGAAAACTCTCTCTGTCGTCCCAGCAGTAAATGGGTACCTTTTTCGAATCAGGGAAGGATAAAGCTCCGCCTTTCATCAGCTGTGCCCAAGATACAGTGGGTCTCTAGCCCCCACTGCCCCAACGGCTATTAGGCTATGCGAAACCTTTACCTTTTTTTTTACCTTTTTTTACCCAAAATATTAAGGTTTATGTATAACACTTACATTTTTATAAAGGTGATACCGCCATGTGATATTTTGTTGTTACTACTGTTTTCATGAGATATTTATGTTATATACATGCTAATGTATGGTGAAGTCTAAGAGGTAAAGAATTGGAAGGGAACCATTTGTAAATATACAGACACACATGTCGCAAGGTAAAAGTTAGATATATCATACACTTGTAATGCCATGCGGTACAAGCCGGATTTGATAGCGACGTGGTAGAGTGATCTCCTTCTACCCAGGATACCCGGGTTCGAATCCGGACTGGGGACATGTAAGATTTTTTAAAAAAAATCCTTTGCAAATGGCGCCCAACGTAAATAATCCACATGTGAATTAGACCTCCTTCAGTTTCATTCCCAATGATTCTTATACGCCTGAAAATTCCAGGATCAAATCAATATGGAGGTGGAGAAGGTAGAGGTAACAGGTTAAAGGTTCGGTATATTAAACACTTGTACTGCCAAAGTTTGCAAATGTGCAGACTAATAAAACGATTGAATTGTAAAAATTGAATTGTGATTTTAATGTCAAGATATATGATCCTAAACATTTTGAGATACAAAATTGGGAATAAATTAGCGGTTAGTTTTGCACTAATAACTGTCACAATCTGCAAATTATAGAACTAGTTCGGTGCTGTTTAATTTATTGTCTTCTCATTTTAACCCTTTTATAATGAAAATAGAAAGTAAGTAAAATAGTTGTTGAATGTTTTTCGTATAATTTGCTTAGTCTGTTGTAACCGTTCCGTTGGTCTAAATCATTTAGTTCAGTATAGATAGCTGAGTTGCCACCTATATGGGAAAGAGCTGCTGACTCGGTTCATCACTTGTAATTAATTGTTTGTTGGGATGTCTTTGTCAATCTTTCCCTATGATGTTGGGGATAGGGTTTGGAATCTGATTCAGTCAGTTCCTGAAGTGTAGTTACTCTTTAAATTATCATCTGCAACCCCTAAGACTTGCTGTATTTCTATAAACGCCTGCAATATCTAAGTCTTTTATGAACTCAGATTATGTAAAATGAAATCTAATAGAAACGTCTACTATATATCTTGTAAATTACGTTGAATATAGTAGTCAAAATTGTATACCCATAAAAGGGTACCTTCTTAAAGCATACCCGACCGCTTTGAAACAGATATCTTACCTTAAATTTATCTTCAAATATTAGACTAACCAAAAGACGCTGTTAGAACTGTTCCATAGATGTTGTACCAAGGAGATAAAAGTCCAGGTCTGGTAAAACTACTTATATACTTGATGATAAGAAATATTTCTATATGCGACAGAAAATATTGTAAACGTCTCCTTCTCTCGTGTTTTAATGAAGCACTTCATTAATGAACAATATACCTACCAAACTCCCCGACTGCCACTCCAACTGATAATTTGTAGTTGTGAGCATAGTCACCAATATCAAAAATACCATAACTCATGGTTATTGTAACGTTAGGGTATGCAAACGTTTTACCCTCAATTCTTAACTCATATTCACCGTTTGACAAGATTGACCGTATAGGCTGGTTACCTGAAATTAATAACAATATAATTTAAAGTTATATCCTGCTGTCGAGGCGCCGAAGTCGAGTGGTTAGAGTGGCTCGGTTATTGTGCAGAAAGTCACCGGCAGGTCGTGAGTTCGCGGCTCCCTGTAGCCTTCCAACGACTGGAAAACTCTCTCGGTCAACCCAGCAGTAAATGGGTACCTTTTTCGAATCACGGAAGGATAAGGCAGCGAAAGGAGAGGGATGGGCTCCGCCTTTCCTCAGCTGTGCCCAAGATACAGTGAGTTTCTAACCCCCGCTGCCCCTTCGGCTATTAAGCTATAGGGAACCTTTACCTTACTCTTTACCTTTTATTCTACTGTCTAGAAATTACCGATCCCCTCGCTCGAACTTAAATAATTCTGAAAAACTGGACGTTTGTATCTTTTATGATAAACCTATCAATGACACATCCTATTTTTTGGCCATATGAAGGAATATTAAAACGTTTTGAGCATCACACATTCTAGTTTTCCATTTCAATAGTATAATGCAGAAATCTGATACACCAGTGTATTAGATACCGATTGCGTGTATGATCATATTGCTGATTGAAGCTGTAAAGTTACAATACCTTTTGAAAGAGACATGTCCGAGGGAGGTTCTGCTTTATCTGGAAAACGCTCAATCCGCACCGGCCGAGTTGCGAGGAAGTTGTACTCGAGTATAGCTTTGAACTTCTCCATCATCCAGTCTATTATCCAGAACAGATCCAGCCCCCCTTACCTACCCCCAACCCCTCCCCCAAGCGACGACAGACACTTTGCCAAGGCTGAAAAAAACATCTTCAGGGTCGGATATTTGAGGATGATGATAAGCTGTCTGTCGCAGTGGGGCCGGGTAAGAGATCACCAAGATGCTTAGACTTACCGATCGGTTATAAATAACTTGCGAAAGAAAAAAGGAAAACGTGTTTAGTATGGAAGGAGATTTTTGTGAATAATAAAGCAGTACGAATCGAAATATCTTGCTCACTCTCTATTTGAAGCTCAAAACGTTTTGGTATCCCGTTGTATGATACAGAAAGCCAGATCAACGGATAAGCGTTTTCTAAATTCATACCTCATACTGTGGTCACGCCTGTGTTCAGATACGTTCCTTTTTATTGTGCATCTCAGGATCGAGAACAGCAAAAACGGACTATGATATATACAACATCAATAACAACAACACGATATTTTGCATAACGTTCACATGTGTTACTTGACGTCATGATCAATAAATTAAGATATTAAAGAAGATTAAAAGCATATGTATTAAAGTTAGTAATTTTCACCTCTGTATCACGTGTTAATGCCTTATACAGATCTATGAATCACGCTTAACGCAAGCGTCTGGTCTGTTCCTACGGTGTTTGCTCATCTACTCGACATGATAAAGAGTGCCCGATCAGGTAATTGTCGATATAATAATATTGATAGCGCATTATGTAACTAGAAATTCCATTATGTTTAGCATACTTTTACACAAACAGCACTTTCGCAAAACAAAGTAGAAAGATTGATACCATCAAATCCCACATTCCTCCGTTAAAAGCAAAAGGGAATGAAGCACACACAAAACTTGACAGAAGTTCACGAACAACATGCACGGTAAACCGAATGAGCAGCCTTATCCCAAACAGCTACCAAAATTGAACACAGCAGTAACATCTATCTTATCTATTTTTTAATAAAAGAGCAAAGCAGAACGCAAATTGTTCATCTATTCAAGTGACGATACTGCTAGAGAGTATAGACACGCGGATATACCAATATGTAACATTGAGAAACCACAACAGCAGTACCGCCTAGGAACCGTCAGCAAAAGATTACTGTGGGATTAAACTGGTTTTCTGGATCCAAATCTCGTCCTTAGCCTCCGCAATAGTTCAACCTAACTAAAACAAATACATCCAACTGAACAGGCCAAAGAAAGCGTCGATTTGGACACCATGGAAAAACTACACGAAAAACATCAATTTCCTATTTTCTTTTTTCTTTTTTTTTCTTTATTTTTTTTTTTTTTTATTTTTTTTTAAATTTTCTTTTTACGTTTTTACTGCAAGATACGACGTAAGCAGACTAATGAGCTATACAAGTAGCACATTGCTTACAGATCACTATAAAATAAACTCTTCACCCAACAAAAGTGAAGAACCACAACACTAGTACGCCGTGGAACTGTTTTACTGGATTCAAATCTCGCCCTTTAGTGCTTTGGTGGTTACAACATTTAGTTAGCTGTTTACATCGCATTAAGGTCTCTTAACCATCAATGAATTATCAGAGGAAAAAATTAAGGATAGGACATATGATAAGATAATGATGAGGACTCGAAAGAAACAATATATGGCAACTTCTGGAGATCCCTAGACCGCATGAAGGTTTCATGACCCATCAATGAATCATCATAAGAAACAAATCACGGATAGGACCTGTGATGAATCAGATATGTGGACCTGAAATAAGCAACGTATTGCGATACCTGGAGATCCCTGGGATATCAAACAACACCACTGACATATTTAAGCCAGACAAGACCATCAGTTGAACCCCGAATAACCAAGCATCAGACAGGGAAAGCTCCGGAACCAACCAACTAAACATAAGAGCTGTATGTTTGGCCGATCCTTGTGTCTGATGCTCGACCAACCGGCAATTCAAGATAGAAGCAAAGTTATTAACCATGATTGGGTTAACCACTAAACATAAAGACTACAACATTATGATGGTGGTGTTCCTATATCCTTTGGTGTTTATATTTCTCAACTTATTCGTTTTGCTCGAATATTCAGTCATGTTGATGACTTTAATATTCGTAATAAAGTTTGGAGGCAAAACGTCTCAAAAAAGGGGCATTGATATCATACATTTCGTTCAAAATTTTATTGACGACTATAATGTCGGATTTAAAGCACTTCTTCTGCAAGGCGTTTCTGAACCTGAATGTTATGTCTTGCGGAAAAACGGCTAACTAAATGTTCAAACATCTGCAGAGGCAAAGGGCGAGGTTTGGGACCAGTAAAATATGTTTAAACCTTCCCAGTAGTATATTACTAATCGGATCGTTCCAAGGCGGTGCTTCTGCTGTGGTTCATCTTTTCACTGTTTTTCTTGTGAATATTTTTCTATACCGCTAGCAATCTGGCCACCTGTATAGCTGCCAACTTTGCTTCCCGTCGTTCTTTGCAGTAAAAAGATTAGAAGTTGAGTAAAAAAATAGATGTTAAATGTTTTGTATTATTTGTTCGCATTGTCCACATTGTTGCATTCATTTGCTTGTTCAGTGAACTGCAATTGTTGTGGTTTGGTTGACCCATTGCGCAGGCTACGGGCGAGGTTTGGATTCAGTTAAACATATTTAAGACCACCTGTTATCTTATGCTGACCCTCCGAAGGCGGTAACTCTGTTGTGGTTCCTTAATGTTATATTGTCCAGTGTCCGCTTGTCTATGGTCTCTGGCGGTTTTGGTCACCTGTTGCTGCCCAGTCTGCTTTCTGTTTTGTTTTGTAATTAAAATAAAAGAAAAAATAGTAAAAAATGATGTTGATGCTGTTTTTGATTAGGGTAGCTAAATGAGCATCTGTTTTGAGAACGAGCTGATTATTCGGTTTACTTTGCGTGTCTTTCGTAAACTTACGTCAATTTCCGTGTGTATGTGCTCCTTTTCCTGTTGGTTTTGAGAGCGGAATGTGGGATTTGATTGTATTAATTCCTGATCATTGCCTATCGTTTTCCTTTCTTTATGATTTTTCTACAATCTATACTACTTTGTCACATAATTTGATCAAGGAAAAACTTAGAGATATAATTGAGTAGACCTTCCAAAGGGAAGGTTCGCCTATTCTTGTCTGTAACGAAAGAAACGCCTTCGTAACTTCTGAACACCAAAACTGATATAAACTTTTGTCATGTCAAAATATGTGTGAATCACTAACGTACATTTTAGATAATATTTATATATGATTTGGTATAAAGTTATTCAGACAAATTGTTGGTATTCTGATGGGTACTTATCACGCTCCTCTTGTAGCGGATTTGATTTTATTTGGCTATGAAAGAGATTTCATAGCTCCTCTTTCTAATGATAAACAATCTGAAGTTATTGAAGCTGTTAACTCTTCATCTAGACATCTAGATGATCTTATAAATATTGACAATCTTTACTTTGTAGGTATGGTGAATCAAATTTGTCCACCTGAGCTGCAGTTAAAAAATGCTAATGCAGCTGATACTAAAGCCCCATTTTTGGAATTTCATTTATCTGTTTTTAATGGATTTGTTTTATACAAACTTTATGATAAACGCACTGACTTTGATTTTGACAAAGCAAATTTGCCATGTTTGGATGGTGATGTTCCCCAATCTACCATTTACAGGGAAAAATATGTTTTGGTCTATAAAAAATTCTGGTGAGGTACTTAGTAAACTGAAGTCAAGAGGGTTCCGTGCGACTAGTTTGTCCACTTATGATTTTTCTACTCTTTATACCACATTACCCCATAATTTAATAAAGGAAAAACTTGTTGATTTGATTGAGAGGGCCTTCAAAAAGTTCTCCAAAAATGAAGATACCCTTTATATTGCCTGTAACGATAAGAAAGCGTTTTTCACTTCTACTGACCGTAAAATATATAGAGGATATAGTCTTTGGTCATGTCAGAATGTATGTGACGCCTTATCATATCTCTTAGATAATATTTACATCAGATTTGGTAATAAGTTATACAGACAAATTGTTGGTATTCCGATGGGTATAAATTGTGCTCCTCTTGTGGCCGATTTGTTTTTATTTTGTTATGAAAGAGATTTCATGACTTCTCTTTCGGTTGATAATCAAGCTGATATCATTGAGGCATTTAACTCTACCTCTAGATATTTAGACGATCTTCTGAATATTGATAATCCTTATTTTGAAAGCATGGTAAACCAAATTTACCCACCTGAACTTAAATTGAATAAAGCTAATACTTCAGATACCGAGGCCCCCTTTTTGGATTTACATCTATCTATTTCTAACGGTTTTGTATCTTCTAAAATTTATGATAAACGTGATGACTTTGACTTTGATATAGTTAATTTTCCATTTTTGGATGGTGACGTTCCACGTCGTCCCTCTTATGGAGTGTATATTTCTCAACTTATAAGATTTGCTAGAGTGTGTAGTCATGTAGATGACTTTAATGCTCGTAATAAATGTTTAACTGCTAAACTTCTTCAACAGGGCTATCGGTATCATAAGCTTAGAAAGGCTTTTTCTAAATTCTATCGCAGACACCATGAATTGGTTTCAAAATTTGATGTCGGATTAAAATTTCTTTTACACCAAGGCCTATCGGAACCAGAATTTTATGGTGACTTAGTATACAAATTCAAAAAGATTAAGGGTAGGACTGATTTTTTCTGATCAATTCCGAAAAATAATAATACGTCACAAACGTATTGGCTATAATTTAAATGTTATGCGACAGTCTGCATGCTTAGTGATTAACCCAATCACGGTTGATAACTTTGCTGCACTCTTTAATTGCACACCGGGGGATCGGTCGTCAGACTCTATGATGGCCCCGACCTAAAGCTATATATTTTAGTTGGTTGGGACCGGAGCCTTTTTGTCTGTTGCTTGGTCCACCGGGGCTCAACTGGTGACCTTCTTTTGCTTCAGATTTCCAGTGGGGTCGTTTGGCAGGACAGGGATCTCCACCTGTCAGACGGCCGGTTGTATCTGTTGAGTCCTCGTCTTTGCTTCTTCATGGTGTTGAAATTTGATTTATGTGTTTACCGTGATGATTCATTGACGAGTTAGAGGGTTATCATGCGAACCGAACTACCAACTAAATGTTTTGTACCATTTCAGAAACTGAGGGTGAGGTTGGGCCTGTAAAATCGATTTAAGCCCCCCAGTAATTCATTACTGACCGTTCCAAGGCGGTAGTTCTGTTGTGGTTCTCTGTTGCCTGTTTTTGGTGTCAGAGTTTCTGTGATGTTTTACCTTATGTATGTTCTTATTATTTTTGGTTCGGTTTGGGTTGCTGAGTGGCCACCTTTTGGGAACAAGCTGCTCACTCGGTTGGCCATATGTTCTCTGTATCTTGATTATTTGTAATCTTAGTTGTTTCCAACTATGGTTTGAGGGCTGGATTTGGATTTTGATTGTTTCAGTTCCTGGTCTTTGCATACTTTTTACTTTTACATTTCTCAACTTATTTGGTCTGCTAGAGTGTCTAGTCATGTGGCTGTCGTCAATACCCGTAATAAAATTTTAAATGCTAAGCTTCTGCAACAGGGCTATATATATATCATACACTTCGAAAAGTATTTTCAAAACTCTTTCGCCGGCAGTATGAATTGATTTCTAAATTCAATGTCGGATAAAAAAGTAAAAAGATGGGCAATGATCAGCAATTAATACATTCAAATCCCACATTTCGCTGTCAAAACCAATAGGGGAAAATGCACATACACACAAAAAGTGACACAAGTTTACGAAAGACACGCACAGTAAACCGAATGAGCCACTTTTTCCCAAACAGATGGGCATTCAGCTACTCCAATAACAGCATCAACATCTGTTTTTACTTATTCTTTTATTTCAATTACAAAATAAAGTAAATCAGAACATCTCAAACAGAAGGCAGATTTGGCAGCAATACGGGCGACCAAATAAAACGATAGGCAATGATCAGGAATTAAAAACAATCAAATCCACATTCCGCTCTCAAAACAAATAGGGAAAGAGGCACATACTCACAGAAATTGACACAAGTTTACGAAAGACTCGCTCAGTAAAACGAATTAGCAGCTCTTTCCCAAACAGATGGTCTTTCAGCTACCCCAATAACAGCATCAACATCTATTTTTACTTATTTTTATTTTAATAACAAAACAAAACAGAAGGCAGATTGGGTAGCAATACAGGCGACCAAACCGCCAGAGACCATTGACAAGCGGGCACAGCACAATAACATCAAGGAACCGCAACAAAAGTACCGCCTTGGAACGGTCAGCCAAATATGCTGGGGGCTTAAACTACATGTATTTTACTGGACCCAAAACTCCCCCTTACCTTTTGGAAAGGCCCAACACAATAACAATCTTTACGGAAAACATTTAACAACTCGTTCTACCTATTTTCTATTTGTTTTTATTATAAAACATAACGGGAAGCTAAGTGGGCAGCTATACAGGTGGCCACATTTCTAGCAGACCACAAACGAATTGACTAAGGCACAAGAAGGTAAAGAACCACAACAGAAGTACCGCCTTGGCACGGTCAGCAATAAATCACCGGGATGGGGGTGGGGCTTAAACATGTTTGCCTGTGCCAAAACCTCGCCCTCTGTTTCTGCCAGAGACCTTAGATAAGCGGGCACAGCACAATATAACATCAAGTAACCGCAACAGAAGTATCGCCTTGGAACGGTCAGCGAAAGATTACTTGGAATGGGGGGGGGGGGACTTAAACTAGTTCTACTTAACCTAAACCTCGCCCTCTGCGTCTGCAGAGTTTTGAAACATTAAGTTAGATGTTAGGTCGCATAAAGGTTTCCTAACCCATCAATGAATCATCACCGGAAACAAACAAATCACGGATAAGACTTATGATGAATAAGGGATGAGGACTCAACGGAAAGAACGTATTGCGACACCAGGAGACCCCTGGGAAGTTAGACAACACCACTGAAATACCGGAGCAAAAAAAACTATCAGTTGAACATCGAATAATCAAGCAACAGACAAGACAAACTCCGGACCCAAACCACTAAACTAAGTAGCTTTATGTCGGGCCCATCATCAAGTCTGATGCCTGACTAACCGGCATCTGTTCCACCATAATTGGGTTAACCACTAAACATGCAGACTGTAGCATTACATTTATTTAATATCCAATACGTTTGTAACGAAAGATAATTTTCCTATACTGATCAGAAAATTCAGACTTACTTATAATTTTTTATTTTAAATTAATAGACTAAGTGACCATAAAATTCTATTTCCGTTAAGCCCTGTTGCAAAAGACATTTTAATCTGACATTGAATTTAGAAACCAATTCACAGTGTCGGCGAAAGAATTTTGAAAAGGATATTTGAAGTTTATGATATATATAGCTCTGTTGCAGTAGCTTAGCAGTTATAATTTTATTACGGGCATTGAAGTCAGTCACATGACTAGACACTCTAGCAAACCGAATAAGTTGAGAAATGTCAACCCCCGTAAGATGTAGAAAGGGAACATCACCATCAGAAAATGGATAATTTACCATGTCAAAATCAAAGTGATCGCGTTTATCGTAAATTTTGGATGAAATAATCCATTTAAAACAGATAAATGTAAATCCAAAAAAGTCTTTTGCAACAGGGCCCATCGGAACCAGAATTTTATGGTGACATAGTCTATAAATTCAAAAAGGAAAATGTAGGTATGTCTGATTTTTCTAAATGTTTCGTTCGTTACAAACGTATTTGATATAATATAAATGTAATGCAGCTACAGTCTGCATGTTTAGTGGTCGGCCCAATAATGGTTAAAAACTTTGCTTTCCTCTTAAATTGCACGCCGGTTGGTCAGACATCAGACTCAATTATGGGCCCGACACAACACTATTTACCTTAGTTCGTTTGGGCCGGAGTTTGCCTTGTTTGTTGCTTAGTTGGCTGCATTAGCTTTGTTAAACTGCAGCTCAGGTGGATGAATTCAATTCACCATGCCTTTAAAGAAAGGATTGTCAATCTTCAAAAGACCATCTTAATATCTAGATGTAGATTCAAAACGTTCAGCTCCTTGGTCATTAGAGTGAGAAGCCATGCAATTTCTTTCATACCAATACAAAAACAAATCCGCTACAAGGGGAGCAAACGTAGTACCCTGTTGTCTTTTTAATCTTTTCAATCAATGGAATGTAAACATTTTTATCTAAATGAGAAATTGTCTTCAAACATGACCTAGCTTATATTTATTTAGGTGTTCAGAAGTAAAGAAAGCGTTTCTTCCTTTAGAGGCAAGAAAATGCAAACCTTCCCTTTGGAAAATCAACTAAAAAACAAAAAAAAAAAAAAAAAAAAAACGATAATTTTTTTCTATGTTGCAAAGTAGTATAGAGTGTAGAAAAATCATAAGCTGGCAAACTGGTCGCATGGAATCCTTTTAGCTTTATTTTATTAATTACTTAACTAGAACTTTTACTCGACCAAAAATTTTTTAACTGACTTTGTATAAACTTTCTCACAGTATCGTATAACATGATTTTGACAGCAGTGAGGCAAAACGTTAATAAATTTAAAAGTCTATTAGTAGTATAAGAAATAGAATTGGCAAATTATCTTACTTTATATGGCTTTTTATGAAGTTAAGTAACATCGTATGAAGTCTGTGGTTGAATTTCCGAACATTTACGAAACAAAAAACTTTAGGGGTAAATGGCTGCGATGGCTTTTAACTCTAGAGCACTCTTCTGCAGATGTCTCTTTCTGGGGCTAGCACCGCCAAGCTCTTGCTTTAAATTGGTAATGTAGTAAAGCCTTCAAACAACAACAACGTTGTTAGCGGCCTTGTCATATGAAACCAAAACGTACTTTCTATCAAATTCTTATATACCCGCTATAGGTGTCGAAAAGTAGATTTCGGTTTAGGGGTTTAAAGGTGAGTAGTTTGTGAAAACAAATTAATATCTTTAACTACTGTTTTGAAGGTGCATACTTTCCATGACTCTGACATACTCTCGTTTAATGCAGATGCTATTTCTTGCCTCCATTTTTTGAAATCGATCCCGGAAGAAAATATGTATTTTGGATCATAGGAAGTATAATCTGAAATAATTTACTTTCCAGTTTTAAACATGACTAGCTGTCAGATAAAAAAAAAATAGAATCTTTACAGTCTCGAGGCACAGGGGTTTTAGCCTTGATGTCAAGATCAGAAATATTTGTATTGAAGTAAAATATAATATTTCTTATGGGCTTGTTATATTTATTACAAATCATTTGTGTTTCTGAATATTAGAAATAAGTAGGCATGGATGAAGTGATAGATCCTATTTCATGACTGACAATGAACGGATTCAGTTATACCTTGTTGTTATTTTCACTGTATTACTGTATACGATGCGTATGTTGCTTCTAAAGGATCGATCTGGGCAAAACCAAGGACAATGTAGTATTGTTAAATGAGGTAAATAATCTGAAAAATCGTTTTCCCTGGTAAATTATCAGAACAGCCAAGATGTAGAAAAGTTTGTAACAACGTTTTGATTATAAGAAAAAAGTTGACATCATCAACTTAAAGATGTTTTTTTCTAACGCCACATAAAACTGCGAGCCTTTTAAACGATGTGAAATTTTCATCTCTCATTTAAAATATATAAAAATATGGGCTATTACGGGTCGCAAAATACTTATGTGTTTGCTTTCCCTCGCAGATATTACCTAGCCAATGTTCGCCTGATACATCACCAAAGCCGACCACATATTCATCCCAGGTTCTGTTAAAATCTACTGATCCGTCAGTCCGTCGCTGTAATACCTGAATCGAACCAAATATAATTGTACCATGTATTCTAATATCTTAATGACAACATGTACTAAACAAACCAATATTTGATATTTATATATAGTTATGTTATATTTTCAGAACACATCTATGAAAACTGTCATCCTTTTAGAATAATAAATATATAGGAAGTGTGTCTTTATGCAATTAGACATTTGAAATTAAATAGTTACTTGGAATACAATGCTTGCGCTAATAATGAACGTGAGTTTTTGCGTTATCGGCAAGTTAGTGTCATAAATAAGTCAAAAAGATGACCCAATTAGTATCAGGGAACATACAACTAGCTAGATTAAGTGACGTATTGTCGGACAGGCCGCATCAAAACTGTTTTATACCAGCCCCATCTGCATTAAACTAGCATATTATAAAATATTTCTTGCTAAACTTTGCTTTTTCTGGCAAGGGTAATAAATTCAACAGAAACTTTTCCTGTTTTTTTTTTTTTTTTTTTTTTTTTTTTTACAAAAAAAAGGGACAAGTAAAATAAATAAAAAATAAATAATTGAAAATAACCGGCCCGTCTCTTTCGTGTCGTATTCATACAATAATTAAAAAAAAACAATGCCGATCGGTTCTCCTGCTCATTAGCTGAATAAGAGTTGACTATCAGAGGGAATTACTCCAAAATTAATAGATGGAGATTCATCTCACCTTAACTAAGCTATTTTATACGTTTATGACTACCTAAATCCCAACATGAGCGACCTAGGTCAAGATGGTCTTAGGCTGAAATATGCAATATTAAAAAGGATCATAACGCAGTCATGCTTCGACGGAGTTCTCCCAAAACGTATTTTGTCCTTGCATATTGCACCACAACCATTACATCCTCGCTTAAATTGAGATATCATGATAACAAAGGTTACTTTTGGCACAAATTGCTCGTTTAACCCGAGCAAGGCCCCGGTATTCCTCGGGCTACTCGAAGATTATGTGAGCCACGACACGAGAAAAACAACAAGAGGGCCATGAGGCCCTGAATCGCTCACCTGAGTATGGTGGACATGTAGGTCATCTCACCTAGACCGCTTGAATAAATTTTCATTCCCTCAGCCCTTGGAGGTTGTGTATGAAATTTGGTTACAATCAGCCCAGTGGCATTTGAGGAGAAGTCTTAAATTGTCAAAATATGAGAGACATGGGTCAGAGGTCAAATAATGACCTTGACCCCTTGTTCCTGAAAATCTTCCATGTACGAAGACGACCAATTTTTAGGCCAAAATCTTCTAAACTTGCCACGAAATCTTATGTTCTAGCATTTTCCCGTACTTGGCCGTGCCTTAAGAAATGTCAAGGTCAGCCCGAGGTCATCTTTGAACAATCTTGATAGTACTTAAGTACCTGATAATATATACAAAGTTTCAAGGCCATCGATTATTTGGTTCTTGAGAAGAAGATTTCTAAACGTTTTTCCCATATATGGGCATGGCGGTCATGTTGGTCATGTGATCCAGACTGTTTGAACAAATTTTAATTTCCTCAGCCCCTATATGAAATTTGGTTACAATTGGCCCAGTGGCCTTTTAGGAGATGTGTGAAATTGTCACATTATGAGAGATCAGGGTAAAAAAAATAACCTGACCTCTTGTACATATTAATTTGCATATATATGTACTCATATTTTCACTATTTGCATATATATGTACTCATTAAGATGACTGTATATACGATTTTCAATTCAAAATCTTCAACAATTTCCAATAAATCTAATGTTCTAGTATTTTCCTATAATATGAATTAAATAGGTGTTACCTATATACGTGCGTTCCCATCCACTTGATATGGCTACTTCTTAAGATGGATGTATATAACGATGTTTAGGCCAAAATTTATATAGCTGTGAAAAATGTAGGTGGATGTAGGGTTCTTTTCTCTGCAAATCTTCTGATGATGGTTTATATTTGAACCAAGTTTTGTAAAAATATCTTCAACGGTTATAAAGTTACAGAGGGAACACCATTTCTATACTGAAAAATTACAAAGGGGCATAATTTCATTAAAAATGTAGGCAGAGCTACTGATCTTGTTTTTCTGCACATCATTTGATGATGCTTTATAATTGAACAAAATTTCATGAAAATATCTTTAATTAAAGCAAAATGTACTATTTTCAATGCTCAAAAGGGCAAAATGTACTATTTTCAATGCTCAAAAGGGATAACTCCAAAAAATCCGGAATAACTGTCTTGTTTCCTTCACATCTGTGTAAATTTCATGAAAATATCTCTTTAGGTTTTTAAGATACAGAACATATGGATCTTGTTCTCTGCACATCGTCTGATGATGCTTTATATTTGTATAAAAATTGCTGAAAATATTTATTACAGTTTTAAAGTTTTTAAAGAACAAACATGATTTACATACCGTACTTTAATTTACAAAGAAAAATAATTCCATAAAAAGTGTAGATGGAGTTACAGTCCTTGTTCACTGCACATTGTCTGATGTTTTATATTTGTACCAAGTTTCACAAAAATAACTCATATAGTTTCAGAGCTATGGAGCAAACATGATTTCCATATTAAAATTTTCAAAGGGGCATAATTCTGTAGTAAATGTAAGCAGGATTTTCTCTGCCAATCAAGTCATGATACTTTAAAGTTGTACTAAGTTTTGCGAAAATATCTCATATAGTTTCAGAGTCATGGAGCGGACACAATTTCCATACTAAAATTTACAAAGGGGCATAATTCCATAAAAATGTAGGTGGAGTTACAATTTTTGTTCTCTGCACATCCTCTGATCATGCTCTATATTTGTACTAACTTTCATAAAAATATCTCATAAAGTTTTAGAGATATGGAGCAGACACGATTTCCATACTAAAATTTACAAAGGGGCATAATTCCATAAAAAATGTCAGTGGAGTTATGGGTCTTGCTCTCCGCATTTCGTCTGATGATGCTTTATATTTGTACCAAGTTTCTTGAAATCATCTCAATCGGTTACAGAATTATTGAGCGGACACAATTTCCATACTAAAATTTTCAAAGGGCCATAACTCTGTAAAAAATGTAGGTGGAGTAGCAGGTCTTGCTCTCCACACATCCTCTGATGATACTCTATATTTGTACTAAGTTTCATGAAAATATCTCGTACAGTTGTAGAGTTATGGAGCGGACATGATTTCCATACCTAAATTTACAAAGGGGCATAATTCCATAAAAAATATAGGTGGGGTTACGGGTCTTGCTCTCTGCATGTCGTCTGATGATGCTTTGAATTTGTACTAAGTTTTGTTAAATTATCTAAGTCGGTTATAGAGTTATTGAGCGGACACGATTTCTAAACTCAAATATTTAAAAGTGACATAATTCCGTAAAAAATGTAGGCGGAGTTATGGGTCTTGCTCTCTGCATGTCGTCTGATGATGCTTTAAATTTGTACTAAGTTTTGTTAAATTATCTAAGTCGGTTATAGAGTTATTGAGCGGACACGATTTCTAAACTAAAATTTTCAAAGTGACATAATTCCGTAAAATTGTAAGTGGAGTTACGGGTCTTGCTCTCTGCACATCGTCTGATCATGTTTTATATTTGTACCAAGTTTTGTGAAATTATCTCAATCTGTTACAGTTATTGAGCGGACAGGATTACCATACTTAAATTTTCAAAGGGGTATTATTCTGTAAAAATGTAGGTGGAGTTACCGGTCTTGCTCTCTGCATGTCGTCTGATGATGCTTTATATTTGTACTAAGTTTCGTGAAATTATCTCAGTCGGTTACAGAGTTATTGAGCGGACACGATTTGTGACAGACGGACGGACAGTCAGACGACCAGGGCAAAAACAGTATGTCTCCGACCCCTTCGGGGGGAGACATAAAAAATAATCGTACATACCTTCCTATTAAAGCTTTATATCTAAGGCTTCCTTAACACCAGATACCTCAAACCAGTATGTAGCATTGTCAATTTTTCTTCTTGGTGACTTTGTGGAAGTTGTTGAAATCTTGTATGGCAAGCTCAAAATAATATACAGAATTGATGATTGCTGAGTTAATCACAGACAAACACCAATGTGTATGAACCAGCCAATACAAATATCTAAGTCTTTTTAGGCTGTGACTTGTCTCCCAATCAGATGTGCCGGATTACAGTTAAAATCTCCTAAAATGTATAAAATGAAAAATGATTTTTCAGTTATTCATTTTTACAGTACATGCAAATGCATGTACATGTAACATGTACCAAAAACACCTGAATAGCTCACCTAAGTCAAAAGGTTAAAGGTCAACCTAGGGTCACCATTTGAACAAATCCGAGAGTATATTAATTTCAAATGCTGTGTACATGTACATGTACCAAGTTTCAGTGTCATGGGTCATTTGATTGTGGAAGCTTTTTAACGATATGTGCATGACAGCCATATTGGCTACCAGGAATAATTCGAAGTTGGTGAAATATGAGTGACCTTGATCAAAAACTGATACTGACCTCTGTTACTCAATAAACTTCAAGTAGCCATTTATTTGACTATACATACAAACTTTTATACAAAGGTTTCAACAAATTCAAAGATATCTCATTAAGTTGCAGAAATTTCTCAAGCATTAGGAAGCACACGTCTGACCTATGAGTTATCTGTAAAAAGGCCAAGATCAACTCAGGGTTATCATTCGAACACGGAAGTGCCATTTAAATAGAGACAAAATCTATGGTCCAGTGAGACTTGAATGATCTGTGAGTCTATGATCCAAGGTCTGAAGCACGTAACCACTTACTTACACTAGGTAACTGGGATGCAAACTGAGTTAACTGGGATATGCTTCATTCACACAGTTGATACTTGTCTGACTCACTCTAAAGTGTAGAAAAATTGCCATCAGAGGAGATGGCAAATCCCCCAACTGAAGACCCCATGGGCCTTGGTAAAAAGGGTGCACTTCAAAACACATATGGGCATGTTCAAAAAAAATGTGACCAAAGCATTTCAGAGAATTTTAAAGAAAACAGGGCTATATTAGTACATTATTTTTGTTGCTGGAGATGTATCATGTTGCCTTGAACATACCTGCCAAATTTCATTGAAATACTTTGAGTAATAAAAAAGTTATGGTCAAAAATATAGCCAAAAAACTCAGGAGTGTAACGCTTTTTGTGTGACATTTTTTTGATTACTGAATTTTCAGCATGCAATTTTACAAAACTGTGCCGGTTACCATACCTAGTAGCCATCTTTTTGACTTTCCAGTCCTTTGGGCTGCATAAAAATGTAAGATTAATGTCCTTTCATCATCACCCATGGAATAAGTAATGCTAAACTCAACAGCACTATTCTGATTTTCTGGTGCACCAAAAAAGAGGAGGTTCTCATCTTAATGGATGTGATTTTTATATCTGATGCTTCTAATCTCTATAACATGGTCTGAAACACTGAACAAAGATGGTATGTCGTATTGCAAATTTTCCAGTTGCTTTACCGGCATCCATCTCAGAATGTAAACAACTTCTTCTCAAGTACCCCTTGAACTCAGGAGTGTAACATTTGACATTTGGAACCCCATAACTTTTCCCAAGGATAGCTTTAGTAAACTTTCATGCCTTGTATGAAAAGTCTTTGACCCATCATGCTAAGTGGTACTTTGGCAGTCTTCATCTTGGCTTTTAGTTTCTTCATATGTACCATTTGAACCACTCAGGAGTGTAACACTTTTTTGAAAAAAGACAAAAATAGCTTATTTCTTTACCACAAGCAGTATAATTTTCATTTATTGTGCTCATAAATGAAGACCAAGCCCCCCTCATGCAATTTTGGAACATATAGTTAACTTCGAAATGTAAATAAAGCTGCACTGCCATGAAATCAACCAAAAGTTGAAGATTTTGAGATTCTATTTTTTTCATATCTATCACTATGAGGCATTCTAAATAATAACCATACATGGCTATAAAGTGTTTTGTGAGAAATAATTAGATAAGAATGACCAAGATAATGATATTTTGTGATTAAATTCGGGTTTTGCTATGACCTGTATAGTGCAAGGTGTTACACTCCTGAGTTTTTTAAGTTTAATGCCATTTTGGACACTTTTTCTTCCTTTACATCAACATGTTTGGATAAATTCATACTAAATATATGTTTCCAACATCTGAAAATGTTTTTTGATGCAGTGCCATCTGATTTGATAAGATTTTGAGGTTAATAATATTTTCTACTGATTTATAATGTGACCATCAACTTCTGAAACTACATGTAGTATGGAACTTCGCTTCTTTAATGTCTTTTGTAAACAGGTAATGATAGTCAGGTAAAGAAAACTGGTAAAGAAAGAGTGAAGAAGAAATTAATTAAATTCAGTATAAATCTGTTTGATTTTTGTGCATTTAGATAGCCGAAATAGCAAATATATTGTGGCGCAACCAAGCATGAGCTTAGAGATATGGTTTTGGTTTTTGCTGTAGCAATGAGTGCACGTTGCTTTTAAAGAGAAGACAAAAAAATAATGAAATTTAAAGGCAGAACATTCAACTTTTTTATACAATACAACAAATGGCTGTAAAGTGTTACACTCCTGAGCATCAGACCATGTTTTCTTGTTAAAGAGGCCAATAAACTTGGAAAAAATGATGTTAACAACATGCAGTTCGTGCTACTTTATTACATGGAACACTTTATCATTGACTTAAAGCTCTTGTGATGCAAATTAGAGCAGTTTGGAAATAAGACTCAGGAGTGTAACACATTCCTTGAAACTTTTTGCACATTTTTGACATTGCATCACCACTATCTATATCTTTTTATATGAACAATCATTTTCTAGAATAGTTCTCTACTCATATGGCATCATTCCAATGCAAATTTTATTGAGGTACAGTCAAGTAAATAAAAGATATGAAAGTTTTTAGAACTCTACATCTGAAAAAGTGTGTCAAAATGAAGTTAAAATTTGAGGTTTTATATCATTCAGCGGTTTCCGACAGAAAACAGCACTTACTTTCATAATTTGGAAGCGCCCTGCAGCAAATAATAGAAACTTAAAGTAATAGGATCATGATTTTAGCCTTCCAAAGCTTTCATAAAATTTGGTCATTTTAACAGATTTTGGGTGTAAATTTCTTCACAAAAATTGTCATAAAATTTTTACTAGTAATGCTATTATTAAAATCTATACAGTTTTGTAGACTGGAAACACTGTAGATAAGTCTGGAATAAAACTTAAAACTGTGGCAGAGTGTTTATTTTTGACCTCCAATGTCACACTTTGGTCACATTTTTTTTTAACATGCCCATATAAGTAATATATTGTCGTTCTTTTATGCTTCTGATTGACATTATCTGTTTAACAGATGAATTATTATCTTATACTCAGACTTAAACATTATGCTTGACTGCTAAAAAGAGGTGAAATCTCAAACAGCCACCATGTACACAGATGTATAGCATATGATACACTCAACATTTGATTGTGTGAAGAATAATTTCTATTTAGCACAAACCCTACAAACCTAATTTTGAGCTCTCAAGTAGGTGATTTTGGATAAAGAATCCAAATCTGAAAAAAAAAAATATTTTTGTTAAATGGTTTTGTACTGGGTGTGGCGGGGGGGGGGGGGGGGGGGGGGGGGGGGGGAGGGGGGGGGAGATTTTTGACTGATTTAGTGCTCAACGTCCACGGTAAACAGCTATGGTCATGTCGGGACGGTCAGTTAACCTAACATCACTACTCCTGGGCAGGCTTGGACTAGAGCTTAGACCTCCTAAGCCGTTAACCATTGCTGAGTGCTCCTCTTTCAGCAGTAACTGATAACTGCCCTTCTTGAATCAGCAGATGGAGAAATGAAAGTAAGTGGCTGGAATGGGTATCAAACCCAGGACCTCTGGCTTATAAGTCACATGCCTTACTGACTGCACTACCCGGCCCAGCTCAGCATAAATTTAAAAAGAAACAAATTTTAAGAAACTGGCCTTACCAGGAACACGTAGAGAAAACCAACAAAGTGGTTGTGCAGGGATAAAGACTAACAGGGGTCCAGTTGCCCAAAGCCCCTAAACTTTGGGCTGGGCCCCTGAAATTTGGAAGAAAATGCCCATACCCCTAATGTTAAATTCTGAATTTTGGCATAATCATTAGTCTTTATCCCTGTTGTGCGCGCAGCGCAGACTTACTGTCGTGTCGGCCTATTCAGCGCATAGGCTTAATCGGCGCAAGTTACGTAACGTAATTTACCGTTAAACATGTGTTGATAATTTTTGTCGGCTGTTATCCAAGCAGTCCTTCAAGCGGAGATCTTTATATGCGGTAAAGAAGATCATGTCTGTCCAGAGGGGTTTGTTGCACTTGGTTTTTTGCAGATATTTGCAAATGTTACTTGCAGCTCGGCATATGTTGAATACAAACCGTATTTTGCAATCTTTGTTTACAAACACAGTGGCTCTGAGCACACATCACGAATGTAGGTCAACTCACTTCAGCAGCACTTGTAATTTGTAAATAATAGCTATCACTCTTTGCATGCCTTGCATAAATGCACATAGTAAAGAAGTGAATTATAAAATAACTCACTCAGCTAATGTCCAAAGAATCATGATTTAACCCTGCTAAAGCAAATAGTTGTTGAAACTTTCCACAAGCTCCTTCTGCAGCCCACGGAGTGATGTCATGAGTATAGTCTGTTTCACAAATTAGCCCATTATTTATGTCAGGAATAAGACATTTTCAGAAGCTGCGTCGAATTGGCCGACAAAAACGGGGTCCCTCGTGCACAATGGTACTTGAGTTTTGAGTTTCTTTTCATATTGTGATCAATACCAGATGGTGGATTTGAGATGAAATAAAGGTTGATTATTGTACTTTATAAACACAATATCTGTTGTTTATTTTTTACCATTCTTATTTACACAGTTAACGATTCTTTGTTTAAGTGCGCCGAATAGGCCGACAGCACTGTAAATCAGCATCTGCCCAGTCTTCAGGTCTCATCGGAGTTTTCGCCGTGTGCCTAAATGGTAGCTTTCTTTCTTCCATTTACGCCTTAGCCCCCAAAGGGTACACAGACGGTGTACTTTTGTACACTCCGGTGTTGCAGGATGAAAGCCTGGGTATAGCCATGTAGCTATTAGGGCTGCAACGATACGCTCACCTCACGATACGATACGTATCGTGATACAGAGGTCACGATACGATACGTATCGCGATACATCTTAAGTTATTTGCTCTGCTAGGAACACAAATCTGGAATAATCCCCCCTACTAGATTAGATCAGTATGAGAATATAAATGGATCGGGGGTCGAGAGGATCTACAACAAGTACCAGTGTAAACCAGAAATTAGTCACGAAAACCTATGACGACAGTATGAGATTTGACAGCTGCCTGGAGGATTCATTAAAAACTTACCCGTAGAGAATTGCCACTATATGAATGAACCAGTTAAAGCATCAGTTTTAGATTTATCTAAAGTTCTGATTCCATTTTTATCAATGATGTTTTCAAAGCCGAAGTACTGCCAAACTCTTGATTTAAACTTCGCGGGAGCATCCGCAACTTCACAGTCAGCCATTTTGGTAAACACGCCGCTCGAGTATTAATAAAAGTAAAATTTATAAATCGATTGTAAGAGATAAAAAACAATTATAAGATAGCTAGACTCAAGAAACAAATAAAACTGTAATCTTGCGATCTTACAAAAGTGGCAAATCAAGTTTTTTTTCGTTTTTTTCTTCTTTTTTTTTTTCGTTTTTTTTGCCTAAGCGGCACTAAAAAGGATGAACCGAACTGAACCGAAAATGAAGGAAGACCGTATCGTGAATCGAACCGAGCCGACCGCACCGCGGTGCACCGCGTTTTCGGTGAATCGTTTCACCTCTAGTAGCTATAGTAGGGATCTCAGGCCCAGATCCAGATAATCACGTACTGGTGGGGCTCTGGATAACTGGTGGGGCTTGGAGGTGCCGAAATGTATTTTTGTGGGGGAGGGGGTTTGAAAATATGACATATTTATGGTTCAATTTCAAGAGAATTTTTTTCATGTATTTTTTCCTTGAAATATATGTTGTGATCTCTCATTAGAATCGCCTCCCCGAGGCGATTCTAATGAGATGTCACAACATATATTTGAATATTTTGATCGAACTACATAGGATATTTTTCTCAAACTGTCATATCAGATACTTCTTATTATCCGGAGGCCTACATATTATACATAACACAGAGGCCAAATGGCGGGGCTGCAGCCCCAAAGCCCACCCCCTGGATCCGGGGCTGGATCTTTAACCTGCACAGGGGATGACTCTCCCTGCACAGGGGGCCTCCAGTTAACGTCCTGATCCGAAGGACAGCACACTTGTTAGCATCATCCCTGCAAATGATGCTAGAAAAACGCATTCGGACATAGGCCTAGTTAGATTTCGCCTCGGGCGAGATTCGAACCCACAACCTCTGGCTTCAGAGTCAAGTGCACTAACCACTGAGCCACCTCACTTCTCCTAAAGATAAAGGTGTAAGCAGGCCGTGTAAGCAAGCTTCATGCGGACAGCGAATCTGATCAGACCGGGCGAATGCCCAGGCTGATCTGAGTCTACGCTGGGCGCACTTGCCCCTTTGTTGGTTTTGTCGTGTCGCGGCTCAAATCTGAAATCACAGTCATATCAAACGTACAGGGTGTGGTACGAATGACCAGGGTACCATTCAGTTTGACCGAGGACTAGTTCAAGCGATACACCATCGTGACTGAACAGCGAACCTCCTGTGGTACGAAACGGATAGGATACGAGCACCAGTACTGATGCATTTTCCTCTTCGATTTCCTGAATATTTCATAAACAAGATAGCTGCACACTCTCCACTGAGACTGCCTATAACGTACAGGCCTAGTTCAAATGATTCTGTTCTTACCAGCTGATAAACAACCTGTTTAAATCAATAAATCCTCTTTGAAGCGACGAAATGTTACCAATGGCGCATTATGGCCGCGTTGCCAAACGGTATCATGTGATCAACTTGGCCAATGAAATTCTTTCCTGCCGTCGCTAAGGTAGATTGGTTCCTTACCTAATAAGTAATCATATCTATTGATTATTGGCCAACATGGGACCAGTTTATCGCGAAAGGTAGCCGAGGTGGACTGAATGGGCAAAATCTGAGGCGTACTCCTTGCTTGATCATCGCAATAGCATTGAAATGCAAGCGTTTTCTCGATCGAGCGCCTATGGGGAGCACGACAAACGAACTAACAACCTCAGTCTATAGTCGTGCGTTCCGCACGACGACGCTTCGCGTCGTCGGGAACGCACGTATAAAAGCATCAGGAAGCAAATTTGCAATTGTTGTACTAAAGGTCAAGGTCAACCCAAGGTCATAATTTGAACAATCTTGGTAGTACTTGCGTACCCGATGCTACATACCAAGTTTCAAGGCCATCAGCCTATTGGTTCTGGAGAAGAAGATTTTTTAAGGTTCTAATCATATATGGGCGTGGCGGCCATGTTGGACATTTGACTAGGACCGTTTGAACAATTTTTTGTTCCCTTGCCCCCTAGAGCCTCAACATGAAATTTGGTTACAACTTGCCAAGTGGCTTTTGAGGAGAGGTAATACAAGAGTCCAGGGTCAAAGGTCAAATAATGACCTTGACCTGTTATACGAGTAAATTTTCTTGTACTTCCTAAGATGACTATATATACCAATTTTCAGGTAAAAATCTTCAACAGTTTCCACGAAATCATTATCTTCTATCATTTTCCCATACACAAAGCTACAGAAAGCAAACTGACCTTGCCGGTCAAGGTCAAGGTCAACCCAAGTTCATAATTTGAGCAATCTTGGTAGTACTTGCGTACCCGATGCTTCAAGGCCATAGGCCCATTGGTTCTGGAGAAGAAGATTTTTAAAGGTTTTTACCATATATGGGCATGGTGGTCATGTTGGTCATGTGAATAGGATCGTTTGAACAAACTTTCGTTTCCTTGTCCCCTAGAGCCTCTACATGAAATTTGTTTACAATTTGCCCTATGGCTTTTTAGGAGATGTGTGAAATTGTCGCAATATGAGAGACCAGGGTCAAAGGTCAAAAATGGCCTTGACCGCTTGTACACATAAATTCTCATGTACTCATAAAGATGACTGTATATATCAATTGTCAGGTCAAAATCTTCAACATTTTCCTAGAAATCTTATGTTCTAGCATTTTCCCATATAAAAGCACCAGAAAGCAAATTTGACCTTGCCGTAAAACAGGTCAAGGTCAACCCAAGGTCAAACTTTGAATAATCTTGGTAGTACTTGCGTACTTGATGCTACATACCAAGTTTCAAGGCCATCAGCCTATTGGTTCTGGAGGAGAAGTTTTTTTTTATAGGCTTTTACCATATATGGGCGTGGCTACCTTACCATCCTATACGCTCCCCCGGAGCCGTTGGCTCAGGTGAGCTAACAATGTGGTTGTACGCCCAGTGAGGTCTCAGATCAGCCTGGACATCTGCCAGGCTGATCAGACTCTTTGCTAAGCGCTTAAAGGGTAGCTAAGGTACCAAGCTACTTTCATGCGGACGGCGAAGACTCTGATCAGATTGGGCGGATGCCCAGGCGGATTTGAGTCTGTGCTGGGCGCACGACCACACTGTTGGTTTTCTCGTGTCGCGGCTCATGTATGTTACATGTATTTGAGTATCCCGTGTAGCCCCGGTAGTTCAATAGGTCAAGCGCTGGCGTGCCTATCTACCGGTCCCTGGTTCGAGACCCGTATAGGTGGGTCTTTTCAATAGTTAACGGGATTCCATTGCACACAGCCTTTCATTAGCACCAAACCATCGTTTTGATATGATTGAAATACTTTTAAAGAAGACGTTAAATCGCAAGTCATCCTTCTATCCGTCCATTGATTAGCACGGGGAATAACAAGTATTGCTCGGGTTTACACAATTAATTATAACGAACGTATCCTGTAAATTATTTTATGCTCGACAAAGAGAATATAAGTAACTCGAAAAGAGTGAGTTGACGGAATTAAAATTATAATCTTAAAAACTGCGTTACTTCTCTTTTCATAACCTATTCATACATGAAATTTCAAATCCAACATGAATCGCTTCTGCTGCCAAGTAACTGCATTGTAATGACTTTCCGGGTAAAGCGAACTCTTAATAAATGAATGCAAATGTACACTTTACGAAAGTTTATAACACGTCAACAAGAAAACAGCTCCTACATCAGTAATTGAAATCCAAGTTCTGAAAGAGACACAAAAGCCTTACTAGGTCATTTGATGAAGGAATTTGTCCACATGTTTACAAGTTCTTCCTTGCACACTTCACCTCTACACTGTATACCAAATATCATTATCCTACTACATAGAGGATCTTACATGAGTGCTCATGTTTTATTGAATTTATTAAACGAGTTGGGGAAAAAGATAAGATGCAAGGCTTTGCCGAGCTTCTTATCGGTTTTCTCCAACGAGTTTAATAAATTCAATAATACAGGAGCACGAATGCAAGGCTCTATTGATCATATGACACTTAAGTCTCATTTTATCAGCAAAATTTGCACTAAAACGTCACGATTTCGTCATTAGAAAACGCGACGTTTTATGGACGTAAACGTATAACGTTACGACGTAATTTGCATATTTAATCCACTAGTGGATTATCGTTTTTAATGCATGGCTTTATTAAAGTCTCAGATGCGACGTCATATGATAAATTGAGATATTGTTGTATCAAGATTTCTCTTTTATTCTCGGAAAAAGGGGAGGTTACCCTTTAAGTACACGTCTGACGGAGAAAATACCTGTCCGCTCATTTTAATGATCTGTCTAAATATCATGATATTTCCAAAACCCTAGGACCAGTTGTGTTTCGACAGTATAGCTCCACAGGCTTTACAGAGACTGGAAGAAGTGAGTAACATATAAAAGATATAAGGACTGTTCTCAGGAACTGACACAATTCAATTCTAGATCCCACCAAAGACGGAAACTGTGAAAAGGTTGGTTGGTTGGTTGGTTGATTTGATGCTTAACGTCCACGGTAAACAACTAAGGTCATGTCGGGACGGTCAGTTAACCTAACCACACTATTCCTGGGCAGGCTTAGATCTCCTAAGCGGTTAACCAGTACTAAGTGCACATACTTTCGCCAGTAACTGACAACTGCCCTTCTTGAATCAGCGGAAGGAGAAACGAAAGTATGTGGCCAGACCGGGATTCGAACCCAGGACCTCTGACTTACGAGTCAGGTGCCCTACCGATTGCGCTACCCGGCCCGGCCTGTGAAAAGGACAACACATAATTAGTCACCACCAACGATATCCATGTGGCAGCCATGAGAACAGCTATTTCCCATGCAGGTGGTCACCGGGCCAGCCTTAACATCATAAACAATATATCAGTAGAAAACATAGAAACAAATAACAAACAAAACAGCCCAGAAGAACGAAAACAGAAATTCCGCCTTCGGACAGCCAGCAATGCAATGACTCGGGGATGAGTGGAGGGTGGGGGGGGGGGGGGGCTTTACCGATTTGTGGGCAACAAACCCTCGGCCCTGGTTCTGCCTTGGTTCAATAGACCTTTAGAAAAACAATAACTACCCACACATACAAACGAAAGCATCACTTTTGACCATGAGAACAATTTATACGAAAAATATTAAATATTTTTTACCTTTTTCTATTTTTTTATTTAGGACTAGCCTGAACATCAAACATACTATATAAATTAGAGACAAAGCAAAAAACAACAACAACACACTAAACAACCTAGCGGAACCAAGACAGAAGTGACACCTTGGGACGGCCAGCAATGAAGTTACTGGTTGGGGGAGGGGGGCTTAAACGGTTTGCGGTCGAACCATTGGTTCGTCTTTGGTTCATAAGACACTTGGTTGTTCGGTTTGCGTTGAACATTTCTAGTTCATAAGTGTAAACTCTCAGGAACATAGAAATCAAAATTAAGATAAATCAACCTGGAGTGTCTAGAAACGTATAGATACATTTTGCATTAATACACCTATCTTTTATATAGAGTCGTATTTAAAAAAGTCATGGTACAGTATTCCTCAAAATTATTGAGGATTGCATTTTGGCACACAGTTGCTAGCCATACATGTTCAACAGTATTTTAAATGCGTAAAATACAATAAAAGAACCTCTTTTTCAAGTTTGATATACAAAAATGATAATATGATGCATTTTCTTTCGTCAGTGGTAGGTAAGGACGGGCTAGGGTACACCCCTGTAAAAATATGTCCCTTGATTTCGATTATGTTTTGCTATACTACCTTTGGTAGATATGGACTGTCTCATGTGAAATAGTTTATTTTCTCCATTGTTCACCATCACCAACACTATAAATGGTGCTTTTAATATTTTGCATGGTTTAATTTTACTGATTCCAGTTTCTGAGTCAGGGACTGGCTATTATAATATAGGAAGAATATTGAAGGCATCAGAAACAGCAAAACATCTTATCTGTAAGTGATCCGAACGGAATATATTTGGCAAGGTATAGATAATCATGTCAAAACTCATATCCCTAAAAGCATGTTTACTAAGTCTTACAAAAAATATGGTTTTGTGCAGTTTCCGTCGAGATGTATAGAATCAGAATGAATCAGAACAACATACCCTCTGTCAAAATATCAATTTTCTCCGATTTCAGGCACATTTTCGAAATGAAGTCACGTGTTTGGAAGCCAGCAGCATCAATAGCTGACATGCTTACATAAAATTCTATTTCTAATTCGCCGACACCTTATCACTAAATGAGAAAATCATGCAAAAATCAACTGATTCATCATTATCTTTTCAACAAATATCGATTCTATTTGGTAATGGTACATAATTTTCCAGTCAGACAAAAAGTCTTTGAACGGCACAATTCAAGGGGAGATAATATTTGTGACTCAAACGTATGAGTAATACTGGTGTGCTAAAAATCTCACAGAGGGATGTCGTTAACTAATTAAACAAAGCTATTAAGAATGTACATGATCTGTCAACTACCAGTTCTTAATTTTCCATTTGCAAAAAATTCTCAATGATTTTGAGGAATACTATAAATTAACAAGTACCCCGCCATTCGAAAGCATATAATATCATCTACAACTCAATTTGTAGACATAAGAAAACACATGAGTTTCGTATAAGATATTGCTTGAGGGCCAGCCAAGAGGGACTTATTTCATTTCTGCTCATAAAAAGATAAAAAGATTCATTAAAGTAGAGTCTGCATTTTTTTCCTTTCTTAAGCGGTTTCCGTTAAGTTTCTAGACTTTATTTTATATCATATTTACCAGCCAACCACCACCGTCTGTGTCCATGTCGCAATACACATCGTAAGAGTTGTACCTGCCTTCTGGATATATCTCGTATACACCGGAGGTAGTGAAACCTAGATCTTTTATATCCTGACAATCCCTCACATGACATGAATATGGATGATTGGTCACTACAAAAGGTGAAAATATTTCTTAATAAATTAAACCACAGAACTTCTGTCAATGGAACTTCTACTTTCTACTTTAACATTAGCTTTGCGCATGCGCAAAAGCAAGCGTAAAGTTTGAATATATGCTTTCTGTTTACTGTAGACTATCTATAAGACTATTTATATGTCTACTGCATTTAATCTACCTTTAACTCTGTGCTGCCATTGAACAAAGTTTCACACAGCCAGAATGCTGCAAAGGAGGACAATGCCCAGCTGACAGTCAACAATAGCTGTACAGAAGTGAATTGTCTACATCTGTTTCATTTGTTTGTGTGCAACATTCAAACCAATCGCCATGAGGTGAGGGCGAGGTCAATAATGTATTTGAGCCGCGACACAAAATAACCGACAATGAGCTTGTGCGCCCAACGAAGACTCATATCAGCCTGGGCATCTGCACTGTCTATCAGGCTCTACGCTAAGCGCTTTAAGAGTAACTAAGGGTCTACGCTACCTCATAGCGGACAGCGAATACTCCGATCAGACTAGGCGGATGCCCTTGCTGATCTGATTTATTGCTGGGCGCAAAATCACATCGTTGTTTTTGTCGTGTCGCGGCTCAAAATCTTGTCGTCCACAGCACTCGGGGACAACAGTTTTGACTGTTGCCCACAAAGGCATAACATAAGTATTCTATTACCCAAACAATCTAAAATGTGTTTGCATTTTATCACAGAAATCTCAATTTCCGTCTACCGTCACTAACTGCGTGCCAGGGTGATAGTCATAATATTTCTGGGTTTACGCATTAATTTGGACAATAGAAAGAAATTGTACAGAAACCATTAAACATCTTATCTATTTTCCTTTTTTTTCTGTCATAATCGGGAGCAAAGTGGGCAGCTTTATTGGTGGCAACTTTGGTAGTAGACCACATCAAACTAATACAAGAACAACAGTGAAAAACCACACCAAAAGTACTGCCTTAGAACTGTCAGTAATGAACTGCTGGGGAACTAAAACTGGTTTTACTGGATCTGAAAAAGGAGTAGGAATGTCCTCGGGAACTGACCCAATTTAATCCCAGATACCACCTTGGACACCACCTGCGAAAAAAAGACAACCTAGAATTAGTCACCAGGAAAAACATCACCAGCGGGTGCCATGTGAAAAGCCATTTTCAATGTAGGTGGTCAATGGGCTAGCTTTAACATCACCGACACTATACAAGTAACAGACATAGCAACAGACAACTTATGAAACAACCAAGAAGAACCCCTGAACAGAAGTTCCGCCTTGGCACGGCAAGTAATGAAATTACTCGGGGGCTTGAACGGGTTTTTAGTCCACTAACCCTGCTTCTGTAGCGGCTCCAGTGGCGAATCCAGGAAATTTGAATAGGGGGTTCAAATTAGCTGAAAGGGGGGTTCGATATATGCAGTTTGACCATTTTTTTACTGAAATTCCCCATGAAAATAAGATAATTTGGGCTGAGAAGGGGGTTCGTTTGAGCCCCCTGAACCCCCTCTGGACCACTGGGTCCCTGCAGTAATTTACTTATATAAACCCTTCTTGACTTTGGCAAGTCAGCATTATGGAGTCCTTAAATGTGGAAAAAAAGAATGCGTCTGCTATGTTGGGGAGATTTGTGGCTTTTTCACCAATCTTTTGAAGAATTTTATAAAAACCACAAATAAATGATTATCACCAACTTAAAACATTTGCAAAAGCAGTTCACCTTAAATTGTTATCGGACCTAAAATACTCCTCTTTGCTGAATACAAAGACACTCTAGTTGGACTGTAAAAGAAAGAAAGGTCGACTTGAAAATCGACTAATATCCAAACGATGTCGATTAGAAACTATTTAAAATATTCAAACGAATTAAGCGGTTGTCTGAGTTTGCATGTAAGTGGCCATTTCTTTTTAAACAGGGTTACATAAAGCAATCTGTCTTCATCGTGTTTTGTAGTTGGATGAATATCATAGTTTATGCAATGATCGATTGACTTGCTTGGTGACAATGACGTGAAAAAATTAAACTTGTTGACGTTTTACTTGACGTTCAGTATAGTTATATGATATTTCCTTAAACAAATAATTTCTCATATAATTTAATTTAGTATTTAATGCGTAATTATAAGTAGAAGTGTCACTGACCTTCATGCAGAAAATGGACATAAAACAGAAAACCAAAGGCGAATACACCTGGGTCCATCGCTCTAGACGTTGCTGTTCACCAAAAACACTATTGGCGGTTTGTGCTGCCAAGACTAAAACTATCACAAGGTTATCGAAGAGAGAAACTTATGTCAACTCTTAAAAAGCTCTGTGGGAGACACTATGACCTTGTTGATCCCGATGTTGTGGCCCTTTCAAAACTTATTTCCGACTTGATGGCCACGGCCGAAATATAATACGGCTTTCCGGTACCGGACTCTTATTTTCACTGCAAAGTCAGCCAGGTTTCTAGACATGGTGGGTGTATTGTAGCGGGCAGGTGATGCTTGCTACTCACGGGCGCTTGATTATGCTTCCTTTTGGGGGCCCATGTCTGTGTGTCTAGATGTTTCGGATGTATCGGTATATCAACTTTTTATAAGTTCAGGCTTACTGATTGGGTACCTTGGCCGCTTTTTACTTTAGATAAAAAAAATGATTCTTCTCATCAGTTTATAAGTGTGGGAAAATAAACATTCGACTGTATTTGTAAACATTTCTTTGAAACCCGTAGACTATTGTAAAATCGAAATGAAATCTTAATTATTGAAATGCGAATACTCAAAATGTTGTCGCATCACTTATACTTTCAAGAATATTTTTATCAAGTGTTCTTGTATACTCAACTAGTCTGGTTGTCAAACGCAGATGTTGGGTGTAACGCAGCAAAAAGAATAGTCCGCTAAAAATATTTATGCACAAATGCGTTTCCAAGCATGTCCGTAGATGCTAAGCTTGCATCTATGGAAGGAATTAAACTATTCAAGATAGCAGCCTAGGCATCAATGGAAGAAATTAAACTATTCAAGATAGCAGCCTTAGCATAAAAATGTGAATAATTACTTTACAATTCATTGCCAGGGCTTATCTATTTCGATTCAAGCGATTAGAAATTCATTCCGAAATCTTATTTTCTTTACATTTTCCAATTTGAAACTTTCCGTGTGCGCGGTCATGAAATTGCCAATATTCTTCACCTTAACATTGATAAATGTATGTTTTCTAATTAATTTATGGTAAAAAAGAAATGCCATACCGTCTTCGGTGAAAGAACGTTATCCGAAAATCGTCAGTAATCGCAAATGAAGACAGCAATTCGATTCAAGCGATACGAAACAATGAACTTTAAAGGCGCACTGTGTAAGAATATTAAAAAAAACTCAACTTATCAAATTATTTTGTTCAAGTATTATCCGAACTTCTTGAGGAATGATACGGCGAAACTGATACATGTAGGTGGTTTATCAGCTTCGTTTGTCCAAATATTCAGATGTTTGCTTCGCTGAATCCACTATGTTAATCAGGATCAAATCTCGTATGATTAGAGCGCATGACGTCTGTGCAGCAGGCCGTGTGCTCGAATCTCACCAGGTTAACATCTAAAAATCTTGCTGTCGACCTGGCAGAAAATGGGTATCTAATAAGATTGGGGAAGGTTTAACGGCGGCAAAAGGCGAGGATTTATATCAACGTTTTATGAAGCTCTGCTAAGGACATCGTCGATTTTTAACAACTCACTGCCCTTACAGTGCAAAGGCTTTTGGATAATTAGACATTGGAGGAAAATGTTTGCTATGAATGGTTGCAGCTTGTGACCCGAAAAATTCTTCTCTCTCGTCTCTAAGGAGCGCCAGTATATCAGTGGCAGCTATTCTAGCGGCCCCGGTTTCGATTATTACTTACGGCGAAAATCTTTTCAACCATAAGCGGATTCCATTCCACCTAACCTTTAAATAACACTCTTTCATCGTTCTGATATGACTGAGTAAGGTTCGTCCAGCGTATATCACGAGTAGGTACAATAACACCAGCAGTCTAACAGCAATTTGCATCGCCTAGAGTGAAGACATTAGAAGGAAGGCCTATTAAAATTAAGCTGATAAATGTTTTTCAAGATAGCCCATCGACTCGTCGACATACTAATAGAGACATAATTAACATTGGCTTCGACACGCACAAGGTTACACTTTTCCATAAAGTTTATGCACATTCCAACTTCCAGAGACTACTATTATAAGAGGGCATTCGGGCTCTGAATTTCTCCTCTGAATAAGAAGGTAAACGGTCAAACTTGGGTCATCACTGAACAAACCTGATACATGGAGTATATGAATCTCAAATGCTACATATCAGCTTCAGTGTCATAAGCCATTTGGAAGAAAACTAAGTTAAAAGGTTTTACCATATATAGGCATGATGTACATCTTGCTCATGTGACAAGAGCCATTTGAGCGAACTGTCGTTTCCCTGACTCATGGAAGTTAAAAATAACAGTTTGCGTCAATCAGCTTACTTGCGTTGTTCAGCGAAGACGCCTAAATTTGTTTAAATATGAGTTACAGTGGTCAAAATCCAAATAACGGCCTTGACCTATGTTACTCAGATATCTTCAAGTACTCATTAAGTTGACTGGATATATCAAGTCATCAATCATTTGTCCTATAAATGCTCATGGAAGCAAATTTGACAGCGCTGTTAAAAAGGTCAAGGTCAACCCAAGGTCATTAAAAAAAAAAGTAAAATTGATAAAACTCAAACGCCTAATGCTATATACTAAGTTTAAAAAAAAAAAACAATCAATTTTTGGTTCCAGTGCAGAAGATTTTTAAGACTTTTTTTTTTTTTTTTTTTTTTTTTTTTTTTTTTTTTTCATCATATTGTCTCATGGTACAAAAGTTTTTACATAGTACATGTAATACATAATACTGTTAAAAAGAACATCTGGCCAACGCGCCCATTTGGTTTCCAGTTACTCAAAAGAAGGAGGAATATATCGAAATACATGTCAGATTTTACAGTTGAAATATATATTAACTACTATCTTACTTATTCATACATCCATGCTTGTACATATGCATGTATACTTACACATACGTACCTACACGCATATATATATGCACATATATACATACTTATAGATACGCACATATATATACATATAGACCCTAGATTTAACGTCAGAAAATAATTCCAATGGGCGCGTTGACATAATATTTCGTATCTTTTCTACAATCTCTATCTCATCTTCAACTGCTAAATCCAATATACAATATGTAACTGTTACTATAATATTTACTTTATCAATGTCGTTGAAAAACTTTTATAGCATGTAACAATATATTTTTTTGATGAAAAACAAAAAAAAAATAGAAGAAGGAAAAAAAATAGGAAACTGATAAATGAAAATAAGAGAGTGAACGAATTAGTATGGAAAAAAATAAAACAAAGGAAATAATTTCAAAGACTTACAGAAAGAAAACAAGATAGAGAAAAAAAAAGAGAAAAAAAAAAATCAACTGCTCTCCTATTTTATTTAGAACAAAACTAAGCTATCAAGTTTAAAAAATCATTCCATTTATTTTCAAACAGCGTTAAATTGTCATGGATAAGTGCAATTTCTTTTTCAGATTTTATTCTCACTGACAAGTATAATTTGAAATTGGGCAAAATTGGTATTTGTTTCTTATATTTACAGCTGAAAATAAAATATTTTGCTAAAAATAAGATAAAATTGTTTACTTGAGTTTCTGGCTTTTGATATAACTGATATATTCCAAAAGTAATTATTTTTAGATTTATGTTTATGTCTTTATCGTTTTCTCTTAAAAATCCAGATAAATCTTTCCAAAACTTTTGAACATGTCTACACTCCCAAAATAGATGTGAAACTGTTTCAATTTCCATATTACAGAACTCGCACAAAGATGAACAAACAATATGGCATTTTGTCAAAAAATAATTTGTTGGTATTACCCGCATTAAATATTTATATTGAAAATTTTGCAATTTTATATCGTTGGTGGACTTTAACACACATACATATATAGCTTTCCAATTTAATTCAGTATCTGGAAATGTATCTTCCCATTTAGTTTCTGATGTTTTTGTTTCTACGTTATCTTTTTCTAAAAATATATTATACACAACTTTATTTATCTTGTTTACTTTCAGTAACTGATTTAGCATGTTTACTTCAAACCATTGATTTACATTTTCTGTTCTTATTTTAGTTTTCCACTGTATTGGTATGCTGTTTATTAAGATTTTTAAGACTTGTTTCATCCAAAATTTACGATAAACGCGATGACTTTTATTTTGATATAGTAAATTTTCCATTTTTTGATGGTGATGTTCCCCGTTCTACCTATTATGGGGTTTACATTTCTTAACTTATTTGGTTTGCTAGAGTGTCTAGTCATGTGACTGACTTCAATGCCAGTAATAAAAGTTTAACTACTAAGCTTCTCCAACTGGGCTATAGATATCATAAACTTCAAAAAGCATTTTCGAAATTCTTTCGCAGACACTATAAATTGGTTTCTAAATTCAATGTCGGATTAAAAAGTCTTTTGCAACAGGGCCTACCGGAACCAGAATTTTATGGTGCCTTAGTCTATAAATTCAAAAAAAAATGTCAGTAAGTCCGATTTTTTCTGATCAGTTCAGGAAAATTATCATTCGTTACGAACGTATTGGATATAATATAAATGTAATGCTACAGTCTAATTATAGTGCAGTCTGTTGTAACCGTTCTGTTGGTCTAAATTATTTAGTTCAGTAAAGATAGCTGAGTTGCCACCTATTTGGAAAAGAGCTGCTGACCCGGCGTATCACTTGTAATTTATTGTTTGTTGGGATGTCTTTGTCAATCTTTCCCTTAGATGTTGGGGATAGGGTTTGGGATCTGATTAGTCAGTTCCTGAAGTGTAGTTACTCTTTAAATTTAAACACCTTGCTTCCCTCTTTAATTGCACGCCAGTTGGTCAGGCATCAGACTCAATGATGGGCCCCACATAAAGCTACTTAACTAAGTTGGTTGGGACCGGAGTTTGACTTGTCTGTTTCTTTGGTTATTCAGGGTTCAATTGATAGAATGCTTTTGCTCCGGTATTACAGTGGTGTTGTCTGACTTCCCAGGGGTCTCCTGGTAGCGCAATACATTCTTTCCGTTGAGTCCTCATCTCTGATTCATCATAGGCCTTTTCCGTGATTTGTTTGTTTGCGGTGATGATTCATTGATGAGTTAGGAAACCTTCATGCGGACCAAACAGCTAATGTAATGTTTCAAACCACTACAGACGCAGAGGGCGAGGTTTAGGCCCAGTAAAACATGTTTAAGCTCCCCCCCCCCCCCAGTAATCTTTTCCTGACCGTTCCAAGGCGGTACTTCTGTTGCGGTTATTTGATGCTATACTGTGTTGTGTCCGCTCGCCTATGGTCTTTGGCGGTTTGGTAACCTGTATTGCTGCCCAATTTGCCTTCTTTTTTGTTTTGTTTTGTAACTAAAAAATAGATGTTGACGCTATTATTGGGGTAGCTGAATGACCATCTGATTGGGAAAGAGCTGCTCATTCGGTTTACTGTGCGTGTCTTACGTAAACTTGTGTCACTTTCTGTTTTATATGTGCTTCTTTCCCTATTGGTTTTGAGAGCGGAATGTGGGATTTGATTATATCAATTCCTGATCATTGCCCATCTTTTTACTTTTAATATCCACGAAATCTTATATTCTAGAATTTTCCCATGTAATAGCACCAGAAAGCAATTTTGCCCTTGACATAAAAAGGCCAAGCCTTACCCAAGGACATCATTTGAACAATCTTGGAAATACTTGTGTGCTCGATTATACGTATCCAGTTTAAAGGTCATAGGTCAACTGGTTCTGTATAAGAAAATTGTTGCCAGATATGGGCATAGAAGCCATGTTGGTCATATGGCTTGGATCGTTCGAACAAACTTTTGTTCCCTCAACCTCCGGAGGCAATATATGAAATTGGTTACAATAAGCCCAGTGGCTTTTGAGGTGATGTTTGAAACTGTCGGAATATGAGAGACCCTGTTCCAAGGACAAACACTATTTCATCTTACCGTAAAAAAAATGATTATGTTTTTGATTCGTATTATTATTCCAGTTGAAATTAAGGGTGGGATGTGTATTTTGATTGTATTAGTGCTCCTGGCCATTGCCTTTTGCACTATTCTAGTCCCGCGTGGACAGTAAATTAGCCTGTGAATGAACAACTCTTGCTTTTTGCTTGATACATGTATACTCCCCAGGGTTCGTGCAGATATGAAAGGTTCTGATTACACCACCCGAGTGAGTATCTGCTTTCTTCTTATAGGCCTTATACTCGTTTAACGTGATGCCACATTTGTTGAAAAAGAAAGAATCATGTTTTTATCAAACAAATCCGAAGTGCTGAAGAACCTTTGGCTTCAATATTAAAAAAAAAAAAAACAGACCAATTTCATGTTTTTACTATGTATTTTTTCGAGGCGCAGCCTCGTATAATTTCGATATCGTTCCACATTTCACAAGATGCCACTGGTCAAATAACGCGTATGTCAAAATTTAGCCAAAAATATCAAAGGTCAATGAATATAAAATCTCCGTTTTTTCCCGTCGTACTGCACTGTGAATACTAGCACGTTGTCAGATAATAATTCAAAATGTTTCTTACAATAGAAAAGATATCGAAAACAGACGCAGATATTCAAAACTTTCTTTTTTTCGTCCTAGATCTACTTTTGATTTCTACTTTCGGTTTAATAACACAAACAAATAAACAAAGCACGTTCATATTGATAACTATTTTAAAATCAGGTCCATTTGCAAGATCGACCGCGGTCCATTTTGGAATTGCAAATTGGACAGGTCAATCTTGAGAGAGGTCATTGTCGCTTCCCAGTGTCAAACTAACGGTTGTGGGTGACTGCCGACATAGCCTACTTATTCATGAAAGTTATTGTCAAATCTTCAACTATAGACATATAACAAAACACACTTCCATCTAATCTGCGCCGTTTATCTTTTTTTAAAGATTTTTCTTGTTTATGTATGTCCTGGTTCGATGTCGTTATGTCATTAATTATCACGCTTGATGCCTGAGTGAAGAGGGAACAAAATACATGCTTGATCAACTTGAGAGTATCGTTTTAAAGCTGTACAAGTGAATACCGTGAGAAAAGCAAACAATGTAGCTCTCAAGAAGTTTGATGTCTTGCGAACAGATTGTAATCGATAGAATTTCATGTGATGTAAGAAATAATTTTCCAGTCTTATTTTGTAATTTGTCACATAAAAACTTTTACCATTGCAAAATCACATGCAAAGAAGTCCAATTATATAAGTTCATCTACAATCATGGACCCGATATTGTTTTCAGGATTACTGTTGACATTCTCTATTTTCCATTTAAAATGAATTTTAGTATTGTGCAAGGTAATTGTACGCTTATCATTATCCAACCAAAACACATTATATTCGATAATAACATTGTGGATAAAACGTTCCTTTGTCTGTTCCTCTCTTTTTCTTCTTCTGCTGTACCCCATTTTATGTCGGCTGCTTATCGATTTTATCGAGTTATTTTGTTTCGCAAATATTGATATCCACTGTGATGGCTAATATAATTATATTAAAAAATTAATTATATTAAGAAAGCCTGTTAGTCATTATTAAAAAAGAATTGTTGGTATAGAATATTGAGAAGAGAATTATAGTTATTCAGAAGTAATTCCAGAAATGAAATAATGACGAAAGAACTTTCTTTTCAAATGTAGATATACACAACAAGAGCAGCAGAATGTCTATTCTTATACAAATCATTTGTCGCAAATCAGGGACCTTAACTTAAATAAAGATACCCAGTAAATGTCACGATTGCAAAAAAAGAAGAAAATAAAAGCAACATCATATCGAAATTTCTTAAAGACGACGGAGAAATCAAAGAGTACATCTTCGATACCAGACATAACAGCCTTACACAAAGGAAGTGAACATGGTATAACAATTTATTTTGTCACATGTGTATAAATTTTGTGAGATAAGCGTAGGCTGTGTTTCGTTGCCAGGTTGCATTGAGAAGTACAATGAAAAAATAAAAAGACAAGCGCAATGGTGAGTAACTTATACAATATGATCGCAGGCAAGGCCAGGCAAGGCCACAATCGCAAAGCGAAAATCCGAACAAGACATCAAAAGAAGAAGACGGTAAAAAAAGTTAAAGGTTTCCCATAGCCTAATAGCCGTAGGGGCAGTGAGGGTTAGAGACCCACTGTATCTTGGGCACAGCTGATGAAAGGCGGAGCCCATCTGTCTCCTTTCGCTGGCTATCCTTCCCTGATTCGAAAAAGGTACCCATTTACTGCTGGGTTGACAGAGGGAGTTTTCCAGTCGTCGGATGGCGACGGTAAGCCGCGAACTGGCGACCTTCCGGTGACTTTCTGCACAATAGTCGAGCCACTCTTTCCACTCGACTACCGCGCCTCTCTTAACAAAATCCGCCCAACACATCAAAAGAAGAAGAAGAAAGAAACGCAAAAGAAGTTATGGAACAACATACGTTAAACAGATAATGGACACACCCAGACCAACAGAGAGGAACTGTATATCAATATAATTAAAACATAAATGAGCCGCGACACGATAAAACCAAGATTAGCCTGGGCATCCGCCCAATCTGATTAGAGTCTTCGCTGTCGACATGGAAGTAGCTTAGAAAAGTGAGTAAAAAATTCTCAGAAACGGACACAATTTAATCCCAGATCCCACCCAAGACACCATATGCGAAAGAGACAACCCAAAATTAGTCACCACTAAAGAGGATGGTCAACGGGCTAGTCTTAACATCATAAACAATATATCAATAATAGTCAGAATAAAAACAATAAATATATAAAACAACCGAGAACGACCAAAACAATTTTGCCGCCTTAGGACTTCCAGTAATGGTGTACCTTAGACCCTAAGATACATCTTAAGCGCACAGCAAAGACTCTGATCAGACTGAGCGGATACCCAGGCTGTTCTGAGTCTATGCTAGGCGCACATGCCACTTTGTTGGTTTTGTCGCGTCGCGGCGTGTTAATGAAGATACACAGAAAACACCACAATCACAACGTACAATCCACCAAAGATAGCGAAAAGGAAGAGAACGTCTTTGGCAACAGACACATCCAGGCCCATACTTAGGAACGGTACATCAATATAACAAACATTAAAAGCGGCAAAAATACGTACGAGGGATAACGAAAAATGTTAGTATTTTGCTAGAGAAGTGTTTTGACCCTTATTAAACCCGTATAATTTACGGTAAAGAAATAGTTATTAAACTCCGTTCATCAATTCTGAAACTGGTTGTTTCGCTGCTCATACTTTTATAATCTGATCAATCCAGGTAAGACTATGCATAGTGATAAAGCTCGACTTCCGCCGATTTCTCATTAAGGTCTCATGTATCTTTGCCTGGCGCCTGATGCTGCAGTTACGTGCACGAAACAGCAAATTTCAAAAACCTGTCCGCAAACTAAGACCATTTGATGAAAATTGACAGCCAAAAGTCATACATATTCAGTTACATTCCACGTGGGTATCACGCTGGTCATTTGGGTAATAACTGTGGTACCTAGTCCGCCAACCTAGTCTCTAGACACACCCTACAGCTCCCCCGCCCCGCCCCCACTTCTTTCCAACAAACTATTCCCTCGACTATTCTACCACTTCGACCTCTACCCTGCGACACCGTGGACGTTAAGCATCAAATCAACCAACCAACCAACCCTGCGACACGAACATATATATATATAGAAGGAAAAAAAAATATTTGCAGGGATGTTTTATAGGCCTGAAGTTCGCTTCTGAGTCGGATGATACAACTGTCCCCTTGTTTATATATAGATCTATACTACTTTTGATAGTTTTCCGAGAAAATATGACACAAACAAATACAAGTATTCAAAATAAGGTAAAGAAACTGGATCTGATTTTTAATCCTAAAATCCTAAAACTGAAAAATCTAGCTCACGTAGTTACTTGGTATTTTTTCCACTAAAGACGATTTCCTTTACTGGCTCTCGTCGAGCGATTCAAGGTAAACAGAAGCGGGATAGTGAACGGGACACCACTCTTGTACATTATATTTTGACCAATTAATTCAAGTTTATAAAATCGAAAGTAGTTCATTTTAGTTGCCGACTAAATTGACCCAAATAATTTTTAAAACATTTTTATATGAAACTCAAAACATTTTAAAACATTTTTATATGAAACTCGAGGAAGCTTTACATAATTAAACCTGGAAAATAGCGGTCATTTACAATGACGAACCTGAAGTGATAAGCTTGCAGCGCTACCTCTCCACAAACTTTTTTTCATACATTTTTTAACCATTGAAAGAGCAATGGGGCCTTTAAAAATTAGCCGAACGTTTTTTCTTATTCCTGTGATTTATTGGAGGGGGTAGATTGAATAAGGAGGTTTGGGAAGAGGTCATGCCGAGGGTTTGGGAGTCTGGATAGTAGCCTAATTGAGACAGTTGTGTGGGGGGGGATTATTTTATTATGCTTTAGAGGGGGGGGGGGGGTAAGAAGGAGGAATAGACTGATTAAGGGGAGCTGTAATAAATTTGAGCAGTGCATGGTTTGGTCCTTTTGACCTTGTATTTCACTTTGCAGTTTTAACGCAACATTGGTAATAAATGTTTTGGAATTTAAGAACTTTATTACATACTGCGGAAAGCTGTAATATTTGCGTTAAAATAAAGCCAGTGAACATCGTTAGATCGCACTGACGCTGATATGACGTTGTTAAGACGTTTGCCGGTGGAGATACTATGATGAAACGCCGAAAACCTTGTCCAGTGCGAATTTATGCGGTGTAATCAATTTCAAATTGAGAACAAATTATCTGGATGACAAGCTTGTTGTCACGCTAACTGATTTCGCACGCGCAGAGCATGTGTTAGAATACTAACCCCACCCGTACACGAAACTATTTATAGAGACCACTTTATATGGTATTAAAAGGCGTTTCCAACCTGTCCGAAGAACTTAGTCATGGGTTGAAAATCTGTCTTTTGCAGTTTTGTGCAGGTTAGCCCAGCATCCTACGAAGAATAGAGTCATAGGACACATTGATGAGAAATCGGCGGAAGTTGAGTTTTATCACTATGCACAGTCTTACCTGGATTGATTATATTATAAAAGTATGAGCAGCGAAAAAACCAGTTTCAGAATTAATGAACGGAGTTTAGAACTCCTTCCTGCTATAATATAATTGAAAAATAACAAAATTTGTTTACTCGCTGGTGACAAATTTTTCCTTGCTAATATGTATAGGTGAATGAAATGAGTGTTGCACAACACCTTATTAACCACAATATGTGTTTTTACCGACCAGACTTGTTGCATTGCTCCGTGTGTCAGTACAATCTGCATCTATTCGATTTGCACTAATAGTTCTGTTATCTGATATGTATCCCTAGGACAATAAAGGACATGCCAGTCTAATGAAGTTCTGCAAAAAATATCTTAATTGGTTTAATGGTGGGTATGTCCATCATTTCATGCGACAAAACATAGGAGGCTACAAGGACGTAAAGAGATACGTTAGATTCAATAACGTCTCACTAAAGAAAATTTTGATAGTTGGTCATTTCTTGTGTCAGTATGTCCCCTATCGAGAGGTGCAATAAATCAGTGTCCACGGAGATCTAATATTTTTTTTGCCAAGTAGGTTGAAAAACACAAGTAAAGTTAAACAATGAGTTAGTGTCAACTTTCATTTATTTTTATAAACAGTATAAAGAAACATCAATACATGACCACACATTTCTTAATATAACATTTCATAGAAAATGGGTTCAGAGGAAAATCATTAAAGTGGATACGTATGATTCAATACATTTAGCATAGAAGTTTTAGGAATGTAGATAAAACGTTCATACTGGACAATGTGTATTTTCTAGAAAACAAAGTGATTCGCAACTAAACCTGATTCGTTCCCATTTCGATATTCAGATTTTGCATAGATGTGAGAAAGGGAAAGTCTACATTTTAAGGAAGCTTAAAATAATTTTAATCAGATGTAAAGTAGTAGTAAAGGGAAGAGGGGTTCTGTGCAGCTGCCCCAGGGAGAAAGAGATGTATTTCTCCGTGTTGTTTGAGATACAGCTCACCCGACCTTCGACCTTTGAGATAGCCTGCATCAGCAGGTAGGAGTCGTATCCCTTGAGGTTGTGAAACACCACGGGAATGTTGGTGGTCTTGGGGGACAAACTCAGCTAAGGTTGCAGGGGGCACCATGTGCGGCGCCTCGGTACTTCCCCGTGATGTGACAGTGATCGCGGACGGAGTCGCCCTCGAGAGGTTTGTTACACACATGACACGTCTCAGCGACGCGGAAGGCCAGCCAGTCCTCTTGTGTCATCCTCATGGCTTTTGGGTTGGCCAACACGGCCTTGATCTTGCACTCCTCTACCTGTAGTGCTTGAAGGAAGTGCTCGGCCGCGTTAGGCCCTCTGTACTTCACTGGCGGCTCTGTCTGGCAATCACACCGTACCACGATGTAACAGTAAATGCAAGCCTCATGCTGTTGCGTTTGTCGGGTTTTACTTTTTGTGGGGTTGAGCTCCGGTCCTTCGACCTTGGTGGTGAGAGCCTCGAAGTCCGCATATATGATGTAAGGAGCCGGCAGCTGCTTGTGGTGGTTCTGGAAGGTGAGCTTGTCCTTACCCTCTTCAGGCATCTCCACCCGGACTGCGGTCTGCCCAATCCCTCGGCACTCAGGCTTGTGGGCTTCTAACAGATCCTCTCTTGTATAGCCGTGCAGGCAGCGCTCACAATAGTGCTTGCGCTCCTTGAGCTTGCTTTGGTCGTAGAGAAGGCGGTTGAGAAAGCCATGGGATCTGCCCCCAGAGGGTGCTCGGCAGAGACTTCCATCTGCCAGCCCCTCAAAAACCCGCAAATGGTCCATGGGGTTTGGCGAAAGACTAGCTCATCATCCCTCTTCGATTGCTCTTCTTCAAACACATCCAAAATCTCTCGCTGGTAGTCCTGGATTGTTCGAACGGCCTTCTTAGGAGGTATTGGGTCGAATTCCTTCAAGATGGCCTTCTTCTCCCGGCCCTTCCATGTTGGAGGCGGGCGTGGAGGCCGGTATTTTTTGGGGTGCAAAGGCTTGAGTAAGCGTTTTTTAACCATTTCAGGGATGGGCTCATCCAAAATATTTTTCATGACTTTCTGGGCCGGCTCGGGCATCTGCATTTCAGTGAGGAGCTGATCGATGTATTCATCCATGGTAGCCATTTTACTGGTATGTATATACTAACAATCTCTTACTGGTATACACACACTATCTTTTTCTCTAGTATAAAATTATTATGAGTAATTTATTAACAGTAGGTACTGTCAATGCATTACTGGTATACATATGCAAACATTTTTTCTCTAATATAAAATTATTCATTGCTGCGGTGTACTTTTTACCAACTCTGCCAAAACCCGCTTGTAAAACTTATGAGCTTTTTTCTCGGTCCTTCTCATATTTATCTTCGCCACTGTAGCACCACAAGAAGTACATAGCTGCGGCTCGGACTGTGTGGCTCGCCCGCAATTTCTACATGGTTTTGATAAAACGCTACCCCTATGCATTCTGTAACTATGTAGCTTACAAAACTCTCTCATGCACCGTTTTCCACAGGTCTCACCTATAGCCCCAACCTTCAACCAGCTGCAATATTGTGTTCCCCTCATCGTCCTTTGGGTATACAATGATAAACACATTTCTTTAAATAAAGATTGGGGGCGCCGGGGGACGGCAGGTGAGAATAGCCACAACTCGTGGCCCACCGAGGGGGTGTGGTGGGCCACGAGTTGTGGCTATCCGTCAGGACGGTTAATAACGGGCTCGGTAGTCCAATCCGGTGGTGCACCTGGGGCTTGCCAAGGGGGAGCAGGCAGAAACAACACTGCTTGGTGGGGTGGGGTGGGCCCCTCATGTTTTGCACCAGAACTCCTATTCTGTATAGCCGTAACCTACCTACAGGGCTTTTTTATTTGCCAGCAAATGAAATAAGCATTTTTTTTTACAAAAACTCAAAAGCTGCTGGGGCCCGCCAGGGAGATGAGAGCGGGCCTCAGCAATTTTGCACCAGAATCCCCACTCAGTATCCGCCGGTGTCCAATCAGGTTACGGGCCTGCCAGGGTTGTGTCCCAGAACCCCGCCGGCACCCAATCAGGTGACGCCACTGGAGGCTCGCCAGAGGGGTGGGGCGGGCCCCAGGGGTTTTGCACCAGAACCCCTCTTCCCTTTACTACTAAAGTCGAAAAAACAACTGATGCGATACTCGTTGTGACTGGTTTCTTGATATATAACATTTAAAATTCTGTGTCATAGAAAAGTAGAAAATTTTGTTTATGAAGCACTATGTCCACAACCGTACTGCTTGCCTCTAAAGAAGGTTCATCCCATAATGTTTAATTCAGAAAGGGGTAAAACTCAATCCAGTATTTATAGGGTCGGCTAAAAAAGGTCATTTACACCTTGACCTGTAACTGTATGCTAACTATTAATATCATAGCTTAAGGGGCTCTTCAGATATTTTGTTCACCTGCTGAAATGTTACATGTATGTCCAAATAAGGGGAATAACTCAATCACAAATTTACGAAATATGCTCGAAAGTTTTTCAGTTCATCTATACTTTGGTTTGTAACTGCACGCCAAATATAATTAAGCAAATTGATAGGGTTCTTCAGATATTTTGGTCACCATGCTCTTCCTAAACAAATGCTTTTGTCTACCAAAAATTTACCAAATAGGCTCAAAAGCTAGTCAGTCCATCTACACGTTAGTCCATACCTGCACGCTAAATATAAGGATCCAAGGTTATGCGGTTCTTCAGGTACAAGGTTCACCATGTTATTTGTATATAAAATACCTGTGTCTGAAAAAGGGGAATAATTCAACAAAATTTTACGAAATATGCTCAAAAGATAATCAGTTCATCTACACCTTGGTCAGTAACTGTATGGATCTTTCAGGGTTCTAGCTTAAGTGGTTATTCAGATATTTTGGTCTCATATATTGACAAAGTCGAAAAAGGGGTATAACTCATGAATGACAAGTCCGGCGGAGAATAAAATACTGGCCAGCTTTTTTATGTACATGCCGCATTTAAAATTTCAAGATACTAACATAAGCGGTTCTTGAGTTTTCCAGCTGCCAAAAAAGCGTTACAAACGGTCAGACGAATGGACGGACAGGCCCAAACCAGTTTGCTCCCTCAGATTCTCCGAAGTTGAGAGCATAAAAGCTATCCACTGAAGAGTACAGCCAGTCTTGCAGGTCGTTTTTTTTTCAGAAACAGTCACAAGTAATACGATTTGAGTAATCCCATCCAAGTCCGTTCGGGCAAAAGCTCAAAACTCGCTCCACAAAACAAATGCCTTTAGAAAGACATTGATGCCTATATGCATGTATATGCACACAGTTGTCTAATTAAATAACATACATCACTCAAAGTAGTAAAAGGTTACACAGGAAAAGTCACAACCACAGACCAAAAACATCTCCAGCCATCAGAAAGAAGGACACGAGGTGACTTGAAGACACACAGAACAACAAAACTATGTTCTAACTAAATATACAAAACCACACCCGCTTTGGAACAGGTCGAATGTTTATTTTAAACATGTTTTATTTATAATTTCACTGACATGCAACATAAAATATACACAAAATAGAGTAAATGGGATTAGAATGAAAAGCAAAAGGCTAATAGGATTCCTCTACCTACAAATGTTTAACCACAAATAGGGGGTAGAGGCGGGCTTCAACTCCGGAGATAACAAAAACCTTGTCCTGAATTCCGATGTAGTTACATATATAATAACAATAAGAGTAATTGGCCAGCATGGAAGCCTCCAAACTCAACAGCGATTCAGGTCCACACCCCTCTGCGACGATTAAAGCAATTCCTGTATTGTTACAGGGTGCAAAATAATGTTAAGTTTGGGCACTTGCTATAATAAAATGGTTGTATGTTAAATTGACCTCTTTTATAAATGTTTTGTATAATTTTGTAATTTTGTAATTATAAGTGTGTCACATGTGAGTGAGTACTGCCTCTATCCTACACTACCTTTTGTAAAATAAAACAGTCTGTGACATTTGCAGACGGTATCTGCAGCATGGCAATTAATTTGGATAGTGTACATGTACCTGTATGATATCGTGCTAAAACTAAATAATACGTTATAGTTCTTGTCAGCAGTTTTGTGCTTCTAAGCCCTTCTGATTTTCATCTCAGAGGCGTGCAGCGAATAATCTGCGTTGTGATACCATGACATTGATCGAATTGTATCGCTATCATTATGAAGTCCGTTAAGATTGACCTTTCGACAGTCATTGAACCACCAACCCCCAGTGTGCTTTGCAGAACAGTTGCTAGGATTGTTTTCCTGGTCGACGGTCGAGAAGTCAGATCCATGATGGTATAGCAGCATATCAGCTAAAAGTAAGAAAAAGGTAGCTTAAACCATTAATGTATAGTGTCCCATAAAGGGACATAAGTAAATAAAGCAAACCCAGATTTGACGCCGCAGGACGCAGTGTCTGGTCCGGTCTACACTGTTTACATAGCATTTACACTAAACACTAGTTTTTGTATAAAAGATCAACAATAAATAAAGCAGACAGTCATTTAAGAAATGAATTTCATTTTTCTGAGGTTTATCGAAGTGTAAACTACATTGGGTCACGTGCAAAGTGAATCAATGTCAACTTTGCTAGTGACCCAATGTAGTTTACACTTCGATAAACATCTGAAAAATTAAATTCATTGCTTATATTTACATTAGTTTTAATCAAATCTTTCATGAAAAATCTTATATAAGCACCAAAATTGAAGCAGTAAAAAACGTACACGCACTTTTTATTGCTAACAGCAGAACAGCATGTATGACGTCATGACGTTGCTGACGTCCAATCAGGTTGTAGAAAGCCATTGTTTATATTGACGTCATTGTTGTCGCGTGTCTCAATGTAATTATTGGAATGTAAACAACATTACGCTCCAATGGTTTACTGTAGGGCTTTTCAGAAAATACACCAAGAATGTAAATATTAAATGATGAATGGACCCATACATTTTATAAAAAAGACGATGCCCACAAGGCATAAAAGGAAGGGTTAATTCAGGTTTCGCTCGACAAATATAACCGTGTGTCCTCTTTAGTATGTAAGACATAATTCTTCTAGAGATATCGTATAAGTCTGAAAGAAAGAATCTAAAGCAAGTGATAAGTATGCCTAGGTTAAGGGAAAGATGGCCCAGAGCCAAGAGGCTTTAGGGGAAGTTGGGGTGACAGGCCCACCGTATCTTGGCCCCAGGATATGAAAGAGGAGCCAATCCTTCTTTTTCGCTACCTTTCCGGAAAGGTACCCATTTACTGCTACTTTGACTAAGATATTTCCAGACACTGGCTCGTTGAACGGCGATTCAAACCCGCGATCTTCTGCACAATAACATCGAAACTAACCACTCAGCCATGCGCCTCGCTGATTACGTTTCATGTACATGTAAATCGAATTAACCGATGCATAATCCTGCAACGTAGATGCTCACCCCACCCCAGTTCACGCAGCTAACGATTGCCCGGCACTACAATACCTGGCAGTTATCATCATTTGCAACGATAGAGCCCCTTAATATGACTAACTTAGCATTTTCGGACTTCGACGACCTTTTGAAACATAGGTCAGTCTACATCGAGTCATCTCTCAGACAGAGGGCGAGAGAGGGGTAAGATCAGATACATAAGGGTAAAACTAATAAAAATCCTAAATGAGACTTTAAAATGGAATGCCCACGAAACACATCAAACGCAATGATGGAAAAAAAGAAAAGAAACGGTACGTTATACTTTTGCTCGTGATAATGAGTAAGTGTACTAAGTTCATTAAACTTTTTGCTATGGTTACATGCTTATGGGTAATAAAGGCAAAAAAAATAGATTTGGTGAGGTGCAAACATGCTTAGTCTATTATATAGTATAAGCAGTATGCTCCCGCGTTAAAAGCAAAATGAGTATCAAACACTATATTATCAGAGTCGAAAGAAAGTATACACTTCTTAAACGCCCGTATCTGTCTTGGTTTTCGCTATGCAGGTTTACATGAAAGAATGCATAATACATTTTTACTCAACGTCCTAAAATTAAGTATAGTACCACTGAACTAGAAAATGTGTTTATGAAACACTATGCCCCCAACCATTCATTGCCTCTAAAGAAGGTTTATCCAATAATGCTTGTACCTTTGTACCATAGGCTTCAATGCACTAAGTCAAAAAAGGGGCTTAACTCGGTCAAAAATTCACGATTTTTTTTTCGAAAGTTAATCAGGTCATCTGAACCTTGAGCAATATCTTCCTGCAAAAAATCATGATCCTAGCATCAGGGGTTCTCCAGATATTTTGTTCACAAGGTTCTATAGGCTAACAATGCGCTAAGTTGAAAAAGGGGCATAGCTCGATCATAAATTCACAATTTTTTCTCAAAAGTTAATCAGGTCATTTACACCTTAGGCAGTATCTTCCTGCAAAAAATCATGCTCCTAGCATTAGGTGTTCTTGAGATAGTTTGTTCACAATGTTCCATAGGCTTACAATGCACTAAGTCAAAAAAGGGGCATAACTCGGTCAAAAATTCATGATTTTTTTTCAAAAGTTAATCATGGTCATCTACACCTTAGACAATGTCTTCCTGCAAAATTACATGATCCTAGCATCAGGGGTTCTTGAGATATTTTGTTCACAAGGTTCCATAGACTAAGTTGAAAAAGGGGCATAACTCTGTAAAGACATGACCGGCAAAAAAAAAGAAAAAATACGATCTGCTTCATAAAAAAAATTTTCATGTACATGCCACATATAAAATTTCAAGATAATCGCATAAGCGGTTCTTGAGTTTACCACCTGCCAAAAAGTGTTACGGACGGACAGACGGACGGACGAACGGACGGACAGACGGACGGACGAACGGACGGACGGACAGGCCCAAACCAATATGCCCCCTCAACTTCTCCGAAGTTTGGGGCATAATAAAACGGTTGACGAGCGTCTCCATTCGTACATGTCGAGATTTTCCAGGTGTACCATAACTGACAAAGCCATTTTGTATTATAAGTGTTGAAGTTCTGTTGTTGTTTTTTGGTTTTGTTCTCTTTCTTTCTTTCTTTTTTTCATTTATTTATTTGCTTCATGGAAGGGTTGTCACTGGCAGACAGAAATCCTGTTAATACTAATTCATAGGATGTTCTGTCAAAGTGGTAAGTAACTGCCATTAGATTCACGACTGACTGGCGGTGAACTGCATAATAAATTCATATACTTTATTTTGCCTCTGAGTATATTTACCAAATGCTTCCTTTGCCAAACCAACTGATAATTTATAGTTGTGTGCGTAGTCTCCAATATCAAAAATACCATTTTTCGTGGTTAAACTGAGGTTACTGTGCTTAAAATCAACATGTAACTCGTACTCTCCTTGAGACAGGATCGACTTTAACGGCTGGTTACCTGTAAATATTTTCAAGCATAAAAGCTTATCATCATACATCAATTGCAAAGGCATCTTACAAACTGGGCGATTTTTTGTGCTTTGTGTCAGAAATGTAGAGGGCGCATGCATGTTTAAAGTCGATCTGAAGTTGTCTGCCTTCTGAGGGTTTCATTTTTTTTCTAACTTTGCTATTTCTTTTTTTTTATCGTGTTGCAGTTCCTCTTCTTTCTTTTGACGATGTATGAATACATTTTTATTGTTTTTATTGGTTTATATTTTTTGGCATTTTTGTTTTCAAATGAAACCACTATCTTAACTTTCTATTTGCTTTTGATTCCAGGACAACAAATTCCTCCCGAAATGGGATCAACCCTACGAGGAGAAACTTGCTTGAACTAGACGGACATTCTTTCCTTAGATTAGAAAGTACTTTGTTTCAACATTTCAAATGAACACATAGATATTGCTGAAAACGAACGATAGGTACAACAATGAACAGATCCGAAATAAGCATGAGCCGCTCAGAGGAAAGCCAAAAATGCAACAAATATTAGAATCTACGCAATGTGAGTGAACTTCACAATATACTTGACCCTATTTTAAGTTTTGAATCAAAATGTTATACTAACAATCGGATAATTGTCAAATTATAGACACACAACCCACCCAACTGAATATTCATATCCTTCATTTTTATACCGTTAATTTGTCCATGTTTCACAAGTGATTTACCCAACCAAATCATACTTCTAAACTTAAAAAATTAAAACATGGCATGTCTCTATTGATACCATGCGTACAACTAAATTAATATAAATGGCTTTGCTTCGAAATGGCAAAGTTTATAGAGCAGTTACAACATAATAATTAGATATTAGGATAAAATTGAATACATTCACGATGACGACTGACAACAACCCAACAATGATACCCAAAAACAAACAAACAGTAAAGTCCCAGGCATACCATACATGTTATACATACATATGATATCATATAAGGCAAACAAGCAGCTCTAAACGAGGTAATCACAGTGGTAGCTATGCCGATGAAATATAAAGGTAGACATCCAAGAGGATATGTCGCCATAAAACAGAAAAGGTTAACTCATCCCACCCCTCTTATTTTTTTCTGCCCAATCGAACGCAGTTTTACCATTGCGGTTTATTAGCGCGACTATGCAAAGCAAAGACGGGCTCATGTAATACTCTATGTATGAGTGCGCGTGCTAGTGTGCGTGCTAGTAAAAGCGCCTTAAAGTTTGTAAAATATTCTCCTGTTGCGTTTAGCTAAGTTTTAAGTTACAGCAGGGGCTAATGTCTTCAAAGTTGATCCATAGATACGTCTGGGGAAGAGCTACTGAAAAGAGCGATACATACCGGCCCATGGGCTAAATATCTATTAAAGACAGTGATGCAGTGTAATTTATGTCACATATGAATAAGCAATGAACTGCAAACGACATGAGGAGAAAGATGGCTTGACCAGCCACTGTTATATGTACATATAGAATATTTCAAGACGGAAACGTTGATTTCGTGGCATATGCAGATATTTCGCTAAGATATTAACCACGCTAAAGAAGGTCCAGAATTTGAAGGCAGAAAAAATGATGGCACAAAACGTCACCACAAATATAAAAGTGAAGAGACTTTTAGAAATATTTTATCATTTTTTATTGAAGTAACAAGCAACAAAGATATTCTAAAGTTACCTTTGGAAGACTGGGCGGAACTGTAAGAACAAAATCTTAAAAAGTTATTTCAAGAACAGAGAATACATACAGAAGTAGGAACATGGGCCAGACTACGTAGTTTCGGCTAATAAAGCCTCGTCAGTGACCCTGACAATATCTGGTGACAAAACCAGAAAAAACATACTGTAATTTCTTAATTTTAATTAGGCAGCCGATTCAAAGACTGATTAATTTCAAAAGGATCCAAATAATATAAAAGACGATGATCTAGAATAATAGTCTAAATCAATCTCAAATTTTAGATTACTCTGAGTCTATCCTCTGATCTCAAAGGATGTAAAAGAAATATAATCTGCACATTGGAAGAAGCTTGCCATTCAATGGCAAAACCAAAAGTCCATATGAAAAAAAAACCCGGTAAAGTAGCATGCTCATGAGTTGATACGCATAACTGGCAGATGAAAAATGCCTAGTAAACGCTATCGGTCATCACATACACAAATAAGTTTCTATACAGACACATGGCGTCGACACGACGTCGAAAGAACGTCTGTGCAACAGTATGGCGCTTCATTGACGTCTATACAATGTTGTTCACATGTTATAACGTTGCATCAACGTCGTCACAACGTAGTTTAGACACTGTGTGCATGCTGGTTTGAAACAAAAAAATGTCACATAGCAACAGCTATGATATAAAAATGCCTAGTAAATGCTATCGGTCATGACATACACAAATACGTTTCTTTACAGACACACGACATCAAAACGATGTCGGTGCAACGTTATGATGCTTTACTGACGTCTAAACAATGTTGTTCCAATGTCATGACATTGCATCAGATTCGTCACAAAGTATTTTTAGACGCTGTGTTCATGCTGGTTTGAAGGGAAAAATCTTACGTAGCGACAGCCTATTTAGATTTGTGTCATAAACGTAGGATACTGATACTTTAAGGTTCTATCATTGTTTTAACTGTGGAGGATGCATTGTAAATGCGACGTCTGTACAGGACTATTAAATGGGAAAAGAAATAGGCAAGGAAGAGTAGGATTGGGTAAGAGCAGCGGCGGCAAACCCCTAAAAAAGTGTTCGGTGGCTGGGTGACAACATTATTAATTTTAAGAATGTATTTGTTTGATTACATGTTATGCAATTTGCATTTGAATATTTACATTCTCAGTGCATTTATTGAAAATCCCTATGGTAAACTCTTAGGACATTATGTATTTTATACTTCAATAAATACATCGGTTCACGCGACGTCACATGACGATAAATGGCGTCAATATAAACCACGGTTCTCTCAAATTTGATTGGACGTGAGCGACGTATATGACGACCTTGATGCTGTTAGCAGAAAAACTGCGCATAAATGTTTTTCTGCTCCAGCTGTAGCCCCTAACGCACATTTGTGGTCAAATAATAGATTGAAAGGAATGTAAATATAAGCAATGAACTTAATTTTTCTTTGTCGTTGGGCTGAAAATATATAATGCTGGGCGGAGGGGAGGGCAATATTCTTTGAATTAGAGACGGTTAGACAGACAGACAGACAAACAGAAGCTACTAATTATAGACTAGTTTCCTTGAGCCTCCTGGGGAATGTCGCTTTTAGAACTGAGCGGAAGAGTAATAAAAAAGGTATAGGTTTCCTGTAGATTAGTCACCGTAGGGACAGTGGGAGTTAGATTTCACCGTATCTTGGGCAATGCATACCTGCCGTACGATATCCGCTCATTTCATGCATGTCCTTTTTAAAGGTGAGCTTTGTTCAACGCGAGTGAGCATAAAATCTTTACCGCAGTATACCTTTTCTCGTCGAAGGTAAGGCTAAGCACCACCCAGTGAAGCAAAGGAAATCGTGGAATATACAATGTGCAATGCCTTGCAAAAACAAGCGACATGCATAGCGATGCGGTTAAACAAGTGCCACTTAAAATTATGACACAATCAAAGAAAAACTGGATGATGACTGAATTAATATAAGTACGAGCATACATGTAGAAGAAAGAAGAGTCGATCTAGAACTACTTAAATCGGAGAATGTATAAAAAAAAACACACACACACACAGAAATCAAGATCGGAGAAGTGGTTTCTAGTCCATGATCCAGATTTTAAAACTGAGAAAAGACTTATTTGTGTCATCTTTTAAGTGTGAAGTTTTCCTCCTTACTTTTGTAGGAGCTATGAAATGTGAAGAATGAAGTCAGAGGACTTTACTGCAGCAGGTGTTGTGCCGTGTGACGGCAGTGAAATATCTCCCCGTACATCATTCATAGTACAGATTATATTGTATTTTTGTTCTTTGGTTTAAACGATATTTTATTAACTATAAATTACATACATATACTGTAATACAATTTCAAAAGTATCAGGATTTGACAGTAAGCAAAATGCTTATATATACATGTAGTTTTGTTATTTGGGATCAGTGGATATATTCTGAGAATTCAGAATGAATGTATGAATGAATGTTTAAGTTATTTATAGACGCTCAACCCTGGTAAGGGCATATAGCGTCTAAACGTTAGCAATTTAAAACGTGTCTATAAGATAAATTCAAAAACGATCAAATGTTTAAAGTATTATGTTACGTCCAAATGATAAAAATGTTATGTACAATAAAATACTAAATCTTGTTAAAAAGTCCAGCTTCCTTTAAAAAGTTAATAATTGGAATAGAAGAAACTTTGTTAAAAAGCTCGGTTATGGTTTTAATGTTGTAATGTTTTGAACGAATATGGTTAAAGTCAATGCATGACACAAGAAGATGTTTGATAGTAATGACTTCATTGCATGGTATGCACAATGGTGCAACCTCATTATTTAATAAAAACGAATGTGTAATTCTGGTATGCCCTATTCGGCATCTGGTAATGACAGTCTGTTCTTTTCGATTTGATAGTATAATGTCCTTGCTGTGAAAATCTGGTTTAATTTGTCGGAGTTTGTTATGAATTTGATTATCCCAATTAGTTTGACATTTTGATTTGATATATGTATTAATTTGAGATTTAAAATCTGAGTGCGGAATTCGGAAGGTACTTTCTGGTAAATTTAAAGCCGCCTTGGCCCCTTTATCGGCCAGGTCATTTCCACGAATATTGACGTGACTTGGAACCCAACAAAAGATTATTTCTTTTGATGGTAACTGAAAATATTTACGAAGTAATTGTTGTATTAAAGGGTTGGGGTGATTGACGTTTTTAAGTGATGATAAAACAGAAAGTGAGTCTGAGAATATAATAAACTGATTGTTCTCTTGAACTGAAATTTGATTGAGGGCCAAATCTATGGCTTTAGCTTCGGCTGTAAATATAGAGCTGCCATTTGGTAATCGTATAGTATCTGTGAATAGAGAACTTACAACCGAACATGCAACTTTATCTTCTTGTTTTGAACCATCCGTATAGATTGTGGTATGGTTCGGAAAATTAGATTTTACTTGCAAGAAATCTGATTGAAGAAGGTCAGGGTTCGTCTGTGTTTTTTTATTCTTGTGTAATGATAAAATAACGTTAGGAGGTTTTAATGTCCATGGCTCTTGGACAGGTAAAGAAAATTTCTGGATGTTTTTAATGTCAATATGAGAGTCTACTAGCAAAGGTTTAATACGTAAACCCAAGGGTTTAATAGATCTCGGTTTGTTGTTATAAAATATTTCATACCGAGGGTTAAAAACACAATCGTAAGCAGAATTCTTTGGGTTTGCAGCTAGTTTTGATACATATTGTAGTGATAATTTCTCTCTTCTGATATATAGAGACGGTTCATTCGACTCTGCGTAAAGACTTTCTACGGGAGATGTTCGAAATGCTCCAAGAGCAAGACGTAATCCCTGATGATGAATGGTGTCAAGACATTTAAGGTATGATTTTCGTGCCGAACCATATACGACTGAACCATAATCCAGTTTAGATCTCACAAGAGATCTATACAGGTTTAGAAGTACAGTACGATCTCCTCCCCAATTTGTATTGGAGAGCACTTTTAAAACATCTAAAGCTTTTAAACATTTAGCTTTCAAAGCTTTTATGTGAGGAATAAAAGTGAGTTTCTTATCGAACAGAAGGCCTAAGAATTTGGCCTCATTTACAACTGGAATTGGCGATCCATAAATGTTAAGAACTGGGTCGGGGTGCAAACCCCTCAACTGACAGAAATGAACACATTGGGTTTTAGTTTTAGAAAATTTAAAACCGTTTTCTGTGGCCCAGGTTTCTACTTTATTCAGGCATCTTTGAAGTCTGAATTCTATGTTTTCTATATTTTTCGATTTGTAAAAGATGCCAAAGTCGTCAACATATAATGAAGAATCGGTATCGTTAACACATTTAACAATGTTATTGATTTTTATATTAAATAAAGTAGGTGATAAAATACTTCCCTGAGGAACACCCTGTTCTTGTTTAAAAGTGTCAGACAATGTAGACCCTATTCTAACATTAAAGGATCTGTCAGATAAGAAATTCGAAATAAAGTTTGGAAGTCGGCCTCGAAGGCCAATATTATGTAAATCTTTCATGATGCCATATTTCCACGTCGTGTCGTACGCTTTCTCCAGATCAAAAAATATTGCGACGACATGTTCTTTTTTCACAAATGCATCACGAATAAAAGTTTCTAATCGAACTAAATGATCTACAGTACTGTGATTCTTACGAAAGCCCGCTTGATCTCTGGAAATCAAGTTATTTGACTCCAGGAACCAAACGAGCCTATCGTTAATCATTCTCTCCATTGTTTTACATATGCAACTTGTTAACGCTATCGGTCGGTAATTTGTAGCTTCCGTCTTATCCTTTCCCGGTTTGGGAATAGGAATGATGACTGCTTTATGCCAGTCTTCTGGAAAATTTCCAGTATGCCAAATATCATTCAACATATTAAGTAAGGTCTCCAATGCATCAGGTGGTAAATGTTTAAGGATTTGATAATGAATATCATCCGGCCCTGCGGCCGTATCTTTACATTTATCAAGTGACTCCTTTAATTCTGATATGCTGAAGGGAAGATTATATTTTTCGTTATTTAATGACTGAAAATTTAAATTTTCTGATTCTTTTTCAGTTTTCAGTTCCTGAAACCGTTGACTGTAATTTGAGCTTGAAGAATTTTTCTGAAAGTTTTCGCCTAATGCATTGATAATCTCTGCAGTGGAAAAACATTTGTTACCGTTGGAAGATTTAATATGAACACATTCAGATTTCTTGTTTTTCCCACTGATTTTTCGTATCATTTCCCATATCTTTTTTACTGGCGTTTTAGGATTTAATTTATTGACATATTGTTGCCATGATGAACGTTTCGCTTCTTTAATAGTTCTTCGTGCTTTAGCACGAGTTACTTTTGAATGTAGATGATTTTCACGAGACGGATTTTTATTAAATTTTCGTAAAATTAAAATCTGAAAGAGTTCCTTCGAGAGCAGAGAATACATTCACAAGAAGGAACATGGGCCAGACTACGTAGTTTCGGCTAATTAAGCCTCTTCAGTGACCCTGACAATATCTGGTGACGAAACCAGAGAAAAGCGAACTGTAATTTCTTAATCTTTATTGGACAGTCCATTCAAAGACTGATTAGTACCAAAAAGGGTCCAAAAATATATATAAAACGACGATTTAGAATGTGAGTATAAACGAATCTAACTTTTCAGATTTCTCAGAATATATTCTCTGATCTCAAAAGACGAAAATAAAATATAATCTGCACTTTGGTTGATGTACGGGGAGACTTTTTACGGCCGCCACACGGCACAACACCAGCTGCAGTGAGGTAAAATTAAAATCTGAAAGAGTTCCTTCGAGAGCAGAGAATACATTCACAAGAAGGAACATGGGCCAGACTTGCGTTTGTTGATTGCAGTTTTACATTCATTAGTAAACCATGGATTACGTCTTTTTGAACTTGTCGAGGATTTCGGAATACTTTCTTCTGAAATTGCATGTAATGCTGATGTAAAAGCAGACATATCTTCTGCTGTTTTGAACTTTTCAGAGCTAAGCCGCTCCTGACATGATGTTACGAACATTTCCCAATTTGCTTTTTTCAAATTCCATCGAGAATGCTGTTCTTCATGAGATGAATCAATTTCTTTAATTATGATTGGGAAGTGATCGCTTCCATGCAGGTCATCACAAACTGACCAGTCAAAATCTAAATATATATTAGGATGACAAATAGACAAATCTATGGCAAAATAATTTCCCGTGGGAGGGTGAAGATATGTAGGCTGTTTTTCATTAAGTATGCACAAATCATTTTCAGCCATTACATCTTCAATAATTTCTCCTCTGTCATTTGTATTCAAACAACCCCAGGTTTTACTGTGACCATTGAAGTCACCAACTAACATAAATGGCTGCGGCAATTGGTCTACTAGATTGACCAAGGAATTTTTAGAAAGTACATCATTTGGCGGAATATAGATAGAGCATATCGTTACTTTTTTGGATAAAGTAACATTGACAGCAACTGCTTGTAAGTTTGTATTCAGATTAAACTGACTATGTGGAATGTTAGATTTTACAAGAATCGAAGTTCCTCCTGATGCTCTTTGACCATCAGGACAAATATAGTTAAACATACTAAAATCTCTGAAACTAACATTATCTGACTGCTTTAAAAAGGTTTCTTGAAGACAAATGACACTTGGAGATAAAAGAGACATTAAAATTAGTAATTCATTATAATTTGCTTTAAGACCACGACAGTTCCACTGTATTATTGACTTTTTATCCATGTTTAAATGAATGGGAGAGAAAAAAACGTGTCAGGAGACCAATCAGGAGAATATACTTCTCCTAAGCAGTATCCATGTCATCCTCCAAAGCGCCATATTTATTGACCGTTTTAACAGGATCCGGAGATCCTTTGCCGAGCTTATTGGAGGGCGAACCTCCGATGGCCGGTTTATTGGAGGACGAACCTCCGCCAGAATGTGATCGACGGCCAGAGCCGTGACCAGAAGGAGAACGATGTTTATCCTTCTCCTTCTGCGCTTTAGCCGCCGCTTTAAGCTGTTCCTTAGTCTGCCTAGCAGACTGCGAACCAGACAAACTAGACTGTGAACTAGATTGTGAATTAGACTGTGAACTAGACTGAGAATTAGACTGAGAACTAGACTGAGAACTAGACTGAGAATTAGTTGGACGAGCCGCCGAAGCGGCTCGAGGCTGTGAACCTGAGCCAGAGCGGGCTGTAGTTGCTCTTGGCTGAGATGTTGGCTGAGATGTTGGTTTTACAGATGGTGAAATAACTTTAGAGGATGGTAAAATGTCAAAATCTTTTTCGAAAAATTGGGTACCAGTAGTTTTTGTTTCGGGTCTTGCCAGTGAGTGTACAATTTTTGTGAAGTCCAAATCCGATGTTTGAGTTTGGCTTTCATACAATTTCCTAGCTTCCAAATATGTAACATTTTTGTTGACTTTAATTTTCAACATTTCTTTTTCTTTTTTCCATATTTCACATACACTGGATCGAGAGACGTGATCTTTGCCGCAGTTAACGCATTTGGCCGGATTTTTGCACGCGGAGGTATGGTGGTCATGACCTCCCGCGCCACAAGTCGCACAAACAGATCCGGGATCAACGGGGCAATTGTTTTCGTGATGGCCAAACCTCTGACAGTTGAAACACCGCAGAGGATTTGGCACATACACGTCAACCGGAACAACTCGGTAAAAGATTTTTAACGATTTCGGTACTGTGACGGAGTTGAACGTGAGAAGTAATGTATTCGTCTCAACAGTTTCGTGATCTTTTTTGATGGTAAAGCGTTTGCAGGCGGTCACGCCCTGTTCTCTTAGATAGTCAACGATTTCATTTTCTTTTTCCCCTTTCAGCATCCTGTCACGGATGATGCCTTTTGATGAATTGAGGCTTGTATGCTCCGTGACAGAGACTTTAAGGCCAAAAAAGGTGGAAATTTTCAACAGATTGTCCGTTTGAGCTTTTCGGCATGTTTCAACTAGCAGAGTCTTGTTTTTTAGTTTTTTAACAGATTTAGGTGTTCCAATTAAACTTTTAATTTGTTTTTCAATCACGAAAGGGGAAAGGGTCGTGACCGCCTTCTCTTCAAGTGACTGAATGACTAGAAATTTAGAGAAACTAACATTACCTTGAAATGTGAAATATGAGGGCCGGTCCGCGTCGTCATCAGAGTCCATTAGAAATCTTCTCTTATTTGAGGATCCCATGATTGTTTTTTATTATTCATTGGCTATGCGCCTCACCCTCCGCGGAGTCCTACAAGGGGACGTTTTAGGGGAACGGATCTCCTATTCCCAACGCCAAAGCTACATAACCATTATACTCAACGATCAAATCCCTCGGTTTAAACCCCCAATGCTGAAGGCCGAAAAATATGCCCGTCAATTAACCCATCAGCCGCTGCCCATCGAAAATACCCATATAGAAAGAAACGAAGGGAATATTTTAAGCCCGGTATGCACCATTATAGATACGTATAAAGAAAGAAGGAAGTGAAGGATCAAGAAGCGCATTTCTAGAGCTTAGCACGACTGAGCCGATTGAAACGGGTCGGGCCTAACCCGAAACGCTCGTCTATCTGAAGCCAGGGCCAAAGTAGTGTGTTGGAAAGCTGGAGATCCCCGGGCTTCCCTCAACTACCAGGATCCCTTTTTCCAGCATACGAGACGCCACCCACGGCAAACAGGTGGCTCCTGTTTTGACAGGGAATTTCACCCCGTCCACTACAGAAGTAAAGTGGCCTGTAAATTTTATTCCCCACAGACAAAGGGAAAAAGAGAACCGTTTGCTGAAAAGACGTCTTTGGCGTTGTCGGAATAGAAGATCCATATCCGGAGTATATGCAATGAGACTAATAAGTTGTCAAAGTTACTATATAGGTAAGAAGAGGTAGTAACATATAAGATTTGTTAATGATTTGAAACTAAGGTATATGCAAACAAAACGTAGCAGACAATTGCTACAGAAGACATTGTTTATTATTTTTCTGTTGAGACAAATTTCTTAATAATTTTAAAGTGCAACGTGCTCGAGTTTGGAAAAGTGACACATACACAAGACAATTGTTATATACAGATGAGGTAATAATCTTCGTCCCGTGTGCGACCCACGGGCACAGAATGATACACAAACAAATGAAGCATGTTAGTATCATGAAATAGTAAAGATCGAAAGGATAGAATTCGCGTTTGATGCCTACTTAAATATATCTAAAATTTCAAAATGGGGTTTATTTAAATTCGCCTGTTGGATCTGTTTGTACGTAAGATTTGATCATTTAAAATTGATCAGTTAAACTGTATGAACTATATAACGGACGGTTGCTTATATAGTGGGGTTTCACCACCTGCTCAAGCGAAAGCATCCAACTATTTATACCCCCCGGTTGGTACGGGGCTCTGAGAATTCAGAAATTTTAAATTTTTAATTGTTTTAGACTCTGAATCAGTTAGATCCTTTTCTGTACTAATCAGTAATCGAATCGAATGTCTTGTTAAAGTTAGACACAATACAGCATCCTTTTCTTTGGTTTTCGTCAATAGATTTTGTCAGGGATACTGACTGGGCTTGTATAGTTCAGACGTCAAAGTGTGACCCATGTCCTTTCGTTTGAATGTGTTCTCGGCTCTTGAAGGAACACACTTAACACATTGAAACATATGAGACAGTGTGGAAAAAGACTCTAATGAACATGGTGGGTCAAATAAACTAAGGATTTTTTGTTGTTGGTTTGTTGCTTTACGTCCACTGTAAACAGCTATGGTCATATCGGGACGATCAGTTACCCTAACCACACTAAACCTGGGCAGGCATAGACCTCCTAAGCGGTTAACAAGTACTTTCATCAGTAATTGAAAACTACGGAAGCAGGAACCAAAGTTAGATTTGTATCAGGGGCTTGGGATAGACAAACCTTGAAAACGAACAGTGGATTGCGAGGACAGAAGACATGAACTCTAATGATACATGGGAAAGAAGTGAGCAATAGTAATATAACTCCGCGGTATAAACGCCAATGGCATTTAACTTGTATTTGTATTCAACTAAAACTATTTTTTTTTATGTTAAATCTCGATATTTTGTACAAGAGGGCACCTGACTATTTTCCTTTTATTTCTCTTTCTTTCTTTCTTTGGGCGACTGTATCATACAATTTGGCACTGCGACACTTATCATGATTGCCATTTTTTGTTTGCCAATGGCTCTAATTTCATAACAATAACAGGAAAATGATAGATTTTATGAAACAATAATAGATTTCTGACTTTAGGACATTCTTAGGAAAAGCAAATCATAAACTCGTATAACGTAACCTAAATACGAATACGCAGACAAATACATTTATCTTTGATTAAAACTAAATTACCTTCCACCAGTGCAAATATTTGCCTGGCATACATTTATATCTTCGAGTACTGAATACACTAATGTCGAGCGTGCACTGGTTTTAGCAGGCAACGTATTAAATTAATTGGACCTTGCGAATGAACATATAATTTAGGTCTTAGCTGTCGCACGTGTCCTTATCTTAAAATAATTATCAAATTATGTAAATTCCACTTTCTCGCTCCCACCATTCCATATTACCTAGCCAGTGCTCGCCGGTGGGGTCTCCAAAGCCTTCCACATACTCAGCCCAAGTTCGGTTGAAATCAACTGATCCATCAAACCGTCGTTGGAAAACCTGAAATATGAGACGCCGTGTAAATTCCAAAATGTTATAAGTATCTAAAATTATTAAACTCTCTCTCTCTCTCTCTCTGTCTCTGTATCGCGCGGTATACGGAGATACAGACGGCGTACATATCGGCAATACAAAGTTGTTCATGTACTGGAAGGTTTGGGACCCATTTGTTATAACTTGTCCTTGGAGAGCAAATTTTACGAAAGAATATTATTGACATCAGACTTCATACTTCTCACTTCAAGACTCATATTGCATCAATTGTTCAACCTAAAATGTAACTTTAGACATATAAAAGAACAGAAAGTGACAATCAATTCAAACTTCATACCTCGTAAGTAACAGTTCATGCATCACTCTTCACAGTTCAGCGGCGCTCGAACCCAGTCCGCTAGTTCAACGATTAGAGACCGACTGTATATACACAAGCCGACTGACCATGGACTTCATTGTTCTTTATCGTTCATTATTGAATGAACAATAAAACCAACGACCAATGATGACGACAGGAGTTGACGATAATGCCAACGGGACATTTGCATTATTACTGTATGCTAACAGTATTAGGCCATGAGCCAGATATGGTTTACCTCCCTCAAGGGGGAGTTTTGTAGACCATACTTTTCTTAAAGACCAGCATCTTAGAAGTTTTTTTGCAGCGTGTCAGCCCTCTGACGAGTGGGGCGTTAAGCTGTAACAGCCTGTTACATTACGTTACCCATTAAAATAATAAACATAAATAAAAATTATAAAAAATTATAAGAAATAGAAGTCACTTTCCTATGTTTAAAACTATAATGGAGTCTAATAGAACAATTCAATAGCTAAAAGTTATGATGTTTGAAATGTCACTTTAGCCTACGTGGTGTAGTATACGTGACGTTTTTCTTGACTCTCCATTAAAATTGCAATTTCCATCCAAAATACTTTCTTTTTGTAAGTTATTCCTTTAATGTTAGACCAAATGTTTGTTTATGCGTTCAAGAAAATTTATTGATGGTTTCAGATCTGCAAAAATTATTATCCTATCTTGTATACTTTGGAAGAAATAGGATGTTTAACACTGTAACCCCTTATGAATGTTCTATATTACAATTATCACTTTCCGTATAATTTAAGCGCTTGGACTACACTGTTGGAATGGAAAACAACAGTAAACGGTAATATTGAATATGCCAGCCTATTTAAACAGCAAGGAGCAGTTCAACAATATTTTGAATGCATTTTAGTTGTCCATAATGATCAATTATATACGTTACCCAGGGCCACTTTTATTAAAATCATATAATTTGAAGATAGAATCATTTTATTTTCTTTAATAGCAGTTTCTTCATAAAAGAATCTTTTAATTTAAGAGAAAAAAATCATTCTGGTTTATTTTCTATGATAAACTATTACTAGTAGTAACGTAAATAACATTAACATTTAAAATATCTTATTATAGTACCTTTAATCAGGTTTTTTCGACTGTCACATTAAAAAATAACACATATAAGTCTGAGTGATCTTATGATATATTGTATACTTGGACCTATCACCATTTATCTCAGTTATTACTTTTAGGGATTCATGAGGTGTGTTTTATACGTGATTAAACACAGTATACTTCAAATTGTAATGTTAAGGGCATCGACATATTCTGCACACGTAAAACGTGTTTTGCTGTTTACTTTGTTATCATATCAAAGATAAAAGTATGTCATAATGTTATTGCCCAGTTTGTTTCTATTACTAATTGTACATATGAGTTCTAAACACAGTAGCATACCTGAAATTTTGTTATATACAGCTGAAAAATCCAAAAAATCCAAAAAAAAGAAAATAAAATAAAATAAAAAATACTTCAGAAAAGATAAAGCCGCAGCTATTAAAAGCCAGCATCGATTTTGCATATAGGGCTTGAATTAAATTTCAAGCAGAACAGTAACCTGAAGTTTAAAGGCTTAAGCCAAATACAGTTCTGCGTCAAAGCTAATGTAGATATTTGCTGGCAGCGTATACTTACTTTTGTAAGACTATTGTATATTTTACGTTACCAGAGAAAACAACACTGCTGAGTTACAATTTAAGAAACAAAACAAACTTTTATAAATAATTAATAGTAGTGTCAATACATTGCTTTACTTAGTTCATTTATGTAACTAACAATTATGTGTCAACCAGGGGTTTGGGAGAATAGTATAAGAAATATTTAATACAGAAAAGAGGCACTGGCAGTAAACTAGTATACTGTAGCTATCTATAAATGCTATAGTGTTTAAGATGATATATATTTCTATGCTTTTGTTTCTTGCTCTTTAAAGTCTAACTACATTCAACCATCTCCTAAAAAGTCAAACTACACTCAATCATCTCTTAAAGAATCTATTCACAAAAGAACATAAAGACACGTTTAGTTGGACAAAAATGTTTTTGTTTTTCAGCCACAGTGTTCCAGTAGCTCTGCACACATAATAATATGGCAAATGAAAATGACAGAATATATTAATGTTGGTCATCGCTGTTCAGATATTTATGAGCAAATCTTAGTTGTTCTCCTTCAGAATGTATTTGCCTACACTGCAGTTATATGCTTTGCAGTATAATAATGGGAAAAAAGAAAGACCAAACAAGTAACGTATACAACGTATTTATTCAGAGTTTATGAATTCTTCATTTCCGATATCCTTAACTAGTAATACAGTATTTCTGAAGAGCAAATAATCAAACAATAGAAATAGTGCATACCTATACACACCAAGGAATGGCTAACCTAAGTAACTTTCTGCATTTGATCTCCGTGACCTTGTATTACCATATTGTTTACTTTTTAGCAATAAATATGGTTGTAAACTGCCTATTTATGATATATATCTTACTGCTTATCAAATAATCCTTGTCCAAATATGTTCAATATTGTTAGAGTATAAAGCCCCTGAATATTAGTTGTTACATTATTGAAAATTGTCTGACTGAAATTTGTATTTTGTAACACCTTTAGTCCTTGATAGTATCAACAAGTGGGAGTAAAACCACGGGGTTTGCAAAATTACCTGACCATTTGAATATTTGTAACAACATAATGAAAAATAGAACTCCTGAACAGACTGAAGACAGAATGTTGTATGCGTTATAAAGTATGTCACTTTCTATAATCCTTAAATTTTCACATTGTTAACATTTTGTAATGTATTTGATGGCCGGGAGCTGCATAAACAGATCACGTAGATCACAAATTGACATATAAGTTATGATCACGGGAGCCACACATATTTGCTAACCCATGTAAAGCAGTTACTGTGCAAAGAGGCTCGTGGCTGACAATTCGACTGACAGCTTAGAAAAATGGTGTTAATGCATGATGGCAGAGTTGGTACTGCTTTTTATTGCCTCGGCTGGTAGTCACAGTTGCATATTTGTATGAAGGGTAATTGAATGGCTCAGCCAACAGCACAGGTAGCGAAACTGGTTTTATCCCCATCATAACGAGAACCTAAATATTAATCAGTTGCAGCATATATCATCTTATACTTACTTCATTTAATGCATAAAATTTAAAAAAAAAAATCATTTTTATGAAGTCACTTTTAAGTGAGACTGAATTGAAGGCAAGGTCGAACTGCTTCAGCTGTAACAATCTATGTGCGTCTTGCTGAACTCTTGTGTATTTCAAAGAGCTAAATTTGCCATCTGACTACCAGTGGTAAGCTTATACTACAGCAATAAATACTTCATACCGCCAGGGAACTAAAATTTTGATAACAGATGACTCACAAATCTTATTCCTCGACACATTACAATTATGTTACGTAATGTTACTGTTAGATTGTTTTTTTAAATATCCACTATTAGATGTGTTTTATAGTTTGAGGACACATAACATTGGCATTTCTTCATATTTACATATACAACAGTATCTAAGACAAATTAAAGATAACATTGAAATATAAAATGCAGCTAATGTTGGCTTTCGTAGCTTTTCTGGTCATTTTGTAGGTTGAATTCTTCAAAAATAAGATAGTTTCTGTCCCCATTTAATGTATCCACTGCTAATTTAACTGCTGCCTAAGTTATCTAAGCTGGGCATGAATAAAATAAGATTGGTTTAGCACGTATAAACTTCAGTCCAGCAATTCGGAGATTTAGTCTGATTCTTTTTTTTTCGTATTTTTTTGTTATATACGTTACATATTTATTGTGACTGCTGACGAGTATAAGACTTGAGATTGTTTCTTTTTTATAATAGAATATTGAAACGGGCATATATATGACATTAACTTTTCGCTACACTTAAATTCTTAAAATTTGCTCCTTATATCACATGTATTTAGACACTGAAGGGGAAAAAACGTCAAATGCAATGTAAACTACGTTATACAGGCTAGTCAACTGATCCTTGACAATGTCAATAACTTTGAAACAGTGATTTATGTACTAGCAGACAAAACCCAACATTATTTAGGGCGAATACTAGCATGTGTACAACAATGCGTATCTTCTATTATAACGTGAATATGTAAATTTGGGTAGTGTAATTGACGTTGACGTCATACGTTAACGCCCCAACGTACAGAGGGCTAACATGTGTCATTATGTTTCTTATATAATGTAGTTTCAGAAAATTATTGGGTACAAACTCCCCCTGGGGGAGGGGGGAGGGGGTCAATGGTCAGCTCAAGGTCTATATCGCTCGAGAGGAAGAAGACGACAAGCAGCCAAATCCAGACACAACCCCAACTACAAAGGGCCGCGAGAGCTGCAGTCATGCTTGTTTGGTGCTGTCATGGCTCTACTCGAATTTACTCACATCTTCTTCTATCAACTTGAATCTGCTCGTGGGTCATTTGTGTTAGACTGTGGGCAATGAAACGCCATAAAGCGTCACAGATCGTGATAGATCGCAGCAAATCCCAACAGAGCGTGGTGTTTGACTTGTCCAAATTTGATCCCCATCACAACGATTTTGAAACACTATTAGATGCGATCTGTCGCGCTTTGTTGTGATGCAACACGATCTGGTGCGAGTATCGTGATTGACAATTGTGTTAATCGTAGAAAACTTTTAATCGTCAAACGTTTACCTATGATCAACATGATTGTCACGACTGGCCACAAGATCTGATAATATTTGATAAGATCTGATAAGATCACCACGATTAATCCACGGTCTAGACCACGATTTCAATCGTGACTTGAATGTGATAGTGGGAGCATAGCATTAGTATTCTGACCGATTTACAAGTACCTACATGACCAATCAAATTTCCGAGCCAAACCGACAACTTAATGGAGCACTTCGGATAGACCGCATTGACACTGGAACGGATCAGAACGATTGTCATTGATGAAATAGGATCGCATCTTTCGTTGCAATCAATTCAAATCCCGTCCAGGTGAGATGCCGACTATATCAGAATATGTCGGATATGGATCCAGATTTGTTCCAGTGGGTGGCCTTACTGTAAGCGCCTCTATAGACATTACGCTATATACATAATTACCATCCATCCTCCGCCGTCTGTGGTCATATCACAATACACGTCATATTTTGTATATCTGCGCAGAGTATAGATCTCGTACACACCGGAAGTAGTGAAACCTAAGTCTTTTACATCTTGGCAATCTCTAACATAGCATGAATACGGATGACTGCCAACTATAAAGAAGTTTACAAAATAATAAAGTTATTAGAATCATTCAAGGTAGATTACTCACACCTACCAAATTTTCCTCTTTTCTCAAATGTGAAGTGCTGATTTCAGGGGAGATAATAAGAAAGTCTTCAGACACTTTTAAGCAAATATATCATTCTTAAATGGTATCCATTTGAAAAGAGACGCAAAGCATTTCAATTTCGGGTTAAGGTAGAAAGATTAGCAATAACTCTGTTTTATTTGTTTAAACTCAGAGCTATTGTTCGTAAAGAAGCCTATCAAAATCATATACTTCCGTAGAGATTTTCGGGAATAGCACAGTTTTCCGGATAAATAGGTCTTGACAAAGAGTGCAAACGGATATTCTTAGGTGCAGTCTATTCAAGTTCTAAGCAGTTACCATTCCATCTGCAATTTTTGTAGGCATTTCTATATTTGAAAACCACTTTGTTTGAATTTTAAGATGATTACAGTTACTGTAATTCTATCGGTTTTCTGAAAATTCGTCTGCCAGTCTAAAAGTTGCAAACAAAAAAACATTTAAAAGTAATTTTTTTGTACTGTCATAGGAATGTAGGACAAGAGCCGGGTGTGTTTGGAGCAGGTAAAGGATAGGAGGTTGTGTGTGTGTGTGTGTGTGTGTGTGTGTGTGTGTGTGTGTGTGTGTGTCATTTATCCTATTTATTTCTTTTCTTTCTCCGTATCTAGTAGACGGCTTGATATAGACTGAAATACTGTCTCAGAGAACCGTTTCACCTCAAACAACCAACAACCCAATCAACTAACATTTCAGGAACTATCTGCAACGTTACTAAATCTGCGAGTTCAAGATTCTTGGGTAGTTTGTAAATTGTTTTCCCAGAAAACGTTACGGTGATTTTATTTATTTCGTTTTTGTTTATTTATTTATATATTTTGCATTATTCTGTAACATATAAAAAATTATTGAAACGAACAACTGTTGGTGTTTAATAACAAAATTTCTCTTTATTTAATTGCTAGAAAAAAGAATATTGAGCTCTAATTCTGGTGAAAAACGGTCATTTACCTTCGAGAATAAATTGCACTGCAAAAGATATAACAAAGGCGAGAATTTTTAAATCCATATTGTGCAATGTCTCTCCATAACACTAACAACCTAAACTAGCGTTTTGTCACTCTGAGCATTCGTATTTATAAAAGTTGCGTTGTTACAAAGAGCCATGGGTTTCAGTTGCATGCACACACAAGACTCTTCACAAACGGGGGCCTATTCAAGCCATCGGCAACATTTTTAAATCTTAAAAGAAACACTTTGTTTATTGCGTTTTTTTTTTTTTTTTTTTTTGAACTGGATACGCAGTGACCAGACTGCATAAATATTCATGCTGCTATGGCCATACACTGTCAGCAAGGCAAGATTTATCACGTCGCGGCTAATAGTATGACCCGGCGTCACCTGAAAACATGTCTTACAGCATGGTCAGAAGAGCAAAGACTCGGCTTACACAGCACGGCCTGGTCAGGGTCTTTTCTTGTTTACATATACATGTACAATCTGTTTATCTCTGACATCTAATAGATAAGAAAAAAATATGTGCCGTCTACGAAAATGCGCAATCTAAAATGTAAAATGTGTTATAACTGTGCGGACAAAATTGAAGGTCACAGTTCCTGAGACCCAGTGATATAACTCAATATCGTTGATTTTGACAATTTCTCTCATCGCCACGCCCAATCCTATCATCCCCGCCCCATTTATTTTCTTTTTCATTTATGTACTACTACTATTCGCTACTCTATAAATTGTTCCCAGTCTGTTAGGGTTTTGTATCTGTGTCGTTATCACTGATATATTTTTAAGGGAAATGGAGGTCACTCTGGTCTACAATCCGTCTCCCTTTTCAAACGAAATGTTCTCAGAGAGACCAAATAATTTCCTTCAAGCAAAGGTCCAACAGGAGGGGGTTTTTTGCCCACAAAAGGAGCAAAATAACTAATCTGTTATAGATGCCGCCCTTGTAAATAAAATCTTGGCGGCCAGCTATCTTTTTTTTTTTTTTTTTTTTTTTTTTTGTGTGTTTTTTTTTTTTTTTTTGTTTTGTTGTTGTTGTGTTTTTGTTTTGTTTGGGGAAGGGAGGGGGTGGCGGGATTGACCCGTACTATTAAAAGGCGTATTTTTTCGTGACACGGCTTATAAAACGAGCCGCGACACGAGAAAACCAACAAAGTGGTTGTGCACTCAGATCAGCCTCGGCATCTGCCCAGTCTGCGCAGAGTCTTTTCTAAGCGCTTAAAGGGTAGCTAAGGTTTTAAGCTACCTCCATGCGGACTGTGGAGACTGATCAGACTGGGCGGATGCCCAGGCTGATCTGAATCTGCGCTTGGCGCACAACCACATTGTTGGTTTTCTCGCGTCGCGGCTCAATTGCTTTTACAAGGCATGGTAACGCATGCAGACTAAAATGAGTATCAACTTAGTATGTAATAATAATCAGTTACAGTTCAATATATGCCTGATATTTAGTAAGTAAACACAGCAAGGCAGCCTTTGGTTTGGGTAAACACAGTTTAAAGATATTCCCCGCTCATTATCCTACATGTAATCTTTAATCAAGGACCAGAATGACAATAAATGCAATATTTAAACAGGCGCGACTATGCTTGAGTGTACACCCATATCAGACAAAAGTCTAATCAGAATTGCACTCTGTATCCCTTGCCCCCCTATCCCTCCGCAGCCCCTCCCCTCCCCTTTCCCACTACCACCCCTGTTTTATTTACTCCTTTATTCCGTTTTGGAGATTACCTGTTACTATGACATCACATGTAATTACCATATTTGGATTTGATAAAGGAATGGGTTCATTGTGACAGGTACAATGTAAAACAAAGCCGTAGATTATACGGTAGAATAACTGGCAGTCTGCTGCCAGTCTTTTTCCCTTATTTTTACGGACGCCCGTAAAACTTCTAAGAATCATCACACGGACAAGGGAAGACTAAGACAGGTATTATTTTGGACATATAGCCCTTCAACACTATAAAGGTGTTTTCGAGTGGGGTCAGGTAACATAACCCTATCATATTGTTATTTCCAAAAATGATCAACAGGCAGACGCCCGTAAAATAACGGTGAATGAACTGGCAGCCAGATTCCAGGTATATTACCGTAAAATCTACGGATTTTTTACAGCGTAGTTTTACCTTGATGGTATTCGCTTTTTTCAGTCTGTTCACTGTAAAAAAAATCCGTAGATTTTACTTTAGAATACCTGGAAACCAGCTGCCAGTCCATTTTCAGTTATTTTTACGGGCGTCTGTATGTATCTCGATATGGTAAGGTTGTATTAACTAACCGCACTCGAACATACCTTTATAGTGTTGAAAGGTTATATGACCAAAACAATACATGTCTTAATTTACACTACTCTGCGTGATGACTCCGCCAATATTAACGGGACACGTAAAACAACGGGGAATGGAGGTTGCCAGCTGGTTGCCAGGTATTCTTCCATAGAATCTACGGAATTTTGTGTACAGTGTTGAGATTCAAATTTTTTAACACCTTCAGCATATTTCAAGGTTTTCTAGCTTAGCAAACAAAATTCTGCAGGGCACAGTGAAAGGAAATGAAGAAGAGGTAGACAGAAGAAGGTAAGACAATATTAAGGAGTGGACAGGGATAGACTTTACTAGCTGAACACAGGACCGGGTGGAAAATGACTGTTGTTAAGTCATCTGTGGTGCCCCAACGATCTCACAAGTTATGTGATAGACTAGGTTAGACCAACAATCAGCGGTTGATAATTACCTTATATACTTTCTTCTAGGAAACGACTTCTGTACGATTTTTAAAAAAAACATTTAAGACCGAGCCCAAGTTTTCTGATCGCTGTGCTAAACACGGGGTATCACACATTGATATTGACCTGTCCGCATTACACTCTTTGGGGATCAGTTGTAAAGCAGATCACATCACGAGAGCATCCGCCCAGTCTGATCAGACCCTTTGCTGTCGGCATGAATGTATCTTAGACCCTTAGCTACCCTTTAAGCTCACTGCAAAGACTCAACAAACAGGGCAGATGCCCAGGCTGATCTGAGTTTCGCTGGGCGCCCATGCCAATGTGTTAACTTTCTCGTGTCGCGGCTCAAATATATTTATTTTGTGCAAAGTGGTAACACCGCAAGGTATTCACCTAATCGATGTAGATGGAGGGCAAACCGTGTAGACCCTGATCAAACTGCTCCTCTGTGGAAGCCCCAGTAACTAAGTAGATAAGTGTTGACCTACATGTACTAATTTATAGCAGATCCGGGTTCGAGAGTCGTTGGAGGTGGAAATCTTTCCATCAGTAAACAGGATGTCATTGCATACAACCTTTCATTATCACCCTCTTGATATGACTGAAATACTGGTTAAAAGGACATAAAATCTCAGGTTATCCAGCCAGCCATGCTCAACTAGGAGCAGTCTGATCTGGGTCTGGACTGCTTGCTCAGACCTTAGTGTCAAAGGACCATTACGTTAGTTGTTGACAAAAGAAGTGAAATAAAAATATATGCAATGACCAGGAACTAAAACACTAAGACCTCTCATCCCACCCAAAATAAATAAATATAATGACAACAGTACATAAAGCACGCACGACAAACTGAAAAATGTACAGCTTCCTGGACTGTAGAAAGGCTACGGTATATAAAGGTACATTTGTGCTTTTAATCATATAGCTTACTTTGATCGCAAAAAAACTGAGCTGCGACACGACAAGACCAACAAAGTGACATGTGTGCCCAGCGAAGACTCCGATCAACCTGGGCATCGGCCCAGTCTGAACAGAGTCTTTACTGTCCGTATGGTGGTCGCTTAGACCCTAGCTACCCTTTAAGCACTGAGCGAATAGTTTAATCAGATTGGGCTGGGTGGATTTGGTTGAGTTTCTCGTGTCGCGGCTCAAATAGAGTTGTACCCGTAAACGTTAACAAAGTCCAAAATATCTCAAATGATTTCAATATGCAAACAAAGCTCTTAAAATATATGATGAAAGGAAGTAACTAGCTAAATAAAACATGCAGGAGTTATAATTATTTATACATGCAACATTTAGTCTAGATCTGCTCTTCATTGTAAAAATAAACCGCAGATTTTATGGTAAAATATGGTAAAGTCCTTTTCCCGTTATTTTTACGAGCGTCTGTAAACATTGGCGGATTCATCACGCAGAGTAGGGTGGAATGAGACAGATATTGGTTTGGTCATATAGCCCTTCAACACTATAAAGTTATTTTCGAGTGCGGTCAGTTAACATAATTCTACCACATCGAGATTTCAAAATATGTTCTACAGGCAGACGCCCGAAAAATATCTAGAAATGGACTGGCAGCTGTTTGCCAGGTATTCTACCGTAGTGATATCATTTGTATTGTTAGCAACTAGCGGGCCAAAAGAGAACCAAAGTATTGATCAGGGAACATATATCAAAACAAGAATTCCTCGGAATGCTATGTCACACCTGCACAGCCATTCCACAATAGCAGAGGTCATGGTGAGGAGAAAGTGTAACTAGGGTATTAAGTAGGACGTCCCGGCACTGAAAGCTACTCAGCCGCGTGACCATCGCCCGACCACAGCCCCCCCCCCCCTTTTTTTGACAGAGCAGACAGTACCTTAAACTACCGGTATAGCTCAGAGCCTTTACTGAGATGTAAAGACATCAAATATTTCATTTTTGCGCCTGAAATTCTTTATTATTCCACCCAGTATCGTAAAATAAGAGCTACGGGCCGGAAAACTGAGAGGAAGAAAAGTAAGACTTGTCATTTTTGCACGCGGCACTCCGCTTTAAACTTACCTATTAATACCTGCTGGTATATTTAAATTCTTCAAAATGTTTCTGATTTGCGGTCCGGAAACGGAAAGATGGTGCTACACATGTATCTCAGCCACTTGCTCGTCGACGTTAATCATTTTAAATACCAGATTCCTGCAGGTTAAAAACTGAAGTAGGTTAGCAGAGGCTCGCATTTACCCCCGACCAGTGCTATCGCCTTTCAAACTGAAATTCGGTGTATGGATACATCGCCATGATTTTCCGCCGTTTCTTTTCTTCAAAAGGACACCAGTTCTATGTAAAGAGCCCTGGTAGCTCAGGTTGAGCGCCGTCGTGCTGATCTAGCGGTCCCGGATTAGAGACACGCTGGTGGCGGCAATCTTTTCAATCCTAAACGGGCCTCCATTGCACACAGCCTTTCAGCCTTCCACCCGCCAATTGTCGTGATATGGCTGAAATACTGTTGAAAATGACGCAAGTTCGCAAGTCGTCCACCCATCTATATCCTGTGGGCGTAAGGATTACAGCTCTGGACTCGCAATCCATAGATCATTGGTTTGAGTCTAACCTGAGACTCAGATTGTCTCTAGAAATCTCAACATCATACACTCCAATTCTCCCGTCTTTCCCCCTTCCCTGCCTCCCAAAACTCACCCTTTTCAAGCTGGCGCTCATGTACATGCCGTGCGGTCGCTTTTCACGCAACAACACTCATTTACTGTTATATAACAGAGATCCATATAAGACGGGGTTTTGAGGATGATTCTAAAATGATTCTTCATATTTCTTAATATTTACATTTTTGGTGTATTTACTAAAAAGCCCTATAGTAACCCAAAGGAACGTAATGTAGTTTACATTCCAATAATTACATTGAGACACGCGACGTCAATGACGTAAAAATAAACAATGACTCTCTACCAGCTGATTGGACGTCAGCAAAGTCATGACGTCATGCATGCCGTTCTGCTGTTAACAGAAAAAAACTGCGTGTATATGTTTTACTGCTTCAATTTATGCGCTTATATAAGATTTTTCATGAAAGATTTGATTGAAACGAATGTAAATATAAGCAATGAACTTAATTTTTCTGATGTTTATCGAAGTGTAAACTCCATTGGGTCACTAGCAAAGTTTACATGAACCCCTTCGGGGTTCATTCACTTTGCACGTGACCCAATGCAGTTTACACTTCGATAAACCTCAGAAAAATGAAATTCATTGCTTAAATAGAAACATATACTGTTATCTATCTGAATCTATATTTATAACAACAACCATGGATTTTTGGACCCTTGTACTGAATCGTTCACTGCCAAATGCGAAACTGTCCCCTGATGCCTAATAACGTGCTTAAAGTTTAAGTTATTGTTCTCGTCAGCGGTTTCAGGCTTCTAAGCCCTTCTAATTTTCATCTCAGAGGCGTGAAGCGGGTAGTCTAAGGTATTGTAATAATTATTCCAGGACATTCCTCGAATCGTATCGTTACTATTATGTAGTCCGTTAAGGTTGACCTTTCGACAATCGTTGAACCACCAACCTCCAGTGTGCTTTGCTGAACAATTGCTAGGATTGTTTTCCTTGTCGACGGTCGAGAAATCAGACCCATGGTGATATAGCAGCATTTCAGCTGAAAAGTTAAACAAAATCAGAGGCGCTTAAGACAAGTTTTACACCGAAAATATTCTAATATTAATTTATTGCTACTTGATTAGTCGTAATGGTCGCAAGAAAATTGAAAACGGCTTTAATACATCATAGATTCCCAGAACCAGAATCTTGCAACTACCTGGGGTCATATTTATAAAACGACTTAAGTCGTTGCTATGCTGTTGCTATGGCTAAATTTGTATGAAGGAGATTCTCTACAACAGTTGAAATTTGCTCTAGAGGAACAGTCTGAATAGACTGTTCCTCCAGAGCAAATTACATAGTTGTAGGGAATCTCCTTTATAGAAATTCCCCCTTAGCAACAGCATAGCAACGACTTCAGTTGTTTAATAAATACGGCCCCTGGATCTTTTATTTTTTATTTGCGCTGATTTCTAAGTTTCGCAATTTTCCGATACAGATGACCGAGTTTGAATTAGAAGAAACTATATTTATTTTGATGGATTTTATGGATGAGTAAACGCCGGCGAATCACTCACAAAATTAACATATTAGCCCTTCAGCTTTATTCAGTTCCTCAGTGATTCGCCGGCGTTATCGTATCGACAAAATACACAAAAAATAAAATCCATCCCTGTAATATAACAATATGTGTTTGTTACTATGTGAGCCAGAATGCTTCTAGAGTCATCCAATTACTCTCAAACAACTTGCATGTAGGTAAGGCTGAGGTTTTCTGTCGCCTAGTAGCCTTAGGTGTAGAAGATATGAGGGATATGGTATCTTTGGCACGTCATATTAAAGGCAGAGCCCATCCCCCTCTTTTCGCTGCCATTCGAAAAAGGCACCCATTTACTGTTAAGTTGACAAAGATAGAGTTTACCAGAGCCAGCGGTTCGACCTCGTGACCATCTGCACTATCACTGAGCGTCTCCTCCCCTCGACACCTCTGGTTACCTTACATGTACATGTAACAGCAAACTTAGCCATACAGACTCCTACAACTTATTCCTTGCCTCCAAAGGATCTTACTATTCAGAACTTATTTAGTTTCACTGCAGTTGGTGTTTGTGCCGGCCGTAAAACCTCTCCTCGCACATCATCATAGTGCAGATTATATTTTCTGGTCCTTTGGGATCATTGAGTTCAACTGAGTTAGTTTGGAAATAGAGTTCCGCTTAAGCCGGTGCTAGGGGGCATGGCTGGTGTCGCACATTTCATTACTGGTCATGAACAGACTCAATTAAACCGAGTCTGGTATTTTCTGTTCTTTGATGAATTCCTTGCTCCAAAAGGATCTTACTATTCAGAACTTATAACCCCTACACACACTCACACACATACACATACACGGCAGTTGTCAGTTACTGGCGAAAGTATGTGCACTTAGTACTGGTTAACCGCTAAGGAGGTCTAAGCCTGCCCAGGAATAGTGTGGTTAGGTTAACTGACCGTCCCGACATGACCCTAGTTGTTTACCGTGGACGTTAAGCATCAAATCAACCAACCAACCATACACATACACACACGCGCGCACGAGTGCACACGCACGCAGTCTTTTCAGGCAATAGTTCTATATTAACAACAGTCTATATTTAGCCATCTCTCAGACAAAGGAAGAGAGAAGGGAAAGATCGGATACATAGCAGTGAAACTAAAACAAATCCTATGAGACTCAAGTAGTGGAACGAACACGAGATACACCTAAAACAACATGTAAGTAGTTTCCATAGTTACATTCTTATGCATCGTACACGAAAATACAGGTATAAAATTGGTATGAATCGCTGGTCACTATCCGAAATATAAATAGACAATTTAGCCAATTATATATGCAGAGTGCTCTAGCGCTGAACACTAAATGTGTAACCAAAAATATACACTCAGAGTAAAAAAAAGTATACGCTTTTTAGGCGTTTGACAAGAGACACTGTTCGTTCATGTCGACTTTTACTTCTTTCATATGCATATGACGATGCAATTTCGCACTTAATCGGTAGATAAGTTCTCAGCACTTTTTTGATACAAAAAAAGGTTTGCATTCATTAGGTTGATGGCATAAGCAGACTGGAATCGTGTCATATCAATGTTACACGCTGTCCTCTCGACGCCTTATGCAGTGCACTAGGGTCGTGACTGATTGACGGTGAACTGTATATTACTTTATTTTGCCTCTGAGTATACTTACCATGCGTTTCCCTTGGCAAGCCAATTGATAATTTATAGTTTTGTGCATAGTCTCCAATATCAAAAATACCATATTTCGTGGTAAAATTTAAGCCACTGTACTTGAACTCGACATGCAACTCATATTCTCCTTGAGACAAGATCGACTTTAACGGCTGATTACCTGTAAAGAATAAATGCAAGGATAAAACGTAATACATTCACAAAGTAATAACGAATATGCACAGGAACTGCCACACCATAGACCACAGCCCACCAATGATACCAACAGAAGGAGTAAACCAACAGACATTCAAGTTCATGCATGTTAAAATACACAATAAATAACAATAAATAAAGCAACCGGCTCTCAAGGGGGATAATTACAGTGGTAGAAACAAAACTACAAAACAAAAAGCAAGACATCAAGCAAGATATGTTTTCAACCAGGATATGAAAACATAAAACAGAGGCAGTTTACTAACCCCATCCCTCGGTAATTTATTACTGACCGCTCCAAGGTGTTTTTTCCTATGTGCTCGGTGGTGTCACTCTTTAATTTTGTTAAACCATTCGTGTTCCAAAAAAATGCGGAACAGGGGTATTTTTCATGCCAACACGCGGACCGTGTTTTCATGAAAAAGTGGTTATTTTAAAATCTGTCTCCGCGTTTTTCATTAAAAGGGTCTTTTTTAATTTAATTTTCTATCCGCGTTTAGGGGTTACCAATGCGAATAATCTCCGCGTTTTCAGTATTCCGTCTTTCTAATGGAAACCATTCTGCAACCATTCTGGCGAAACCAGTCAGTCAGGCGATAAAAGGAGGGGAGTGGGGGGGGGGGGGGGGGGGTGGAGGGGATAAGGCAACAATATGTCCTTGTTTCTGCGACAAAAGTGGGGTAGTGAGGCAAAAGTATGTGCTTGCTGTTGAGATAAAAGGGGGTGATAACACTATAGAATATCCTTGTTTTAGCGAGACAAGGGGGTAATTTAACAGCAGTATGTCCTCGTTTTTGCTGTACAAGGGAATGCATGACTCCCCGGTGTCATCGGTTTTTTTTTATAAAAGGGGGAGGGTCGGGGGGGGGGGTAAAAAGCAGCAGCAAGTCCTTGTTTTGCGACAAAAAGGAGGTATCTTTCAAAAAATCTGGAACGCGCATGGGTACAAAGTTTCTAAAGTAAGTGACACCGCCGGGCCTGTGTGTTCTTTGTATATAACAGTCATAACCACGGCACTGTTTTCATCTGTGTAACAGCCTACTTTGTGTGTGTGTGTGTGTGTGTGTGTGTGTGTGTGGTTTGAAATAGAAAATACAAGAAATTTATGTATTTTCTGTCTACGAGGATAAAACTGAATGTCATATGAACCACGATCGAATCTGGTGTGAGGGGTGCTAGTTTTGTAAATCCGGCTTAAACCCCTAGTCCGTCAATTTAATACTGACTGTTCGAAGATGGTGCTTTCGTTGCTGTGTGTGTTGTGTCTGCTAAACTTTAGTCTTTTAAAAATCTGCTGTTTCGTCGTTTTGTTTATTTTTACAAAATGATTATATTTTATGTACACTAAATGGAATATAAGCAAACGTATGTGTAATGCATTTAATGCCTTCATCTATTGTATAGACTAGCTTCGTGTCCATCTACCTGGGAAAGAGCTGTTGATTTTGGCTATTCGCTTGAATGTGTTGTCTTGAATGTGTTGTAGAAAATAGGTAAAAATAATTTTGAAATGTTTTTCGTATAATTTGCTTAGTCTGTTGTCACCCTTCTGTTGGTCTAAATTATTTAGTTCAATAGGGATAGCTGAGTTGCCACCTGTTTTGGAAAGAGCTGCTGACTCGACTAGTCGCTTGTAATTTATTGATTGTTGGGATGTCTTTGTCAATCTTTTCCTTTGATGTTGGGGATAGGGTTTGGGATCTGATTCAGTCAGTTCCTGAAGTGTAGCTACTCTTTAAATTTACAAAAAAAGAGCTGTTATTTTACATTACTGTTCCCGTTCAGTGCCGTGGGTAAATTTAGTTATAACAGTTCGTGCATGTTGCTTTTTTCCACAGCTTTGGCGATTAGACACAAAGCCTTATTCCGAATTAACAACAACTGAATCAAACGAAGCATCAGGATAGCTTTGCTTCGCAGAGCTGTATAAGAGGTTTCACGGAACAGAAGACGCAGATAACTGCAAGCGATAGGAACAGAAAGATGGTTTAGACAAGTCACTGAAGTGTTTCAAGGCGACAATAATGATTTTGTGAGACATGATAGAGGTTTTTATACAATATCACCAAAAGTGTAAGCTGGTCCGAAATATGAAAGCATGGAAAAAAATGGTATAGAAGGTACCTTAAGAATGAATGTGAAGCGAACATTGGAACTATTGTACCATCTCCTATCGAAATAAAAGACAAATATGATCTATTGTACAAAGCCTTGCAGAAACTAGTGGCATACATAGCGATGCAGTCAAGCCAGTGTTTCGTAAAAGTAATAACGCAATCAAATAAAACATTAATTGGTGAAAACATTACCATAAAAACATTAAAAGGAAAATTGCTGATATAAAGATACTTGAATGAGCGAAAGTTTAAGAAACAGAAATCAATATCATACCAGTGGGCTCTAGTCCAAGATCCAAAATGAAGGCATTAATTTTGACAAGGGGAATAGACTTCAAAACCTTCGAACACAATGAAACATATGAAAGTGCAGGACTATAGAAATAAGACAATCAACAATGAGGGTATTAACAAGTAAGGAAGCAGACACAAATGTTAGGCTTGTAGTCAAAGATTTGGAAGAAACAGTCCACATTTAATCTTGAAACCCCTAGAGAAAGTCTTGCGATAAGAAAAAATGCAGTGCGGCTGTTTCTTTCAGCCCAATACTCGAACATTGGATAGAGATAACTACGGAACATTAACTTCAATTTTGTACAAGGTAAAGTACTGAGCAATAGTATTATAAATTAATGAGGATAAAGTAGCGCGAAATGACAGTTTACTTTTATTTGTATTCAACTGAATCCATGTCTGTTTTTTTGTATGTTAAAATCTTCATAATTCTTCCAATCGAGGATCTGCTTTTGGCGACAAGAATATAAAATTTTGCTCAGCGGCACATGACATTTTTTACTATTTTCTTGTTTGCTAAAGACTTTTTATTCTTTAAATAATGGAAGCAATAAAAAGTTAGATTTTATGAAAATAAATAAACTTCTGAATTGTAAGTTAAATAAATACTTGAGAAACACAAATTACAGACCTCGAAAAAGTAACGTAAATGTATTTTCACACCTTCAGAACACTCAGACAAAAAACTTACATCTTTCATTTAGACTGAATTACCTCACATCGGTGCAAATATTTGCATAGCATAAATAATTGCAGGTACTAGGTAAGTTTATGTCGCGTGGCAGGAAAACTGGTTCGGGCGGGCAACGGATAAGATAGATAAGAGCATGCGGGTGCACATGCTTATCTAGGTCTTAGCTGTCGCTAGTGTCTTAATCTTAGCACAAGTAATTAAACTGAGCAAAGCTCCACTTCATCACTTCCACCAACCCATATTACCTAGCCAGTGCTCGCCGGAGGGGTCACCAAAGCCTTCAACATACTTAGCCCAAGTTCGGTTGAAATCTACCGATCCATCAAAGCGTCGTTGGAAAACCTGGAACAAGTCACACGACGTAAATTCCAAATTTAAAATAATATTTAATATAATCTCTCTCTCTCCCTCTCTCTCTTATGCATTGTTGTCTTTTTCTACTTCCTCGGGAAATGTCAGGTATGAGAAAATATAAAGGTCGCACATATCGGCATACCGAGCTGTTCCGTACTAGAAACTTATCACCTATTTCTTGAATGCAGGAGATGACACTTCAAAGTTCATACCTCACAGGTCGCAGTTGATGCATCACACTTCACAGTTGAGACTTCATAGTTCATTATAGGGAACTGTTGTAAGGTGTACCACGCTAATTAGCCTTTTGATATCTCTGGCACTGTGAGATACTGAATGAACCTCCAGTGCTATATCTTGGAGAGGTCCCGATGAGTTCCAATTTAAAGAGTAACTATACTTCAGGAACTGAATGAATCAGATCCCAAACCCTATCCCCAACATCAAAGGGAAAGATTGACAAAGAAGACATCCCAACAAACAGTAAATTACAAATGATAAGCCGAGTCAGCAGCTCTTTCACAAATAGGTGGCAACTCAGCTATCTTTACCAAACTAAATAATTTAGACCAACAGAAGGGTTACAACAGACTAAGCAAATTATACGAAAACATTTAACAACTATTTTTACCTATTTTCAATTTTTATCATAGAAGGGTTAAAATGATAACACAATAAACCAAACAGCACCGAACATAAAACAAATGCAACCGCAACAAATGTACCGCGTTGGGACGGTCAGTAATAACTACTGGGGATTTAAACTGTTTTACTGGGCCCAAACCTTCACCCTCACCCTCCGCCGCGGTGCAAACAATTAGTTGGTAGCTCGGTTCGTTTGGAGTCCGGTCAAATACCGATTGAGATGCGTTCCGGTTGGTAACTTGATCGTAAGTGCTTTTGTGATTTTGTAGATATTTAAATACCTTATACTTACCGTCCATCCTCCACCGTCTGTAGTCATATCACAATAAACGTCATACTTTGTATATCTACGCTGCGTGTAGATCTCGTATACACCGGAAGTAGTGAAACCTAAGTCCTTGACTTCCTGGCAATCTCTAACAAAGCATGGGTATGGATGACTTCCAACTATAAAGAAATTTACAAAATATTAATGTTATTATACAGTAGGGCAAGGGGCGGCTGTACTTGCAGCAGGTGCAGGATGGGGGGTTATGTTTATTTTCACTGATTCTCAAGAAAGTGTAACGAATGGTGTCATGGCTTTAAACGCATGTATAATTTTGTTTTGAGTTGTCGATTAAATCAAATAAGTGCATGCTCTGAAGTTTCTGCCACTACCTAAAACATTTAAGTTATAATTTTGATTCATATACACGGAAATACTCACATGGTCATACCTGATACTGAAGGACCCCCCTATTTTTGTATGTCATAATTAAAGATATCAGTATTTACTTTCAATTCTTTAATGACTTTCGGCGTGAAGCAAATAGTCTTGACTTGGAAAGGTTGCTTTTATCGAGTCCTTTTGACTAGTGATTAATGGCTATACGTTAGAACACAATACTTTGTTTAACTCATGACTGTTTCTTGACACTCAGTTCTGTGTATTCTACGAGTCCAAGCATTAACAATGGATTCTAAAGTTTCGGATGAGGCTAACAAGATTGTTCTTTTTTCACCAAGGAGGTCATAATCAGTCACCCTGACAGGCCATAAATATGTTGTTGTTTTTTACTATCTATTAAATTCAAATTTTGTTTTGACGCGTCCTTAGTATTCTGAAAAAAACGTAATTGTTCAAATGTATTTTACGAGTCAAGCCAAAGTCACCCAGTATATAAACAAGAAAGAAACCTATTGCCTGCCGTGGAAGGGAGAATAACCCCACTTGTCATTGGACAACTATCGTACCCTTAACGAATATGCTTCGTAGAAAATAAGTTTCACGTTTCATAAACTTATTTTACGGTGCGTATTATACGGGACAGTAATTTTGAGTAGTACAGTAATGGACCAGCAAGAAGCTAATACACTCTTAAAAAGGGCACATTTTCTTATTTATTTAAAAATGAACACATGAACGGCCAATCAGAAGCTGCAAAAGATTGACAACATGGGAGAAATTTTCAACTTTTGAATTTTTTGTATTATGATTTCATGATTCAACAAAATATTCGTTTAGTATTTACCTACTTCTTAAACTGAATTTGATATGTCCATATATGCGCTAAATATTTTCCACTGATTGAAATGGGCAATAAAAATGAAACACTGATGCACTGTGGTCAATTTTTAGGCAATAAATAGACGTTCGAGCAGTCTCGTATAATACAGAAATGTGTCCCGTGAAATACAGTTACATTTAATAGTAGTTCTTTAAAGAAAGAGAGAATAACTCTATAAGCACCCAGCTTTCGTACTAGTCCCAAGATTGTATTGTATATATTATATATATATACATGTATGTATGTTACAATTTTACAAGAGTTGTCAGAAGACAACGAAGCGCGCCTAATGGGTGCCTGACTCTCAAGGTTACAAAGTATCCTGACTCAAAACATTGTGAACATAGTTAACCAGGGCTGAATGTGGTAGCTAGTGCACAAATGAAGTTTGCACCAGGAGCTAGACTAAGTCAAATGTTCCCTTTGGCATACAGGGCCGACTTGTTTGCCACTATCTGGACACTTTGCGGACATTGAGGGTCGGGTCCTCGTGCACCTGACCGAGAGATACCAACTAAGTCTAACTTATAATGCCTCATGGTGACAAAAGGTGGTTCCTAGTATGGGTTTTCACACCACCTTTACCCAGTACTAAGGCGGTCTGATGACACCTACTTACCCTTTGCAGACTTCTCATGTTTCCTTTGGCTCCACCCCATAACCTCACCCCTAGCCTGAACCAGTTGCCAAAGCCTGGTCTCGGGTAAGTATCATACTACATTTAAACTTTGTAGCATAAAAGGTATCGAAGTTATGAGCTCGAAGAGAAATGCATATATTCATATTGCATATTTATTAAATAGTGGTTATAAGGCACAATCACTCAACCATGAATAAACGTCAAGGACACAAGAGTCTGCATGGATGCTTTGCTGCTGCTGCAACCCAATGCTCCAGGGAAGGTCCTGACCAAATACGAAGCAAATAGTGATCTATAAATAGTATGAGGTCATTCGCAATGTCAGGCTGATCCGCTAGGCCAGGAATAATGTTAATTCATCAAATAGTGTTACAGATATAAGGCAAAATCAGTAGACCGTGAATAAAGGTCAAGGGCCCAGGAGTTAGCATGGATGCTTTGCAGCAGCTGTAATTACAGGGATGTGTTTTTGTCCAAGTATCAACTCTGTTTTCTCAAAGGTATTATGAAAATTGAAAATATTGCCTTCAAAACAGTGCCAAACAGCAAAGTCAATCAACCGTAACATATAGGTCAAGGACACACAATTGTGTAATGCTGCTGCTGCCGTCATATGGTTGTATATATGTACCAATTATGATGATTGTAGCTGCTATAGTTTGTAAGATACAGACTTGAACATCCAGTTAAACGCAATTGTTAACATTGGTTAACATTATCACGGACGCCGACGAGGACGCGGACGCTAACGCTAACGCATACTCGGACTACGACGCCGGGGGTATAGCATAAGCTCTCCTTTGCTTCGCAAATGCGCGCTAAAAATGAATAAAATATGTTTAAACCAAGAAAGAAAAAAAAATCGTTCCAACAAACCTGAGGATAAGAAAATATGTTAAAGAATTAGATCAGCTCTAGCAGTGAATTGTTGAGTAATAAGTCACTGTTTGGAGGTCAGTTGTAAAGTTGATCATATCACGAGCGCGGAGCGCGAGTGATATATCTTCTTACAACTGACCGTTACTCAGCAACAAGTGATATATTTTCTTACAACTGACCGTTACTCAACAATTCAATGCTAGAGCTGAATTATTTCGATTCTAACGCTCAAAAACGCTGAAAAAGTATTCTTTTCATTCAAACTCTCCCAACCTTCCTGCCAGCGCGTTCCTGCTCCCGCCAATTTTCTTAACTGTATCTAAAGTAAATGTACGTTTTCATTGCGGTTTTAGAAAGAAAAAGACACGTTACACCGTCTAACGCCTCAAAACGTAGCAAAATTACGTCAGTAATGCAAGTGACGTCAGCAATTTGACTCACGCGCTCCGAGACAGTGAATTGTTGCAGAATAAAACACGGAAACTTTCCATTGCTACATTATAATATATGTGTCTTTATTCTCTTCGCTTGACTGAAAAATCTGCTCTCTTTATCTGTTCTTGGAAAATTTGGTCAAATTTCAAGTCTGCAAAAATAAAATGCCTTATTCGCAATTTATATGGCGCTAGAAATGATGTTCTTCTGCTGTTTAGTTATCTATAAGTGTTATTGTCATCACAAATTGGATATTTTTTTAGTGGGAAGACTGGAGAAATCGTGCGATCAAATACAACATTAATGTCCCGTAAAATACAAATTTTAAACAAGTTCCACTGCCTAAATACGATAATTTTATGGTAATATTTTGTCATATAACAACATAGTATACACAAGTCAAAGATGCTTGACTTTTAGATGCATGTATCTTGAAATATTCTTGTCGGAAAGTCTCATATTACAACTATTGAGATTTCATTTTTATCTATTTAAGACCCGAGAAAAAGAACTTGAAATGCAAAGTAGTACTTCTGATAAAAAAAAAGCAAACAGGCTGGCAAATTGAAACACAAACACTTTTCTGTGGTTAAACATAGGAGTTGTTCATGTAACAATACCGCATCTAGCCATTTATGTTAATATTTGTATCTAAACACAAACAAATCACTGTCGCATTTTAAAATCGTGTATTTTACGGGACAGTACAGAAGACATGAATAGCAGTGTAACCATTCTAGATACTCTATAAAGCATATGCGTTTTATACAGACAGGTAGAAGTTTTAAAAGTTAAAAAGGAGCTTTTCTTGAGAATTTCAAATCTTTAACTTTATGCGTTTTGCAGGAATAGTTTTCTTTCATGTTATTTAAATACAATTAGATCGTATTGCTTCTTTTTGGTAGAAGAAAAGCCTTTTGCTTTTTCAGAAATAACAGAGTGAAGATATTGTTAAGCTCAACTTCGTCCAAAACAAAATCACTTGCCTCTACGGTGGATTATACCCTTTTATTTCTAGCAATTGCTTCAAGCCTATTGGTATATACGACTCGTAGAATACTCAAGAGAAGTTTTAGTGCCTTCACGTTGTCTCTCGTTATCTGAATTCACCTGATATTTACTATGCAATACTTTAAATTTAGCTTTGTGAGATACCAAAGTTGGAAACTGACCTTGAGCGATCTCTATATGACTTGTTTACTTTTTCGATTTTTTAACCACCCATTAGTACCACTTTCTTGAGAATCAGTTTTTTTGGTCTCTTCTATCTATTTCTTTCTTTCCCTTTCCCTCTGGTAGACGGCTCAATATACACCGAAATACTGTCTCAAAGAGCCATTTAACCAAAAACCAACCAAATAACCAACCTTTGAGGAATCAACTGCTACATTGCTAAATCTGAAGGTGTCTACATTTTTTTTAAAATCTAATATTGTTTGGCCAGGAAATGAAACGGTGATTTTTTTTAAAGTCTTGCCTTATTTCGGTAACATATAGTAATCAAAACGAAAAATACTCGATATTTAGTAACACATCTGTTTTTATGTAATTAACAGAAAAAAATGGGCTCTCATCGTGATTTAAAAAAAAGAAAGATAAAAAAAGCCATTTACCTTCAAGAATAAAGTGTAGTGAAACAGGTAAGACCAAGGTGAGACTTTTTAGATCCATATGTGCAATGTCTCTCCATAACACTAACGCCCGAAACTAGCGCATTTTTCACTCTGAGCATTCGAAAATAGGTTGCGTTGATAGAAAGGGCCATGTGTATCAGCTGCATGCACACACAAGACTTTGTACATCCGCAGTAAGTCAAGGCCTCGGCAACATATTTCAAACTTATAAGAATCACTTCATAAGTAGCAGAATTATCATTCTGATATAGATGCCGTTCTTATAGAAACTGCGGCCACTTTTGGGATGCATCCCTACGCCATAGGCGTATTTCTTTATGACACGGCTTTAAATGTTTCATACAAGGCATTAAGACACATGTAAATGGAAAACAAGAGGGTCATGAGTCCCTGAATCGCTCACCTGAGTATGGTGGTCATGTAGGCCATGTCATCTAGATCGCTTGAATATTTTTTTGTTCCCTCAGCCCCTTGAGGCTGTGTATGAAATTTGGTTACAATAAGCCCTGTGGCGTTTGAGGAGATGTCTTAAAGTGCCAAAATATGAGAGACATGGGTCAGAGGTCAAAGAATGACCATGACCTCTTGTACCCGCAAATCTTTCATGTACTAACTAGGACGACTGTATATACCAATTTTTAGGCCCAAATCTTCTAAACTTGCCATGAAATCTTATGTTTTAGCATTTTTCCATATTGACCTTGCCTTAAGAAAGATCAAGGCCAGCCCAAGGTCATCATTTGAACAATCCTGATCGTACTCAAGTACCTGATGCTATATACCAAGTTTCAATACCATCGACACTTTGGTTCTTGAGAGGAAGATTTGTAAGTTTCTTTGCCATATATGGGTATGGCGGCCATGTTGGTCATGTGACTCAGACCGTTTGAACAAATTCTCGTTCCTTGAGCCCCTAGAGGCTCTTTATGAAATTTGGTTACAATTGGCCCGATGGCTTTTGAGGAGATGTGTGAAATTGTCACAATATGAGAGACCAGGGTCAAACTTCAAAGAATGACCTTGATCTCTTGCACGCATTAATTTTTATGTACTTATTAAGATGACTGTACATACCAATTTCCAGGTCAAAATCTTCAACAGTTTCCAAGAAATCTTATGTTCTAGAATTTTTCCATACACAAGCTACAGAAAGCAAACTTCACTTTACCGAAAAATAAGGTCAATGTCAACCCAAGGTAATAATTTGAACAAACTTGGCAGTACTCATGTACCTGATGCTACATACCAAGTTCAAGACCATCCGCCTACTGGTTCTGGAGAAGCTTTTTAAAACCTTTTACTATATATGGGCGTGGCGGCCATGTTGGTCGTTTGACTAGGTCCGTTTGAACAAATTTTTGTTCCATCGCCCCTCTAAAGGCCTACATGAAATTTGGTTACAATTGGCGCAGTGGCTTTTGAGGAGATGTGTGACATTGTCAAAATATAGGAGACCAGGGTCAAAGGTCATGGAATGACTTTGACCTCTTGTACGCATAAATGTTCATGTACTCACAATTGTCATGTCAAAATTTTCAGTACTTCTCAAGAAATCTTATGTTCTAGCATTTTCCCATATACAAACTACAGAAAACAAATTTGACGTTTCGGTAAAATAGGTCAAGGTCAACCCAATGTCATAATTTGATCAATCCTGGTAGTATTCACGTACCCAATGCAACATACCGAGTTTCAAGGCCATCGGCCTATTGGTTCTGGAGAAGAGTTTTAGTTATACATGTAGAATGGTGTCACTCATATTTAGGATACCCTTCGAGGGGAGTGACACCATTCTATATGTATTTTGTTACATGGCAGCCAATAGCATTTGTCTATTTTGAATTCAAAACAGCTCTTATTAGGTTTTTGATGAAGAGTGGCATATCCGTGTAATTATATCCACCACAGCTGTTTTTTGTTCTTGACCTGAAGGTCAGATAAATCACTTAAAACAATTAGCATCAACTGAAACTAACTAAAGAGTGTGTCTGCATTCTGCTCTGAATTAATTTTTCATTGAACGAAATTATGAGTTTGAACATACTGATTGAGTAAGAATGACACATAGTGCAGTCTTAAAGGGCATATCATCTCCATCTTTCAACACTCTTGATGATTCTGCAAAAATGATTTGGCTGATGACATGCGAAGATACTGATATTATACAAAAACTAGCTGATTTTGTCTATAAATGTTTTAGCTTGCGCAATGTACGATAGTTACTGTGTTATGGAATGTTTGGTTTATCTGGCATATATATATATTCTCATTTGTCGCATACCATCTGTCTGTGATGGGAACCTTTTATTGGCTCAACATTTTGTGATTTCATATTGGACGAGTTCAACAATTTGCATTTTGCGAACCTTGCCGAGCAAAGTATATGTTGCAGTTTTGAACTGGTCTAATGGATTTCATGAAAGGGGTACTCGACTTTGATAGTCTGCTTATCATGGACAGCTGTGTTACATTTTAAAATAAGCATCGACATATGTTTCAATGACGTTATTTTCATACTGGACTGAGCGTTATTGTGCAGATGTCCTGTGATTATAATGTGTGAGTGGTACATGTAACGTGTATTGGTTAAGTCTATAATTCGTTATTGTGTGTTTACATGTTTTATCCAAAATTAACAAAATATTTGTTATTGTAATATGTATGTTCATGCAATTTATAGTTAATGCTATACCATGAAAATGGTCCATAATTGGCTAATAGATATTTTATCTTATCTTATCTTATCTTATCATCTTCTGCTCATTCGGCTGCTCAATCTGGTGTATATACAGCTAGCCAAACATTTAGGGTTACTGTGGTAGTTTCCTGAATTGTCTCTGTAATCTCAGATTATTTTAATCAAAAATTAAACTGAGCTGTGCAGAACAAAATGGATCTTTAAGCCTGCACCAACTGCCCAAGCCCGGGTCAGTCTGCAGTCTGATCAGAGTCTATGATTTGCACAATACAGATTCCGCATGTTCCATTTATTGTTGATATGATACTCAACATAATGAGCGGATGTGCAGGCTAATCTGAGTGTATGTAGTTTGCAAATGCAGAAAGACCTTAAAGTTTATATCCTATTGCTGCTCAGGTGTTCAATATAAATCAGACTTGACAGAACCGTGCTATAAGTTGCCCGTACAGTATATCAGTGATTTCCGCACAGTTCTCCAGGTACACTTCAATGTAAAATGAATGTTAAGTTTAGCTCCGCCTACCTCAGAATTGTGTTTCAGTGCAAGTTTATAAAGTTAATGAACAGGCGACGTCAAAGGAAAATACAGAAAGCCATGATAAAAAAGGTTTTTACCATATATGGGTGTGGCGGCCACGGTGATCATGTGACCAGGACCGTTTGAACAAATTGTACTTCCTCCGCCCCCATTGAGGCTCTACATGAAAATTGGCCCAGTGGCTTTTGAGTTCATGTGTGACATTGTCAAAATATGAAAGTCCAGGGTCAAAGGTTAAAGAATGACATTGACCTCTTGTACTCATGAATCATGTACTCATTAAGATGACTGTATCTACAAATGTTTAGGTCAAAATCTTCAATAGTTTCCAAGAAATCCTATGTTCTTGCATTTTCTCATATAAAAAGTTACAGAGAGCAAATTTGACCTTACTGTAATAAAGGTCAAGGTCAACCAAAGGTCATAATTTGAACATCTTTGGTAGTACTTGCGTGCTAAAAGCTACATACCAAGTTTCAAGGCCATCGGCTTATTGGTTCTGGAGAAGAAGATTTTTAAATGTTTTTATCATATATGGGCGCGACGGCCATGTTGGTCATGTGACTAGGACCGCTTGAACAACTTTTCGTTCCCCCGCCATTTAGAGGCTCTATATGAAATTTGGTTACTGTCGGCCGAGCGGTTTCAGAGGAGAAGTCGTTTGGAAATATTGACGGACGACGGACGGATGAAGGACACTGGAGCCTTACCATCTTATAAGCTCCCCTGGAGCCGCTGGCTCAGGTGAGCTAAAATGACATTCAATTTTATACATGCTAATAATCGGTTACAGTTAAATGTGTGCCTGATATTCAGTAAGTCAACATAGCGAGGCAGCTATTGGTTTGGGTAAACAGTTTTAAAAAGTAGTCCTTGTTCCGAAAACCCTGTAATCAAGTACCATAATGACAATTAATGCAGTTTTTGAGCAGACGTGACTATTCTGAAGTGAAAACCTATATTAGACAGCAGTCTAATCAAAAGAAGAAGGAAGAATACGCTAATGTTATAACGACTCTGAACTTATCCCAACACAGGGTATAATCGATTCCGCTAATTTTCGTTTCCTGCACATCATATTTGGCTTCCGCCGAGACTGTCCGCGAACTCTTGCTTCCTGCAGGGGCTACTGCCTCGAAAAATGGTTTCCTGCCGAGATTGTCCGCGTGACTCTGCTTCCTGCCGAGGCTGACTGTCCGCGTGACTCTGCTTCCTGCCGAGAGCCTCGGCAGGAAGCAGAGTCACGCGGACAGTCTCTGCAAGAAGCCATTTATCATGTACAGAAGTCTCGGCAGGAAGCAAGAGTTCGAGGACAGTCTCGGCGGAAACCAAATATGATGTATAGTCTCTGCAGGATGCGAAAATTGGCGGACTGGTTTATACCCTGTGCTTAATTGCGCCTTTCTAACTGGCTTTACATGTATAAGGTGCACGGGCATACGTCAATTTTACAAAATGTGTGGGGTGGTGGTCGGGCGAAGGTGCTGGTTATAACTTACTTCCAGTGCCGGGGCTTTCTACTTATTTGGATAAAAGTAGGGTAAGGGCCTACTGTGCTAGCAGTAAGTGCGGGCGGGGGTTGGTAGGATATTTTTTCTCTTGTCTAACAGTTCTCTTTTATTTCTTCCTCTCTCTCTGAGAGACGGCCCGACATAGACAGAAATACTTCTCAAAGGGCCGCTAAACCCAAGAAAACCAACAACCAACGAAATGTGTGGCTTCTTGTTTGCTTCCTTGAATGACAGTATCCTCAGTAGCTTATTGGGTTAAGCATTGGCCTGCTCCTCTAACGGTCCCTAGTTCGATTCCCGAAATATTTTCAATCGTAAACAGGATTCCATTGCACACAGCCTTTCATTATTATCCTCCCATCGTCCTCATATGACTGAAAAGCTGTGGAAAGGACGTAAACTCGCAATTCATAGATCCATCTATCCATCCTTAGATGACGATTCCCATACAATATTTGACCTACTCAGATGGCAAAGAATTTTCTCTTTATGGAGCAAAATCTCTTTTTTTAAGAATTAAGGTGGTGATTAATGGTAAATGTAAACATCTGCATAAAACCATAAAAAAGTAAGGTATCTCCCTGAAAGTTAGCAGACTTCTTATTTTTGTTGTTCTTTACAGTTTAGAATACAAAATAGACGTACATGCTGCTTAAAAAGGTGTTTTTATAAGGAAAGATCAAAGGGTAGTTTTCTGCGCAATAATCAAAAAAATTAACATCGTTATTGAAAATTTACGTAGTACTGAAGGTGCGTTATTGCATAATGAAGAGCGTACTAGCAATTATTTATTCCAACTCTTTCTCAAATTGTAATGTAGACCAGATGAAAACGGTAGCTTTTTCTCAAATGTTCAACCATGTACAAGGTAATGTACACTGGATGCATTTATTAAATATAGGGTAGGCAAGCATACCTATGTAACACCTACAGTATAAATAATACATTACTTACATGATCACTGGTGTGTAGATGAAATTGTTCAACCTTGTTAAAATAGTCTCACCTGTCTCACATGTGTGTTTTGACAAAAAAAAAATTGGACACAGACCGCATCTTTTTTCATCTGCTCAGCCTGATAATGTGTGAAAGAGTTTGAAAAAATAATTGGTAGCTCGCTCTCCATTATGCAACAAGGAACTCTCAGCACTAAGTATGTGCTCAATAACAATAATTATTTTTTTAGATTATTGCGCACAAAATTACCCTTTGATCTTTCCTTATAAAAACACTTTTTACATTACCAAATGCTGCATTTTGGGAGTCTGAATTGTCAGAAACAACATAAAGAAGGCATATGCTAAGTTTTGGAAAGATCAGTGGTATTTTGAGTGTTTTATGCAGATTTTTGTCTTTGCCCCAAATCAGTGATTATCACCACCTTAAGCTGCGTTTACACGGGCAAAGTGTCTGTGACAAAGACGGTTTGCCACAGAAATAATGTGCTCGTGTAAATGCCAAGATATGACAATGTTTCTTTGACAAATATATATGGTAAAGTTACTGCGATAAATTTGTCCGTGTAAAGTTTACTGTAAACGGAGAACTTTGCCAAACATTATGTAACAAAGAACTTTGCTATAAACGTGGAAAATGTGACAAAGATTTTGTTTCTTTGCTGCGGCTAACTTTGACGAATAATATTTGGTCGTGTGAACAGAATAGCAAATATTTCATTGCCAAAGTTTATTTGACTAAGATTCCATGTCACATTTTCTTTAACAAATAATTGGCACCGTGTAAACGCAAAATGTTTGGCATACTTTCTTAAAGTTTCTGTGACATAGAAACTTAACTTTGCTCGTGTGAACGCGGCCTTACAGAGCCAGAAATGAAAACATATGAATGGGAAACAATGCAGATCCAGATGAGGCGGCTCATAATGAGCCACCTTATCTCGATATGCAGTGTTTGCCCTCTCGCCATTGAATCGTTAATGGTATAGCTTGGTCAAAACACTTATTAAAGTTTTGCGGAGGTAAGTTTGTTTGCTTTATTTGGTCCTTTAAGAGTTAAGTTAAAGTTTGCATTGTTCATATTCTATTCAGTCATGTGGTGGAAAAAAAGAGAAGCATTTCCGACCCTTACGACCTGGAATCCGGCTTACAAGAATTCCACGTATAAACCCAGCTGCATCTCAATGCCCCTGGAAGCCATGGAACGATAAATCTAGGTATGCGTTTCATTTGACAAGATAACTGACAAGTTTTCTGTTTTAGACTATAAAGAATAGACGATGATATTTTTCTGACCCCTTATGTCATTTCGTACCGACTGAAACGGAAAACAGTGGGGCCTAAGCATTTTGCATCGATGGAAGCGATCCGATGTAGCAAATGGCAAACAACCTTTTCATTTTTATTTTGACACAACCAACTGAATGTGATACAAATCCTGTGTAGTATTCATACGCGCTAAGAGAAGTTTATCAGAGAGCCGCGCAGACCTGCCCGTGTACAGGATAGCTCGCCTTTTAGCGCCTTGCCCATCGCATGAAAAAAAGTCTTAAAACTTTAAAGTAAGGCCAACACCGACACCAATGTCAGGGTGACAAAAATAGCTGCCTGTATTTTATGTACTCTATTCGAGGCTTAAAGATATGAAAACGATTAGCAGTTACTTTCCATTTCTTTCACAAAACTGTAAGACTCCAATATCTAGCGACAAAATAACGTTTTATTTGAATTTAATCTTTAAAGAGCCAAAACTGAAACTAGATGAATGTGAACACACTGCAGATCAAGAGGTGACAACTCTTAAGAAGCCTCGTTTGGGTCTACATATAGTATACTCCTCGCCAAAAGTTTAGCATATTTCAGCTCTATGGTACCTTTGTTACAGTTTTTGCAGAAAATTAACAAACTATAAAACAACGATATAATTTATGAATTTGGATAGATAGGATACTTAAGCATATGCATTATGACAATTTTATCCAAATTTATCAGTTAAAACTTTTTTGGCGGGTTGACATTTTTGTGTAAAATAATAGTTTTTTATCTTTTATTTTCTGCATATAAAATGTCGTGCCAGGAAGAAAATGTCGCAAGTCAGACAAGAGACCACGGAACAAGTAAGTTACACATAAAATTTGAAGTTCCAGTATCGAAGACCGACAGTTTTCAGTAAGACAAAAATGATAAGAATTCAGAGGAAAATGCATTGTTGATGATTAAGAATACAAGTATTGACAAGAGTTTCTTTTATGTCTGATTTAGAAATGGCTGAGACACAACCAAAGTATCAAGTTACGATTTAATATGTCGTCTACAGACTATGGTAATTTAGTGTGTGAAAAAATAAAACTGATGATGTTTTTGGACATACTTTTAAAAAGTGTCAAATATTGTACTTTAATTGCATGGGCCTCAACTTTTGTCGTTGTGTATCCAAACAGCTGCAGGGTTTCATAAAGCCAGTGTATAGGTGTTTTCATTTTACATTACCGCTTCGGATAGGATCCATAACCACAGATTTTTTTTACTTATAAGAAGTCCCCTTTATCAGTAATTTCTGCTGCTGACTTCACAAATAATTATGCTAAACTTTTGGTGAGGAGTATATTTGAATTCTCAATGGTATAGCTTGGACAAAACAATTTTGTTAATTTTGCAGACAGCAATCTGGTCGTTTGCCTTTTGGCGCTTTAAGGATATGTAGCACAAGAGTGCAGGAATGTATCTCTATGTGCACGTACTATGACGAGTCTGTATTAGTTACTGCACTGGCAGTGATCAGTATGCGTGGTATGCGCCACATACACGTTTGTTATCATAATGGCCTTATGGCGTCATTATCGTAACGTATTGATTTATTAGTATTTACATTCTAAGTGCATTTATTGAAAAGCCCTATGGTAAATCATTAGAACGTAATGTAGTCTCTATGGTAAATTATTAGAACGTAATGTAGTTTTAAAATACTCAAGTAACTACATCGGTTCATGCGACGTTACATGAGGCTAAGTGACGTCAAAATAAACCATGGTTCTCTCCAGTCTAATTGGGCGTAGGCGACGTTTTGACCTTGTTGACGCTGTTCCATTGTTAGTAGAAAAATTGCGTTTAAATGTTTTCCTGCTTCAACCGTAGCCCCTAAGGTAAATTTGTGGTCAACAAAAAGCTAGTAAGAATGTCAATATACGGTTCACAAAAAGTAGATGATATTCAGGTATGAAAAATTGTAGCATCTATACATCAAATAAGATATCCATATGAAACGCTAAGTATTGATAAGATAAATATCTGTTAAGATACTTTTCATGAAAGTTTGGACCATATATCCTGTCCCGTGATCTGCATACAATTTGTTTTAGACAGGGGGTCAGGACTACAATGTGGTAAATTCGAACACAAATTTATTCAAATTCTTCAACTAAGCTAACCTTTCTATGCACTTTTAAGTTTTGCATGGTAAAAGATTTTTTTCTTCTTCAAAACTGCCATTTCGGGAAGAAAAACAAAAAACAAAATTCGTACAGGTGCATCGAGTTACCGAAAAATTTAGACGTTTATGGCTTGCACTCTTTATTTTGATGGAACAGTGTGTAAGACCAATTATCAGTTTGTTAAATGAAGCATGACGAGTGTTTCGGTGTAAATTTTGTAATCTTAAAACAATCTGTTTCCACACCAGATTCGTGTGAAATTTGGGTGTCGACCCCCTGTCTAAAACGAATGACACGCAGATCACATGACAGGATATACCATTAAAATTGTAATGCAAAATGCCTTATCGAATATTTGTCTGGTGGAAACTTGCCGTTTCAGATGGATTTGGGAATTTTCTAATTTATACAATTTTTAATAGCTTAATATCCCCTACTTTTTGTGAACAGTATATAAGCAAAGAACTTAATTTTTCTGGTGTTTATCGAAGTATTAACTACATTGGGTCGTCAGCAAAGTTTACTTGAACCTCGTCGGGGTTCACTTACTTTGCCCGCGACCCACTGTAGTTTATGGGTTTGAGGGCTGGATTTGGATTTGGATTGTTTCAGTTCCTGGTCTTTGCATACTTTTTACTTATATTTCGATAAACCTCAGAAAAATGAACATTCCTTAAGTAACCATAAAATCGACGACTCAACTGCGTCACCAAATGCTGGTAGTAATTTTCAGTAAAGTTTCCGTTTGTGACTTTCTGCACGTTTCGACAAGAAGTGTTTTGTTTTTCAATTTTTTGACCGATTTTGCTGGTCCTATTTTACTTTCAATCTGTTTTTCTATGACGAAAGGAGAAAGGGAAGTGACCGCTTTCTCCTCCAATGACTTTATGACAAGAAATCGAGCGAAGCTTTCATTACCTTTAAAAACGAAATGTGGTGTCTGTTCCGAGTCGTCATCTGATTCGAGTGCTCTTTTTTTATTCTTATTGGTTTCCATGATTTGTGTACTTTAATTTCGATGGCTATGCGCTTCGCCCTCCACGGAGCCCTACAAGGGGACGCTTTTCTGGAAATCCATGGCTCTCCTATCTCCAACGCCAAAGCTACATTGCCATTATACTCAACGTTCAAATCCCTCGGTTTAAACCTCCAATGCTGAAGGCCGAAAAAATATGCCCGTTGATTAACCCATCGGCCGTTGCCCATTAAAATACCCATAAGAGAGAAATAAAAAGAATTTCAAACCCGGTATGTACCATTAAAGATACGTATAAAGACAGAAGGAATGGAAGAATCAAGAAGCGTATTTCTAGAGCTCAACACGACCGAGCCGATTGAATCGGGTCGGGCCTAACCCGAAACGCTCGTCTATCTGAAGCCAGGGCCAAAGTAGTGTGTTGATAAGCTGGAGATCCCTGAGCCTCTCTCAACTACCAGGATCCCTTTTTCCAGCATACGAGACGCCACCCACGGCAAACAGGTGGCTCCTGTTTAACAGGGAATTTCACCCCATCCACTACAGAAGTAAAGTGGTCTGTAAATTTTATTCCCCACAGACGAAGGGAAAAAGAAACTGTTTGTTAAAAAGACTGCTTCGACGTTGTCGAAATAGGAGATCCATATTCGTAGTGTATGCGATAAGAATTTACGAGTTGTGAAAAAGTAAATATATAAAGAGAGACAGAAACATTTTAGATTGTTAGATGATAAGAAACTTTTAAGACATTCAGGCAAAATGCAGCAGACATTTGCTACAGAAATTAAGTTGTATTTTTACCTGTAGACACACATTTCTTTTGAATTTTGTAAAATTTAAAAATGCAACGTGCTAGAGCTTGGAAATGTAACACAAACACAAGACAATTGTTAAACACAGATGAGAGTCAGGAGACCAATCAGGAGAATATACTTCTTCTAAGCAGTATCCATGTCATCCTCCAAAGCGCCATATTTATTGACCGTTTTAACAGGATCTGGAGATCCTTTGCCGGGTTTATTGGAGGAAGAACCTCCGATGGCAGGTTTATTGGAGGACGAGCCTCCGCCAGAATGTGATCGACGGCCAGAGCCGTGACCAGAAGGAGAACGATGTTTATCCTTCTCCTTCTGCGCTTTAGCCGCAGCTTTGAGCTGTTCCTTAGTCTGTCTAGCAGACTGCGAACCAGACGAACTAGACTGTGAACTAGACTGTGAATTAGACTGTGAACTAGACTGAGAATTAGACTGAGAACTAGACTGAGAATTAGTTGGACGAGCCGCCGAAGCGGCTCGAGGCTGTGAACCTGAGCCAGAGCGGGCTGTAGTTGCTCTTGGCTGAGATGTTGGCTGAGATGTTGGTTTTACAGATGGTGAAATAACTTTAGAAGATGGTAAAATGTCAAAATCTTTTTCGAAAAATTGGGTACCAGTAGTTTTTGTTTCGGGTCTTGCCAGTGAGTGTACAATTTTTGTGAAGTCCAAATCCGATGTTTGAGTTTGACTTTCATATAATTTCCTAGCTTCCAAATAGGTAACATTTTTGTTGACCTTAATTTTCAAAATTTCTTTTTCTTTTTTCCATATATCACATACGCTGGATCGAGAGACGTGATCTTTGCCGCAGTTAACGCATTTGGCCAGATTTTTGCACGTGGAGGTATGGTGGTCATGACCTCCCGCGCCACAAGTCGCACAAACAGATCCGGGATCAACGGGGCAATTGTTTTCGTGATGGCCAAACCTCTGACAGTTGAAACACCGCAGAGGATTTGGCACATACACGTCAACCGGAACAACTCGGTAAAAGATTTTTAATGATTTTGGTACCGTGACGGTGTTGAACGTAAGAAGTAAAGTGTTCGTCTCAACAGTATCATGATCTTTTTTGATGGTAAAGCGTTTGCAGGCGGTCACGCCCTGTTCTCTTAGGTAGTCAACGATTTCATTTTCTTTTTCCCCTTTCAGCATCCTGTCACGGATGATGCCTTTAGAAGAATTAAGGCTTGTATGCTCCGTGACAGAGACTTTAAGGCCAAAAAAGGTAGAAATATTCAAAAGATTGTCCGTTTGAGCTTTTCGACATGTTTCAACTAGCAGAGTCTTGTTTTTTAGTTTTTTTACAGATTTTGGAGTTCCTATTAAACTTTCTATTTGCTTTTCAATCACGAAAGGGGAAAGGGTCGTGACCGCCTTCTCTTCAAGTGACTGGATGACTAGAAATTTAGCGAAACTAACATTACCTTGAAATGTGAAATATGAGGGCCGGTCCGCGTCGTCATCAGAGTCCATTAGAAATCTTCTCTTATTTGAGGATCCCATGATTGGTGTTTATTATTCATTGGCTATGCGCTTCACCCTCCGCGGAGTCCTACAAGGGGACGTTTTAGGGGAACGGATCTCCTATTCCCAACGCCAAAGCTACATAACCATTATACTCAACGATCAAATCCCTCGGTTTAAACCCCCAATGCTGAAGGCCGAAAAATATGCCCGTCAATTAACCCATCAGCCGCTGCCCATTGAAAAAAACCATTTAGAAAGAAACGAAGGGAATATTTTAAGCCCGGTATGTACCATTATAGATACGTATAAAGAAAGAAGGAAGTGAAGGATCAAGAAGCGCATTTCTAGAGCTTAGCACGACTGAGCCGATTGAATGAATGAATGTTTAAGTTATTTATAGACGCTCAACCCTGGTAAGGGCATATAGCGTCTAAACGTCAGCAATTTAAAACGTTTCTATAAGACAAAAAACGATCAAATGTTTAAAATATTATGTTACGTCCAAATGATAAAAATGTTATGTACAATAAAAGACTAAATCTTGTTTAAAAGTCCAGCTTCCTTTAAAAAATGAACAATTTGGATAGAAGAAACTTTGCTAAAAAGCTCGATTATGGTTTTAATGTTGTAATGTTTTGAACGAATACGGCCAAAGTCAATGCATGACACAAGAAGATGTTTGATAGTAATGACCTCATTGCATGGTATGCAAAATGGTGCAACCTCATTATTTAATAAAAACGAATGTGTAATTCTGGTATGCCCTATTCGGCATCTGGTAATGGCAGTCTGTTCTTTTCTATTTGATAGTATATTGTCCTTACTGTGAAAATCTGGTTTAATTTGTCGGAGTTTGTTATGAATTTGATTATCCCAATTAGTTTGACATTTTGATTTGATATATGTATTAATTCGAGATTTAAAATCTGAGTGCGGAATTCGGAAGGTACTTTCTGGTAAATTTAAAGCTGCCTTGGCCTCTTTATCGGCCAGGTCATTTCCACGAATATTGACGTGACTTGGAACCCAACAAAAGATTATTTCTTTTGATGGTAACTGAAAATATTTACGAAGTAATTGTTGTATTAAAGGATTGGGGTGATTGACGTTTTTAAGTGATGGTAAAACAGAAAGTGAGTCTGAGAATATAATATACTCGTCAAAACAAATTCCGCCGCATTTTTAATCGTGATATTGACCATTTTAAATCTAACATTATCAAGTTATTTTGCTGTTAATTAGTTTCCGAAACGTTTGTCCACGGAAATTTTTTTGATGTCTCAGTTTCCTGTTTGCGTGTACAGAGTTACCTCGCATAACTCATACACCATAGAAACTGCGACTAGGTGCTTATTGCGCATGCGCAGTACCATTATGTTTGTCTCATCTTATTCTCGAGAAACCCTACATTCTAGAAACATCTAAATCAAATCTGAACAAACTTTCAAATGGCGAACATTGCATGTTAAAGTGTGCAAGACTGTAAATTACCTCCCTTTGAATCAAAACTGTAGGAAATTTGATTTTCAGTTTATGGGCTAATGAGTCATGAATTTTAGGTCTGCTCTTCTGGACATGTGAATACGTTTCTTTGCAACATGTTTAAACGAGAATGCATCAGTTTATTGCAAAATTGTGTCAGGCACGCAGTTTTGAAATGTTTATGACAATGCCACTGCAACTTTAGAAAATTTGGCTTTTCTGCCCGAACGTTGAAATTTAGATGTGAGAAGTTATTGTGAAAACCGTTTTGAATTCTGATGTTTTTCTGTATATGAAATATCTGGCATCCAAAAAATGTGTCTAAGAAACACAGATCAGAAAATGAGAGTAAAACTAAAAGAAAAGGCGATTCTTTTAACCTGAAAATCTCGGAATAAGAAATAACCCCCACTAAAACTAAAAGTTGCGCAAACTGTCGGTTTACATTAAAATTTTGAAACCTGTCTGTCTAGCAATATAAAAAGGTCATATCAGTACTACAATGGCTTTTTTAAGTTTTTTAAGTTAATTCATTATGGTGCTTTTTCAGAAAAAGATCCTAAAGTTAATGCGGCGGAACTTGTTTTGACTAGTATAAACTGATTGTTCTCTTGAACTGAAATTTGATTGAGGGCCAAATCTATGGCTTTAGCTTCGGCTGTAAATATAGAGCTGCCATTTGGTAATCGTATAGTATCTGTGAATAGGGAACTTACAACCGAACATGCAACTTTATCTTCTTGTTTTGAACCATCCGTATAGATTGTGGTATGGTTCGGAAAATTAGATTTTACTTGCAAGAATTCTGATTGAAGAAGGTCAGGGTTCGTCTGTGATTTTTTATTCTTGTGTAATGATAAAATAACGTTAGGAGGTTTTAATGTCCATGGCTCTTGGTCAGGTAAAGAAAATTTCTGGATGTTTTTAATGTCAATATGAGTCTACTAGCAAAGGTTTAATACGTAAACCCAAGGGTTTAATAGATCTCGGTTTGTTGTTATAAAATATTTCATACCGAGGGTTAAAAACACAATCGTAAGCAGAATTCTTTGGGTTTGCAGCTAATTTTGATACATATTGTAGTGATAATTTCTCTTTGATATATAGAGACGGTAAAGACTTTCTACGGGAGATGTTCGAAATGCTCCAAGAGCAAGACGTAACCCCTGATGATGAGTGGTGTCAAGACATTTAAGGTATGATTTTCGTGCCGAACCATATACGACTGAAGCATAATCCAGTTTAGATCTCACAAGAGATCTATACAGGTTTAGAAGTACAGTACGATCTCCTCCCCAATTTGTATTGGAGAGCACTTTTAAAACATCTAAAGCTTTTAAACATTTAGCTTTAAAAGCTTTTATGTGAGGAATAAAAGTGAGTTTCTTATCGAACAGAAGGCCTAAGAATGTGGCCTCATTTACAACTGGAATTGGCGATCCATAAATGTTAAGAACTGGGTCGGGGTGCAAACCCCTCAACTGACAGAAATGAACACATTGGGTTTTAGTTTTAGAAAATTTGAAGCCGTTTTCTGTGGCCCAGGTCTCTACGTTATTTAGGCATCTTTGAAGTCTGAATTCTATGTTTTCCATATTTTTCGATTTGTAAAAGATGCCAAAGTCGTCGACATATAATGAAGAATCGGTATCATTAACACATTTAACAATGTTATTGATTTTTATATTAAATAAAGTAGGTGATAAAATACTTCCCTGAGGAACACCCTGTTCTTGTTTAAAAGTGTCAGATAATGTAGACCCTATTCTAACATTAAAGGATCTGTCAGATAAGAAATTCGAAATAAAGTTTGGAAGACGGCCTCGAAGGCCAATATTATGTAAATCTTTCATGATGCCATATTTCCACGTCGTGTCGTACGCTTTCTCCAGATCAAAAAATATTGCGACGACATGTTCTTTTTTCACAAATGCATCACGAATAAAAGTTTCTAATCGAATTAAATGATCTACAGTACTGTGATTCTTACGAAAGCCCGCTTGATTTCTGGAAATCAAGTTATTTGACTCCAGGAACCAAACGAGCCTATCGTTAATCATTCTCTCCATTGTTTTACATATGCAACTTGTTAACGCTATCGGTCGGTAATTTGTAGCTTCCGTCTTATCCTTTCCCGGTTTGGGAATAGGAATGATGACTGCTTTATGCCAGTCTTCTGGAAAATTTCCAGTATGCCAAATATCATTCAACATACTAAGTAAGGTCTCCAATGCATCAGGTGGTAAATGTTTAAGGATTTGATAGTGAATATCGTCTGGTCCTGCGGCCGTATCTTTACATTTATCAAGAGACTCCTTTAGTTCTGATATACTGAAGGGAAGGTTATATTTTTCGTTATTTAATGACTGAAAATTTTAATTTTCTGATTCTTTTTCAGTTTTCAGTTCCTGAAATCGTTGACTGTAATTTGAACTTGAAGAATTTTTCTGAAAGTTTTCGCCTAATGCATTGGAAATCTCTGCAGTGGAAAAACATTTGTTACCGTTGGAAGATTTAATATGAACACATTCAGATTTCTTGTTTTTTTCCACTGATTTTTCGTATCATTTCCCATATCTTTTTTACTGGCGTTTTAGGATTTAATTTATTGACATATTGTTGCCATGATGAACGTTTCGCTTCTTTAATAGTTCTTCGTGCTTTAGCACGAGTTACTTTTGAATGTACATGATTTTCACGAGACGGATTTTTATTAAATTTTCGTAAAGACGATTTGCGTTTGTTTATTGCAGTTTTACATTCATTAGTAAACCATGGATTATGCCTTTTTGAACTTGTCGAGGATTTCGGAATACTTTCTTCCGAAATTGCATGTAATGCTGATGTAAAAGCAGACATATCTTCTGCTGTTTTGAACTTTTCAGAGCTAAGCCGCTCCTGACATGATGTTACGAACATTTCCCAATTTGCTTTTTCCAAATTCCATCGAGAATGCTGTTCTTCATCAGATGAATCGATTTCTTTAATTATTATTGGGAAGTGATCGCTTCCATGCAGGTCATCACAAACTGACCAGTCAAAATCTAAATATATATTAGGATGACAAATAGACAAATCTATGGCAAAATAATTTCCCGTGGGAGGGTGAAGATATGTAGGCTGTTTTTCATTCAGTATACACAAATTATTTTCAACAATTACATCTTCAATAATTTCTCCTCTGTCATTTGTATTCAAACAACCCCAGGTTTTACTGTGACCATTGAAGTCACCAACTAACATAAATGGCTGCGGCAATTGGTCTACTAGATTGACCAAGGAATTTTTAGAAAGTACATCATTTGGCGGAATATAGATAGAGCATATCGTTACTTTTTTGGATAAAGTAACATTGACGGCAACTGCTTGTAAATTTGTATTCAAATTAAACTGACTATGTGGAATGTTAGATTTTACGAGAATCGAAGTTCCTCCTGATGCTCTTTGACCATCAGGACAAATATAGTTAAACATACTAAAATCTCTAAAACTAACATTATCTGATTGCTTTAAAAAGGTTTCTTGAAGACAAATGACACTTGGAGATAAAAGACATTAAAATTAATAATTCATTATACATGTAATTTGCTTTAAGACCACGACAGTTCCACTGTATTATTGACTTTTTATCCATGTTTAAATGAATGGGAGAGAAAAAAACGTGTCAGAAGACCAATCAGGAGAGTATACTTCTCCTAAGCAGTATCCATGTCATCCTCCAAAGCGCCATATTTATTGACCGTTTTAACAGGATCCGGAGATCCTTTGCCGAGTTTATTGGAGGACGAACCTCCGATGGCAGGTTTATTGGAGGACGAGCCTCCACCAGAATGTGATCGACGGCCAGAGCCGTGACCAGAAGGAGAACGATGTTTATCCTTCTCCTTCTGCGCTTTAGCCGCCGCTTTAAGCTGTTCCTTAGTCTGCCTAGCAGACTGCGAACCAGAGGAACTAGACTGTGAACAAGACTGAGTTAGACTGTGAACTAGACAGAATTAGACTGAGAACTAGACTGAGAACTAGTTGGACGAGCGCCGAAGCGGCCCGAGGCTGTGAACCTGAGCCAGAGCGGGCTGTATTTGCTCTTGGCTGAGATGTTGGCTGAGATGTTGGTTTTACAGATGGTGAAATAACTTCAGAAGATGGTAAAATGTCAAAATCTTTTTCGAAAAATTGGGTACCAGTAGTTTTTGTTTCGGGTCTTGCCAGTGAGTGTACAATTTTTGTGAAGTCCAAATCCGATGTTTGAGTTTGGCTTTCATATAATTTCCTAGCTTCTAAATAGGTAACATTTTTGTTGACCTTAATTTTCAAAATTTCTTTTTCTTTTTTCCATATTTCACATACGCTGGATCGAGAGACGTGATCTTTGCCGCAGTTAACGCATTTGGCCGGATTTTTGCACGTGGAGGTATGGTGGTCATGACCTCCCGCGCCACAAGTCGCACAAACAGATCCGGGATCTACGGGGCAATTGTTTTCGTGATGGCCAAACCTCCGACAGTAGAAACACCGCAGAGGGTTTGGCACATACACGTCAACCGGAACAACTCGGTAAAAGATTTTTAATGATTTTGGTACCGTGACGGTGTTGAACGTAAGTAGTAAAGTGTTAATCTCAACAGTATCGTGATCTTTTTTGATGGTGAAGCGTTTGCAGGCGGTCACGCCCTGTTCTCTTAGGTAGTCAACGATTTCATTTTCTTTTTCCACTTTCAGCATCCTGTCACGGATGATGCCTTTTGAAGAGTTAAGGCTTGTATGCTCCGTGACAGAGACTTTAAGGCCAAAAAAGGTAGAAATTTTTAGAAGATTGTCCGTTTGAGCTTTTCGGCATGTTTCTACTAGCAGAGTCTTGTTTTTTAGTTTTTTAACAGATTTTGCAGGTCCTATTAAACTTTCTATTTGCTTTTCAATCACGAAAGGGGAAAGGGTTGTGACCGCCTTCTCTTCAAATGACTGAATGACTAGAAATTTAGCAAAACTAACATTACCTTTAAATGTGAAATATGAGGGCCGGTCCGCGTCGTCATCAGAGTCCATTAGAAATCTTCTCTTATTTGAGGATCCCATGATTGGTGTTTATTATTCATTGGCTATGCGCTTCACCCTCCGCGGAGTCCTACAAGGGGACGTTTTAGGGGAACGGATCTCCTATTCCCAACGCCAAAGCTACATAACCATTATACTCAACGATCAAATCCCTCGGTTTAAACCCCCAATGCTGAAGGCCGAAAAATATGCCCGTCAATTAACCCATCAGCCGCTGCCCATCGAAAATACCCATATAGAAAGAAACGAAGGGAATATTTTAAGCCCGGTATGAACCATTATAGAAACGTATAAAGAAAGAAGGAAGTGAAGGATCAAGAAGCGCATTTCTAGAGCTTAGCACGACTGAGCCGATTGAAACGGGTCGGGCCTAACCCGAAACGCTCGTCTATCTGAAGCCAGGGCCAAAGTAGTGTGTTTGAAAGCTGGAGATCCCTGGGCTTCCCTCAACTACCAGGATCCCTTTTTCCAGCATACGAGACGCCACCCACGGCAAACAGGTGGCTCCTGTTTTGACAGGGAATTTCACCCCGTCCACTACAGAAGTAAAGCGGCCTGTAAATTTTATTCCTCACAGACAAAGGGAAAAAGAGAACCGTTTGCTGAAAAGACGTCTTTGGCGTTGTCGGAATAGGAGATCCATATCCGGAGTATATGCAATGAGACTAAGAAGTTGTCAAAGTTACTATATAGGTAAGAAGAGGTAGCAACATATAAGATTTGTTAAATGATTTGAAACTTTAAGGCATATGCAAACAAAACGTAGCAGACAATTGCTACAGAAGACAAATTGTTTATTATTTTTCTGTTGAGACAAATTTCTTTCTTATTTTAAAGTGCAACGTGCTCGAGTTTGGAGAAGTGATACAAACACAAGACAAATGTTATACATAGATGAGGTAATAATCTTCGTCCCGTGTGCGACCCACGGGCACAGAATGATAAACAAACAAATGGAGCATGTTAGTATCATGAAATAGTAAAGATCGAAAGGATAGAATTCGCGTTTGATGCCTACTTACATATATCTAAAATTTCAAAATGGGGTTTATTTAAATTCGCACGTTGGATCTGTTTGTACGTAAGATTTGATCATTTAAATTTGATCAGTTAAACTGTATGAACTATATAACGGACGGTTGCTTATATAGTGGGGTTTCACCACCTGCTCAATCGAAAGCATCCAACTATTCATACCCCCCGGTTGGCACGGGGCCTGGAACCCAACAAAAGATTATTTCTTTTGATGGTAACTGAAAATATTTACGAAGTAATTGTTGTATTAAAGGATTGGGGTGATTGACGTTTTTAAGTGATGATAAAACAGAAAGTGAGTCTGAGAATATAATAAACTGATTGTTTTCTTGAACTGAAATTTGATTGAGGGCCAAATCTATGGCTTTAGCTTCAGCTGTAAATACAGAGCTGCCATTTGGTAATCGTATGGTATCTGTGAATAGGGGACTTACAACCGAACATGCAACTTTATCTTCTTGTTTTGAACCATCCGTATAGATTGTGGTATGGTTCGGAAAATTAGATTTTACTTGCAAGAATTCTGGTTCAAGAAGGTCAGGGTTCGTCTGTGACTTTTTATTCTTGTGTAATGATAAAATAACGTTAGGAGGTTTTAATGTCCATGGCTCTTGGACAGGTAAAGAAAATTTCTGGATGTTTTTAATGTCAATATGAGAGTCTACTAGCAAAGGTTTAATACGTAAACCCAAGGGTTTAATAGATCTCGGTTTGTTGTTATAAAATATTTCATACCGAGGGTTAAAAACACAATCGTAAGCAGAATTCTTTGGGTTTGCAGCTAGTTTTGATACATATTGTAGTGATAATTTCTCTCTTCTGATACATAGAGACGGTTCATTCGACTCTGCGTAAAGACTTTCTACGGGAGATGTTCGAAATGCTCCAAGAGCAAGACGTAACCCCTGATGATGAATGGTGTCAAGACATTTAAGGTATGATTTTCGTGCCGAACCATATACGACTGAACCATAATCCAGTTTAGATCTCACAAGAGATCTATACAGGTTTAGAAGTACAGTACGATCTCCTCCCCAATTTGTATCGGAGGGCACTTTTAAAACATCTAAAGCTTTTAAACATTTAGCTTTCAAAGCTTTTATGTGAGGAATAAAAGTGAGTTTCTTATCGAACAGAAGGCCTAAGAATTTGGCCTCATTTACAACTGGAATTGGCGATCCATAAATGTTAAGAACTGGGTCGGGTGCAAACCCCTCAACTGACAGAAATGAACACATTGGGTTTTAGTTTTAGAAAATTTAAAACCGTTTTCTGTGGCCCAGGTTTCTACTTTATTCAGGCATCTTTGAAGTCTGAATTCTATGTTTTCCATATTTTTCGATTTGTAAAAGATGCCAAAGTCGTCAACATATAATGAAGAATCGGTATCGTTAACACATTTAACAATGTTATTGATTTTTATATTAAATAAAGTAGGTGATAAAATAGTTCCCTGAGGAACACCCTGTTCTTGTTTAAAAGTGTCAGACAATGTAGACCCTATTCTAACATTAAAGGATCTGTCAGATAAGAAATTCGAAATAAAGTTTGGAAGTCGGCCTCGAAGGCCAATATTATGTAAATCTTTCATGATGCCATATTTCCACGTCGTGTCGTACGCTTTCTCCAGATAAAAAAATATTGCGACCACATGTTCTTTTTTCACAAATGCATCACGAATAAAAGTTACTAATCGAACTAAATGATCGATAGTACTGTGATTCTTACGAAAGCCCGCTTGATTTCTGGAAATCAAGTTATTTGACTCCAGGAACCAAACGAGCCTATCGTTAATCATTCTCTCCATTGTTTTACATATGCAACTTGTTAACGCTATCGGTCGGTAATTTGTTGCTTCCGTCTTATCCCTTCCCGGTTTGGGAATAGGAATGATGACTGCTTTATGCCAGTCTTCTGGCAATTTTCCAGTATGCCAAATATCGTTTAACATATTAAGTAAGGTCTCCAATGCATCAGGTGGTAAGTGTTTAAGGATTTGATAATGAATATCGTCCGGCCCTGCGGCCGTATCTTTACATTTATCAAGAGACTCCTTTAATTCTGATATACTAAAGGGAAGATTATATTTTTCGTTATTTAACGACTGAAAATTTAAATTTTCTGATTCTTTTTGAGTTTTCAGTTCCTGAAATCGTTGACTGTAATTTGAACTTGAAGAATTTTTCTGAAAGTTTTCGCCTAATGCATTGGAAATCTCTGCAGTGGAAAAACATTTGTTACCGTTGGAAGATTTAATATGAACACATTCAGATTTCTTGTTTTTCCCACTGATTTTTCGTATCATTTCCCATATCTTTTTTACTGGCGTTTTAGGATTTAATTTATTGACATATTGTTGCCATGATGAACGTTTCGCTTCTTTAATAGTTCTTCGTGCTTTAGCACGAGTTACTTTTGAATGTATATGATTTTCAAGAGACGGATTTTTATTAAATTTTCGTAAAGACGATTTGCGTTTGTTTATTGCAGTTTTACATTCATTAGTAAACCATGGATTACGCCTTTTTGAACTTGTCGAGGATTTCGGAATACTTTCTTCCGAAATTGCATGTAATGCTGATGTAAAAGCAGACATATCTTCTGCTGTTTTGAACTTTTCAGAGCTAAGCCGCTCCTGACATGATGTTACGAACATTTCCCAATTTGCTTTTTTCAAATTCCATCGAGAATGCTGTTCTTCATCAGATGAATCAATTTCTTTAATTATGATTGGGAAGTGATCGCTTCCATGCAGGTCATCACAAACTGACCAGTCAAAATCAAAATATATATTAGGATGACAAATAGACAAATCTATGGCAAAATAATTTCCCATGGGAGGGTGAAGATATGTAGGCTGTTTTTCATTAAGTATACACAAATCATTTTCAGCAATTACATCTTCAATAATTTCTCCTCTGTCATTTGTATTCAAACAACCGCAGGTTTTACTGTGACCATTGAAGTCACCAACTAACATAAATGGCTGCGGCAATTGGTCTACTAGATTGACCAAGGAATTTTTAGAAAGTACATCATTTGGCGGAATATAGATAGAGCATATCGTTACTTTTTTGGATAAAGTAACATTGACGGCAACTGCTTGTAAGTTTGTTTTCAGATTAAACTGACTATGTGGAATGTTAGATTTTACGAGAATCGAAGTTCCTCCTGATGCTCTTTGACCATCAGGACAAATATAATTAAACATTCTAAAATCTCTAAAACTAACATTACCGGATTGCTTAAAAAAGGTTTCTTGAAGACAAATGACACTTGGAGATAAAAGACATTAAAATTAGTAATTCATTATAATTTGCTTTAAGACCACGACAGTTCCACTGTATTATTGACTTTTTATCCATGTTCAAATGAATGGGAGAGAAAAAAACATGTCAGGACACCAATCAGGAGAATATACTTCTCCTAAGCAGTATCCATGTCATCCTCCAAGGCGCCATATTTTAGACCGTTTTAACAGGATCCGGAGATCCTTTGCCGGGCTTATTGGAGGACGAGCCTCCGATGGCAGGTTTATTGGAGGACGAGCCTCCGCCAGAATGTGATCGACGGCCAGAGCCGTGACCAGAAGGAGAACGATGTTTATCCTTCTCCTTCTGCGCTTTAGCCGCCGCTTTAAGCTGTTCCTTAGTCTGTCTAGCAGACTGCGAACCAGACGAACTAGATTGTGAACTAGACTGTGAATTAGACTGTGAACTAGACTGAGAATTAGTTGGACGAGCCGCCGAAGCGGCTCGAGGCTGTGAACCCGAGCCAGAGCGGGCTGTAGTTGCTCTTGGCTGAGATGTTGGCTGAGATGTTTGTTTTACAGATGGTGAAATAACTTTAGAAGATGGTAAAATGTCAAAATCTTTTTCGAAAAATTTGGTACCAGTAGTTTTTGTTTCAGGTCTTGCCAGTGAATGTACAATTTTTGTGAAGTCCAAATCCAATGTTTGAGTTTGGCTTTCATATAATTTCCTAGCTTCCAAATAGGTAACATTTTTGTTGACCTTAATTTTCAAAATTTCTTTCTTTTTTCCATATTTCACATACGCTGGATCGAGAGACGTGATCTTTCCCGCAGTTTACGCATTTGGCCGGATTTTTGCACGTGGAGGTATGGTGGTCATGACCTCCCGCGCCACAAGTCGCACAAACAGATCCGGGATCAACGGGGCAATTGTTTTCGTGATGGCCAAACCTCTGACAGTTGAAACACCGCAGAGGATTTGGCACATACACGTCAACCGGAACAACTCGGTAAAAGATTTTTAATGATTTTGGTACCGTGACGGTGTTGAACGTAAGTAATAAAGTGTTCGTCTCAACAGTATCGTGATCTTTTTTGATGGTAAAGCGTTTGCAGGCGGTCACGCCCTGTTCTCTTAGATAGTCAACGATTTCATTTTCTTTTTCCCCTTTCAGCATCCTGTCACGGATGATGCCTTTAGAAGAATTAAGGCTTGTATGCTCCGTGACAGAGACTTTAAGGCCAAAAAAGGTGGAAATTTTCAAAAGATTGTCCGTTTGAGCTTTTCGGCAAGTTTCGACAAGAAGAGTCTTGTTTTTTAGTTTTTTACAGATTTAGGTGTCCCAATTAAACTTTCAATTTGCTTTTCAATCACGAAAGGGGAAAGGGTCGTGACCGCCTTCTCTTCAAGTGACTGAATGACTAGAAATTTAGAGAAACTAACATTACCTTGAAATGTGAAATATGAGGGCCGGTCCGCGTCGTCATCAGAGTCCATTTGAAATCTTCTCTTATTTGAGGATCCCATGATTGATGTAAATTATTCATTGGCTATGCGCTTCACCCTCCGCGGAGTCCTACAAGGGGACGTTTTAGGGGAACGGACCTCCTATTCCCAACGCCAAAGCTACATAACCATTATACTCAACGATCAAATCCCTCGGTTTAAACCCCCAATGCTGAAGGCCGAAAAATATGCCCGTCAATTAACCCATCAGCCGCTGCCCATCGAAAATACCCATATAGAAAGAAACGAAGGGAATATTTTAAGCCCGGTATGTACCATTATAGATACGTATAAAGAAAGAAGGTAGTGAAGGATCAAGAAGCGTATTTCTAGAGCTTAGCACGACTGAGCCGATTGAAACGGGTCGGGCCTAACCCGAAACGCTCGTCTATCTGAAGCCAGGGCCAAAGTAGTGTGTTGGAAAGCTGGAGATCCCTGGGCTTCCCTCAACTACCAGGATCCCTTTTTCCAGCATACGAGACGCCACCCACGGCAAACAGGTGGCTCCTGTTTTGACAGGGAATTTCACCCCGTCCACTACAGAAGTAAAGTGGCCTGTAAATTTTATTCCCCACAGACAAAGGGAAAAAAAGAACCGTTTGCTGAAAAGACGTCTTTGGCGTTGTCGGAATAGAAGATCCATATCCGGAGTATATGCAATGAGACTAAGAAGTTGTCAAAGTTACTATATAGGTAAGAAGAGGTAGCAACATATAAGATTTGTTAAATGATTTGAAACTTTAAGGCATATGCAAACAAAACGTATAAATAAAATTTCTAGCCTGTCGTGTCAAAAGGTCGCCGATTCCATTCGAACCTCGTAAATGGGTAACCACGACTATATCTGTGGCACAACTCCCGTTCGCCTTTCTCCGTAATATACCCGAATGCACTCGTCTTTATCCGTCAGTATAGTGCATGGTATAACTTGAGTAATAATGCCAAAAAATACACTGTCCGCTGTGGCGAAGTGGGTAAAGCAATAAGCACTGCGAGTCTAAAATAAGTTTTGCAGGCCATACCGTTGGGTCACTGTTTTTTTGTTTTTTTTTCCAGCAGCAGGGCGATGGATGGGTATTTTTTTCCCCGATATAGCATATCGTGGGAAGATTTTTTAACTGTTTATGGGTCTCATTGGCATTGAGCAATTTATTCTATCGAGCTACTGTGTCGTTGCCCTGGTCGTATACTCAAATTATAAATAAAGGTGTTCACATATTTGTTTTTTCCCCCGTTCCTTCTACATTTCGGACAAAGTTGGAATAACGCTTGGCGAATCTTCTACGAGAATTGAACCAAAACTGTTGAACTCATATTATGGCTGGACGATTGCCTGTCATGTAGATTTAGGTACTCTTTCGTGCTGTTTTGTCTAGCATAGTCATGCAAATCAATCTGTTTAATAGTCTCTTTTTGAAGACTCATGAACTTGCCTGTCCAACAGAGAAAGAGCGAAACATAACCTCAACGCAGCATACAGACTGACCAGGATATTGCTGATTAGACAACGCAGAAAATTCAGCTCAAAATGTTGGTTGGTCCGTTTTTGGGGGGTTTTATGTCTCGTTTGGACAGTATTTCAGTCTATATTGAGGCGTCTGTCAGAGAGAGGGAGAAAGAAAAGAGATGTGATAGGCAAGAGAATAATATTCAAACAACCCCACCCGCACCTACTGCAAGTACAGTAGGCCCTTGCCCTGCTATTATCCAAATTAGTTGGACGCTCCGGCAGGACCGCAACCAATCCCGCTGCTCAAAATGACAAAATTTATGCTTTCCCAAGGTCAGACAGAGATTGTTTTGTCACAGTCGAGCTTTATTTTTGGAGTTGCACTTGATGTTGAAGCGTCCGTGCAGCAAAGGTGTTAGCGCTCCCGACTTTGGATCATTAGGTCGAGTCCAGATGGCAGACAAGGCTCTGTTTAAACCTAACCGGTGCTTTATTGCACATAGTCTTTCACAATCACGCTTGAATCGTCCTGGTATGACTAAAATATTGTTGAATAGACGTTAAGCCGCCATTTCATCCATTCATCATGTGAATTCTCGTTTTGATAAAAGAAACCCCTATGCATTGTATAAACCCTAGCTATTATGTGTAGTTTCACATAATTCGTAGTAAAACAAGAAGAGGGGAATTCGTTATTGGAAGTGGAGAACTTAAAATGAAATGAAATTGACAAAAAAAATAAATAAATAAAACAAATTAGTAAAAAAAAGGCAAAAAAAGGGGGGGGGGAGAAAAGGGAAATACGGGAATCGAACCACTGACTCAAGATATTTTCTCTAATAGTCTACAAGCTGAACCTCTGGACCACATTGACATGTATCGAAATCGTTTTAAATGGTTATATATAAAAAGTGTTCTGACTGATACGGAAAGAGCCGACTTTTTCCGTGACAAGCTGCTCAACCTATTTCAAGGTTTGTTCCAAAATTAAAAGTGCATTGACACGACAGTAAACAAAATTTGATCTGTAGCAGACAATTGCTACGGAAGACAAATTGTTTATTATTTTTCTGTTGAGACAAATTTCTTTCTTATTTTAAAGTGCAACGTGCTCGAGTTTGGAAAAGTGATACAAACACAAGACAATTGTTAAACACAGATGAGGTAATAATCTTCGTCCCGTGTGCGACCCACGGGCACACAATGATACACAAACAAATGAAGCATGTTAGTATCATGAAATAGTAAAGATCGAAAGGATAGAATTCGCGTTTGTGCCTACTTAAATATATCTAAAATTTCTAAATGGGATTTATTTAAATTCGCACGTTGGATCTGTTTGTACGGAAGATTTGATCATTTAAATTTGATCAAACTGAACTATATAACGGACGATTGCTTGTATAGTGGGGTTTCACCACCTGCCACAAGCGAAAGCATCCAACTATTTATACCCCCCGGTTGGCACGGGGCCCCATCTGCTACAAGCGAAAGCATCCAACTATTTATTCCCCCCGGTTGGCACGGGCATATTGAATATTTAAATTTGATCAAATAAACTGTATGAACTATATAACGGACGGTTGCTTGTATAGTGGGGTTTCTCCACCTGCTACAGGCGAAAGCAGCCAACTACATTGTACATGTACCCCGGTTTGCACAGGGCGCCTTTGTAGAGGATATATTGAACATACGGTCTGAAGCCAGACTGGTCTGCACTGTTTATGTATTTTCATGGGCAACCACACATTCGTGTAAATGGGTTACTCAGTTTGACAGATGTATATTTCAACTGAATGCAGACTTCCGTCTGAGGAAGCTTGTAGACATAGATGCTAACTGATTAACAAGCAAAGCAAACCGGGACACATCGTATCTGGTTCCTAAACTATAACCGAAACATAAAACCAAATTACCAAATTGATTCAAAACAATTTATTCATAACAATAAATATATCGTTCCAAAAGTCCCATCCAGTTGTTTCAGTTCTTCCATGTCAGTTTGCTGCAGAGATCAGACGAACTCCGAAAATGGGAATATTTCTGATTGACCGCTCACTAAAATTGCCTCCAGGGCGATTCTAATGAGGGATAACATTTGTATAAAGATAAAAATGCTAAACTTTACTCAAATATTCCCTATATTGAGTTCTGCAGAGCAAAGCAGAGCAAAGCAAAGGTCACTATCGTCGCAGGGCCATCATAAGGGCTCCTACCACAGTCCATAAACTTCCTGCAATTGAAAAACAATATCTGTCAACAGTGCGCATAACTCGATCAGTCGTGTCCATTATATAAAATTCAGCACGTGAAATGGCACTTTATGGTATTTCTAAACACTAAGTGTTTAGCTTGGAGCTTTTCATTGTTTGCTTAAATGTCGAATGAGAAGGTGTATTGTATTATTAAATAAATGGTTTTGTTCTAGCAACTAAATGCTGTAAACCACATCAAGTTATCCTAAAAAGTGTTAGAGAAATTAAGAGTTAAAATTGTATGAGCCGCCTTATTAATCGTAATAAATTTGAGCCGCAGCACGAGAAAATAAAAAAAAAAGTGGTTGTGCACCCAGGCCAGATACAGATCAGTCTGGACAAAGGTACAGTCCGATCGGACTTCTCTAAGCGCTTAAATGGCAGCTTAGGGTCTAAGCTACATCCATGCGAACAGCTTACACTGACTAGGCGGAAGCCCAGGCTGATTTGAGTGCGCTGAGCGCACAACCATTTTGCTCGCTTTCTCGTGTCGTGGCTCAAAGGTCTCACTGAATGTAATAATTATGTAAGTGGTATCAGACAGTTTTTGCTTTTTCGTTAAACTTATAGCAACTATACTTAAGGACAATTTTTTTTGTCCTTTAGTATATTTAAAATATTATAAACTTTAAAATTTAATTCAGAACTTAAAAAAAGGCTTTGCCTTTTTTATTACAGCAGCGACACGACAAAACCAACAATGTGGTTGTGCGCCCAGTGCAGACTCAGATCAGCCTGGGCATACGCCCAGTCTGATTAGAGTCTTCGCTGTCCGCATGGAGGTAGCTTGGGCCTTTAGCTACCCTTAAAGCGCTTAGCGAAGATTCTGATCAGACTGGGTGGGTGCCCAGGCTGATCCGAGTCTGCGCAGGGCGCACAACCACATTAAGGTTTTATCGTGTCGCGGCTCATTTTTGCCTCCCTTCTCAGTGGTGGGTACCCAACTGAATGAAAGAATGTACTACTCTAGGGGCTTTTTTCTATCAAGAGTAGGCACTTGTGGAAACATTGTCGGCGAGGTGAGCAAACAGGCGTCACAAGCTTGTTTCCCTTTGTAAAAGTGATGGAGATGAAGCGAGTGAAAACACACGCCTGAGTAACTCGACCCAGACAGATGATGTAATAATGACGCACTGAAGTCAATACGACGTGATGACGTCGTGCAGACTGGACGTCATTGTGCCCGCTGTGGTTAAAGATCTTTTTGTTAGTCCAGTCTAAAATGCAAGGAAAACCGCATACCTAAAATTTTAGTTGCATGGCTCCCTGGTATATTGATATGCAGCCGGGTTTGTGTATGGAATTCTTGCAAGCCGGGTTCCAGGTTGGTTGTGTTAGAAACGCTCCTCTTCCTTTTTACTCCACATGACTGGATAGAAAATATGAGCCGCGACATGAGAAAACCAACAGTGTGTGCGCCCAGCGCAGACTCGGATCAGCCTAGCATCTGCCTAGTGTGATCAGAGTCTTCGCTGTCCGCATGGAGGTAGCTTAGACCCTTAGCTACCCTTTAAGCGCACTGCGAAAACTCATCAGACTGGGCGGATGCCAAGGCTGATCTGAGTCTGCGCTGGGCGCAAAACTACTTTGTTGGTTTTCTCGTGTCGCGGTTCAAATGTGTGTTAAGTATGAAGTGCCGTTTTACTATAACTTTCCTGTTTCATGATCACTTATCGAAATACGTGATATCACAGTCGATATCACAAAGTCGAGTAACAATGTGCGATTTAGTGATATCGCGATACCGAATAAGTCATCATAAAACTGATTATGTAACCATAAAATCTTACTATTGTGTTACTGATTCAATTGTGATCACAAAATCGAAAGAATCATATCCACTTTAATATCACGGAATTTATTAAGCGCCATCACCAAATCGACTTTGATAGCATAAATTTCATTTTTATGATATCACTAATTCAACCTTATTTAGTGATATCACTGAAGCGATTTAGTAACATAATAATGACATTGAAAATAAAGACATCACAAAATCGATAGTGATATTACCAATTCGATTTTGTGATATCGCAAAAAGGGGATTTAAATTAAAACGACACCCCATAGTTACATGTTTATAGTATTTAACTATTTACACCACCGACGACGCCAACGACGCCGAGACCGGAACAGCAATACATATGTCTTGCTTTTGCTGCCTGTATACAGGCGAGATAAAAATAACACCAAGTTGTCTGCGATATCATTTCAGTTTACTGAATGCATAAACTCATCTTCGGCTCAACCTGTACCAACATGCGATGGAAATGGTACAAAAAAAGGGGACCTTTAAGTGGTGGAAATATATATATCGTTGTCACCGTCCAAAATCGACAATCGTTGACAAATGAGCAGCGGTACAGGAAAAACCAACATAATGGTGCATGTATATATGCGCCCAGTATAGACTCAGATCAGCCCGAGCATCCGACTGAGCGGAGTCTACGCCGGGCGCATACGCATCTTTGTTGGTTTTGTTGTGTCGCGGCTCAAATGTCTTCGTTTTAAACTCCATATAAAAGTAGATCACAGTTGTAAACTTCGTCTGACACCATGGCTGGCAACAGCAAAATAAACTGAGCCAAGACACGAGAAAACCAACAATGTGTTTGTGCGCCCAGTGCAGATTCAGATTAGCCTGGGCATCCGCCCAGTCTGATCAGAGTCTTCAATGTCTGCATGGAGGTAGCTTAGACACTTAGCTACCCTTTAAGCGCTTAGCGAAGAGTCATCAAACTTCTCAGCTGCCCAGGCTAATCTGAGTCTGCGCTTGGCCCACAACCACTTTGTTGGTTTTCTCGTGTCGCGGCTCAGATGTTAGTCGGGGTCTCGCCGATGTTGACCACGGTTACCATTGAAGACGGTTTGCCGGGATTTCCGGTGCTGATGCCGATATAATACGACGTTTTAGGGTGTGGTCGGTTTTGGAACCGGCAGAATTTAAGGTTTCCAAGAGTACAAATGTGTCGCTGGTATTGGCCGATTTGTCCGATTTCTGACTGTCTGCTTTGGTTTTATCCATTTACCCTTAAAGCGCCAAAAAAGCAGATGACAAAATTGGCGCTTTAAGTCTGCAAAAATTTCAAAATGTTTCGTCCGAGCTATATCATATTGAAATTTCAAAAACTAGAAGGCAAACAGTGTAGATCTAGATGAGGTGGCTCATGAGCATCATCAAGGTCTGCACTGTTTGCAAATTGTGCCATTTCTATCACTGGTGCTTTAAGTTAATTTGATCGCATACTGCCAAGGAATTCGGCACGTAATACGCATGACAGAGTATGCTGTATGAACACAGGGTATAATCGATTCCACTAATTTTCGCTTCCTGCAGAGACTGTACATCATATTTGGCTTCCGCCGAGACTGTCCGCGATCTTTTGCTTCCTGCCGAGACTTCTGTACATGATAAATGGCTTCCTGCCCAGATTGTCCGCGTGATTCTGCTTCCTGCCGAGGCTCTCGGCAGGAAGCAGATTCACGCGGACAGTCTCGGCAGGAAGCCATTTTACGAGGACAGTAGTCTCTGCAGGAAGCAAGAGTTCGCGGACAGTCTCGGCGGAAGCCAATATGACGGACAGTCTCTGCAGGAAGCGAAACTTGGCGGAATCGATTAAACCCTGTGATGAAGCGATAGACTGGCACCGATGGGATGATCTTACATTTTTATTCAGTTGGGAGGCTCAAACTTCAAAAGCAAATAACTAATTGCTTTTTTTGTACATGTATTTATTATTCTCCTGTTTACTCACCGTAGCACAAGGAGCGGAGTTTGGACAAATCAAGACGCTGCATTCGAATATTACAACATTCGATTCATAAAATTTGAAGGCATAGAAATTTGCGTAGTACAGTTTATCCAGACCACTTGTATATATTTGGTCAAAGTCGGAACCAAGCAAGTCGTTGTCTTGTTTACAACTGAAATTGAATGAGAGGCAAGTTTAGTTAATTGGTTCACAAATGAAGTTCAATTACATGTTCTAGTTAAATGACACGTTCAATTTCAATTGGCTAATAATTATCTATATATTAAGATTCAGAGCCTTTTTTAAAACTGTACAAATCAAATTTTATTACGCTTTGAAATTCACCGACCCGAAAGCAGGCCATTACAGGTACATGTTTACATCCCTCCATAAACTGTAAGATAAAATCACCGACTTATTGTGGGACATTGAACAAGTGCAATTTTGTTAGTGGAAACTATGTCACGTGCAAACTTGCCGTCGCACTGGCCATTTGGGTGTGGCTTGGAAAGGTGAATCGTCCGTTTAGGTGAATTGACACTCCAGGGGCAGAAAGTCTGCTGTTTCCATAACATGTAAACATTATCACAGGGTATAATCGATTCCGCCAATTTTCGCTTCCTGCAGAGACTGTCCGTCATATTTGGCTTCCGCCGAGACTGTCAGCGAACTTGCTTCCTGCAGAGACTACTGTCCTCGAAAAATGGCTTCCTGCCGAGACTGTCCGCGTGACTATGCTTCCTGCCGAGAGCGGAAGCAAAATCATGCGGACAGTCTCTGGAGGAAGCCATTTATCATGTACAGAAGTCTCGGCAGGAAGCAAATGATCGCAGACAGTCTCGGCGGAAGGCAAATATGATGTTCAGTCTCTGCAGGAAGCGAAACTTGGCGGAATCGATTATACCCTGTGATTATGATAGTTCAAATATTATACGCTTGGAATCTTTTCTACGGGAAATCCAATACAAACCCCAGAATATTGTTTGAAATATGCCTTTGAAATACATTTGTATGTTAAAACATCTAGTCGTAACACTTTCATCTATGTTTATATTACTTACCCATCAGAAAACAGATGAACAGAAGGACCATTCTGGTTTGTATTGCCGTAGGCATAACAGTCTGGTCGTGCGTAGTATACGCCTGTAACATAATCAGACTTTCATCAAATGACCCGCGACACGAGAAACCCAACAAAGTTGTTGTGTGCACAGCGCACACTCGGATCAGCCTGGTCATCCGCCAAGTCTGATCAGAGTGTTTGCTTTGCACTTAAAGGTAACTAGGGGTCTGTGCTAGCTCCATGCGGACAGCGAAAACCGATCAGACTGGGTGAATGCCCAGGATGATCAGAGTCTGCGCTGGGCGCACAACCAATTTTGTTTTCTCGAGTCGCGGCTCAAATTCTTAGTCCGGCGTTTTCTGGGGAACATCGGAACATCAGTATGAAGATCTAAAGTCGAACTTCACAAAAACTTCGGATTGGAGAGGGGACGGGCAGACAGACTCGGTGCCTTGATTGCGCAACCATGAGTTCGTTCCGTTGGGACCACCTTTGGTTAACTGTCTATTCAAGGGCTGTTACAAAACGAAAAAGAGCTGTTGCGAAACAAAAAATCACACTTCTCAAACGAAATAGTCACCGTGGCTATACAAATTTGCTTAGCCACGATGACTAAGTAGTTTTGGAACTATGACTCATTTCGTAACAGCCCTATTTCGTTCCATAACAGCCTTGACAACAGTTAACTTGTTGTGCTAATGAGTAATGGGCAAAAATGCCATTCTCCAACCATGAACTGGAGTGGTTAGTTTCATATACGACACGCCAACCAAAGAAGCATGTTCACCGTCGTAAATCGACGCAGCACACTGAATTTGAAAGTATGTTAGAAAGGAAACAAGAGGACCAATGGTCCTGTAGCTCACCTGAGCTCCTACTGTCAACAGACACATTTTGTCACTCCACTCATTTGTTACAAACCTTAAACCATTGGTTTTAGAAGAGTGCAGAATTTGACGTCAAACAAATCCAATACAGCTGTGAAGTTATACTGGTTACAAAACTGGTTAATAAAGGAGGTCACTAGAGCACCTTGTCATAAATTACATAGAAATAAACATTCTGAACAAAGATTGGATCAAAACTGCTCTCTAGAGTGTACTCAAGGTTTTTCTCATATCTGATATAGTGGTCCACAAATGAAGGTGCTTGAGCGATGACAAAGTTTTTCTAAAAATAGCCACTGTGACCTTGACCCCGACTCCAGAACGCTGAAACGCGAACTTGTCCAAGATATTGCCATACTAATCACTTGTGTGAAATTAAATTGAGTTCGGTCCAAATGAAAGTGCTTGAGCGATGACTTTTTCTAACAAGAGCTGTCGCCTGACAGCATAGCTCGCCTGAATAGGTGCTTGCCCATCACACAGTCGCTATGGTGGTGTGGACTGCTATGTATAAAACTTCAGGCAAGCATGTCCATAATGACAACACATTTATAAACAAAAGCTATCCCAGAAATGTCTTAAAATAAAAAAAAAATCCACATGAAATTTCAAAGTCCATGAGCCTGAGGTCAAAGAACTAAGGGGTAGGGGGGAGGAGGGCAGGGCTAGGATGTATCAAAGCCTTTAACCGTTATCTAACATCAGTCCAAGTATAAGTATCAACTGAGTCCATTGTGGCACTGTGAAATTATGTCTTCATTAATATAAAACTAATCAAAATCTTTAAGACAAAACTCAAAGTCCATGACCTTGACATCAAGGTCATCCAGTCGGGTAAGTACATAGTGTTTTGTAAAAACTCAAAAAAGTGTCTAACATCAGTTCAAGTGTAAACTAAATCTCTGCCAAGCATTATGAATCAGTACGCAATTAGAAAACTTTAATAAAGACCAAATTTCCTAAGTCTCTGACCTTGACATCAAGGTCACCGAGCAGGGCTGGGGTAGTACTCTGTAAAACTTTGGACTAATATCTAACTACAGTGCAAATATAAAAAGAATTCATCCATGGGTTCAGGAGATATGTGTCATAAAAAACTTTAACCAAAACATCCAATTAATAAAAAGACAATTTTCTAAGTCCATGACCTTGACATCAAGGTCACTGAGGGGGGTGGGGGTGGTACCTTGAAACACTTCGGACCAATATCTAACTACAGTGCAAGTATCAAAGGAATCCATCCATGGGTTAAGGAGATACTGGGCTTTAGAAAACTTTAACCAAAACATCCAGTCCCAAAAAACTCCCAATTTTCTAAGTCCATGACCTTGACATCAAGGTCAAGGAATGGAGTGGGGGTGGTACCATGTTAAACTTTGGACCAATATCTAACTACAGTGCAAGTATCAAAAGAATCCATCCATGGGTTAGGGAGATATAGGTGTTTAAAAAACTTTAACCAAACATCCAATCCGGACGCCGACGCGGACGCCGACGCCGTGGTGACAACAATAGCTCTTCCTAAACTTTCGTTCAGGCGAGCTAAAAATAGCCACTGTGACCTTGACCTAAGGATGCTAAAAGGCAAACTTATTCAAGATACTGTCATACTAAACATTTGTGTGAAGTTTAAACAAAATCAGTCCATAAATGAAGGTGCTAGAGCGATGACAAAGTTTTTCTAAAAATAGCGTCCGTGACCTTGACCTTGACCCCAGAATGCTGAAACGTGAACTTGTCCAAGATATTGTTATACTAATCACTTGTGTGAAATTAAATCGAATTTGGTCCACAAATCAAGGCGCTAGAGCCATGACAAAGTCTAGGGCAAAATATATTATCACTCAAGGGCAAGTAACTCTGAAAAGAACGATTCAACCTGGCCCGAATTCGAAGTGGTCCAAGATGTTTTGGCTGTCCTCAATACCTGCAACTAACAAGAAGTTGCGATTAAAAATGATGCTAGAGCCCGGACAAAGTTTTCCCTTTTATAAGTCTATGGGAAAATATTTTATCGCTCAAGGGCAAGTAACTCTAAAAAGAATGATCCAACCTGGCCCAAATTCGAACTGGTCCGAGATGTTTTGACTGTCCTGGATACATGCAAGTTACAAGTTGCGATCAAAAATGAAAAAGCTAGGGCCCGGACAACATTTTCCCCATTATATATTTCATCGCTCAAGGGCAAGTAACTCTGAAAAGAATGATCCAACCTGGCTCAAATTCGAACTGGTCCGAGATGTTTTAGTTGTCCTGATTACCTGCAAGTTACAAGGAGTTGCAATCAAAAATGATGAAGCTAAGGCCCGGACAACATTTTCCCCATTATAAGTCTATCGGAAGATATTTTATCGCTCAAGGGCAAGTAACTCTGAAAAGAATGATCCAACCTGGCCCAAATTCGAACTTGTCCGAGATATTTTGACTGTCCTGGATATCTGCAAGTTACACGAAGTTGCGATCAAAAATGGAGAAGCTAGGGCCCGGACAACAGTTTCTCCATTATAAGTCTATGGGACATTGTTGTTGCCATGGTTACCACAGTTTTAAACCAGTCTGTACCAAAACTATATGCAATCAATCTCCCACCCCAACAATGCTACACATAAAATTTGATCATGTTTGGCCAGCTGCTTTAGCAGATATTAATGTTTTAAAAGTGTGGACGTACGACGTTCGAGGGAGAACGGAGAACGGACGACGGACGACGGACCAAGCCTATACTATAAGCTCACCTTGTGAGTCTTCGGCTCAGGTGAGCTAATAAAGTGTGTCCTCATCCGGCGATAAAACATTTACTTTATGTCAACAAGGCGCCGAACATTAAACAGCTTTTTTTGCAGCCGAACAAAAATACCCAAGTGATTTTTGTTCTGACCCTTGGAAATAAGGGCAATATCAGAACACGGCATTTCCTTCATAAATTATGTGTGTCCAGTACTCCAGATAAGGGGTAACAGATAATTTACCGTTATTTTTTCCTTTTCCCATTAAACAATATGACGTGACCCCTCTTTAGAACCGTCTTGCTGAGACTGTTCTAATGAGTGGTAACAACACGTATTCATCTATTTTCAATGATAAACAAAGAAAAAATCTTTGAATTATCCTCAGTACCCCCTCTAAACTGGAGATCTGGGTTCGAGGTTATAAAACTTGAAAATAATCTCAAACTCAAAATAAAGCACACTGATTGGCTGCTTCCGAGCACGTGCTCGGAAGCAGCCAATCAGTGTGCTTTATTTTGAGTTTGAGAATGTTGTCCAGTTTTATAACCCCTGGGCTTGATCTCCAGATACCTTACCTGGAACTACAAGAACCAGCAGTAAGGAATCTCCAACATCAGCATTATATAAGTCGCTACCAGTTGGTGTTGCTCTTACATCCAAGTCTAACCAGAAAGATGGCGTTACAGAGCTTTCGCTGGTTGCTTCCAAGCTGCGAGTAAACAGGTATAACAAACATATAACAACCGCTCATGATAAATATATAGAGGATATTTGACATTTTCAGTGTAAGATCGACTTTTATTTCTCCGAACGAACACAAAAAGCAGTATTTTCACGAGTGGCGAAGCCACGAGTGAAAATACCACCTTTTGTTCGTGAGTGAAATAAAAATCCATCTTACACTGAAAGTCAAATTTTCTATTTTTTTATGCTTGAAAATTGCAATAATTCTGTTTATTCAAGAGCGTAAGACATCACGACAGAAACACAACTTTTTTTCTAGCCGTTTTGCGTCATATTTGATGCTTCCAACGTGTTTATTGGGTATATAATTGGTTGCAAACAGAAGTTTGAACTGAAAAATAGCTGCAGAGACTGTCCGCGTGATTCTGCTTCCTGCCGAGGCTCTCGGCAGGAAGTAGAGCCACGCGGACAGTCTCGGCAGGAAAGCCATGTTTTGAAAACAATAGTCCCTGCAGGAAGCAAGAGTTCGCGGACAGTCTTGGCGGAAGCCAAATATGACAGACAGTCTCTGCAGGAAGCGAAAATTGGCGGACTGGTTTATACCTTGTGAGGACTAGAAGCCAGCTGCCAGGTTCTTCAGCGTAAAAGGTAGCGGATAATTATTGCCAGTACAGTCAAACATGTACTAAGGGATCACCCAAGGAAAGGACAAAAAGAGTCTGCTTAAGACAGGTGGGCCCTCAATACAGTTTCATTTGCACTGTATTTTGGTTCAAGGGACCCAGAAAAAACTGACTGTTTAAGGCAGGTGATCCCTTAGAGGTTATCACATATGCAGGTTTGACTATTGCTCCCCTTAATATGTATCTTGTCACCTTTTAGCTTCAAAGCAATGTAAAGCGCATTAAATGAATTATGTGAAGTTTGTCATGTGAAAATTGTAGACGCGCTCTACACTGTAAAACTCGCGCTTAGCTATAAAACACAAGTTAACATGTTTAGGTGTGAACATGATTATGAATATGTCATAGCTAAACATGTACGCATTTTCTATTATTTTCCCGGACAAAGTCTGCTAAACACGTTTTATTCTGTTACGCGTTTCGGAAAAATCAATTCTCTTTTCCCAGTTGAAGAACGAAAAATAAAAGACAGAGGAAATTTGCAAAATAAAAGGTAAATATAACCAGTTTTGTACATGTTAAATTTCTTAACATAAACCTAAACATGATGCAAATTGAATATGTTACGATTTAAACACATAAAAAATCGGACTGCATTTTTTGCATTGATTCTAAACACATTTTTACAGTGTATCATAGCAGTATGTGTTGCACTGCCGATTTATGTGTATACAGGGTGACTAACCTGACTGTCAGCGCCTCGTCTACCGTCCTACTTATGCCAGCAGAAGCTATTTGATTGCAGTTTATGATGTATGTTTCAATACTACTTCCGCCAAATACCGAATCTGGACTTCCGGCAGCACGATTGGAGAAATGAATGGTTATATCATTGTCCTGTAAAATAACACAGGGTATAATGGATTCCGCTAATTTTCGCTCCCTACAGCGACTGTACATCAAATTTGGCTTCCGCCGAGACTGTCCGCGATCTCTTGCCTCCTGCCGAGACTTCTGTCCATGATAAATGGCTTCCTGCAGAGACAGTCCGCGTGATTCTGCTTCCTGCCGAGGCTCTCGGCAGGACTCAGAGTCACGCGGATAGTCTCGGCAGGAAGCCATTTTTCGAGGACAGTAGTCTTTGTAGGAAGCAAGAGTTCGCGGACAGTGGGCGGAAGGCAAATATGACAGACTGTCTCTGCAGGAAGCGAAAATTGGCGGAATCGATTATACCCTGTAAATAAGCAAGCGTCATGTCCTATATCGCTCACCTGACAGTTTATGCTAAAAAGTTGATGATTTGTTCGAATTGTTTAAGATTCATCTTGGCTTGTAAGGTTTTGTAAACGTATTATCTTTCTGCACAGGGTAAAATCGATTTCGCCAATTTTCGCTTCCTGTAGAGACTGTCCGTCATATGTGGCTTCCACCGAGACAGTCCGCAAACTCTTGCTTCCTGCAGAGACTACTGTCCTCGAAAAATGGCTTTCTGCCGAGACTGCTCGCGTGACTGCTTCCTGCCGAGAGCCTCGGCAGGAAGCAAGAGTTCGCGGACAGTCTCGGCGGAAGTTATATATGTACAGTCTCTGCAGGAAGCGAAAATTAGCGGAATCGATTATACTGAGTCTGTGTTCTGTGACCCTGGTTTGTTAAAATCACATCTTTATCCACCATGGTACATGTATAGGCACGCAATGAAATTGCCAGTCATTATTTTGGGGCTGCATTTTTAAAGAAACACAAGGCTCGGCCTTGCCGGCCGTTGCTTTCGGACTCGCGTTCACTGTTTGCCATTATGGTAGTGTTGGAGAGAGAACTCATTCTTTAAAGGGAAATCTGATCAGGATCTATACTGACACCAAGAAGAAACGTCAGTTTTATAAGGTTCTGTATCTTTTGAACCAGTAAAGATGTCGTTATACAAAATAAAATAAAATGTGTCCTGAGCATCTGGCACACATAAAGTTGAACCCGTTTTAATTTTTCTCCATAGCCACAAGACTGATCGACTTTTGTCATAATACCATTTTTATTCCTCAGCAATTTATTCATCAAAACCCGAAATGTTTTGCGATAAACAAGAGTCAGAAACGTCGGAAAACGAAAAATCAACTTTTACAAACAAAAACTGAACGAAAAAGCAGCCCAAATGTTTCGATTTATGAAATTATCTCCCTTTTAATTAAATTAACGATTTTCGAACTTCTATATCTCCATAACCGTTGATCATTTTTGCACCGTTTGTGTTATTTGACTATACTTGTGTACGATAACGACAACATGCATCAGAAAATAAAAATTCAACCTGAAATCTGAAATCCTGGTTCACTAAAGACCGGTTTTATTACGCCACCCCTTACAGAAAAGTAATCCGGTTGTTTTTAATCAATTTTTTGCGATGCTGAATGATGCTGATTTCAATGCTATTGATGGCTAGAAATAAATTTTGAAGTAATCTTATGCCGCTGATTACCAAACTGATGGACCAACAAGGTAATGTCTGCGAGTATCTAAGCACGGTCGTGATCGACGTTAAAATGTGCCGTCACTTTAAGTGACAGGTGTATGCCATTGGTTTCGACAGTTAGGGGTGCATCTAACACTCATAAAATCTCAGCAGCGTGTCTACTCAGTGATGCTGGGATGTGCTGCGATGGTTAAAACACACAATACTGATTTTGTGACTTTCGAAATTTAGGTACTTGCGCTTGCGGCAATGTCATTGGCGTCGATGAATGGATTTCAATTCAGCGCACACGACTGCCTAATAATTGACGTTATTGAAACAATACATTTAAATGAAATGTCTGTGTTCATTTGAAATTCTCACACAATTGAAAAGCGGACGTTTTTTTGTTTGTGTCAGTATATATTATTTTTCTTTAAAGATATACGCCCTGATAAGTTCTATTAAATTTCAAATTTCTCACGAAAAGTCGTATCTAAGAAATAAAAATGATTTATAGTAAAAATATTTGAATTTTATAATTTGTGCCGGTCACTGGAAGTAGGAGAATTTAAGAAAGTATATAAAAGCGCGGGAATAGCGGGTCGTCATTCCCGCCAAAAACGAATGCTGGATACGCCCAGTAATCATAGTTAATCAGGGAAAATTAATCATGAATAATTTTAAGCCCTTTCTTTAATCAACATCGGACAGTTATTGGCTGAAAAGATCTCACGTGCACGGATTAGAGACCAATGCTATTGTAACGTTGTTTACTCCACTATTCATAAAATGCAAAGCGTGCTTGCACAAACGCCTTTTTATTTCCATGTGGGAGTCAATCAACTTATGACGAAAAAATGTTCATGAATATTCAAGAAGGGTTCGCAATGATATATCGTCTCTGCCTCCGTACCAAAGACTTTTTGGATGATTTTTTGCACACTGCTTAAATTTGTTGCATACAACTAATCCGTTTAATTCTTTTGTGGTTATTTCATAATGAAATACGAGGGAGTATACCTTTAAATTAAGCATTAAAACGGTTTACTTTTACAAAGTACAAACTAACAGAAATCAGTCCAGTTATGCCCGGTGGACACGGTCCTTACACTATGTCCATTTATCACATTTGAGCCGCGACACGAGAAAACAAACAAAGAGTGTGCGCCCAGCGCAAACTCAGATCAGTCTGGGAATCCGCCTAGTATGACCAGAGTCTTCGCTAAGCGCTTAAAGGATGGCTTGTGGTCGAAGCTATCGCCAAAGTGAAAGCGAAGACTGATCAGACTGGGCGAATGCAGTCAAAATGTAACTATTCACGTGCGTGCAAAACGTAACTGCAATCACGTCCTTGTCCGACGGCTGCAAAAATCCATCGCGTTTTACCCAGTTTTCGTTCCTGTTCATCACTTCAAGGTGTGCAGAGCACTGCATTCTTTTGAGTATGATGCCTCCAAACAAGAGCGGAGCTATGAAGACGGGCCCTACTAAAGCAGCTACTGTTAAATCCCAAAGCAGCACCTCCGCTAAAGCCCATTCAGCTCATCCGCAAGTTGCAGAGCCTCCTGGGCCTTTCCGGGGTCTGGGAGACGGAAGAAGAACAGTGCTGCATACCCTGGTCGAGGTTGGTCTGTCTGCAAATCTGAAGAACGAGCTACAAAAGACTTGTCAGTTTGCACACGTACATGTACTGCCTATCAATTCCCGACCGCACCACATTGTAATACGTCCTGGCTGGATCTTAGTGCGGCATTTCCGTTCGTAGTACGTCCATCTCGTTTTAAGACCGCTGACACTCCGTCCAATTCCAGAACGGGATGGTCGCCAGAAAATTTTAAACATGCTCGACGTTCTGGAGCACCCTTCCCGTCAGATCCCTTCCGAGTCCGTCCATGAGGTTCGTAAACAGACGTTTAAACGTTGCTACTACGTCCACTCCGATCGCACACTGTTAGGGCCCGTTTGGCAAAATTTTCCAGAACGTAGTGAGAACGCGTTTGGTATGATGGGGGTATAAAGTGGCAATCGACTTTAAGTGTAAAGCAATGGGTAACAACATTGTCGTAACCGCATAATTATATCGCCAAAATGAAGTTAGGGCTAAACATATGTGAAGTTTGTGTTTTAAGATATACAAACTTACCCAGATAGAGCAACTATCGATTATAACAGAGCTTCCATCGAACGTTGTGCTGCAGTCCTCAGCGGAGCTTGAGCCCTCATACAGAACAGCTACCACATTTGTGTAGAGGCTAGGATCCGGATTGTAGACCGTTATTGTTCCATTTGGATAACAATCTGAAATCAGAATTGTGTCAGATGTACGAAGAACTCCATCGTCACCATCAGTCGGGCCTTTCCGTACTGATCGCAGTGTTCGCTAGGAGGCTGGGATTTTACCGGTCGAATTACTCGGCAGCTTAGTTAAGCCCAAAACTCGGGTGCCAAGACATGCTTACTTTTGCATCTCGCGAGACTGAGTAGACACAATGATGTTGAAACGTAAAAGGAATAAGAGAACCCGTAGATTACGGCGTCTGATCTGTGCATGTATTACGTTTGCACTCCAAACAACGATGTCCCGCTAGCCAAGTAGATTAAGCACTACCCTGCTGATCTAGCGTTCCCGGGTTAACTTCCCTCTGGATGCAGAAATCTTCAGCCGAAGAAGGGGTTCCGTTGCACACAGCCTTAGATTTTCACCCTGCCTCATCCAAATATGACTGAAATACTATTAAAACACGTAAAACAGTAAGTCATCTATCTATCTATAAGGTAAGTAAACACCAACAGTTCAGCTATATTCATTTTGACTCTTGTTAATGAGACTTAAATCGGTAAAGGACAGGCGACTGCTTCCGTTGGAGCAAGTTCTTCTCTTGAAGAGCAGACCCCATCACAGAATGACATACTTTCCAGGTACGCGGTTCTCTTTAAAAAGCAGCTTGTACCCATTATCTATTGCATGTTTCCGGAAATTGAATACGCATTTATTCTAAAACCATGCGGATATAACAAGCCAGCTGTTCAAAAGACGACGTACCAGATTATAGTCATGAAAGTGCATTTATTTCTTGTGTCCGTTAATTTCAAAACTATGCCATTCGGTGATGCAACAGCTGCAGTAGTAATATCCAGAGCTCTAGATAAGAGGGAGTACTTGGTGATAATTAGGGATAATTATTGTTAATTCTGCATAAAAAAACATATGTTGTGGCCCCTCATCTGAACCGTCTCAACGAGACGGTTCAGATGAGGGGTCACAACATATGGTACGAATATGAAATAAGAAAAAAAAACTTAATTATCATCAAATACTCCCTCTTATCTAGAGCTCTGAATATCACTTCCTTAGTCCGTTGGACACGGTAGTTATTCCGTGATATATTAATACTGCAGTTGAAAAGTGATGAAAAAATCTTTGTTTTAAAAAAAAGATTCCACTGAAGTTCACCAGACTAATAGAAAGCTGGTGAGCGAATGAATACAGTATGATAGTCTGTCTAAACTCAGCCTCCAAATCTGGGCCCAGTTGTTCAAAGCATCGCTAGCCTAACGAGCTCATTAAGAACTCGTTTAGTGTTTTATGACTATTACCTAATACACTGATATTTTATGAAAAACAGTGAGAAGCTGTTGCAATGCAAACGCTTATATTGGCGTATTTGAGATATTAACGTTTGAAATTTTTATAACTAAGTTAACGATGTCGTTAGTTTCGAGCAACCGGGCCCTGGAAATTAATTTTAAGGGACTAGACCAGTACAAAACGCAGGGGTATGACTAGCATAAGCATAAGCATAACTATACAGTTGCATACACAAAAATGTTACAAGTACTATGATATCAGAAAATAATATCACTGTTGAATACGTATTTAACCATGCCTTGAATATTGCAGAGCCCAAATTTGTTAGATTTTAATGTTAATGCGTCAAACCCAATTTTAAATTGCTTAAAATTTTATGGCAAATATTTTATAACGCATTACAGCTATGATCAACATGATATTGTTTAATAATATTTAACACAGTCCAGAATGTGTTAGCTTGCAGGAGTGTTGTCTAGTATAATCAATCTGCCTCTGGAAGGCTCTCGAAAATCTTTTTGAAAATCTATCTTCGTTTGTTATTTTTGACCCCTACAGACACACACCACTGAAAATACTAGCAAAACGAAACATACCATGAACTTATTTGTTACATTCCTTTTTTAATATTTCAATATGAAAAGGATTTACTGAAACCAGGATTAATATACCATGAAAAATGCAATTCAACAATATCCTGTGATACTGTATCACTGGACTGTTATCACAGGGTATAAACCAGTCCAATTTTTGCTTCCCGCAGAGACTATGATCACATTTGGCTTCCACCGAGACTGTCCGCGATCTTTTGCTACCTGTAATCGAAACATGGCTTCCGGCCAAGACTGTCCGCGTGACTGATTCCTGTCGAGAGCCTCGGCAGGATGCAGAATCACGCGCAGTCTCGGCAGGAAGCCGTTTATCATGTACAGAAGTCTCAGCAGGAAGCAAAAGATCACAGACAGGCTCGGTGGAAGCCAAATATGACCGATAGTCTCTACATGAAGCGAATATTGGCGGACTGGTTTATACCCTGTGGTTATGAAACTATAGGTCGGTCGCGCTATAGTGGCAATGTTTTGTTTACATTTTTAATGTCAACAGTACCTGTACTATCATTACGGTGCAGTTCATGTAGCTTCTTGATAATGGCACATTACGGGTAACTGGCAGTTCTAATTTATCTGAATGGCACTTTTTGAAAGCTTAAAGACAGGAACTGTCTCTAGTTTAAGAATATCATTGATAACAAAATTGATAGTAACAAAATTTTTCAAATTTATTCTTTCATTCCCGTGAGTTGGATAAGCTGAACTCTGCTATATAGCCAATCAGTCACCAAATCAAAATAAACACAAAACAATAACATTGCCAACTTATCGCGTCCGGACTATAGCTTTGAACGTTACTAATCCACTTACATTCATGGGGATGCGCTACAGTACTCCTGATAACTAGAATCGCTAGGACCTGTATACTGAGCTGGAGGTGAAACATTCTGAAAATGCAAATATCAGGTTGTTTACTAACAAAAAAAATCGCGTTAGTTTATGTATGCCTTTGGAATTTCGTTCAGTTAGGTTTGACTACATAACGAATTCATAAAACGCACATTTGATATGCAAGCCACTTACACCCGAGTCTTCAAACTTAGGTTTAAAATCTTCAAATATATGCAGATATGTTATGATTTTTGTTCTCCCTTCCTATGTTTCGATCATAGGGACGCGTCACTTATTATCTGGTGCGTGCTATCACATTAAGGGTGAGGAGAGAGTGTGTGGGGGGGGGGGGGGGGGGGGACGGATTCGGATTCTTTTTTTTGAAAAATATACCGGGGGAGTGGGCGAAAACAATACACCTTGGGGAAGGGGGGGATGGGTTATACATTTTTTAGGCATATGGGGGTGGGGGAGTCGGAATTTTCCATCAGTCTGTTAAACAAAAACCCATTATGCATTTGACCGCTTCGTATCTCAAAAGTTATTTTCATTAATTGGGTAGTAGGGTATTATGCCATTGTCTATCATGTCGAGCAGATATTTTTTTCTCAAGTAAATTTAATACCTGTGTTTGTGTTAATTTTCAGCTCACCAGGTGCCTTGGCATGAGCAAAACTGTTGTGGCTATTAACAGTTTTATAGTGTATTCAACCCCAGATTTTAGAATGGCCATAAGCAAAGAATAAAAAAATGCATGAATGTTACGGGCCAACTCTCATACCTTCCATTATCTACAAAAGTGGCTTTGCGCAGAGCTTTGGTATACATGTTTATCATATGACGTCGCATCCGATAGTGTAATAAAGCCATGCATTAAATGCGATAATCCACCAGTGGATTAAATATGCAAATTACGGCGTGACGTTATACGTTGACGTCCATAAAAACGCCGCGTTTTCTAATGGCGAAAACGTGACGTTTTAGTGCAAATTCTGCTGATAAAATGCGATTTTAGTGTCATATGATAAATAGAACCTTGTATTCGTACTCATGTATTATTGAATTTATTAAACCCGTTGGGGAAAAACGATAAGATGCTCGGCAAAGCCTCGCATCTTATTTTTTCCCCAACTCGTTTAATAAATTCAATAATACATGAGCACTCATGTAAGATCCTCTATATATTCAATCTTTGACAACTGCGTCAAAGACTTGACTCTGTGGCTCAGTGTTAGAGCATTGGATTAATCCGTGAGTTCCGGGTTCGATTCCCAGCAAAAGTCGGGAATTTATTTCAGCTATGCTTAGTTACGTTTGTTACGGTAGTAATAATGTCGTAAGATTAAACAAAACAAAATAAAGTAAATAAATTAATATATGAGTTAATACACACACCATAATAAACCTGTCAGAATAAGAAAATGTTCGTTGTGTTTCATACAGGTTTGCTTGAGGTCAGTCTGATATATAAAATAGGTGATATGGAGCGTTTTTTGAAGGGTTGCTTGGGAGTTGCGAGTGGGAATGGTGGAGGGGGCTTGGGAGTTGCGAGTGGGAATGGTGGAGGGGGCGGGGGGGGGGGGGTCGTAAAATTTTTGTTGAATCACGTGCCGATGTACCCGGACACCCACCTGATAATAAATGACTCGTCCCTTAAAGCCTCGGTTGAGAATTTACAACTGGAATGGCTTACAGGTGGGAGAGTTGAAGTTGGATATGGTGACCCCAATGCTCCTAATAAGTGTAACGGACAATTGTATGATAATTTTAAAAATTTATCCCGTTAAAACGCATGTTGTGACACTTATTAGAGATGTCTCGGCCTAGAACCGTCACTGCGAGACAAGCTGATTCTTGTTCTTTAAAAAAGCGTTAGCAAGCACTTTCATCAAATGAAGTGAGATAATAAAATTATGTTGCTAAAAGCTAAATTTACAGTTTTCCTTGCATCAGGCGTCTTTTTCATGAATGGAAAGAATACTTGAGCCGCGACACGAGAAAACCAACAATGTGACTGTGCGCCTAGCGCAGTCTCAGATCAGCCTGCACATGCGCCAAGTCTGATCAGAATGTTTGCTAAGCACAAAAAAGGTAGCTAAGGGTCTAAGCTGCCTTCATGCGGACAGCGAAGACTGATCAGACTGGGCGGATGCCCAGGCTGATGTGAGTGCGCTGGACGCACGACCACATCGTTGGTTTTCTCGCGTCGCGGCTCACTTTTGTTTTCCGGCCACATTATTCGGAAGTCGAATGAACATGTTAAAAGGAAACCAACTCTGGCAAGTTTCGAGATATTCAGTCGCAAACTCTAAGAGGATTAAGCACTGGTTGTAATAATGCAGAATATTCCTGTCTTTTAAACAGTCTGGGGACTTACGTTTTCCATCACGCACATTTGTGATGGTCAGCCATCACTCTTACAGTTTTCAGTGCAACTCACTATAATGGCAATTTACCCCACTGCCAGTGTTCAGTATGACCCGTCTACACTTAAAATTGATATTCGGTCCAGCCCTTAACTATTCTCAGTATAAACAGTCTGTATTTTGGTTATTTCTGCAGAATTATGGTCAAAATTAGGTAAATTTTGGTGTGTATTAGGCTTGTTTTATTTCCAAGAAAAATACAAGTTTACTTTTTTTAAAAGTGTTACGATCAAAATTATCTTCAATGCTTGCTTGTTTGTAACGGATGCTAACCGTACGAGTTACTTAAGGTTTGGCACCAGTTACTTGACAAGAAAGTACCACGGGGTTTCTGGTTTTGTTATGGTCAGCCATAACACCAGATGAAACCAACGTTATGACCTACCATCACGTTTTATCCTCATCCTTCGGACATGTAGTGACATCTGGTGGTAAAAAATTCAGTAATTATGTTATGGTAAGCCATCATGTCAGTTTATTTAAAGTGCATGGTTAGCCATCACAAATATGCGTGATGGAAATCCGGAAGTCCCTCGACGGTTAAAATGCCTGCTGTATGGCCGTACGAATGGCGAGCAGCTGGAACTGTTTGTTACACGAATAGAATCATTATGCATGTGCAAAATTTTGACATTTCCCGCAGTAGTTCCACAAAGATAGTCATCAGCAGCCACATTGCTTAGCGGATCGTAACCACTTCTATTTAGACAAATCCCGGAGAATAAAGGGAGACTGTAGCGGGCGAGTTTCGAGCTTATCAACAAAACATCTTGTCAGAAAACTGTGCATACTATTACGACGCCAACCAAGGGCGTAGCTACCTATACGGCAAATACGCAGGTGCGTATTGAAATTTTGTCAAAATTGACAAAATTTCAAAACGCACCTGCATATTTGCTTGCTGAAAATTTATAAATTAGACCTGATTTCAAAACCAATTGCAAAAGTGGCTGAAATACTATTTTTCTCTTCAAGAAGTAGAGAATAAAACATGGTTGTGCGTATAATGAAATGACATCTAGTTACGCCCCTGCCACTGCGACAAAGAATGAAAAAAAGTCTAAAACAGAAAAGTTGCACATACCTGCAGCGTTGTATGATTCCTAACACTAGTCGAAGAATTCTTGAAGCAATGATGATGAGTAGCTTTGACAGTTACTTTTGTATAGCACAAGGCACCCAATGCACGGGTTTTTCGATTCCACGGGACACTCCTAATACACGGGTTTTTTGCCGATTTAGCGTGGAATACAATATATTCTGCTTTGTAAGAGGGCTGATAGAAAAAATCCTAGCAGGAACAAAACGTTAAAACAGCACTGAGTCAATCGCGATTCAACGTCATGACGTTGAATAGACGCTGATTCAATGCTGATTCAACGTCGTGTGCTCAGTGAGATATTTGCCTGCAGACGCGTAAAAAATGTACCTGATCAGTCTGAACGGTCCGATCGGAGCCATGCAGTTCATCAATCCGAGCAATAACACTAAAAATTATGAGTGGTTATTTAATGAACGTGCCTAAAATTCATTTAAGAATTGAAATTTGATTTTTTCAGCATTCATCGTGTGGTGAAGCCAGTGGGCGGAGATAAAATTCTATGAAGCTCGAAGCGCTTCTTGTAGAATTTAAGCGACGACCACTGCCATGGCTTCATCACACGATGAACGCTGAAAAATCAAAATTTTATTCTTATATTTATGTCCCCCCACCAAAGGTGAGGGGGGACATATTGTTTTCAGTGCGGTTCCCGGGCGTCGGCGTCGGCGTCAGCGTCGGCGTCGGCGTGACAGTTTCTTGTGTGCGCAATATCTCTTGAACCAATGGATGGAATTTTACCAAACTTGCATGAATACATTATTGGGACAAGATTAAGAGCTGATTAGATTTTGGTGACCTTGATCTCATTTTCAAGGTCACTGGAGGACTTAGATGACAATTTCTTGTACCCACTTTGTGTGCGCAATATCTCTTGAACCAATGAATGGAATTTCACCAAACTTGCATGGATACACCATTTGGACAAGTTTAAGGGCTGATTAGATTTTGGTGACCTTGACCTAATTTTCAAGGTCACTGGAGGAATTAGATGACAATTTCTTGTACCCACTATATCTCCTGAACCAATCGATGAATTTCATCAAACTTGCATGGATACATCATTTGGACAAGTTTAAGAGCTGATAAGATTTTGGTGACCTTGACCTAATTTTCAAGGTCACTGGAGGAATGAGATGACAATTTCTTGTACCCACTATATCTCCTAAACCAATGGATGGATTTCATCAAACTTGCATGGATACATCATTGGGACAAGTTTAAGAGCTAAGTAGATTTTGGTGACCTTGACCTTATTTTCAAGGTCACTGGAGGACTTAGATGAGAATTTCTTGTACCCACTATATCTCCTGAACCAATGGATGGAATTTCACCAAACTTGCATGGATACATCATTGGGACATGTTTATAAGTGGATCAGATTTTGATGACCTTGACCTCATTTTCAAGGTCACAGGAGGACTGAGAAGACAATTTCCTATTACCACAATATCTCATGAACCAATTGAAGGAATTTCACCAAACTTGCTTGGATACATCACTAGAACTAGTTTACGAGCTGATTAGATTTTGGTGACCTTGACCTCATTTTCTAGGTCACTGGAGGACTTTGATGGCAGTTTCTTGTACCCATGATATCTCATGAACCAATAGATGGAATTTCACCAAACTTGCATGGATACATCACTAGGACTAGCTTAAGAGCTGATCAGATTCTGGTGACCTTGGCCTCATTTTCAAGGTCACAGGAGGACTTAGATATGTGAAAATTTCACTGAAGTTGATATATATCATTAGCCTTTGGCTTGATTTCCACTTTACTTCATAGATATACTTTTGGGACAATCTCAAGAGTTTACTGTGTTTTGATTACCATGACCCCATTTTCAAGGCCAAAAGCTGACTTAAATATGCTTATTCTTTTCTCTTAAAAATTTGTTATATCTTGATCCAAGTGACAGATGTTCATCAGACTTGCATGAATATATTTTTGTGACGACATGTTTAGTATTTGGTGACCTTTACTCATTTTTCAAGGACATAGTCAAATATTAAGGATATCTTTAGAACCAGTGGATGGATTTTCTCCAAACTTGCCCAGATATTTTATTTGTACAGGCTTTATAGTTATTATAGGGGATGGGAAATGGGCTGGTGGGGGGACATCAGTTTTTCTCTGAAAAACATTTCTAGTTACACTTTATTTTTAGATCCTACCTGTGCTGTTTTCAAGGTAATTTAATATAGAATATGCAAAATATGCGTCGAAGAAAAGATAGTAACGACGTGGTCGGCCATTAAGTTAATCAGCCGTCGCCATAACGTGGCGTCAATCAAACGGTACGTGGACCAGTCAAGACGTTTGCTTACCTTAGACGTCGCTTGACGACAACGTCACATGATCAACTGTCTTTCATCGATGTATGAAGCCAGCAAGTGTAAATATTTCTCGTTTCAGGTTTAGGTTAAGGAGCGTAAAAGAAAGAATGAAGAAGAAAAAAAAACATATTTGGATGACCTGCCATTTTGCGTCTTTTATTAACAGTATTTCAATTTCAGTCATACATGTATCAGGACGATGGGCAGGGGCCAATGACAGCTGTGTGCAATGAATCCCCGTGTACAGTTGGAAAGATTTTCGCCCCGAGCGGGTGATATCGAGCCCGGGACCGCTAGATCAGAAGCTGAGCGCTTAACCTACTGAGCTATTCAAAAGAATAAAATAAAATGAAAAATAAATAAATAAATAATAATAAAAACCTACTATTATGTCTAAAAGTATCGAGGAGGAATGATAAGAACGATTAGTTGTAGACATAAAAACGAAATAGTCTACGCTATTTTAATTCCGGTATCAATTTTAGAAACGCCAGCGTGGACGAATAGCTGTCGGTTAAAAGGATATTCCAAAGTCGAAGAAAGAGAACTCCAACATGACACCTGCAATATTTCAATATTTCTTCTCGCCCTAAGCAAAGCTAGTCACCGGCTTTCAACAGAATACAAATGAGCCACGACACGACAAAACCAACAAAGTGACATGTGTCCCCTGCGAAGACTCGCATCAGCCTGGGCATCCCAGCATAGAGGGTAGCTAAGGGTCAAAGCTATCTCCATGCGTAGGGAAGACTGAGCAGCTTGGCGGTTGCCCGGACTATCTGAGTTTGCCCTGGGCGGACATGCCACTTTGTTGGTTTTCTCGTGTCGCGGCTCATTTCTTCTCATCCTAGTTGTTGTTGCTGTGTTATTGCTTTACGTCCACGGTAAGCAGCTATGGTCATGCTGGGACGGTCAGTTACCCTAACCACACAATTACTGGACAGGCTTACACCTCCTAAGCAGTTATCCAGTACTAATGGCACATTGTTTTGTAGAAGCGGCAGTAGTGTAATGGATAACACTCAGGACTATCAATACAGGGGTCGCAAGATCAATTCCCCGCTTCTCCGGTCTTCCGAGGTCCCGTCTCCATATGACCTCGTTGTTGGTGGGACGTTAAACCCGAGTTCACTCACTCACATTGTTTTGTCAGTAACTGACAACTGCTCTTCTTAAATCAGCGGCAGGAGAAAAGACAGTACATGTATGTGACAGGATCGAGTATCGAACCCGGGACCTCTGGTTCTTGAGTCAGACGCGCTACTGACTGCGCTACGCGGCCCGGCCCTTTTCGCCCTAAGTAAAGCTATAGTCGCCGGCTTTCAGCAGAATACAAATTACGATATTTGACGGAAGCCCTATAACGGTTTTTCTGCCTTCCCTTCAAAATAAGGGGCAACTATCAAAATACTTGCTTTACATGTACATGTAACACTTAAATGTTGGAGAAAAGTCAGGAAATATCCGGGCAGGAAAGTTGAAAATAAGGCCTACATGTACGACAGTCATCAGAAAATATTGAAAAAGATGCATTTCCTATAGCGATAGTTCAGGCACATCTAACTCCTCATCGGGAGCTACTCATAAATGAAAAATTTTGCTCCCTGGGATGCAAATTCTTTCCTTCAGGACTCACCTTCAATTTCCAAGTGATACAGTTATTATAAATAGAGGATCTTACATGAGTGCTCATGTATTATTGAATTTATAAAACGAGTTGGGGAAAAAGATAAGATGCGAGGATTTATAAAACGAGTTGGGGAAAAAGATAAGATGCGAGGCTATGCCGAGCATCTGATCGGTTTTCCCCAACGAGTTTAATAAATTCAATAACACAGGAGCACGAATGCAAGATTCTATTTATCATATGACACTAAAATAGCGTTTTATTAGCAATATTTGCACTAAAACGTCACAATTTCGCCATTAGGAAACGCGACGTTCTTATGGACGTCAACGCATAACGTTACGACGTAATTTGCATATTTAATCCACTAGTGGATTATCGTTTTTAATGCATGGCTTTATTACACTCTCAGATGCGACGTCATATGATAAACACTGTTAAAGTAAAGGGTAAAATTATTTTTGGATGGAAAACAGTGAAATGCCAAAAAAAGTCAGAGAAAGTCAGGTAATTTAGAAGTGGGGGCTAAGTGGCAACCCCGAAATCGTCCCACTGGGCACACAACGTTGAATCAGCATTGAATAAACGTTGAGTCAACGTCATGACGTTGAATCAACGTTGATCCAATGCTGATTCAACGCGGTATGCCTGCTGCTGGGGTTTAGATCTTTAGATGCAAGCCAGGAACACTTCCAGTGTCCAGTTTTCTGGTGTGCAGACTAAACAAAAAGTTTGGAGCATTTTTATTCTTAATACTTCTCTCTCCCCCCCCCCCCACTCCCCCCCCCCCTTCACAAACACACACACAAACACACATCGCTGTTATAACGTTCAATTAATCTAATGATTATAAGCATACAAATACGACCGCAGTTCAATCAGTTTAATTTAATACATGTATGCACGCTTACTAAAGAGACACGAGCTGCACAAAAATTATGTTTAATTGATGTTGCAGGATTCCGGATTCGCTTCGTTGCGTGAAAAGGTATTTACACGCTATGTAATCACGTGACCTAACTGTACTACGACAGATGCTGCTTTGGTAACCGTACTGCTTAATTGTAAAGAAAAATGGTGGTCACGTGCTTTGTCGTGACGGTAAGCTGATTTATTTCTTGTCTAATTATTTCAAAATTGAAATGATTTACATCGAGCAAGTGGTATCAGTGAATAATCTGTTTCAATTTGTATTTTAACAAATAATCTGTGAATACGGTATTTAAGCGACAATCTGAAGAAATCTGCATGGGCCATGTGCTTCAGTTTGTTGTCATCTCAAATATTTGTGTTTTCTCTCGATTTATTATGTTAGTTTTGAATGATCACATATGTATTATACACCATTTATACTGGTGTTTTGTAAAAATACTGGTATTTATTACGTGAAAAGAACAGGGGGCCGTTTTGCATGTTTTGTTTAATGTACTGCTTTTTGTTGTGATGCACTGCTTTTTAGGTATTACATTCCATCAACTGTACTGCTTTTCGTAAAACGATCTATCATAGTTTAGAACTTCAGACTACCGTATCGGCCTGAAAATTTAAAAAAAGTCAAAGTACAGTCAAACCTGTCTTAAGGGGTCACCAAAATGAAAATTGGCTGCTTAAAACAAGTGACTCCTTAACACAGGTTCCTTTGTACTGTAGTTTTGTTCAAGAGACCAAGATAAGGTGGCCCCTTAATGGAGGTGACCACATAAGCAAGTTTGACTATAACAGCAATTCGCCTCGACTTGAGCCATAAAATATGGTCAAAGATGCCTATGCTGTACTGCCCCTAATGGGCCACCGTTGCTTTATTTAAGTACTTCTTATAATGGCAGAACTGTGTGAATATTGCAGCCTATTAGTGCATGTATTTTGTATGCTAGGTCTCATATCTTTCTCACTCCATATTTGCTAGAGGCAAGAAGTTCTACAGGAGTTAAATTCCTGTCTATATTGTGAAGAAGAAGAAGTGTTATAGGCTATGTAGCCCTTGAGCATATACATGTACTATGTATCTATCTAGATAGATTTATACATATCTATTATTCGAATTATGGATATTCAATATTCAACCTGATTTTCTATTCTATTCTCTATTCTATCCCATAACCTTACTAGGTTAACTTATTAGGACTTCGAAACAATCCCTTTCCACCTTGTCCTGTCTTCAGCTGCCCTAGTTGAGCTGGCAAACTCCATCCCTGTCCACTTTATAATATTGTCTTCCCACCTCTTCTTCTGTCTGCCCCTTCTTCTTTTTCCTTTCACTGTGCCCTGCTGAATCGTCTCTGCTAAACCAGAAGACCTTGTGACCAAACCACCTTAGTTTCCGTTTCTTGACCAGCCTCAGGAGTTCATCATATTCTCCAATGGCTGTTTGGATCTTCCTGCGAACCTGCTCATTGGTTATATAGTCCTTGTATGAAATGTTCAGTAACCTTCGGTAGCATCTCATCTCAAAGGCCTGCGTTCTTTTCTCTAACTCTGCTGTCAATGTCCACGATTCACAGGCATACAGAAATATTGAAATGACAAGGGAGCGCATAATTTTCACCTTTGATCCAAGAGATATGTTGTTATCTCTCCAAACTGGTTTCAACTGGGTAAGAGCTGAAGTAGCTTGTGCAATCCTCGAGAGAACCTCCTGTTTTGAGCCATCATCTGAGACAACTGCTCCAAGGTATTTGAAGCTTGTTACGGTACCCAGCTTCTACCCTTTTACCTTGATCTACCTCTGGATGCCATCTGCGCTGTTCGTCATCAGTTTGGTCTTATCAGCAGTGATCTCCATCTTATACCTTGTGCAGGTTTGGTCGAGACTTTCAACTAGAGCTTCCAGTTCCTGCTCTTCCTCAGCTAGAGCGTCTGTGTCATCGGCAAACCGCAGATTGGTAATGTTTCTGCCACCCATGCTAACCTTTACGTCATGTTCTTCCAGAGCATCAGACATGATCCGTTCGAGAAAAATGTTGCAGAGTGGGTGACAGAAGACATTCTTGTCTTACTCCAACTGTTGTTCTGAACCATTCTCCTGTGCTGCCATTTAGCAGGACTGTACTTGTAACCTTGTCGTATAGCTACTCAATGGTGCGAACTAGGTTTGCACTGTTTTTGTACTTCCGTACGGTGGCCCATAAGGTTGCATGCCATACCCTGTCAGAGGTTTTTTTTAAATCAATGAAGACATGATACAGATTCTGCTGATGTTGGAGATACTTTTCACACAGGATTCTAAGGTTGAAGATCTGTTCTGTGGTGCTCCTTCCTGCTCGGAACCCAGCCTGTTCCTCAGCGATTATCTCTTCGGCTTGTGGTTTAAGCCTGTTCAAGATGACTATCAGCATAACTTTGCTTGATTTATGCAACCTGACTTATGGATGTCAATATTGCAAATAATGGATATCCATAGTTCGAATTATGGATATCAATGAATAGGGCATAATATTAAAAAATTAGTGCTAATAATTTTCTGACCCTTGAATTTAAAGTTTTAGTGTTCGATAATTCTGCGTTTAGAATGAAGACTCTTTGAGACTGACAAGTGATTGAGACTGACAAGTGAATACCAAACATCGTGCATATCGCTATTTCTCGGGAACAAGATACCATAATCTACTAAATCCCCCTCCCTCCTACAAACAACGCGTATATTTCTGGACATAATCAGACCTGCAACTGTGCTGGAGTTTCCCTTTTGATTACGAGCATAAAATCGTATATTGAGTAATCAAAACAAAAGAAAACTTTTGTTTTATTTTTATTCATTTTTATTACCTAAAAATATTAAAAAGAATGAAAAGAACAGACTTCATCATGATTGAGATTCGAACGTTGCATCCTTATAGGATATGAAAAAGGGTCAACATGACTAGCAGACGTCCACTACAACAATGAGTCTTTACATATTTGTGACATATAATTAACACGCATGATATGCAATGGTTAATGATATAAACGAGTATATTTCCCTGATTGGTTACGAACATGTTGTTTTACCTGTTTTATAATGCACTGAATCAAACGATAGCCCCCACCCTGTCAGGTCACTTCATGTAGGCTTAACCATAGAAAACGTATATTTTCGCGTTACTTGTTTAGATGATAAAAAGTTTTACTCCTTACACGAGAGGTGCCTATAAAGGGCAGCGTGAACTATAATTGTTTCTACTAGAGACTTCTATAGTGACCCCTTCTCCCTTTGACAGTGTCCCGCTCTTTATACAATGTTGCTTCACTATCCAGGTTTGCCCTTATTTCAAGCAAAAATGTTAATCAGCAAGACAAAAAGGGAAAACACCATCTTTCCCAGCAAGTTTTGACACATACTGGATGTTGACATTCAACTACGACTATCCATGAACACAAGCACTAACACATGCATCATCGCATGTCACCCTATACTAGTACACTTACAGCAACACTTAGTACTGTAATCTGTAAATTTTAGGTATTTTGCAGTTTGTTCTGTTTTATTTGAATAAGTTTTGGTCATTCTGTAGTCGCAGTAACAAGACTCCTGGAAAGCAAAAAAGCAGTTCAGCTGGATTTGAAGCAGTTCACTTTTTCCCACGCAAACTCCTATTTTTCTCATAGAATATTAATCTAGTCAAGCTAAACTCTATTTAATTTGGAAAATACACTTTCTGTCGCACCATAGGCTTTTCTCTGTCTTTTTCGTTGTATTTCTAGGTAAAAAAATTACTTTTGTCGTACAACAATCGTGGTAAACGACTAACTCAAACCCGTTAAATTACGATTTTCTCATTTCTTTTCCATCCATTCAAAATGACACCTCTGCTGCAAGAACCAACATATATGGTGTAATTATTTGTGTAAGAACTTTCACCTTTCTGGTCCTATTAGAGAAGGAATTCTTCAAAATGCTCACATGGTGCAAACGCCGTTCTGCGGAAGTCGTCCCAATTAAGCAGTACGGTTACCAAAGCAGTATCTGTCGTAGTACAGTTAGGTCACGTGATTAGATAGCGTGATTTAGGCTGCTCCCACCGCAACTGTGTTAACGACCTTGCGCAAAAACTTAAGAATTCACAATTTATAAATTTTGATCACTGTCATGATAAACACTGGCGTACCGTTGACTATCACCAGACTGCGCAATCCGTTAGGCCGTATTATGACTGGATATGCGTTGATAGGATCTGGCCCCGAGGTTATAAAACTTGAGAATAATCTCAAACTCAAAATAAAGCACACTGACGGGCTGCTTCCGAGCATGCAGCCAATCAGTGTGCTTTATTTTGAGTTTGAGAATGTACTCAAGTTTTATAACCTCTGGGCCTGATTACATTTGCATGTCTTAAGGTGCTGTTTAATATGACTATGCTAACTTTTTATCTCTACAACTCGGGCTATAAACTAGAGAGAGAGAGAGAGAGAGAGAGAGAGAGAGAGAGAGAGAGAGAAAACGCGATTTTTACGTCCTTTTTAACATTTCATTCATATCAGGACGATGAAAGGATGATAATGAAAGGTTGCGGGCTGTGTGCAATGGAACCCGTAAACTGGTACATGTACATGTATTTGTCTGTCCATCAGTGGATTATGTTATGTGCCTTCGTAATTATCACACTAACATATGAGCCGCGACACGAGAAAACGAACAAAGTGGTTGTGCGCCAAGCGTAGAATCAGATCAGCCTGGGCATGCGCCCAGTCTGATCAGAGTCTTCGCTGTCCGCATGGAGGTAGCTAAGACCCTTAGCTACCCTTTAAGCGCTAAGTAAAGAGTCTGACTAGACTGGGTGGATGCCCAGGCCGATCTGAGTCTGCAATGGGCGCACAACCACATTGTTGGTTTTCTCGTGTCGCGGCTCATATACACTGCTTGTCTCTACAATTACAACATCAGGATATATGGTCAGGTGGTGGTCAAGTCGCACAAAATGACTGACGTTTCAGAGAGAAAGTCCGCTTAGTGGTACATTTTCACTTACATACTGGCGATGGTCGGGTCTGGCTAAATGGATAAAAGTAAAGGAAGGGACTATTGTACTTACAGTAAGAGCGGGTGTTTTTGGGTCGCCTTTCATACACGTACCTCTTTTCTCTCCCCCACTGGGAGACAGAAATAGTGTCTCAAAGTGCCGTCAAACTACAACCAACCAACAAAATCCTTACCTGATACTGTCGCACAGACAATGCTTATTCTTGATTGCAGTCAGATGGAAATTTTCGTTAGAATGAAGTAATGACGTTTTTTTTTTTTTTTTTTTCGTTTTTTTTTCTTTTTGTGTTAAATCGTCGCTCAGTTTTGAGGTCTTCTAACGTTATCAGTTTTAGAGAGAAAATTAAATAACAAATAAATATATAAATAAATAAATTAATAAATAAAAAATACATTCAAAACAACTTTAACTCATTTGATTAAGTCAAGGATATCGTATTATAAAGTATTCATAATTACGCACTCTCTGTCCTTTATTTCGCGAGGATGCAAAAGATAACGAAATTTGTCAGCAAAATTTTAAGATTTGTCGGGACTTCCTCATCACAATGACGTAGGTGAATGACCAGAAACCACGTGACCATCAACCCCTACCGTTTATGTATCATAATTTATTTATTTATTATTTTTTTTTTACATTTTATAAATGGCACATCCATTGCATTCATTGAAGAAAGACTTAAATTAAGAAAAAAAGGACCAAATGGCAACTGGTTACATTTGAGCCACGACAAGATATAAACAACAAAGTGTCATGTGCGCCCAGCAAGATTCAGATCCGCCAAGTCTGATCAGAGTCTTCGATGTCAACATGGAGCTAGCTTAGACCTTTAGCTACTCTTTAAACGCACAGCGACGAGTCTGATCAAACTGGGAGGATGCTCAGGCTGATCTGAGTCTGCGCTGGGCGCACTACCACATTGTTGGTTTTCTCGTGTCGCGGCTCATTTTTAATCAATGGCACAGCCCTCTGCGTTCTTTGAAAAATGTCGAAAAGGATCATTCCGTAAATTTGAAATTAACGAAAAAGGACAAACCTAGCATTTTGCTCATGGATAAAGTAGAAGCAGGACAGTTTGTGTGCACGGAAGTCTGAGAAGCCTTTGCTGACTGAAGAGGTTTGGTAACTGTTGGTTGCACGACAGTAATGTCATACAAGAAGGTACCATTTACCATTCCCATACACAGGCAGTTCAATGTCCGACATTATGCCTGGGCAACCGCACGGTGTGCATAGAGTCTCCGCTGTCCGCATGGAGGTAGCTTAGACCCTTAGCCACCCTTTAAGCGCTTAGCGAAGAGTCTGATCTGATGAGGCGGGTGCCCAGGCTGATCTGAGTCTGCGGAGGGCGCACATGCCACTGTCTTGTCGTGTCGCGGCTCATTTAGCACAATAATAGTACCCATACCAAGGCAGTTCAATGTTCGGTATATATTGTAAATGGTATATAACGTAATGGGGCAGCAGCTGCAACTGAAACCTAATCGTATGTTACATAACAAAAATAAATAACTTATATTTATAGAATTTAAACGCAGCTTTCTCTCTAGTATTTGTGATATTAATTCCCTGAATGTTCAGAAATATACCCTGTAAACCGATTTTAGTAAAGTCTGTTAGAACGCTCACAATGGCTTACCAAGGAAGGCCTTCGGCTACAGATTATTTTGTCGTCATTTTGACAAAGAGAAAAATTGTTCGAGACTATTGAGAGAGCTATTTTTCCCCTAAAGTGTTGACCCCGATTGAAAATGGGGTTAAGCAAATAAAGCATCCTTTGCTCTGTCTAAATGTTAACGATAAATAAATGTTGATGCAATATAACGTCGTTTCAACGCTTTATTGATACGTGAACAGATCTGAATATATTTTTATTTAGTTTAATATTCTTATATATATTTCAACCAAAACGTATATTTTTTACATTTATTGTAACTTATGTTCCCGAATTCATCGGCTTGCTATGTTATATAATGTTTCAATATGACCTTGTTATTACACAACATTGAAACAGCGTCGCATCGACGTCGTTGCATAAAGTGTATAGATAGATATGTCTTCGTTTGACATTGCCTTGTGTTGAAAGACTGTGGTAACACGCGCCAAGAGAGCATTTTTAGACCTGTTTTGATATAAGCCGCGACACGACAATACTTACAAAGTGGAATGTGCGCTCAGCGAAGACACAGATCGGCCTAGGCAAACGCCCAGTCTGATTAGAATCTTCACTGCCCGCATGAAGCTAGCTCTGACCTTTAGCTACCATTTAAGCGCAGAGCGTAGACTCTGATATACTGGGTAGCTGCCCAGGCTCATCTTAGTCTATGCTGGGCTTACATGCTACTTGGTTGGTTTAGTCGAGTTGCAGCTCATATCTTATCTGAAGATCTAGCCGAGTGCCATGTGGCGACCGTACTACGGCTCCGAGTACTTGATCATAGTGTATCTCTGGGCCCTTTCGTTCAAAGTATCGTTAGTCTAACAATAAGACTTTTAGTATACATGAAACCAAGTGCACTTTTATTTTGCTGAAACACAAAGAGCAAGCTTTTGCACTGCAAAAGCTCTTCTCATTTTTTTCGGCAAAATGGCAGCGATTTTGCGTACAATACACGTGAAGGTTTAGCTTCATGTTAACTAACAAAGATTTAAGTTTGAACTACCGTGCCCCGATCACTGGGTTCATATGAGACCAGACGGAAGACAACAGATGCTCAAAACGTTTACATAAAAGTCTGTAATCTGTCTTAAACATATAACTATTATGAGCCGTGACACGAGCAAAACAAACAAAGTGGTTGTGCACCCAGTTCAGACTCAGATCAGCCTGGGCATTTGCCCAGTCTGGTCAGAGTCTTCACTGTCCACTGTCTGTATGGAGTTAGCTTAGACCATTGGCTACCTTTTAAACACAAAGCTGAGTCTGCGCTATTCTGAGTCTCCGCTTGGCGCACGACCACTTTGTTGGTTTTCTCGTGTCGCGGCTCTTATGCGTTCTCAACTACTACTACAATGCAATCATCTAGAATAAAGGATGAATCTAGGTTAATTCGGTACATTTCCTGGAACACAATGGCATTATTATTCTGTCATTTGCAGATTGCACCCGATTGTTAAGGAAGATCAGTCAGTTCTTTTCTTTGTTTAATGGCAATATGCAATTGACTAGAAGGTTGGTGACACAATGCTTTGCTAGATATGCGTCACTGAAGCTTATCATTTTATTATACGAGCCGCGACGTGACAAAACCAGCAATGTGGTTGTGCGCCCAGCGCAGACTCAGATCAGCCTGGGCATCCGCCCAGTCTGATCAGAGTCTTCGCTGTCCGCATGGAGGTAGCTTAGACCCTTAGCAACCCATTAAGCGCTATGCGAAAAGTCTGAGCGGGCTAGTTGGCTGCCCAGGCTGATCTGAGTCTGCGCTGGGCGCACAACCACATTGTTGGTTTTCTCGTGTCGCGGCTCATATCTTATTTTACGATGTCCTTCTGTCGTGCCTGAGGACAATCCGTATCTTTGGGAGGAGCCCCGGTAACTCAGTGGGTTAAGCGCTGGCCTACTGATCTAGCGGTCGCGGGTTCGAGTCCCGCTGGAGGCGGTGTTCTTTCCATCGTAAACGGGGTTCCACTGCACCATCCGTATCTCTGCATATTGCCAAACACATGATATCCCTCAGAAGTCGTTAGACCGCATTGACGTCAGCTATAATTTCGAAAAAGTATCTCAACGTAGTAGCAGAAACAATTATAGGACTGTATTCTTTCCTTCTGCAATTTTGCAGGACTGATTAAAGTTACACTTACAATTAGGCACCATATACGAACGGCTTTCTTTGTCTAAGAGAGGAAACAGGAAGTGACAAAAAGTTTTGTTTCTCTTTAAGCATGGCGATACCAATACAACTTAGGGCTGCGCGTGAGCCCCGCTAGATCAGTGGGAAAAACGATGGCTTGCTGATTAAGCGGTCCTTGGCTCGATTCCCGCTAGCGGTTGAAATCTTTTCATACATTGCACGCAACCTTTCATTATCGCCTTCCCGTCGTTTTGATCTGACCGAATTACTGGTTGAAAGGACGTAACATCGCAAGTCATCCATCCATCTTAAGGCTTCGCTGAACACAGAAAAAAAGTTGAAAACTTGATAAGTTGAAGCTCGGAAGAGGACATATCCCATTTCATATCATTATTATCAATTTTATACAATGAAACTCGGATAATATTTTATAGAATTACCAGCTAAATAAAGTTTTACATATTCCTGCAAAGGTAAGGTAGCATAACAGAAATATAAGCTGTCACCAACGGCTAACCTAAAAAGGCTAGACAAAAATACGAAACCTTCCAGAAACATGCAAACTCGACCTAATAATTGTGACAGTGCCTGGGATTTTGAGCCTTGTGGAGGTGCGACTTTGACGTCACGAAACGTGAAATGAAAGTAACGTCATAAAATTTGCACGTTAAGTTAATTGGATTTCCGTGCATTGACTAACAAATTTCAAAGCGTCACCTGAGAAGAGTGATTCAACATTTCTATAGGAGTCTTTAATTTTCTTCATCTACACTCTTTTAAGAATGTTGCCATAATAGATCTTTGAAATGCGACGTCATGAACCGGAGTTATAAAAGTTTATCCAGCCAGTATGTAGAATGTATCCAATCAGTGAAACGAAAAACTAAAATTCGGGTTGGTATGAATTTCGATTACTTTTGAAGTAAACGTTAGCGCTATTGTTCCGTGCTTCTCGAAATCTATTCTGGAAGTACTAATAAACATGTAAATGTTAAAAACAAAATTTCCGATTTTCGCTCCATAAGGCTCAAAATGCCAGACACTGTCACAGATAGTAAACCAGGGGCCGTATTCATAAAGCCACTTAAGTCGTTGCTATGCTATTGCTAAGGCTGAATATCTATAAAGGAAATTCCCTACAACTATGACATTTGGTCTGGAGGAACAGTCTTACAAAGACTGTTCCTCCAGAGCAAATTTCATAGTTGTTGGGAACAATGCATTTCCTTATTGAAATAATGCTCAGTTTAAAAAAGCGTTAGAATTTTAACGAGTCATAAAATAAACAGAAACTTACTCTCGTGGTCATTTCATATGAAATTTATGAAACTCGCCGAATGCTTGTTTCATAAATTTCATGAAATGACTACTCGTTTTAGATCCTCTATGTCCATGCACTGCGTTAGAATATTTAGAACAAGACCTGTCACCGGGACAGGATAGCTCGCCTGACTGCGCCTTGTCCATCACCTAAAAAACTTTAACATAAAACTTAAACATTTTGCTAACGCCGCCGACGCCAACGCCGACACTGGAGGTGGTACAATGGCTATTCCTGAACTTTGTTCAGGCGAGCTAAAATGGGTACACTTTCATGGGAAGCAGCTCTGCCATTTTAAATTTTGCCCCCTTCTCAACTGGGGTCAACCCTTAAAGAAATGAATTAGCTCATATAAAAGCAACTGCTTTCCTGTAAGATCAGGCTATTTATGGAACGGTTTGTTCGAACAGAGACGTCTCGCAAATAGTAAAACCCAGTAAACAATAAGTTGTTTCTTAAAGCACACGGCAGTTTGTTTCATTTTGCAGAAACGGCTAAAGAACAAGTAGGTGTGCCCATACATCCCAAGAAAGACCTGTGTAAACGTAGCACGTCATGTAAATATGAAAAATTGTCAAGGTACTGCTATTATTCGAATCCCGCACCCCACCCTCAATACCAGGGGCCGTATTCATAAAACAACTTAAGTGGTTGCTATGCTGTTGCTAAGGCTACATTTCTTTGAAGGAGATTCCCTACAACAATGAAATTTGGTCTGGAGGAACATTTCATAGTTGTAGGGAATCTCCTTTATAGATATTTAGCCTTAGCAACCGCATAGCAACGACTTAAGTAGCTTTATGAATACGGCCCCAGGAATGCAAAAATAGAAACAACGTGTTGCAGCTAAAGATACGTGAAGATAAGTACACAAAGTGTTTTCAAGATAGCTGATCATCCAGCTTGCCTGATGGATGGATGACGTGATTTTACGTCCTTTTTAAGAGCACTGCATTATATTCGGACAACGGCAGGGTGTTAATGAACGTCTGTGTGCAAGGGAACCCCGATTCGAGTTTAAATGAGCCGCGACGCGACAAAACCAACAATGTGGTTGTGCGCCCATCTAAAACTCAGATCAGCCTGGGCATCCGCCCAGTCTGGTCAGAGTCTTCGCTGTCCGCATGGATGTAGCTTAGACACTTAGCTACCCTTTAAGCGCACAACGAAGACTCTGATCAGACTGGGCGGATGGCCAGGCTGATCTGAGTCTGCGCTGGGCGCACAACCACATTGTTGGTTTTCTCGTGTCGCGGCTCAAATGATTTTCGCCTCCAGCCGGAATCGGACCCGCTCCGCTACCATAGCAGGCCAGCGATTAACCCATTGAGCTAATGGGGCTCCTTTAACTGGCCTGACCCCCCCCCCCCCCCCAACAAACTGTCATAGAAAAAGGAATGCACACAAATTAAACAAACAAACCAGAAGGTATTTCTGAAACGCTATGCTCAAAACCGTAAGCTTTCCTCCTCTCAAGAAGGTTCATTCCATAGTGTTCATGTTAGACAGGGGATACCTGTATCCGAAAAAGACGACTCAACCAAAATTTAAAGCTATAGTCTGAAAAGTTGATCAGTTCACCATCACCTTGATTCAAAGCTGTATTCCAAATATAAAGATACTAGCTTTAATGGGTTCTTCAGGTATTTTGTTCACAAGGTTATTCCTATATAAAACGCATATGTTCGAAAAAACACACACAAAATCAACTGTTTTTTTTAATATGCTAACATCTAATCAGTCTATTTACACATAAGTTTGTGACTGTATGCCAATATATAAAAATTCCATCAATAGCTGTTCTTCAGATATTTTGTTCACAAGCTTGTTCTTATACAAGCAAACAAGCAAAAACTCAGCCGAAAATTTACGAACTATGCTAAAAATTGATTGGTTCATCTACAGCGAAACTTGTAACTAAATGCCAAATATGGGGAACCTAGCTTAAACAAAATGCCGAAGTTCGAAAAAGGGGAAAAACAACCGAAAAAAGGGACATTTAACATATAAATGTTTTAAGAATCCCGATAGGAAGCAAGCATATAGTGCGGAGGTAGGTGCAAGTGCAAGCGGGTATAGCGGAAGTAAGGGGAGTAGTTATGCACCGAAAGATGAGACACAAAGATCACAGAGTAAGAGCGATACTGTACAGACGAAGGGTAGTAATTCAGATCGTGGCCGTGGTCGGGGTTATTCCCGCGGACGTGGTCGGGGTGGCGGACATCAAATGAGCTTTTGTAAAACTACAATGAATAGGTCTCATGAAATAGAAGGTCCCTATAAGAGTAAGGAAGAAAGTCCATTAATCGATAATAACGTGGATAGGGAAGGTGTCTGTTACTTTTTAAGGTCGCGATTACCAACAGCGCAGGGTACGGTTAATGGTAAGACTGTTGTAGTTTTAAGGGACACAGGTTGTACTGGGTGTGTCGTTCGTAGAAACTTGGTTTCTAATGATCAGTTACTTGGTAGAGAATCTGATGTAACTTTGATTGATGAATCTACCCAAAGGTATCCCTTAGCAATGGTTGACATAGATTGTCCATTTTTCACAGGAAAAACTGAGGCATTGTGCATGGAAGATACATTGTATGACCTGGTTATTGGAAATATTGACGGGTCAAAACTTCCCGATATGTCCCATTTTGCAATGGCGGCAGTGACTAGGTCACAGGCTAAGCAAGGTGAAGAGGTCTATAGGAAACTTAAAGTTCCTGATCAAATTATTGCTAGTGATAAGGAGGCATTGAAGCAGGCCCAAGTTGTTGACCCTAAATTGAATGGCATAAGGCAAAGAGTGGAATCTGGGAATGTGACTATTAGTCGTGGATTGAACCGGGGTGAAACTAAGTTTATTCGAAAGGAAGATTTATTGTATAGGCAGTTTACTAAGGGAAACAAGGTCACTTTGCAACTTATTATCCCTGAAGGTTTTCGTGAAAAGGTGTTAAGATTGGCGCACGAAACCTTGATGTCAGGTCATTTGGGCATAAAGAAAACTATGGATAGAGTTTTAACTGAGTTCTTTTGGCCTGGAGTTTGTGGTGATGTGGCAAGGTTTTGTAAATCTTGTGACATATGTCAAAGGACTATTCAAAAAGGTCGTGTCACTAAGGTACCTTTAGGAAAGTTGCCACAGATTGACACACCATTTAAACGAGTCGCTGTTGATATAGTTGGACCGATAGAACCTCGTTCTGACAGGAAATCCCGCTATATTTTAACAATGATAGACTATGCGACGAGATATCCCGAGGCGGTAGCGTTACCCGGCATTGAAACGGGACGCGTAGCCGAAGCGTTAGTTGAGATGTTCAGTAGATTAGGAATACCGAGTGAAATGCTAATCGAGCATGATAGTAAGATCACGATTGACGTCATGAGAGAGGTTAGTAGGTTGTTGTCGCTTCAAGATCTGACAACTATTCCTTATCAATCTACTGGTAAAGGACCCGTGGAGAAGTTCCATGATACATTGAAACAGATATTACGTGAAATGTGCGTAGAACGTCCGAATGACTGGGACAGGTATCTCCCAGCATTATTATTCGCAGTAAGGGAAGTTCCGCAAGAGTCGTTAGGTTTTTCCCCGTTTGAAGAACTGTTGTATGGGCGTAATGTTAGGGGTCCTATGCAAATATTAAAGGAATTGTGGTCTGTAGAGGAAACTGACCAACGTGCGTTATTGACGTATCAGTACGTTATTGATCTAAAAGAACGTTTAGAGAGAACGTGTAAGTTAGCACAGGATATTGTCCGGAAAATGGACGTAAAGCGGAATGCTTATTATGATAAACGCGCGAGGTCGCGTAAGTTTGACGTCGGAGACAAAGTACTTTTGCTACTCCCGAATGAGTGCAATAAATTGTTACTTCAATGGAACGGACCATATGAAGTTGTCGAAGTAGTCAATGCAATGAACTACAAGATTAACGTCAAGGGCGTCGTGAATACTTATCCTGCTAACATGATTAAGCAGTACGTTCAACGTCAAAAGAACGTGTCGTCTGCAGTTGTTAATGCACGTGACAATGTTGGATCAGAGGATCACAGTGATCCGAATGTCCAAAGAGTTAACATTTGTACGTCAGAGGACGTATCCCAATATGACTTCATACGTGAAAACGTAAAGCCCGACGACGTAACGTCGATTCAGAAAGCAAACGTGGAAGAACACGGTGGCGATAGTAGGTTAGAGGCAGAGGCAACGGATCCTGTGGGATCTGTCGTGCGAAGTAGGTGTAATGTCAAGGACAGCGTTAATTTTACTCCTGGTACACTTAAAGGTGGCGATTTCCACCTAGTGTTCGATCAGACTTACCCATACTTCCCCATTCCATTTGAGGCACGACAGGTACGACACAGAGAATTGATTGACTTTGGGATTAGATAGATCAGTTGCCAAGATAATTTGGGGGCGGACTACCTTAGTAGATAGTTTGGCCACGTTATGCATCGCACCGTTGTTGTGTATATAGCTAGTTTTCCAGTTTTGACATAGCCTACGATTCGATCGCATTTCGTACTATTTCAGAAAAGAAACATTGTTATGTTTTTTTCTCCCTAAGGGGAAACCTATGTTACGAAATGGATCTAATCGTTCACTATGTCGTCGAGATTATTTTAATCCTTTCAATCAGTAAGGCTACAGTTTTTAGGGTAACTGTGGTAATAAAACATTTACGGAAATTGTGACTACGTTATGCATGGGTTGTTTGTGAATACCTCTCGTGGACAGCATATTGCATGATTTTAATGTGAGTACCTGCACGCTTATATTCGATTTGCATGATTTTAATGTGAGACGCATACTATTTATACGCCTATCTTTTATTGAAAAGTTAGACGTGGCTGTTTAATTCTTATACTGAGGAGGTTATATTGTTGTGTGCCCAGATTCTGAGTTAAGACCTAGAAGGGTAAGATTTTATTATATTTATTTAGAATAGTTTGGCTAAGAATGAAAAATGTGACTTCTGATTGATATGGTATGATTATATGTGTCGACTGATTTGATTTTGTTGGCAGTGATCAGGCTGCGCATGTGTCGACCGATTTTGTTAGTAAGCATGCTGCGCATAATATTTGTATATTAGGAAGTTTTGTAAATTTCGGAAATAGTTTATATCACTGATGTTGGTTGCAATGGTGTGCGTCTATTTGACGTCCAGTGACGTCAATTGCATTCATATTATTCATGTGAAGTCAGTTGCATCATGTTATTGCGACGTCAGCACTTTTTATATTAGTTTCACGTATACGTGGCCTATAGAAGTAGATTGATTTGTAATGGAACTAATTTATATACTCGTGACGTCAATTGACGCCATAGCATGCACCGCATTAAGGGTTTTTTCCATAAGTTATAATGGTAACATTTGGTCATCATGCGTTTGATTTGCCTTCATTAGACGGCGTCATATGGTATAACATCATTGATGTCATGATGTCAGATCAAACGTTATGATCCCAAATGTGTGAGAAACGCTTATTCAGCTATTATATTCTATGGCAAATGGTATTACGCTTAGTTTAAAGAAATGAATTAATACATAGGCGAGTTAGATTTTGGTCAATCAATTTAATGTAAATAGGTCATTGTTTAGATTATTCATGTTTTATGTGGGGTATGTCATGGTAATGCCTGTTGACGTCAGTATACTTCTTGACAATGTTTGACGTCAGATCCTTCGACGCACATGCGTGGTAGGATCTACGTTTCTTCATTGGCGGAAGTGGTAAGCACACTTTTAGCTTTACATCGTGAGCGCGAGTCGTGTCTAGTGACACGGCTGGCGTGTGCACGTTATGCTCGGCATTCGCCGAGGGCGTTGTATGGTATTTCCAAGACAGGCCCAAGTCTTACGTATTGTTATTATGTAGTTACAATGTATTAAGTGTAAGTTCGTTATTTTTAGGCACATCAAGTCCGGCAGTCAGCTGTTAGGACTTAGAGCCACGTCTCACCTGGAGATTTGATATACGTCTCCAGGTTAATACCAACCCGGGTAGAGGCAGTTACAACGCCGTTTGTGCAAGGTTCCCAAGCAGAGGCGGGAAGCACAAAATGTAGGCGGAAGTGGTTAGCACAGTGTTGCCAGATTCCGTGATTAGATCTGAAGGTCACATCAAGTGTGGGACAGTGTTCGTCCACTAAGGTGTATTAATATATTTATAGACTGGTCCCTGGTACGATCCAGGGAGCGACCAGTATATAATCGTGCACGTGTGAATATAAGTTGGTGTTCCTCATGATATATGGACTGGCCCATGACATGATCCAGGGAACGACGAATTGAAGTCTACCAACATAAGGCCTTGTTTTTTTGTATGAGCTCAAACTAACGTTTTTTTTGTTCTTTGTGTTTTCCTTTAGTTCATGGCGCTGAGCCGAGTACGGTGTTGACGTCATACGGTAATCTATTTGCGTATTGTACGCAAATCGATTACAGATTTGAAACAAACACCTTACTTGGGCCAGCGACATGAACTAATATGTGTTGTATATTATTGTAATTGTGACAGTTGTAAATTGTATTGTTGTATATAGAATTTACATTATATATAAACTTAAAAAATTCTAACGTTGTTAGAGTTTCCTTGTCAGTGTATTACACTAGTAGATAACCCTTTAACCGGAAGTCACCCTCCGCCGTCCTGGCGACGCATAAGGCTCTACACCCGTGTCGACCGAGTGTAAAACCTTCTGCGTAACATATATATATATATATATATATATATATATATATATATATATATATATATATATCATAGCTTAATGGGTTCTTCAGATTTTTTTCAGAAGCTTGTTCCTGCAAAACATTCTTTTAGTGATTACACCTCTGTACAGGCTCTTTATCTGTTTAAAAGAGGTTGTCTAAGATTTTGGCTACAATAATGGCACACAAACATCAATTTACAAATTTACATTTTGTGATATTGGTTGTGTTTTTTTTTTTTTAAGAAGTTTGACTTTTAAACTAAACTTACCACTTCTGTAAGCATGAAGCAGCAGTTTTGTCGATCAATTATCATAGTATGGACAACTAAATAACAGCCGACTTCTGAATTAACGAATCGACTATAAAGCTAAAGCGCATGTAAATCTGTTTTCGGTTATGCCCGAAAACTAAGGGCTTTTTTCCACTTGGCACACTTGTGAGTAAATGAATTGAATTTTGCTTTATATTTGAAAAATGTACCTTTCAGACAAATTGGAGTTTTTTCTAATCTTTCTATTGTAATACTTCCAAGCGATGTTTACCCATTAATTTCAAAATTAATGTCTGCCATCTGACTATTGCGCGCTGGAAGAAGAACACGTAAAAATTACGATTTTTTTTTCCATTTCCGAAAATTTGTAACAAACAAGGAAAAATTTGACTGTCGTTTCAGCATATTTCGACAGGAATGCCAAATAAATAAAAAAGTTAGATGAAACTAAAAAGATAAATGAATAAAAGTGGGCCTAAGGTACGGTCGGATCAAGATCTACGATGTTTGCCCTTCCAGCAGAAAGAAATCAGACTTCGTGTCAGACATTAATGCCATGCATGCTGCACGAAACGAACAGAAACGTAATTAATTTAGAGGCTTATCTTCATTTCCGCAGAAACAGACTGCAGACTTTACTGCAATAGCTGAGCCGCGACACGACAAAACCAACAAAGTGGCATGTGCATCCAGCGATAACTCAGATCAGCCTGTGCATCCGCCGTCTGATCAGAGTCTTCGCTGTCCGTATGGAGCTAGTTACATGTAAGACCGTTACCTATCCTTAAAGCGCATAGAGAATACTCTGATCAGACTGGGCGCTGGATGCTGTCGCTTTATTGGTTTGGTCTGGTCGAGGCTCAGTTATAGCCCTGAGTTTCCGTATGTTATCGGCGGTAAGACGGAGCTATCTCTCTTCAAAAATACCATAAATATGCAAACCAGTAATTTAAAATACGGCTATTAGATTTGACATACATGTATTATCGTATATTTCTGAATTGGTGGCATCTAGCGGTAGTCCGGAAATTTTTAATCTTCTAAGGAAGTTTTGTCCCGTTTGAAAACCCCCACACAGAATCTTACTGGCTCATATGTGCACAAGGTTCGTGTACATTGGTTGGTTTGCTTTGTTCTCCATGCATTTCCTCGGCGCCTTCCTTCCCTTTGAACAATTTATAATCAATCCAAGCATGGTGTTCCGATTACAAAAGAGGCAAGCCTTTGTATCACTGGCTATTGTAACATCCGATATCTTATGAATGAATGACCTGGGGCCGTATTTATAAAACGACTTAAGTGGTTGTTACATGTATGTTCTGGCTAAGGCTTAATTTCTATGAAGGAGATTCCCTACAACTATGAAATTTGCTCTGGAGGAACGGTCTGAAAAGAGTCCCTTCAACTATGAAATTAGCTCCGGAGGAACAGTCTGGAAAAGATAAAGACTGCTCCTCCAGAGCAAATTTACATAGTTAGTCTAAACTTTATTTTTATTTGTATAAACATAAATACATTTAAACACATTTCTAAACTCAATATTTTATACAAATGGGATTCAGAAGAAAGTCAATTGACTTTTTTTTAATCTGTATCCTAAATTTCATAGTTGTAGGGAATCGCCTTCATAGAAATTTAGCCTTAGCAACGACCTAAGTGGATTTATAAATACGACCCCTGATATTAATACCATTTTAGATACATGCCTAAATGCAGCGTTACAAGAAAGTAAGAAAATCATGACCCTGTTGAGACCTGTTGGCTACTTAGATGTAGGACAAGGCTGGTTTGTTATGGATTTTCCCCGTAGTCCTCGTCTTACGTAAGAGTGTCTAATTACTTTCTGTTTTCAAAACAGTTGCAGATTAACATGCTTTAGAATCAATTTCCTCATGCGTTCGTTCATCAAAAGATGTTCTTGCATAACTTGGTTTATTAGAACAAGTGAGAACGTTTAAGTTCACTGCCATTTCAGTCATTTATGAAGGATGAAAAAACTTACGTAAAATAAGGCAGAATTCTGCCATTAAGCAATACTGTTCTGTCGTTTGCAGACTCCTCTCCATTATGACGCAAGTTCGTTCTGTGACTGACATAAGTGCATTCCGCTATCATTTAGAAATTCATGAAAAACAACATTTTTTTTTAATTTTTTTACTTCGTCATGCTAGAAGAAAGTAGTGTAAAAGTGAAGCATTGATCAGGTTCAAAACGAATTTGAGCCACATCATATGATTTCCAAAACTGTGGCCATTTTTTCATGTAATATTGAGATCATCCTTCTCAATCAAACAAGGTAACCAGAGACTTCGTAGTTGGCTGTATGGCTTTGGCCACTTCCATAGATGGCAGATGTGACAAGCGAAGTCTATGATCAGACTGCACTTGTGTGCAGTCTGATCAGAGGCGTCGCTTGTCATCGGAAATCATTTGATTTGGCTTATTTCTCTTCTACCGACGATACTAAACGGGAATTCTAACATACGGTAATAACTGAGGTACTGAGACAGTACAGATAGCAAACGAACAGATAGCAAAATAAACAGATTTTCTGGGCAAGTGGCCACAAAGCTAGCAAAATACAAATTGCCTCCCGCCCCTCCCCCACCTCCTGACATATGGATATGTCATTAACTAGGAAATATGATTTTGAAAGGAGTCACGGCTTCAAGTCGAGTGATGATGAAAAGCTATAATTCTGATAGAAATAATCTGACCGTATAATCAGCTTAAAGCAGTCATTGAATACAATCTCTGAACTTTTTATACAAGTGAGTGACAGTAACTAGCACATAATGATTTAGTTATAAACTGAAAGACAGATCAAGGTCAATAACTTTGGAAGGAAAATGTAAAAAAGAGGTTACAAGCTGATGGTTTATATAACGGTGTACCGCCACCATACTTTTTCTTTTCTTTGAACTACTTAAAATATTTGTTTCTGAAAACATGAAATAAACGAGGGAGACAATCCTTAAGAAATTGTGTTAAAATATTTGGTCCTAAAAATGTGAAAGAAACGAGGGAGACATGGGAGTGCATCAGCAAGAATATCTTTCACTAGTTTCTGGGCAAAAAAAAGGGGGGATACTGTTTGTGATCAAATGGATGTTGCATTACAGATCTGCGACCAGGTAAAACTTTTATCAGCCTGCGCACCCGTTATTTTAATTGATTCGCATGAATGATTTACAGGCCCTGGAGAAATTTAAAACTAACAAGGATATATATAATATATGTAAGAAGAATAAGCTGGCTGATTATGCATATATGCAAGCTAATTTTGCGCAATGCAGTATATAATATTAAAGTGAATGGGTACACTTTTAGGGGAAGCAACTCTGCCATTTTCTTTTTTTACTTATCTCTCAAGAGGGGTTAATTCATACAGAAAAAAGTTCTTGTTGGAGCAAGTTCTTTCCCAGAATAGCAGACCTCGTTTTGCAGGAGATAAGAAAACAGGAAATAAGGAGTTATTTCCCTTTGCAAAATATACGCAGGTGAACCCACACACCTTAAAAGTTTATTGTATACATGTAGTATTTGGTATCAATCACAGGTTGCACAGGAATTATTTCTCTGATTTTGAAGACACGATCAAACTAAGTGCCAGAAGATACATGTTCTGGAGCTTCCAGAGAAACAACTCTAAACAGAATAAAAGATATTCGAACACGCAACAACGAAATAAGTTATGAGGTGTTGAACACTTTGGAAATTTATCCACGCGGCAGGATCATAGTTTATTTTTCATACAAATGCTGTGATTTTGCCGCGCAGAATCCGGATTTATAAAACAAACTACTCACATTTTATTTTTCCTTCATTTCGATGCATTTTTAAAGTCCGAACACATGGATTACGCATCCATCCGGCAGTTTCATGTTTTCTTTATTTTCTGAATGAATTAGAGAATGCAGCTACGGCGTAATTTGTTTAACTGTCAAATCTGCAGATTTACAAATTTGCATGCTTCGCCAGTGGACGTCAATCACCACTGAGACTGCCCATTTGCATCGTCCGCGTCGCGTGCGTGTTCAATACATCAAAGGCTTATATAATTGAGCAACGGGCTTAACAAGCTTAGTTTGCCCTTCAAAGGATATCTTTTTTCTTTGTTAGAATGCTGATAAAATCTATGACACACTTTCCACAATAAATTCCATAAACGATTTCCATTAGCAAATCAATTCGCATCATCTCATTATAATAAAATGGCTCTGCCCAGAAGTGTTTATATGCCGTATAAACGCCTTAACATTTTCTTTGAAACTAAGTATAGACCTAGAATTGTTAAGCTAGCATGGTCGAGTGTATAAAAAAACGCTGAAGTACTTCGTAGCTTTGGTAAGGCGGTTCTGGTGTGAAAACAACATATCTTTTAATATAGTACATATAACAAAAATTATCAAAACATAAAATCCACCCTCTGGACTTCCGCTGAAAATGCCACCCCTGATTAACTATATACAAGAGCTGTACGAAACGAAAAAGAGCTGATACTAAATGAAAAAGAGTCACAGTTACCAAACGACCTGATGACCAGGTCCTTTGGTAGTTATGACTCTTTTTCGTTTTGTAACAGCTCTTTTTCGTTTCGCAACATCCTTGAAAACATAGTTAACCAGGTGTGAATACGGGAGAAGTTAAGAAAATAAAATGCAATTGCTCAGAATTGGATTGTACTGCTCTCACAAATGCAGTTGCGACATGTTTATTTGATCCCCGTCACAGAAGAATGTGCTTCACGTATATCCGAACAGCAAAGATAAAAGGCAAAACAAGGCAGACTATGAACTCGTGCAGCCTTCCAAGTAGTGTCTGAAGATTTGTTAGGATCCATATATGTTAGCGAACAGCAAAGGCTTTGATCAGACTGCGCGGATGTTCGGGCTTGTCTGAGCCTCTACTGGGCGAAAATACGTTTAGCACCGATTTTGCGTTTCGCAGCTCATTAGCGTATTTACCAAATGGCCAATGGAAGAGACTTGTTACTAACAAACAAGAAATAAATGTATATTCTAAATTTGTCGAATACAATGTATCATGATCTGCTCCAGGGTCTAACAATTCCATTCATGAAAAAAATGTGAATTACAAATGCTTTTGTAGTCATAATTGGAAGAAAGAAAATGAGATCAAACTGTTAGTGTAAGAAAGCATTCGTAAAAGGCAAAGCAGCCTGGGTAAAAAATAACCTGAAACTGAACTTTGAAACGAGTGGGGAATAGGGGCGGTTGAGATCAGCCTGCGCTTCCGCACAGTCTGATTGCTTGACTAATCAGTCTCAATACTGGGGAATGAAAGTGAAGATTAATTTTGATCACTTTACACAGATGTGAACGCCGGGATGCCTACTTCGGACTGTGATGGCATAGCTCAATTTCAGGCGACGCCTATCATATCGCGAGTGTGTGGTCCATAGTCGAAGTCATGCAGTCATGTATCAGGAGGCTAATCTTTTTTATTTCAGTCGTTGGCCGGGCCGGGTTTCGAACCCGCGACTTTCTGTGCAATAGCTATGCGCTATAACAACTGGACTACGGCGTAACACACAATGTGAGAATCATCAGGCTAACAGTGATGCTCTAGCTGTTGTGCACAAACACAGGCTGGTCTGAGTCACCAACGCCCACATTTGCCCAAACGCCCTTTTCGCCCGTATCGGTATTTAAAAAGGGTCGATAGGAAATTAGCAAGCTGCTTAGTCTCGGATTAGACTCTGCATTCGTACATAAATCCCGGGCTCGAGATCCGTTGGAAGCGGGTATCTTTTCTGTCGTAAACAGCCTCCCGTCGTCTTGATATGACTCAAATTATGTTGAAAAGGGCGTAAAATTGTGATTCATCCACCATCGCCATAAATTTATAGGTTTGATTTTCAACACATTTATCATCCGAATTTGTTAGCTAGTCAAAGCAACTTATATATCTTTTCAAGGGCAAAAAATGATTGACACTTCCGGCTACTGATTACGACATCAATGGGGTGCCCCGATGTCTCTCTACCGTTATATTGTCATGTGTACTCAATACAAAAGTCGCGGGTCTTTGAGATGTTACAGTTATATCTGTCACTGACCCGTTAAATCGTCTAGAGAAAGTAAACGTTGTAGACGCTCAGATTCCACGAAATTATGAAATTTGCCATAGTCTAACCACATTGAAAAAAGAACACTTATAAGGAAAGTCAGTGATTAATTAATAAACTATCGTCAGGTTTTAACCTCATATATGACGTTTCGCAGAAAAAATTAAACACTTATGACAAGGTAAACACAACTCCAAAGCTGCTGAACGCAAATTGCACAACAAAATGCGCCAATCATATATTAAGCTTCGTCTTATCCGCAGGATACTTTTTTCTTTTTCCCTGGATCGCTACTTAATCACAGTCGGTGTAATTTGTGGTGTATAGCAGTTACGTGTGTGGTCATCACATAGCGGAAAGCAACAGCTGAGACCTGCTGTTTTTTTATAGGTTAATATGTCATTTTATTAGCGCGACCTTGCGAAGCCAGGTAGTGCTTATGCAATACCATTCGTGTGTATCTGAGTGCTTTTGCGCGTGCGTCTTTGTTTCAAAGTAACCAAATACGGCTGTTGGTAGCCACACGCACACGCTCGATTAAGAACTTTACTTTAAATTAGTTAAGGAAACATGTACATGTATATTGTAGGTATTCTTAAAGGAAAAGTGAGTCATTTTAATTCTAAAGAAAATAACCAAAAGTCATCCGTATAGGACGTCGTCCATGAATACAAGCATATGTAAATATTTTCTTGTAATTACATTTACTCTCCAACAATAAACTGTTGGAGAGTAGATTAATGATTTTGTCGCTTTTATATTCAGATTCGGTAGGGAGGGGCCGTACTCAACGTACGCATACAGTACACGTTAAAATTCTTTATTTCCTTAATACGAGGGTCATCCAAAACGTTCTGTCACTGGCTTATATCTCGAAAACGGAAGGTGGTATTCACCTAAAATGAAACACATTCAAAAACCCTGTTTTTATCACATAGTTGTAAAAACTGATCCCTGTATGAATGACATAACATTCACAATCTACTGGCAAATTAGTGGATGCGACTCCGACAATGTCCAATGAAGGCATGTCTGTTATCGCTGCCTAGTGCCTACGATATCTCAGGTGCTAATAAACACAGCGAAAAAGTCTCCAAGTCATTTTGTCTATCTTATAGAGCTTACAGCATTTCGGTATCTCAACATTATGCAAACAACGACATAGAAAAATCGATCAAGTCATATTCTAAGTATAAAAGCTTCATAAATGTATAATATTTTAAATTCTGAAGCATATATTTACTGCAGTAGATCATGATAATGTTATCGCAATCAAAATTTCAAAAACGTTCCCTTAAATGAAGGCACAGTCGGTCCTTGAAAATGACGTGACTTTGTATTTCACCATATTTCTGTGACACCATAGATATCAATCTTTTGCATCGCATATAATTGACAGAAGTCGCTGATTTTTTATGTAATGCCCCACAGAATACACCAGAAAGCAACCCTGAAAATTTCAGAATCCTGCGATCTGTAATTGACGAGAAATGCAGCAGAATCACAAGCCAGCAGAAAAACAAAAATTATAAAAATAGGCCAGTCTCAAATACAAGCTCGGTATTTGAGCTTATAACTCAACCAGATGACATGTTTTCATCATGTACCTGATATCAGTATAAAGATAAAAGAATGTTCTTTTGATTGTTGCAAACCATGGTAAGCTATTACGTCTGTGAGCAAAGTTAAGAGTCCTGTGACAGAACTTTATGGACGATCCTCGTATCTATTACGCTACAAGCATCGCCTTGTCGAATTCGGATTTATCCAAGAAATAGATGTTGTCTCCATATGTAGAACTTTCAGCTCATGTGAAAGCAATTGCAAAGCGTTTAAAACGCGGATTTCATACTTCATCCATTTTCAACTACCAACGCTCAGCAGTTTTCCTGTCGTTTTGTCATGCAAGCCATTCGCATAGAGCTTGTTCATATGTGCATGCTCAGTGTCTTTTGTTATGTGTGTACAGTTCTGTCTCAAAAATATGATCGTATCGTTTGCGAAGCGAGGACTCTTTTAAACCAAGATTTTTCACAAGGATTTGTCTGAAGTCTCACGGATGAGTTACACGAACCGAGCACTTTACTTATTTATTGCCCCGCTTAATGCCCATGGGGCTGTTGCATTTTACGAAAGGGGAGGGTGGCGATGGCGATATACTGAACCTATATTGTAGTAACTCAGCCACTCCGAAATACTTAATAAATGATAAACAATTATGATGTATGTGTTTACTTTCAGATGACATATTTCTATTTTTTGCCTCTGTCTCAGGAGGGATAGTGGTCAACTCTTAAAGGACAGACGTTGCTCGTCCAGGTGCAAGTCTTTCCTTCAAGGGTAGAGTCCGTTTCAAAGCGATACCTCACCCAGAGAAGCAAACAAGAGTTCATGCAAGTTTTTGGCAAAATAGCAAAGGGCGTTTATTAGAACAGGGGCGTTTTTTAAGGAATGAGCTTCATTTTTCTGATGTTTATATCGTAGTATAAACTGCATTGGGTCGCGTGCAAAGTAAGTGAAAACCGAAGGGTTTGTGTAAAGTTTGCTAGTGGCCCAATGTAGTTGATTCTTCGATAAACACCAGAAAACATAAGTTCATTGCTTATGTTTACCTTCTTTTCTATTCATCATTTGACCAAACATTTGCGTTAGGGGCTACAGTTGAAACCGAAAAACATTTATTAGCAGGTTTCTACTAATACCGGAACTGCACAAACGACGTAACGACGACGACGTCATAACGTCGCCTATGTCCAATGAGATTGGAGATACATGGTTTATTTTTACGTCTTTCAACGTCATGTGACGTCGCGTGAACCGATATAGTTATTAGAGTATAAACTACATTACGTTCTTATGTTTACCATAGGGCTTTTCAATAACTGCTTTATAAAGTAAATATGAGGGTCTAATACAGTATTTGAAGTTGGAGCTGCAACAACGGGGAGTGCGAAATTAGTGCATACAAAAGGTTTATTCTCCAAGTACATGTAGTTAATGCTATCGGCTGTGGTAAGGCAGATACTCGATGTGAACCCGTTTTGCTTGTTGTCAGACCTGTATTAAGGGTTCACCAAAGGAAACAATAAAATCTGCTGGTGACCCCTTAATACATGTTAATTTACACTGTATGTTGGTTCATGGGATCTTCAATACGTGGCTGTTAAAAACTGAAAGACAATCCCCCCCCCCCTCTTCCTGAAAAAAAGAAAAAGAGGTGACCATATAAGCAGGCTCACTGTATTTCAGTCATACTTGTCACATGTATATATTTTGAGTTCCAAAAGTACTTCTTGTGTATTCTGTACGTAACTTTCGATTGTGATGTGTGTTGCACTGGTGTTCAGTTCTCTTGTGGCTTTAAATGTGTCTGTTAACGAAGATTTACTGTTCCATCTCGTTTACACTTCTCTTACAGTTATTTAATCATTCATTATAAAATCAGGTTCCTTTTGCATGCCATGGGTGTTCTCTAGCAGCATTTTATTTACTGATCAAAGTACATGTAAAACGATATGCAAGGATCAGGAACTTATGCAATCAGGCCCGTGGTTATAAAACTTGAGAATAATCTCAAACTCAAAATAAAGCACACTGATTGGCTGCTTCCGAGCATGTGCTCGGAAGCAGCCACTCAGTGTGCTTTATTTTGAGTTTGAGAATGTGTTCAAGTTTTATAACCTCTGGGCCTGATCACATTTCTTGCCTTCAAAACTATACATTGACCGCAGATACGAAAGGCACGCACGGTAAACCGAACGAGTACCTCTTTCAGTCAACTATTGCTACTTATATAAAATGTGAGCAAAAGTTTTGATGATCACAACCTTAACAAATGACAACGAGAAACACAGAAGTACTTCCTTGAAACGGTCAGCAAAAATTGCGTAGATGCTTGCGCATGGGAAGAAGTAGGTGTTGAAATAGTTTTCCGGGATCACAAAACTCGCCCTTATCTTATGTAAATAAAAGTCAGGCGCTGGTCATGAATCCGAGAAAATGCTTTACGGTGTTTAGAAATCAGGATTTTACTCAGATTCTTATGGCTACTATACTGTGACAATACACTCTTACAAAACGAATAAGCACAGACATGTACTATCTAAATGTCACAAAGCTAACAAGGATTGTGCACAAAAAGAAAAAGAAAAATTCAAACACATTGCGCCTGTAGAAGCAAAGGAAAGTTTTCGTGTTTTATTCTGCAACAATTCACTGTTTCGGAGCGCGTGGGTCTAATTGCAGACGTCGCTGGCAATACTGACGTAATTTGTGACGTTTTGAGACGCTAGACGGTGTAACGTCTTTTTTTCTTTCTAAAATCGCCGTAAAAACGTTCATTTATTTTAGATACAGTCAAGAATACTAAGAATATTTAGGGAAGAATGAATGCGCTTGCAGGACGTTTGGTTTAAACATATTTATTTCTCTTTTTTCGTATCATATATTACAACATACAAAATTTATTAGGATAGGAACGAAAGCAACTTGCTTATTTAGTTCTTCTCCTGTCCTTGCAGGACGTTGGGATAATTTGAATGAAACTAATACTTTTTCAGCGTTTTTTAGTGTTAGAATCGAAATTCAGCTCCGCGCTCGTGATATGATCTACTTTACAACTGACCTCCAAACAGTGAATTATTACTGAGCAATTCACTGTTAGAGCTGATCTATTTCTTAACTAAAACATTGACTCATTAATTGCATTCTTACTGAACTCGTATAGCTGTATTCATTTTAACCGCTTGAATTGCCGCAGCTCGTGATCATGAATAAGAAGGTCATTACAAGAAAATTTATTATAGGTTTTATCACTTTCTGTTCTTTCTAATGAGAAGTGAAGTGACGCTATCTGTGTCAAGCTAGAGGCATTTTGCCACCAAAGCAATTTTGATGACCTCAGCATTTACGATACAAATGAGCCGCGACACGACAGAACCAACAAAGTGGCATGTACGCCCAGCAAACCTTTAGGCAGACGTCCAGTTTGAACAGAGTCGTTTTTGTGAGCTTAAAGGGTAGCAAAGTGTATAAACTAGCTCCATGCCGACAGCAGAGACTCTGATAAGACTGTGCGGATGACCAGGTTGAACGGAGTCCTCGCTGGGCGCACATGTCACTTTGTTGGTTTTTGTCGTCTCGTGGCTCAAAAAATTACGCGGGCGTTCTGTTGTGAAAACAGTAATATTTCAGCTACGTTTATGACGTGTATCGTCTTCGTAACCGTCATTTTTGTCGTCAGCAGAGTAGTTCGAGCAGTCAGTAAATATACGTGATTAGGTGGGCGAAGATAAATTTTGCGTATTCTACATGAGCCGCGACACGAGAAAACCAACAACGTGGTTGTGCGCCCAGCACAGACTCAGATCAGCCTGGGCATCTTCCCAGTCTGATCAGACTCTTCTCTAAGCGCTTAAAGGGTAGCTGAGTGTCTAAGCTACCTCCAAGCGGACAGCGAAGACTCTGATCAGACTGGGCGGATGCCCAGGCTGATCTGAGTCTGTGCTGAGCGCACAACCACTTTGTTGGTTTTCTCGTGTCGCGGCTCTTGTATATTTGCGCGGGCGTTGGATCGGGTTACCGATGATGTTTTCAAATACCTTGAGCCACGTTCCTACAGCCTCAGGTATGCAATTAATGTTTGTATAATTTCGTCAAGGCTTTCCGTTCTTGTCGGCATGTTCAATTCATTCAAAATATGTATTCATTATGTTAACTGGACGGCCGTTATTCTATGTTGCTTTGCTATGCACCGACTTTATTACTATGCTAAATAGTATTATGAACCTAACCTCTACGAACCTTTCTGAAGCTGTTTGTTTTGTCTTTGACTGGGTTTCGTCACGTGATCACGATTTGGCGAGAAAGTTTTTGCAACAGAACACATGACCAGATTACGCTACCAGATTTATCCAGGTCATAGACGATAGAAACAGTATAATCAGATGATACTTAAAACCTATTTCCATTTTTTTTATTTTTATTTTTTTCATTTTTTTTTTAATTTTTCGTGTAGCCGAATAAGTGTCTAAGTTTGGACGAGCAAATGCGGGGTAAGAATTATCGTTTTCATAATTAAGCACTATAAACAATTTATCTGTGAAATTAACGTTGCTTGTCTGGCCACATACTTCCGTTTCTCCTTTGCTGATTCAAGAAAGGCCTTCTCAGTTACTGGCGAATGTATGTGCACTTAGTACTGGTTAACCGCTTAGAAGGGCCAAGCCTGCCCAGGAATAGTGTGGTTAGGTTAACTGACCGTCCCGACATGACCTTGGCTGTTTACCGTGGACGTTAATCATCAAATCAACCAACCAACTATTTTCGTTTATTTTTGTGACTTGTTAAACGTTTACTTTTGGATATGATGACGATTTATTATTGGAATTTACGTATCGTAAATTGCGTGGCTCGCTAGTCAACGAAAGATGCCATATTAAAAGTATCCAGATGTCCACATACTTTTGCTAGAGGATTTTAACTGTGGATCAGGGATTTTAGCAAACTATTATAGTTTTGAAAATAATGTTCATGTTTTGGAAGAATTTTAAAGTGTATTCGATGTTGTTTTTGGTTTCAAGTAATACCATTTGAGGTTTTGGTAGACGACTACTCGAGTTTTGTAGGGACTTTTATGTTTCAATTGTTAACTGGAGAGTCAGCCAAGACAAAATGTTGGCAATTATACATACTTTGGGCCAAACGACTGTAGCCTTATTGATTATATTATTGCATCGCGCGAGGTATTACATTTGTGTACACAGTAGCTCCTTATTTACAAGTCTGGGTAAACTGCCCTTGAAAAATGCAACGCAATTTAAACATATATTACATTTAGCCGAACCTAAAATTGTCCAAAAATGTACAGCAGATTATCTGATCAAAGCTACAAACAAAAACATGCAAACATTATCCGAAAAAGTGGGTAATTTTCATTCTTTGACCTCAGTTATTCAACATTTTCTGACATCTAACTGTACATCAAAACTAGGAACGTCTGTTCTACTTTTGTAAGGAGTGTAAACATTTATTTCATTTTACTTAAAGATCTGTTTTGTGGAATGATATGGTATTTTTTTCAGATACTAAAACAACTGCCGATAGTCGCCTATTAAAATGTCATATAAATTAATGCATTGGTCAATTAAATAAGGGCTTCTCCTTAGGCGCTGATATTTACTGAGTTACTGCTCTATTTGCAAATGCAGAGGTGCAGTTTGTGAGCATGAGTTGGAATTGGAGAGTCAATTTTGCTTTGAAAAATATGCTTAACATTTGAATTCCCTTCCGAAGTTTACTGGTGTTGCGAATAACCAAATGGAATAATATACACTATGCCGATACGGGCATTTATTCACTTTCGAAGATGCTGTTGTTGTTTTTTTGTTGTCGGTACGCTGACACCATTTAGTGGTTCTTTCATTTGTCCAAACGTTAGGCTATAATGAATTTAAATTTGCCATTGTATACCTAATCTTATATCCGAACCTTTGAGGTCGAGAAAGTAGATATTCGTACCCATGAGATTTGTTTCTGTGCAAATCTAAGACGAGACCACGCTTTTATTTTATTAACATTTGCAACAATTGGTTTAAACATATTTTATTTTCAAAAATGCACATAATAACATACAAATAACACAATTACACAAAGCAATAGGATCAGAACGAAAGCTGATAGCTTATATAGCTCTTCTCCTGAACACGAATAAATTGTGTACTATTAGGCAGAAAGTAAAACGGTCCATGCAAACTTGTTTAAGCACATATTTCTTGTACTTTATACTAAACATGTATTTTTAACAGAAATGTAATGAAAAAGAAAATAAATTCTTTAGCTGTAATCATGTTCACAATGATTGAAGTTCAAGATCTAAGTGTATGTAAGACTGCAATGATACTAGCTAACTAGCTAAGTGGATGTCCAGTTCACGAACATTCATTCACTACAAACATTTTGACATAAACATTAATTACAAGTACTTCACAAAATGGATAAGAAATGATACATCTACTGAACAAAAAAAGACAGAAAAAAGTATATAGAAACAGAAAAGTCAGCATCTGTGGAAAAAAAAGAGAAAAAAGGGGAAAAAAGAGAAGAGATGGGGCGCAGGTTACTAGGGGCTTTCAGACTTTGGCAATTACTTTCCACTAGGAACAAGTCGCATGTGTTTAGACACATGATGATAATAATTTTCAGAAACGATGCGTATCTATAATATACTTGTGTACCTTTAAAATAATAATATTGTTTACCTCTGGTGACAGTGTTAAATCACCGGTCAGAAGAATATTAAGAGAGGGGTTCACGTATGTAGAAACCAGTATCATCAATTCTCTACGTTGCATTTCATAATACCTACAGTGAAAGAAAAAGTGTTGTGCGTTCTCAATACTACCACAACGACACAGAGGTGATTCAGTAATGTTTTTTAGAAAAAGATCTAGATTCAGTGAGCTACAATTAGTACGAATACGAGTATGAAGAATCTGAGCTTTTCTGCTACCAATATAATAGTGTTTAGGCACTGTTGATTTATCCTTATTGAGAAGACGTTTGAAGGAATTGACAGAATCAGATTGTCTAGTCTCTATGGATAAACTGTTCCAGTCTCTAGTTGTTGAGGGCAGAAAAGAGTAATAGTATTGACTAGACCTGGCAGCTACAGTTTGAAGATCATTTGAGTTACGCAAGTTATATCGAGAAAGGTTGCTAACAGTCTGAGGCACTAGATTTGACAAGTAAAGTGGAGTAATATTTTGCATCAGTAGTAAAGGGTGTCACTATGGACACGCCGTCCGGAGACTAAGTCCGCAGCCTGGGGCAGTCTCGGGCCGGGCGTGTCCATAGATGACACCACTTTAGTAAGCTTGAAAAGGCTAGTTTGAAATAACTTAGTCTTTTTCATGGGGGAAAGTCTATGTTAAATGGCATAGGAGATGGCTTAAGAGGCTATACAGTAATATGCGTCTGCTATGAGTCTCTTGGCCCTGTATCTCAAGACCTCACTATACCAGAGGCATAACTCTATAGTGACAGTTGATGGTGTGAGTTGCTGTGGCATACTCTTGTTCATTCTGTTCAATTTCTGAGGCTTTACAGTAATATGCGTCTGCTATGAGTCTCTTGGTCCTGTATCTCAGGGCCTCACTATACCAGAGGCATAACTCTATAGCGTCAGTACTTGTTCCTGGGGAGATTATAAAATCTTGTATCTCAAGATTTTAATGTTCTGGACTGAAATTATTTCTTACTAGCCTTCTAAAGCCTGACTACTACATTTGATGACGAGAAGATCTCTGCTCCTGAACTTGTGGGTATCAAGTGGAAGGTCCACATATCCACATTGAAATTGTGGAGCTGATGTGGATGTCAAGTGGAAGGTCCACATATCCACATTGAAATTGTGGAGCTGATGTGGATGTCAAGTGGAAGGTCCACATATCCACATTGAAATTGTGGAGCTGATGTGGATGATGTGGACTTGATGTGTATGCAATGTGGAGGTTATGTGGATGATGTGGATCCACAATGTGGAGTTTCCACATGTCCACATCTACACATTAGACAAATCGGCTTACCCTGTCCCATTTCTGACAGACTGACACAATGCATCTCAAAACCTCACTTTTACAATAATAAGAACTAGGAAGAAAAGAAGAATTAACAACAGTTTAAATTCAGAACAACTTTATTTGTCCCGCTCACCTATTCATTACGACAGACAGAGGATTAGGACCGTCCCTCTGTCTTCGTTTACATAATGATCATTAGTCTTTTATAGTAAATAAAACTCTTTTGGTAGGTTCCACTGCAGGTCTAATATTATTTAAATGATCTCAGTGCTTTGCCATCGCTGAAATGGTTAATTTCAGAGACCTATCAAGAATCAATGTCACTGCGTTTCCTCTTCAACAGTTAAAGTTGGTCTTTCATATTCGTCAAGTTTTCGTTCAAGTAGATATCTTCTTTTTTTCACTGCATACTGCATCGCCTCTTCTTCATCATAGTCTTCATCTTCTTTCAATCTGTGAGCTGTTGATATTACTTTCTTGTGGATAGGATCTTTTCTCAAAGCAGACCCGAGTGCCACGAGGTCTTGATACTTGGTAACCAGCGTTGATCTGTATTTTGGTTTCAGTTCTTCATATGCCATTTCCTCAGCTGATTCAACATCGATGTTAGGTGTCTCCTGCATGGTATTTTCCACTGTTTCGTCGAACTGATCTTGATTGTCTCTGTAAGTGCTTCTCATTAGTCTATCCCAAGGACTTGTCTTTTGAATTTTCCTGCGTTTGGCTTTCTGTTTTTCCTCTTTACTAGCAGACTCACTGTCTGTCTCGACTTCTGACGGTTCTGTATCTGGATCGTCTGAGAGTTTACTATAATCATATTCTCCAAAGATATCATGTCCTTTCATTCCCTTCAAATATTTTCTGTTTGTAGTTACATCTGATGCTTCTGAGATAGTACTTTCTTCGCTGTCAGACATAGTTGTAGTTGCTTTACAAACACCACTGGACGTATGTCTTCTCAGGCTGTCTGATCGAGCAAATTCACGGAAGCACTGCTTGCACTGGTATCGACCCAGTAACGACTGGTTGAAGAATGAAGGTATATCCTTTGACTCTTTCTTTTATAGTCTGCAATAGATATTGAAGAACTTGTGCTAAGTTTGGTTAACCACTGCAATTCTTACATTTTTACCAATTGCATGCACTTTTGTGAACTAAATGATGTAGAAAATTGTGAAAAAAGGTGTATAATTTAAAATCAGTTTTATTGATTCTGTCAATAATTTAAATACCAACTGAATTCTAACAAACATACATTTAGAAAACTGATACATGTTTCCAATGTTACTCAATCGTCATAGCATTTAAAAAGTGACTAACACTTTATTTCATTGTTTTTAACTCCAGCTTGTTGCCTGTCTGTCTGTTGATATCCTCTTTAGCTTCACTACGTCTATGACATTTCTGACCCCCAGATTCATTATTTGTCCGTCTGGAACGTCTTAAATGTTTATTCTTCTTGTGTATGTATCCTTTGAGTTTGTGTTGTTTTTCTTTCTCCTCACGACATAATGAACGAATTTCCGCTCTGCATAGTCGACAATACTTTAAAGGTCTACCCTCTCTGAGCCTTTTGTCTAAAGCAGTTGACAATCGTTTCATGAGGTATCGAATCTGTCCAAAGGTAGAAGGATTTCTTTTTCTTTTCTGTACAACAGGAATGACAGGCAAACCTGAAGATTCAAAAGTTAGCCCACAGTGTGCTTTTGTTAGGTTATTGGAACTACCAGACATTCTGCTTTCTCTCAAGATTTTACTTGAAATGGTGACGCTTGTAACAGTGTGTTGTATTTATACTTATTTCCTGTTTCTTCTTCAACAAGAAATCAAACAATTTTCTTTTTTTTATTTAATTCGCCGCCTGAAATGTAACTTAATTAAAGTCTTTCCAGAGCTGAACTGAATATTTTTACCGGTATCACCTTTGATACTGATATGAACTTGATCAATATAAGATTTTCCTATTGGAACGTAGTGCATGTTGACAAATTCTTTGTGTGACTGCTGAGAGCGTTTTGAATTCTCAAATGGTACAACTCTCAAAATAGGGGCCGTCACGTCACCAAGGTATGTATAATCAGCTACATCTGAGTACACGTACAAGCGATTATGCAATATATTTAGGTCTACTCCATATTTGAAAGCATATGGTTCGTTTCCAATGGGGTTTTCTGACATATCCGGATTAACTCCAAGAGCTTGTCCAAGTGAAGCTGGAAAGCGAATCCTGACCTGGTTTGGATTTTGTGCAACAACTTTTAGACGATTTGTGCTTTTAACATAAGTAATGCTGATAGAAGCATTTATTTGTTTCATTAAAGATCCATGTTTTGTATCTATTACAGATTGCATCTCATCCACCAAATGCTGTGGAGAGTTGTAATTTCCTTCAGGAAGAAATAATTTATATTCATGACAGCCCTCTCCACTAGCACACACATCCATTGTCGTATCTATTCCTTGAGCATTTAATACCGCTTGGTCCAGAAATGACAAAAAGAAAAAGTTATTGTTTTCTGAAATATTATTGACTCGAGATGGTGTAATCAATTCCACCAAAGCAACTTCCCACTTTTCGCTTTCGATATTTATCGGGTGATCTAGTCTCACAGTAAAAGAGCTTTGTGTGTTTTGAGGGAAAGTTTTCAGAGAACCATCGCTCAGAAGTGTCAGATAGAAGTCCTTCATGATCAGGAGATGAATTATAACTCATCAAATATCTTAAACTGCTTTGTTTTTTTCTCTTGCTTCTTACTTCTCTCTGTTCAAAACTAGAATGAATTCATATCTGAACATCACACTTATATACCGGATAGCATTTTGAGTTTCATATATTATTTCACACAATTCTCATCAAAATTATAGTGCCACAAAAATGCAATCTTTATTTCTTGCATGCCAGTAAAGACAAAAATATGCACTTAAACATTTAGCAAGAAGAGTGTGCTGTACAGCACTATTTCTTCCCCGGTCGGTTACCCTATGCCTGGGAAGCCCTGGCGATTTGAAGCCATATCTACATGATCACAAGTCCTGAATGTCGCTATGGACCAGAGACCTGCCAGCGGAGGTACCTTTTACGGAACCATGGATGTTCCGACCCCTTAAGCCATAAGGCTTCTACTGTTTCACATGTAATCGATAGACTTCGCATCTGCGGGCCCAGGCGGTATAACCGTTGTGCACACCAGTTCCAGTCCAGTGGTGACCGGCAAACCAGCAATATTAATATGTTAGTTTCCAATATATATACCTAAACATAAACCCAGTTAACTGGAAACAAGTTAAAAATTTGCATATCATATATCTTATTTGAATTTGGTCATATTACTATTTATAGTAACACATTTTAAAATATAAAAAATAAGTAGAGAATAATAAAATCTACATTTTGGTGTTTATTTTATCAAAATCGGCCGAAAAATAACAAAGTTATTCAATTTTTCATATTATGGTGTTATTACAAGGGAGGTAAATCTGGATTGACTTTGCTTATTCTATAAATAGATTATTCAAGTAATGGCTTTCAGAAAAAAATGATACAAATGAAAAGTGAATACCTGTATGTATTTACCACTTCAGTTATCAGTATATTTTGTGTTAACTACTAGCTCTAAAATAAAAGAAGCATGTTATACCAGGCATGTGCACTGCGCATGCGCGGAATTTGGAGGGTAAGAAAACTGTAATAACTCCAGATTGTCTTGATGTATTTTCATAATTCTTTTTTTATTGGAAAGAGCAAGTCAAAACCTACCAAATACTCTTAAAATAAATTGTCACACTGCGCATGCGCGGAATATGGAGGGTAAGAAACCTGTAATAACTCCAAATTGCCTCAATGGATTTTCATTATTCTTTTTTCATTGGAAAGAGAAAGTCAACACCTACCAAATACTCTTAAAATAAATTGTCACACTGCGCATGCGCGGAATATGGAGGGTAAGAAACCTGTAATAACTCCAAATTGCCTCAATGGATTTTCATTATTCTTTTTTCATTGGAAAGAGAAAGTCAACACCTACCAAATACTCTTAAAATAAATTGTCACACTGCGCATGCGCGGAATTTGGAGGGTAAGAAACCTGTAATAACTCCAAATTGCCTCAATGGATTTTCATTTTTTTTTCTTTTATTGGAAAGAACAAGTCAACACCTACCAAATTTTGTTTCAAAATAATAAACCACAATATGCATGTACAGAATAGAAGGTAGGAATCAGATATAACTCAGAATTAGGATGTATGAGGAACAAGTGAACCTCTGGGCAGTTGGCATTGTAACAGTGAGGTTTTGAGATGCATTGTGTCAGTCTGTCAGAAATGGGACAGGGTAAGCCGATTTGTCTAATGTGTAGATGTGGACATGTGGAAACTCCACATTGTGGATCCACATCATCCACATAACCTCCACATTGCATACACATCAAGTCCACATCATCCACATCAGCTCCACAATTTCAATGTGGATATGTGGACCTTCCACTTGACATCCACATCAGCTCCACAATTTCAATGTGGATATGTGGACCTTCCACTTGACATCCACATCAGCTCCACAATTTCAATGTGGATATGTGGACCTTCCACTTGATACCCACAAGTTCAGGAGCAGAGATCTTCTCGTCATCAAATGTAGTAGTCAGGCTTTAGAAGGCTAGTAAGAAATAATTTCAGTCCAGAACATTAAAATCTTGAGATACAAGATTTTATAATCTCCCCAGGAACAAGTACTGACGCTATAGAGTTATGCCTCTGGTATAGTGAGGCCCTGAGATACAGGACCAAGAGACTCATAGCAGACGCATATTACTGTAAAGCCTCAGAAATTGAACAGAATGAACAAGAGTATGCCACAGCAACTCACACCATCAACTGTCACTATCGAGTTATGCCTCTGGTATAGTGAGGTCTTGAGATACAGGGCCAAGAGACTCATAGCAGACGCATATTACTGTATAGCCTCTTAAGCCATCTCCTATGCCATTTAACATAGACTTTCCCCCATGAAAAAGACTAAGTTATTTCAAACTAGCCTTTTCAAGCTTACTAAAGTGGTGTCATCTATGGACACGCCCGGCCCGAGACTGCCCCAGGCTGCGGACTTAGTCTCCGGACGGCGTGTCCATAGTGACACCCTTTACTACTTGCATCATTTTATAAAATAAAGTAAGTCTGTGATTTTTCCGCCTTTGTTCTAGTGATTCCCAGCAAATTTCATTAGATAAAGTGTTAAGTGAGACGAGCTTCGTTGCTCCCGTAGCAATAGGAGCTGCCTCATTCTGTATTTTATCTAAATCATTTTTTTCATGCTCTGTACAGTTGTCCCATATAACGTCACCGTATTCTAGTAGAGGTCTTATAAATGCTGTATAAATAATATCAAGTGATTTTCTGTCTATTGCAACATATGAGACGATAACTAGTAAATTTTTATCATGCGAAGTCGATATCGATAATGGGATCAACGATTTTGCACACACACTGTACAATATGCGGGAAATCCAAGCCGGCTCATTCTAGTTTTTCAAGTGACCGTTATAAGCCATGCAGTCAGTGGTTTACGCATGAATGTTTGATTGCTAAAAATGAGTTAAAACCGCTAATCGGCAGTACAGGAAAAATCGCACTCAAGCTATGCGGGACTTATTGGTAGAAAAATGACGGAATTACTGCAAGGTTAAACGACGCGCTAAAGCTGCATACAATTTAAAACAAAAACAACGTCTTCATAATTTAGCAACGAACTGCCCAAGGAATTTTGGGACGAAATAAAAAAGATTAAAAACATTAAGTCTAGCAGTAACGAAGTTGATTTAAAATCTTTTTTGAACACTTTAAAACTCTATATTCTGTCGATGAGCCATTTTCGCGAGACGACGTTGAATCAAAATTGCGCAGCTCCGACGAGGCTTTCATAGAAAGCTCAAGCGTATTGGCGGAAAAAATCACAGAAGACGAGGTGATTCGCGCAGTCGAAAAACTCAAATGTAATAAGAGCGCCGGAATTGATTTACTAATACCCGAAATCTTTATTGCTTGCAAGGATGTTATTTCTCCACTCCTTTGTAAGCTGTTTAATTTCATGTTCGATAACTGTGTATACCCTGAAAGTTGGTCTAGTGGCATAATAGTACCTGTACCAAAAAAGGTGACAAAAAAGATGTAAATAACTATAGAGCCATTACCCTTACCAGTATATTTTCGAAAATATTTTCTCATGTTTTAGATAACAGATTGCGTAAATATGTGGAGTCGCAAAACCATCTTACTGATTGTCAGTTTGGTTTTAGAGAAAATCGGAGTACGATTGACTGCATTTTTATTTTGAAATCTATCATTGATTGCTCTATTAACAGTAGAAAAAAGCTGTATTGTACGTTCATAGATTTCCAAAAGGCATTTGACCTAGTTTACCGGAATGGCATTTGGGTCAAACTGCTTGATATGGGCATCTCAAATAAGTTTATTAACATTATTAAGAAAATGTATGAATCGGTAAAAGTATGCGTGAGGTCTATGAACACACTGTCGGACTTTTTTTGATAGTCATGTTGGAGTTAAACAAGGGGAACCACTCTCGCCGCTTCTGTTCATTATTTTCATTAATGATATGGCATCTGATATTGCAAATACCAATATTTCAGCATACGCTATAACTCAGATTCAAATCTATATGCTTCTTTTTGCAGATGATACTGTTTTATTCGCCGAATCCCAGAAAGATATGCAAGCTCTCCTTGATACCTTATACCAGTACTGTTGTAAATGGAATATTTCTGTTAATATTGATAAAACTAAAACAATGGTATTTAAATCGGGAAACAGACATGAAAATGTAGTTTTAAGATATGCAGACTCTCTACTAACAAATGTCAAATCTTTTACTTATCTAGGACTCACACTTAGTTCGAATGGAAATTTTTTCCAGGCACAACAGTCATTAGCTGAGCAAGCGACTAAGGCCTTATTTTCACTCAATAAACTATTTGAAAAAGTCAGCACTTCTATTCCAGAGAAACTGAAACTGTTTGATTCAATGGTACTTCATGTTTTGAATTATGGGTGCGAAATATGGGGTTTTCATCCTGGACCAGACGTAGAAAGGGTACATTTGAAGTTTTTAAAACAAATACTGAAAGTTAAAACTCAGACACCTTCTGCAGCAATTTATGGCGAACTCGGCAGAGTTCCATTAGTTATTAAAAGGAAAGAACGGATTTTAAAATACTGGTTTAAAATCAAATTTTCTCCAAATACATTATTAAAACATGCGTATATAAATGAGGTTAACATTATAAATCAATCCAACGATAATTTACATGTATCATTCTGGTCACTGAAAGTTAAAACTTTGTTAGACGAGTTAGGGTTTTCTTCCTTGTACAACCGAGATAATATTACTAATTTACAAATAAATAGGGCGATAGAACGTCTTTATGAGCAGAACTTACAAGAATGGTTTAGGGATCTTAATGATATGTCAAAATTATCTACATACAGGTCTTTTAAATCTCAGTTTTATATTGAAAAATATTTCGAATGTGCTGCAAATGAAAATCACAGGAGTGAACTGACGCGCTTCCGATGTTCTGCTCATAATTTAGAAATTGAAACAGGGCGGTATAACAGGATTGACAGAGATAATCGTATTTGTAAATGTTGTAACATGAATTTAATCGAGGATGAGTTTCATCTTTTACTTGCGTGCCCCTTTTATACAGAGTTAAGAAGAAAGTATTTTTCAGCATATTTTTGTCGATGGCCAGCTAAAAGGAAATTTGTTGAATTAATGACTGCATCTCAAAAAGGAATTATTAAAAAACTTGCTGCTTTCATATATGAAGCAATGAAAAAACGTAATGCACTGGTATCTTAGATATTGGCATACTATTCAGTATATTTTGTCATGCATGTTATTTACAGCAACGTATCGTGACTAATATTAGAAATCGATCTTTATATATATATACATGTACATGTATATACATTTTGTGTATCTGTCTTGCCAATAACGAGTATGTTTGAGCAATGTTTGTATTTTTTACTTCCATTTGTATTGCTCTTCTCATTGTAAATGTGTTAGGGTAGAGGCACATTGTGCTTAGACTCAATAAAGAATTGAATTGAATTGAATTGTTATTCACAAAACAAGACTGGAAACAAACTGTAAAGCTATACTGTGACCACAATTCTAGAAATAAGACAAAAAGGACTTGCACTATTATTTCCCGCCTTTGCACGAACGGTAGCTTATGCTTCTTTGGGTATGTACTAGATTTTGCGCACGAATACTTAATCCAGATAGACCACTGATAAACATTGAACACGTTCAATAACGTGATGGTCTGAATGCATTTCTGAGTCGACGTAAGATGCATAAGATTCACCCTAGGAGATAGCTTTCATCTCATTTTGGTTGACGTAAAAGATACAATAAAGAAATGTGGGCACAGTTAATACTGAGGGTACTGTATTGTGCTTGAAAATAGTTAATCCGAAGTACATTACGAAAAGTAGTATGCGGTCATCGTTATCTTAATATCTGAAACACCAAACACGCACGTAATATGAAATAGACACTCCCTATGCATCGCTGTCGATTTAAATGACAGTTAAATAGAATAGATCTTACACTGATAAATAAATAAATAAGTACTAGAAAAATATCACATATAAATAAATAAATAAATAAATAGATTCTATAATTAAATAAATACTAGTCTCAGATAAATATCACATATATGAATAAATAAATAAATACTAGATAAATATCACTATTTATTTATTTATTTTATAATACTTTTCTTATCCATTTTGCTTCATTACGGTTTGTTCAAACTGTAAGCAAGCAGGTGCAAATAATGAAGCTAATGGTGGGAATTACCAGTTAAATGAACAAGTGTATAATGCGAGTATACCGGAAGCAGCTTCATCGCGTCTATAGTAACGTTACGACCAACTTTAACTGTTGAAGAGGAAACGCAGTGACATTGATTCTTGATAGGTCTCTGAAATTAACCATTTCAGCGATGGCAAAGCATTGAGATCATTTAAATAATATTAGACCTGCAGTGGAACCTACCAAAAGAGTTTTATTTACTATAAAAGACTAATGATCATTATGTAAACGAAGACAGAGGGACGGTCCTAATCCTCTGTCTGTCGTAATGAATAGGTGAGCGGGACAAATAAAGTTGTTCTGAATTTAAACTGTTGTTAATTCTTCTTTTCTTCCTAGTTCTTATTATTGTAAAAGTGAGGTTTTGAGATGCATTGTGTCAGTCTGTCAGAAATGGGACAGGGTAAGCCGATTTGTCTAATGTGTAGATGTGGACATGTGGAAACTCCACATTGTGGATCCACATCATCCACATAACCTCCACATTGCATACACATCAAGTCCATATCATCCACATCAGCTCCACAATTTCAATGTGGATATGTGGACCTTCCACTTGACATCCACATCAGCTCCACAATTTCAATGTGGATATGTGGACCTTCCACTTGACATCCACATCAGCTCCACAATTTCAATGTGGATATGTGGACCTTCCACTTGATACCCACAAGTTCAGGAGCAGAGATCTTCTCGTCATCAAATGTAGTAGTCAGGCTTTAGAAGGCTAGTAAGAAATAATTTCAGTCCAGAACATTAAAATCTTGAGATACAAGATTTTATAATCTCCCCAGGAACAAGTACTGACGCTATAGAGTTATGCCTCTGGTATAGTGAGGCCCTGAGATACAGGACCAAGAGACTCATAGCAGACGCATATTACTGTAAAGCCTCAGAAATTGAACAGAATGAACAAGAGTATGCCACAGCAACTCACACCATCAACTGTCACTATAGAGTTATGCCTCTGGTATAGTGAGGTCTTGAGATACAGGGCCAAGAGACTCATAGCAGACGCATATTACTGTATAGCCTCTTAAGCCATCTCCTATGCCATTTAACATAGACTTTCCCCCATGAAAAAGACTAAGTTATTTCAAACTAGCCTTTTCAAGCTTACTAAAGTGGTGTCATCTATGGACACGCCCGGCCCGAGACTGCCCCAGGCTGCGGACTTAGTCTCCGGACGGCGTGTCCATAGTGACACCCTTTACTACTTGCATCATTTTATAAAATAAAGTAAGTCTGTGATTTTTCCGCCTTTGTTCTAGTGATTCCCAGCAAATTTCATTAGATAAAGTGTTAAGTGAGACGAGCTTCGTTGCTCCCGTAGCAATAGGAGCTGCCTCATTCTGTATTTTATCTAAATCATTTTTTTCATGCTCTGTACAGTTGTCCCATATAACGTCACCGTATTCTAGTAGAGGTCTTATAAATGCTGTATAAATAATATCAAGTGATTTTCTGTCTAATTTAATTTCAATTTTATCATTACGTTAATCCTAAACCAAGCCTTTTCTTTGATATAATTTATGTGTTGATGCCAGGTGCAATCATTTGAAAGATAGATGCCAATTGCAACAATTAAAAAAACCGGTACATGTAAAAGTATCATGTATCACTGTAATACATATATAGAGTTTACTATACATGTAGCAGTATACCTGCCATTAACATGCAATGTTTGAACGCATACGCATGTTTTCGGGGGACAGCCTGTCATGACCAGAATTAAATTTTCAAAATACTCATGATCTAAAGCTTAAGGCAAGATATGCCTGAGAACACGGATTGCATAAGTTTGGATATTTGCGTGAACTGATTTAATTTTGAAACTGGTAGAAGCGTGTTCTTCTGTAGCTTGACACCAACAAAAATACATAAGATCTAAGGCATTAGACTCGTAATGGCAACACCACACCATCACCATTAAATAAAGTATATTGGATGGCCGAATTATGCGGTATCAATCGATTTTCCTGTATTTGGCATCATGAAATTAGCTTATAGACTTTCTACAAGTATCCTATTTACGATCATGAAAAAAAAAAACTGCTTGGCAACTGCATTTCAACGTATACAAGATTGCGCAATCCTAGAGGCAAGCAGTACATCAATTTTGAGATTGAGTTGAGTGCCTGAATTTGTTACGGGAAACACTGTAATTTAGAATGACAAGTCTGCATTGTAATTGATTAACGGAAATGAAAAACAACCTGCGGGAATTAGGCTGACTTAATTGCAAATGCGCCTTCATTTTGAAGCATACTATTGTGATGTTAATTAATTTCTAAATCCGGAATGGATCATTTACGTGAGGAAATACATATTACCTAATCCAATTATATAATTCAATTTGGGCTATTACGATTAAAAATTATGATGAAGTGCAATCAATATAAAATCCTAGTGATCATGCTTTCTCCTGTAATACAAGTTCAACGATTTTGGATATCTGTTTAACCTGTGAACCTGAACAAAGCACCAGAAGGGTGTATCTAAACTCATAAATATCAGAATCATTGTAAAATCCGAAATTTTATATATACTGATTTTAAAAGCTAGTGCCCTAGCTAAGAACGAACATTTCTCGCTTGCGCATTGAATATGAGCCGTGACATGAGAAAACCAACAATGTGGCTGTGCGCCCAACGCAGACTCAGATCAGCCTGGGCATCCGCCCAGTCTGATCAGAGTCTCCGCTGATCGCATAGAGGTAGCCGAGACCCTTGGCTATCCTATAAGGGCTTAGCGAGGAGTCTGATCAGACTGAGTGGTTGCTCAGGCTGAACTGAGCCTGCGATGGCTGCACAACCACTTTGTTGGTTTTCTCGTGCCGCGGCTTATATATACTTTGAAGCTCCAAATGAGCTTCGAAGAGCATGTGCTAGACAATGGAAGGTTAATACTCTTAATTTCAAGCATATTTTATTTTTATTATACATGTACATGTAATACTTTTAAGAAATTTAAAGACAGAAACGCGAGTCGTTCGCACTATCTTCGCTATAATTACGTTTATATTGAAACATTTACTGATTATTTGTGTATTTACTGAAAAGCCCTATAGTAAACCATTGGAACGTAATGTAGTTTACATTCCAATAATTACATTGAGACACGCGACGTCAATGACGTTAAAATAAACAATGGTTCTCTACAATCTGATTGGGCGTCAAAAACGTCATGACGTCATGCATGCCGTTCTGCTGTTAGCAGTAAAACTGCATGTTCATGCTCTACTGCTTTAATTTTAGCGCTTATATAAGATTTTTCATGAAAGATTTGATTGAACGAATGCAAATATAAGCAATGAACTTAATTTTTCTGATGTTTATCGAAGTGTAAACGACATTGGGTCACTAGCAAAGTTTACATGAACCCCTTCGGGGTTCATTCACTTTGCACGTGACCCAATGTCGTTTACACTTCGATAAACGACATGGGTCACTAGCAAAGTTTACATGAACCCCTTCTGGGTTCATTCACTTTGCACGTGACCCAATGTCGTTTACACTTCGATAAACCTCAGAAAAATGAAATTCATTCCTTTAACCATTGGGCCGATAACGCAGCTGGTGGTCGATTTGCCGCCGAGGATATCCTGAACGCAGTTATGGGGTTTTCAGTGTTGACTCTGGTTCCTTAGCATTCCGGTCACCACTTAGATACTGATTTAAAATAATCTTATTAACTTATAAAGTAAGACTGACTTGTCATAGCGACATGACCCTTAACGGAATTTGGCTTTATTCTTTCGGATTATTTTGACGTTTTGTAGATTCTTGCTGCATCGGTCATCTCTTTCCTGATGCCCATGTCTGTCTCGTTTCTCGAGACACAGGGGTTGATGTGGCTCGGTAAAGGTTGTCTTCGCTCGCGAATTAATACGTAGGCGTCTCTTACCTGCTGTCAGCAGCTTCTGGACCTCGCGGAATACGTCAGTAAGTGTTGCTTGGGGAGGGCTGCTTGTTGCCTACCTAGACCTGCTCATCACCATTTTTTTTTACAAACTTATAGGTTAAGTGACACTGAAGAAGTTAAATACAGAACTAATATAATACTAATTTGGTATACGTATATCTTTAAACTATAAATAAAGACACCCACAATCTCAAAACATAACCCACACAAATCATCGAAGGTCGAAATGAGAACTCAAACGAGAACATGGAACAGTACTTTCTCGATAACAGGCACACCGCCAAACATAGAGAAAATATACCTAAATACAACAGCACCAAAGACCATGAAATTACACCAAACATATCAAACATATATTTGTGCAGTTTTTTTATGGGCATACCAGAAGAAAATACGAACTTTCATCAGTGGTCGAGTCAAACAGCATCTGCACAACCATCTGCACAGCCACCTATGCAGACATCTCAGGAGACTGATATGGACAGCACAACCGAGAATACAGAACCAACGGCACAAACAGCACAAAAAATATATGCTGAAGCTATAACAATCGAGGAAAATTTTAAGGCCAAAGTTTATGAAATCTGTAAAGCTGTTCTTCAAATTCCAGACCCGGAGTCAAAGTTTGATATTGATGTTGCCCATAGAATCGGTAAACGGCAAGTAGGAAAAATCAGGCCAATTGTTGTTAAATTTGTTAAAAGAGAACATAAAGACACAATAAAAAAAATAGCTCAAAAGTGTAACTTAAGAGAGAGTCCATTCAACGTTGCCGAACAATTGCCGAAAGTCGTTCAAGAGCGCCGAAAGTCGCTTATTCCGAAGATGGTGCAGTTTCGTTCTGAGGGAAAACGTGCTACATTGACACGCGATAAACTCTTTGTTGATGGTGTTGAGTACAAAGATCCAGCCCAATAGGAATTAGGCGAAGGGCATGATATTTCGATTCTTTCGTGGAATGTTGAGTGTCTTAGAACTTGTTTAGACGATGTTGAATTTATTAGTTTTGTTAGAAGTTATGATTTGTTCTTTTGTTCTGAAACTTAGCAAACTGCGAAGGATTCTTATGAAATAAGTGGTTACAAATGCATCGATGTACCACGGCCGTCTAGTCTAGCAGTGCGAAAGCGCAATAGAGGTCACGGCGGAATTTGCCTCTTTATAAGAAATGAACTACTAGAGGGTATAAATATTCTAGAACAAAATCCTGATGGATTTCTCTGGATAAAGCTCGATAAACAATTTTTCAGCTTACAATCAGATATCTGTATTTGTTTCTCGTACATACCACCCAAACACTCGAAGTATTTTAAAATGTTGACAGTCGATCCGTTTGAGACTTTAGAAATTGGAGTACGAAGGTATTCTGAAGTCGGTAAAATCGTTATTATGGGAGACTTAAATGCCAGAACTGGAGTCCAAAATGACTTTGCAACTGATTCGAGTTTATTTGATAAATATATTGACACTTTAGAGGGTATTGAATCGGAATTTTCTTTAAATCTTTTGATTCCTAGAATTTCAATGGACACTGAGTGTAATGCTTCTGGTATTAAACTGCTTGGGTTATGTAAAGGTGCAGACTTGAGAATATGTAATGGCAGATTGTTTGACGATGCTGACATAGGTCAATTTACATATATGTCAACCAGGGGCAACAGTTTAATTGATTATGCACTTATTACACCAACACTTCTTTCATCCGTATCGAATTTTGTTGTCCACGATTTAGATTTGTACTCCCCGCATAGGCCCATACAATTATCGTTATTAGCCGAAAAGAAAGTATTACGAAGCGAGGAAAAAAGAAATACGGCGAGCTTCCTAAAATGGGATGCTGAGGCTAGTGAAACATATAAACTTGTTATTTCCGAAAATATTGCAACATATGAGACGATAACTAGTAAATTTTTATCATGCGAAGTCGATATCGATAATGGGATCAACGATTTTGCACACACACTGTACAATATGCGGGAAATCCAAGCCGGCTCATTCTAGTTTTTCAAGTGACCGTTATAAGCCATGCAGTCAGTGGTTTACGCATGAATGTTTGATTGCTAAAAATGAGTTAAAACCGCTAATCGGCAGTACAGGAAAAATCGCACTCAAGCTATGCGGGACTTATTGGTAGAAAAATGACGGAATTACTGCAAGGTTAAACGACGCGCTAAAGCTGCATACAATTTAAAACAAAAACAACGTCTTCATAATTTAGCAACGAACTGCCCAAGGAATTTTGGGACGAAATAAAAAAGATTAAAAACATTAAGTCTAGCAGTAACGAAGTTGATTTAAAATCTTTTTTGAACACTTTAAAACTCTATATTCTGTCGATGAGCCATTTTCGCGAGACGACGTTGAATCAAAATTGCGCAGCTCCGACGAGGCTTTCATAGAAAGCTCAAGCGTATTGGCGGAAAAAATCACAGAAGACGAGGTGATTCGCGCAGTCGAAAAACTCAAATGTAATAAGAGCGCCGGAATTGATTTACTAATACCCGAAATCTTTATTGCTTGCAAGGATGTTATTTCTCCACTCCTTTGTAAGCTGTTTAATTTCATGTTCGATAACTGTGTATACCCTGAAAGTTGGTCTAGTGGCATAATAGTACCTGTACCAAAAAAGGTGACAAAAAAGATGTAAATAACTATAGAGCCATTACCCTTACCAGTATATTTTCGAAAATATTTTCTCATGTTTTAGATAACAGATTGCGTAAATATGTGGAGTCGCAAAACCATCTTACTGATTGTCAGTTTGGTTTTAGAGAAAATCGGAGTACGATTGACTGCATTTTTATTTTGAAATCTATCATTGATTGCTCTATTAACAGTAGAAAAAAGCTGTATTGTACGTTCATAGATTTCCAAAAGGCATTTGACCTAGTTTACCGGAATGGCATTTGGGTCAAACTGCTTGATATGGGCATCTCAAATAAGTTTATTAACATTATTAAGAAAATGTATGAATCGGTAAAAGTATGCGTGAGGTCTATGAACACACTGTCGGACTTTTTTTGATAGTCATGTTGGAGTTAAACAAGGGGAACCACTCTCGCCGCTTCTGTTCATTATTTTCATTAATGATATGGCATCTGATATTGCAAATACCAATATTTCAGCATACGCTATAACTCAGATTCAAATCTATATGCTTCTTTTTGCAGATGATACTGTTTTATTCGCCGAATCCCAGAAAGATATGCAAGCTCTCCTTGATACCTTATACCAGTACTGTTGTAAATGGAATATTTCTGTTAATATTGATAAAACTAAAACAATGGTATTTAAATCGGGAAACAGACATGAAAATGTAGTTTTAAGATATGCAGACTCTCTACTAACAAATGTCAAATCTTTTACTTATCTAGGACTCACACTTAGTTCGAATGGAAATTTTTTCCAGGCACAACAGTCATTAGCTGAGCAAGCGACTAAGGCCTTATTTTCACTCAATAAACTATTTGAAAAAGTCAGCACTTCTATTCCAGAGAAACTGAAACTGTTTGATTCAATGGTACTTCATGTTTTGAATTATGGGTGCGAAATATGGGGTTTTCATCCTGGACCAGACGTAGAAAGGGTACATTTGAAGTTTTTAAAACAAATACTGAAAGTTAAAACTCAGACACCTTCTGCAGCAATTTATGGCGAACTCGGCAGAGTTCCATTAGTTATTAAAAGGAAAGAACGGATTTTAAAATACTGGTTTAAAATCAAATTTTCTCCAAATACATTATTAAAACATGCGTATATAAATGAGGTTAACATTATAAATCAATCCAACGATAATTTACATGTATCATTCTGGTCACTGAAAGTTAAAACTTTGTTAGACGAGTTAGGGTTTTCTTACTTGTACAACCGAGATAATATTACTAATTTACAAATAAATAGGGCGATAGAACGTCTTTATGAGCAGAACTTACAAGAATGGTTTAGGGATCTTAATGATATGTCAAAATTATCTACATACAGGTCTTTTAAATCTCAGTTTTATATTGAAAAATATTTCGAATGTGCTGCAAATGAAAATCACAGGAGTGAACTGACGCGCTTCCGATGTTCTGCTCATAATTTAGAAATTGAAACAGGGCGGTATAACAGGATTGACAGAGATAATCGTATTTGTAAATGTTGTAACATGAATTTAATCGAGGATGAGTTTCATCTTTTACTTGCGTGCCCCTTTTATACAGAGTTAAGAAGAAAGTATTTTTCAGCATATTTTTGTCGATGGCCAGCTAAAAGGAAATTTGTTGAATTAATGACTGCATCTCAAAAAGGAATTATTAAAAAACTTGCTGCTTTCATATATGAAGCAATGAAAAAACGTAATGCACTGGTATCTTAGATATTGGCATACTATTCAGTATATTTTGTCATGCATGTTATTTACAGCAACGTATCGTGACTAATATTAGAAATCGATCTTTATATATATATACATGTACATGTATATACATTTTGTGTATCTGTCTTGCCAATAACGAGTATGTTTGAGCAATGTTTGTATTTTTTACTTCCATTTGTATTGCTCTTCTCATTGTAAATGTGTTAGGGTAGAGGCACATTGTGCTTAGACTCAATAAAGAATTGAATTGAATTGAATTGTTATTCACAAAACAAGACTGGAAACAAACTGTAAAGCTATACTGTGACCACAATTCTAGAAATAAGACAAAAAGGACTTGCACTATTATTTCCCGCCTTTGCACGAACGGTAGCTTATGCTTCTTTGGGTATGTACTAGATTTTGCGCACGAATACTTAATCCAGATAGACCACTGATAAACATTGAACACGTTCAATAACGTGATGGTCTGAATGCATTTCTGAGTCGACGTAAGATGCATAAGATTCACCCTAGGAGATAGCTTTCATCTCATTTTGGTTGACGTAAAAGATACAATAAAGAAATGTGGGCACAGTTAATACTGAGGGTACTGTATTGTGCTTGAAAATAGTTAATCCGAAGTACATTACGAAAAGTAGTATGCGGTCATCGTTATCTTAATATCTGAAACACCAAACACGCACGTAATATGAAATAGACACTCCCTATGCATCGCTGTCGATTTAAATGACAGTTAAATAGAATAGATCTTACACTGATAAATAAATAAATAAGTACTAGAAAAATATCACATATAAATAAATAAATAAATAAATAGATTCTATAATTAAATAAATACTAGTCTCAGATAAATATCACATATATGAATAAATAAATAAATACTAGATAAATATCACTATTTATTTATTTATTTTATAATACTTTTCTTATCCATTTTGCTTCATTACGGTTTGTTCAAACTGTAAGCAAGCAGGTGCAAATAATGAAGCTAATGGTGGGAATTACCAGTTAAATGAACAAGTGTATAATGCGAGTATACCGGAAGCAGCTTCATCGCGTCTATAGTAACGTTACGTATCAGCGCAACACATGACATCACTTCCGATTTAGTGGAAGCACATCAGTGAAAGCTCCAGCCGAAAACTATCAACGTATTGAGTGTACTCTGTGACGACACTCTTCAAACGTGAGTAAGCTAGAATAGGTTTCTCTATAACATTGACGTTCTTCCTCTGGAAAAGCAGAAAATAGAAGCTGTTGTTATAGTGGAGCAAACTTGACGGGCTATCTTTAAAGGGGGTGGTCTATGGAGTGTAACATTTGTTTTTATATATCAAAATGATCGTCTGGGTCTCTAGTTATCAAATTCAGCGTCTGCCACCTTGGCAAACCTTGCATAACTCGGTAGTGGCCAGTTATTTACGATACCCCTTTAAATTTTGAATATCAAAAATATTTATTGAAGTCAATAAGAAATGTGTTTAATCTATATAAATGTATCAAATCTAAATATTTTCTGTAAGAACAGTTAATGTGCTATAAATTAGGCTGCTCAGAAAACAGTCCAGAACTTTGGTATTGTTACTTTCGTTACAATATATCATGTACCCCTTGAAAATTTAAAATTGGAACTTAAGTTGTTGCATTTTACAAAGACTCTATTACAAAAATGCCCAAAGTGATCATTTTTACTCACTATTCAATTGGCCTCTTTCAGTGCGTTTCTAGCAAAACAAACATGAGGCCTCTAGCTTTTATACTTTGTCAACCACGTCCTGTCGAACAGTTACACCTATTCCCTGTTTTTGTCTGTAAAGTCATTTTTCGTATAATTGTTTGTATAAATAGTGGCTAATAACCAATTTAAACTTGACAAATTGGGGCCTTTTGCAAAAAGACCATGTTAACCATGATATAACACAATTGATTAAAATTTATTTTTGACCTCACAACACATTTTAGTTAGAGTAACGTACTTAACTGATTGAAATGTTTGCGTAAAGCGTCTGTCATTCACATGAGGAAAACAATCTTTTCAAATTCTGACTTTGAAAAAACGCAGTTGTGATAAATATGTTTATTGTTTATCTTAAAATGAAATTTGCATAGTAGTCGCCTACATAGACGGAAAACAGGGTTATTTACATGACATGCAATGCTGGGATTGCCCCGATGTTCAAATGAAGCCTTCATGTGCTGATCTGTACATGATTATTTTTCATTAATATTCAAATAACTTTAAAAGTTTAAACAACAAAATATCAAATAAATTATAATGACTTACAGTTTTGTATTCAGAAAGGTAACGTTTGTAACATTTGGAGAGAAAAAAAAACTCCCCGAGATTAAATATTCCTACTGCCAAATATGCGTAAGCTTTATTATTTTGAGTAAAAGCATTTTTAGAACGGCCGATTTAAATCCACTCATGTTACTCATTATAAACAGCCCCAAGGTGGAACATCAGTTCTGGTGTATCTATGTAATAGTTTGTGTTGTTCACTTATCTGTCGTCTTCGAAAACTCGATTTGTTTTAAATGTATATTTGCCATCATTCTGGTGTATAACTGGCATATATGGAAAAAGAAAGAAACTAGATGAAAATTTTGTATGCCTAATATAGTTTGTTTAAGACTAGCTTTGTACCAATGAGCTTATAAGGGGCTTCATGTTTATCTGGCTGGCTGCTAGTATCGTCTTACTACTTGTCTTTATGTGGCTATTTCCAGTTTGGTATCGTGGTAGGGTTGTTGCGCAGATAACACTAATTCCTGCTCATTGCCACTTTACTTTAATTTACCTCTTCTATAAAAACAATGTATAAACCCAAAGTTGCCTTGTAGCATATATTTTCACCAAAGTAACGTACATAACAGGTTAAAACGCATGTGTCATTTTTTTCCTACAGCAGCTACAGCAAAGTACAGTTGGGGTACTGCGGAAAGCTTCCTCGTACTTGATTATATTGAAAATTATGTTTGGAATCAACTGGGCTCAATTTGAGTCAGTAAGCTGAAACTTGTGCTAGAACACCTTATTGCATTATATCAAACAGAAAATATCATTTAAATTAGAAAATATCATTAAAAATTATAAATCTTATCTGACAAATCGTTTACATTTGAATGTTGTATACGTTACCTTTTTAAATACCAAACCAAGAAGTCAAAGTAAGTGAATTATCATTGACTCAATTTAAAAGGCATAGTGATAATGATTTTAAAGTAATAGCAATATGTCATAATCATCTTATCCTTGCCTCTAGGCAATATCATCCGATTTTGAAAGGAATCAGTTAAACTGAGTCTGCTATGTTCTTTCTCGTGTGTGTTCCTCGCTTCAACATGATCTTCTGGCAAGTCTTTGCAATAACTGTATTAATGTGAAAGGACACACCTCAGTTTTTTACTGCAATTTGTTAGATAGAAACAATATTTATGTCTGTAGATGTTTCCTATTTGCTTCTGAGAAAGCTATAACCATTCCAAAAATGGTCTACTCTTAAAGGAAACATTTTTTTACAGCAGCAACTTCTTTTTAAAAGTTTTCCCCATTAAGAAAGGAGGTCAAAGTAAAATTTGCAGCATAACTTACGTGAAATTGTATCCCTTCACCTTAAATTCTAAGACTGATAAAAACTTAATTAAATTATAAAGGATGAGTCTCTGGAAGCAAGGGATGAATCACAAAAAATAACAGCAACCTTTGTTTAACTAAGGAATGTAATGTTGCGACACTGCCAATGCCACCTAGCACCAGCTATTTCCTTTTTCAAACTGACTCAGAAAGAGCCCAGGTGATTCCAAATGACCAGAACATGATGTACTTTTTCTTTTTAAACTGTCATATACGTTACTTCGTTTTAAATATATTCTACACGGTCAAAAGTAATTAAACTATGGTTTCATATATTTTTTTATAGGAAAAGGTCAGAACAGGTAAAAAGTGTAAAGAAGTGTAAAAGGGCAATGATCAGAAACTGATTCAACCCTCCCACAACACCAAACTAAAAAATGTAACATAAAGCATACAACAAGTACTCAAACGATACTAGTGGGTAGCAAAATATACGTGCGCCCATTCCATGCAGATGTCCACAAGTTAGCTTTCATCAAGCATACCCAGGTACACAAAATGTATATTTTCACCTTCTTCCTTTCTGATTTTATATACACATCAGAATGATGGCGAATAAACAGACAAAACAAATCAAATTTTCTAACTCTACAGATAAGTGGCCAACACAAACTATAACATCATTACACAACAACGGATGCATCGCCGTGGAAATTTTGCTGATAAATTACATAGGGTGGGTTTAAACCAGTCTAAAGTACCGTTTTGAAAATATTTTTAACAAAACTAATGAGGTTTAGGCATATTATGCAGTAACAACACATAATTTCAGTGATTTTTTTCAAATAATGGTTACAGACGTTACCTTTCTGAGTATAAAACAGTAACTTCTGATTAGTAAATTTGTTATGGTGAGATATTTTTAATATCATTTGGATAATAATGAGAAAAAAATGAATGTGTCGTATGTATAGATTAACTCACGAAGGTTTTCTTTTCTAGTTTTAGGACAATCTCATCTTTGCATGTCATGTAAATAACACAGTTTGCTGCCCGATTAGTTTATGAAACAATGCAATGCAAACATTTCATTTTACAATAGATAATATACATATGTATCACAACTGCGTTGTTTAAAAGTCAGAATAAGAAGAGAGTTTTTTTTTCTGGCGGGAATGATAGACGCTTTACGCAAACATTTTAATCTGTTAAGTACGTTACTCCGGCTAAAATGTGTTGTAAGGTAAGAAATAATTTTTAAGCTATTGTGTTATATCATGGTTAACATGATCTTTTTGCAAAAGGCCCCAATTTGTAAAGTTTAGATTGGTTATTAGCCATTTTTGTACGAACAATTATACGAAAAATGACTTTTCAGCCAAAAACATGGAATAGGTGTAACTGTTCAACAGGACGTGGTTGACAAAGTATAAAAGCTAGAGGTCTCATGTTTGTTTTGCTAGAAACGCACTGAAAGAGGCCAATTGAATAGTAAGTAAAAATGATCATTTTGGGCATTTTTGTAATAGAGTCTTTGTAAAATGCAACAACTTAAGTTCCAATTTTAAATTTTCAAGGGGTACATGATATATTGTAACGAAAGTAACAACACCAAAGTTCTGAACTGTTCTCTGAGCAGCCTACTTTATAGCATATTAACTGTTTTTACAGAATATATTTAGATTTGATACATTTATATAGTTTAAACACATTTCTTATTGACTTCAATAAATATTTTTGATATTCAAAATTTAAAGGGGTATCGTAAATAACTGGCCACTACCGAGTTATGCAAGGTTTGCCAAGGTGGCAAACGCTGAATTTGATAACTAGAGACCCAAACGATCATTTTGATATATAAAAACAAATGTTACACTCCGTAGACCACTATCTTCCTTTTCTAGGCCACTTATGCAATCAAATTTGCTCCACTATTATAAGTCTCAACAAAACCTGCACAAGGTACACCTGAAGAGATATAAGTACTGAATAAACCAACTGATGAAAACAGCGCCCAAGGCATCTCAGAATGGACTCAGTGCTCCCAAATGACAAAAAGGGAAAAGTACAAATAAAATTGAATGGTGTAATTCATATATATCAAGGATACATAATACAATTAGATACACAAAACCAATTTAAAGGTTGGCAGTCATTAATGGCTTCAAGCAGCTACTACATTTAATGACTGAATTAGTTCTAAATATGGCCAAAGGTTTAAGGCTAAAATAAAAATCAAAGCAAACGCGACATTTTAGATGGTATTTACATCATGTCAGCAAAGGAAATCAGTGCAGATATATTATCATTTGTTGATACTAATTCAACTTTTTACCGGTATGCCTTGAAGACATTCCGAGCAAATTAGAAATTATATTAACAAGATACCATTCAGCATTCCAACATTTCTTTTTGTAAACATAATCGTTTCTGCTTATTATGTTAAAACAGTCGATGCAGGAGACTGCATTTCCTCTGATAGTTAATATGCAATATTTTGATAGCAGTATCTCCACATGAACTTCAGTGCAAATATACTACGAGATAAACAAAGTCATTAAATGAACAGTGTTGCTTTTTCTCATTGACGCCATGGTCTTTTGTCTTTGTCGGGCTTAATGCGTAGAACACGTTTCCTCTCAGACGTTCCTCTCCGTGCCTCACCTATTGCCTCAATCTGCGAGCCAGGGTAGAAGCAGTTACAGCGTCGAAATGAGCCGCGACACGACAGAACCAACAAAGTAGCATGTGCGCCCAGCGAAGACTCGGATCAGCCTAGGCATCCGTCCAGTCTGATCAGAGTGTTCACTGTCGGCATGGAGCTGGCTTGGACACATAACTACCCGTTAACTGCACAGCCAAGAATCTGATCAGACTGGGGGATTGCCCAGGCTGATCTGAGTCTTCGCTGGACGCACATGCCACTTCGTTTGTTTTGTCGCGTCGCAGCTCATTTTTACGTTGTACCTGCATCTACCCTGGCTCGCAGAGGAGTGTTGTTGGCTGCCGAGACATGGCAAGCCCGTTTCCTTTGTAAACTTCGTGGTTCAGCGTCACCGAAGACGTTAAATGCAGAAATGCGCATCTATGGTAGTAAAACAGCAAATATATAGCATTGTGTGAAATACAACGATAAAAATCGGGTTACTGTTATTTTCTGGTTATGGTTAATGTTTCACTCTTATATACAACAACATAGTATGTAGGCCGATTTACTTTAGCGGAAGTATTGCTTCCTAGACGTTGCGCGAAAGTGCGCGAGTCAGGTGAACAACTTTTTTCTGATAGTTTTTTTTTTCTAAAATGTATCTGCACACTCAAAGCATATCACAGATCTGTTTTTTTACAATCAAAATGGGCATAATTCCTTCTATCTAAAGACATTTAGACCCGTACGTTACCCTTACAATACTGAGCCTGGTTTGCAGTCAAACATGACGATTTTGGCATGTTTGTTTTACTTTGTTAGAAAGCAGCATGCATACACACCAGTGATCTATTTATTGTTCTTTACAAATACGGTTAAATCAGGTTCCAACTTAAAACGTTACTGAAATAAACAGCAGTGTTTCACAGGAGCGGTATCTCTGTTCGGATGGATTTACGACCGTTTCAGCAATCCTTTCAAACAATTACGACCATCTGCGCAATAAAACAAAGGCCTTCCGAAGCAACTCGTTTACGAAATAATTCGTACATGGAAGTTTTGCATTTTGTTATGTCTTCTCTTCAACCTAGGTAACAGTTAAGCTTAACAAGACACAGCGTTGCCGAAATACTATGTTACAAGACGAATGAATGATATTTTATTTTTGTAGTATACGGTATTTAGCCACTACAGACACGTTTAGGAAGATGTGTTGAAGTTAATCCGACCTCAGTTCTTGCGCCAAGTAACACTGTTTTGTAACGCAGATTGTCGTAAATGTTTAAATGGACCACTCCTATGAAATTTTGGCGGGTTCATCTTTGCAAATGATAAAGACATAAGGACTGTACAAGCAATCTTATGGTTTGAGCATTCAAAGTGTAGAACACATGTACAGAGTGAACCAAATTAGGGTTAGACTGTTTTCCTAATCTGCAATTATTTGATGTTCTTATTGAACTGTAATTAGATAAAATGCATCCAACTTTTTTAATTCCTAGTCGCAGTTTTATGCGTATATAGTGCATCTGAGTAGTAATTATGGGCTAACCTGAAGCATGAATCGCACAAGTTAATAATACTGTCTAATTTGAACGCATTTCTTCGGATATAGGACGCTAATTTTCCCTTCCAAAATAGTCGAAAACATCTAGATGTTTTAAAAGACGGATCTGGAATTTTCGATTTGTTTAAGAAAGGAAACTAATTCATTTCAGTCAATTGTAAGTCTGGTAGATATTTGTTAGGTGAATAAATACGGTAAATTTATTCATAGTAAACTCTCGATATCTCAAACATTGATATCTCTATGTATTCTCTTATATCAAAGAGTATAGGTTGGACACATTTCCTATTGTATTTACATTTCAACCACCTTTATCTCAAGCTACTGATATCTCGTCATGTTTGTCAGGGCGGGGGAGGGGGCGATGGGGGGCAAACGCTGAGATAGCAATATATTGGGACGAACTTCAGCTTTGATAAATCGAGATTTGAGTGTAATTCTTTTTGTATTATTAATGCCAAAACTAATTAACATGTATACAACGGTGTTTTGTATAGAGCCTAATAAAGATAAGGCAAAACTGGAAAAAAAATATGCAATGGAAATAAAAGTAAAAAGTATGCAAAGACCAGGAACTGAAACAATCAAAATCCAAATCCAGCCCTCAAACCATAGTTGGAAACAACTAAGATTACAAATAATCAAGATACAGAGAACATATGGTCAACCGAGTGAGCAGCTTGTTCCCAAAAGGTGGCCACTCAGCAACCCAAACCGAACCAAAAATAATAAGAACATACATAAGGTAAAACATCACAGAAACTCTGACACCAAAAACAGGCAACAGAGAACCACAACAGAACTACCGCCTTGGAACGGTCAGTAATGAATTACTGGGGGGCTTAAATCGATTTTACAGGCCCAACCTCACCCTCAGTTACTGAAGTGGTACAAAACATTTAGTTGGTTGTTCGGTTCGCATGATAACCCTCTAACTCGTCAATGAATCATCACGGTAAACACATAAATCAAATTTCAACACCATGAAGAAGCAAAGACGAGGACTCAACAGATACAACGGGCCGTCTGACAGGTGGAGATCCCTGTCCTGCCAAACAACCCCACTGGAAATCTGAAGCAAAAGAAGGTCACCAGTTGAGCCCCGGTGGACCAAGCAACAGACAAAAAGGCTCCGGTCCCAACCAACTAAAATATATAGCTTTAGGTCGGGGCCATCATAGAGTCTGACGACCGATCCCCCGACCGAAAGTTTATGCTGAAAAGGTAAGCAATAAGATATATCAGTAACCACAACGTTTTCTGTTTCAGTAATTTTAGTTGTCAGCCTTTAAAAAGCCTGAAGAAAGAACTGCAGGGTAGTTAATTTACTTGATGCTTTTGTAATAAACCTGCAGATATCAGAGAGGAATGAAAAAACGTAGGGAGGACACTACTCAGGAACAGTTTACTGACACAATTCAATTCCAGATGCAACACAAGACACCATGTGTGAAAGAGATAACATAAAACCAGTCATCACCAAACACAACACATGCGGCAGCCATGTAAGCAGCCATTTCCCATGTAGGTTGTGAACGGGCTAGCCTAAACATCACAAACAATAAACCAATTACAGACATAGCAACTATCAACACATAAAACAACCACGAAGATCCTCAAAATAGAACCGCCGCCTTTGGACGGCCAGGAATGAAAGTTTTATTTCAGAGCAAGGTAAACTGCATTAACCTGCCAATGTATTATTATTTTATGGTCATTACTTACGCCTACGCAGGTATGACTCTAGTTACCATTGATGAATGTATTGGAGTATGCATGGTTTTGTTTGGTGGCTAAAACTAGAACTGTCGAAGAATTAGACTTTACCCCCGCTCAACTGCTTTAATCAAATGGTGTTATTTTTGTTATATAAAGTATAGAGAGAGAGAGAACTCATTGTCAATAAATCATTATCTATCTGTATACCAAATATGAACATTCTGCCTTGAAGGGTTGCTGTGAAATCTGTTACGAAAAATTGCATTTATTCAGTGTAGAAAGAAAGAAAATGGGACAAATACAGGGGGTGAATATACCAGATACAGCTGGTTTGCAATCCCACAACACAAAAGTTGTTAACAATCTGTATTAGCAAATATGAATATTCTACCTTGAAGGGTTGCTGTGAAATCTGTTATGAAAAATAGCATTATTCAATGTAAAAAGAGAAAGAAAATCAGACAAATACAGGGACAAATAAGCAGGAGACCGCTGGTTCTAAATCCCACAATACAATAATTTATCGTTAACTTGCATACCAAATATGACTATTCTAGCTTGCATGGTTGCATAGAAATCTTTGACGAAAAATTTCATTATTCAAAGTATGGAAAGAAAGAAAATCGGACAAATACAGGGAAGAATAAGCAGGAGAAGGCTGGTTTGCAATCCCACGGTACAACAAATCGTCATCAACCTGCATACCAAATATGACTTCTCTAGCTTGTATGGTTGTGGAGAAATCTATGACGAAAAATTTCATTATTCAAAGTATGGAAATAAAGAAAATTGGACAAATAAAGAAAATAATAAGCAGGAGAAGGCTGGTTTGCAATCCCACGATACAACAGCCCGTCATCCACCTGTATTCCAAATATGACTATTTTAGCTTGTATGGTTGTAGAGAAATCTTTGACGAAAAATTTTATTAATAGGGGACGGACGGAAGGACGGACGGAAGGACGGACGGAGAGATGTAACCCAGTATACCACCCACTTTTTCAAAGCGTAGGTATAAGTATCTTTGACAAAAAAGTGTGGAGAGAAAGAAAAAAAAGAACAAATACACGAAAAAACAAGAAGAAAGCCCATTCTCAATTCCATGATACAACAAACCATTTGCATTTCATATTCTAAATATAAACCCTTTACCTTGAACAATTGCTGAGAAATCTTTTACGAACTAGAGCATATGAGCAGGGGCTCACGTATACCCCCGACCAGCCCCATCACCTAATGAAACCACCGCCTTAAGAAACCAGTCTTATACAGGGTCTTAGTCACCTAGAAAATGGTTCCATCAAAATAAAGAATATAAACTCAATGCAAAACTTTGACGCAAATATACAAGTATGTGACCTTGACTTTTGGTAAGCAGCTATGAACCTAAAAGTAAACCTAGTCAAATATCAAAAGGATCCATCAAAGGGTATTGTAAATATAAAAGAAGAATATAAACTTAACGCAAAACTTTACCGCAAATGTTTAAGTCTGCGAGCTTGACCTTGGGTCAGCAGCAGCATCTAGATGATGTCAGCTATTCTACATGAACCCAGAAGTATACCTAGTCACATACCAAAAGGTTCCATCAAAGGATATTGGAAATATAAGCAAAGAAAAAAACTTAACGCAAAACTTTAACGCAAATGTTAACGGACGGACGGACGAACGAACGGACGGACGGACGGACGGACGAACGGACGAACGGACGGAGAGACGAAAACTAAATACCCCTCGACATACTTCGTATGTCGGGGGTATAAAAATTAGTAATGAATGCATGGAGAGAAAGAAAAGTAAACAAATACAGAGAAGACAGATAGGAGAAGGCCGGTTCTCTATCTTAAGATACAACTTGTCGTTATAACCCTGTATACCAAATATAAACCCTCTATTTCATACTGTTACATATATCTTTGCCGAAAAAGTGTGGAGAGAAAGAAAAGTGAACAAATACAAGGAAAAACAAACAGGAGAGGACCAGTATCAATCCCACGATACTACAAACCATTGGCAACTCAAATACCAAATATAAACCTTCTACCTTGAACAGTTACTGAGAAATCTTTGACGAACAAATACAGTACTAAATGCATGGAGAGAAAGAAAAGTGTACAAATACAGGGAAGAACAAACAGAAGAAGGCCGGTACTGCATCCCACGATGCAACTTGTCACTTTCAATCTATATACCAAATATAATCATTTTATCTTTTACCGTTGCAGAGATATCTTTGACGAAAATTTGTGGAGAGAAAGAAAAGTGGACAAATACAAGGAAGAACAAAGAGGAGAGGGCTAGTTCTCAATCCTACGATACAAATTGTCGTTGTCAGGCTGTATACCAAATATGAATTTTTTTATCTTATACGGTTCTTGAGATATCTTTGACGAAAAAGTATTACGGAATTACGGAAGGACGGAAGGATGGACGGAACTACGTACAGATGTAAACCAGTATACCCCCCACTTTTTCAAAGCGGGGTTATAATTATAGGGTTTACCTAGACTGAGTTAGAGTTGGTAAAGTCATCCATCCTGACGATAAATCGAAGTCCCGAATAGCTTCATATAATTTTTTCCTAACTTTATACATCATGTATTTAGAAAATAATAGAAAGGATTTATCTCAAACTAATTGAGAATTATATTCAATAAGTAAGTAAAACTAGAAAAAAAGAATAAAGAAAAAAAGAAAACACACACACACAAGAAATGGTTTGATAAATACTTGGATTGTAAAAGGTAATACATCAAATACCGACGTGCTTTGACAACATCTTCGACGTGAAATGCATTAATCTCAAATCTCTTAAACCGGCTGCATGGAAGAATGAATGCATTAAACAAGACAATTATATTCGGTTTGCCCTCTTCCAATGTCATTTTTCAAACGTTTTGCTTAATATAACGAGAATTGCTATCATACGAACGATGGTCAAAAAGAGGCTGGCCACTTTTCGCGTATTACGTTTTAAAGGACAAGGATTTAATTAGCACAGTTAAAATATCTGAGCCGCGGAATCGAGAAACAACAAAGTGGTTGTGCCCCCAGCGAAGACTCGGATCAGCCTTGGAATCCGCCAAGTCTGACCAGACTCTTGGCTAAGCGCTTAAAGGGTAGCTAAAGGTCTTAGCTACATGCATGCAGCCAGCGAAAACTCTGATTAGACTGGACAAATACCCAGGCTGATCTGTGTCTTGGCTGGGCGCACATGCCACAATGTTGGGTTTCTCGTGCCGCGGCTCATTTCTTTTGGATAGTTTGGACGAGCGTTTTGACCTGATACCATGAGGTACATTGTTTACGCGACAAAAACATTATTTCCCCGGAAATTTATGACAAAATTAAATGATAGCATATGCAAAGTACATCATTTCCTAATGCAGTTTGATGAATGTCTTGCTTTTAGTTGGCGTCTGTAAAAGAGTATAATTTGCATCATTCTGTAGCTACGTCTAGTGGAAGCGAGGTGGGAAAACAAGACGGAAGAAAGCTCGCTACGAGAATATACAAACCGATCAACGCTCGAAATATTGTCTAGTCAGGGTAATTCGTTCATAGGAGCAAACATTCCGTTCTATTAGACGTCGGAAGGCCACCCGTAAACGGTATCTTGTCTAGACAGCCACATTCTACATACTGTACCTTAACATTTGTCCGTGCAGACGCAAAGACGAATGCATTATGAGATTTAATCTTGAGTCATTCAATTTGCATATATCTCACTGTTTCAAACAGTGAAATTATCACTTTCGATTTCACTGTTTCAGAAATAAGATTTTTGTGAAATAGCCTCAAGGTTTTTGTTGATTATTTGACTAAATCTTATCTGGCTTGACCAAAATTACGTCACGCATGTTTGCACGTCATTACGACGTTAATGACGTCACTTAAAGCGTCCACGTAACATTGTTACTGCACGCGACGTCAGGCCGCTTCAGTCCCCTGTAGGCATTCTTTCTTGGCAATTGTTTTGAGATCTGTTTATTAAAATGATATTTGAAGTTATTTTTCAGTTGCAAACTTGTTTACAATCAATTTCATACCCAATAAACACACTGGAAGCATCAATTTGACGCCAAACGGCTAGACAAAAAGTTTTGTTTCTGTCGTGATTGCTGACGCTCTTGAATAAACAGACTTATTGCGATTTTCAAGCATTAAAGAAATAGAAAATGTGACTTTTTCAGTGTAAGAAGAATTTTTATTTCACTCATGAACACCAAAGTAGTATTTTCACTCGTGGCTTCGCCACTCCTGAAAATTCTGCTTTTGGTGTCCATTTGGTGAAATAAAAATCGATCTTACACTGAAAAAGTCAAATACCCTCTATATATCTTGAACAAATTTCGAAAATTATTAGTTACTTCACATTCATGCTTGTCAGAGTCAAATAACTTTTCACTATGATCATCGTCCTTTTTACTGTGTTCCACTTAATAGGACGTCTGTTTGTTCTTTCCGAATCATAGATTTGACATACACAGCAAAGCAGTTAGTAGCGCAAGATAAGACAGCTTCAGGGGCAGTATTCATAAAATGGCTTAAGTCGTTGCTATGCTGTTGCTAAGGCTAAATTTGTAATAGACAATTTCATTCAGTTTTCACCTGTGAATCTGACTCTGAAATCCCCTCCAAAGGTATTTGTCCATTCTCCCCCATGGGGGAGATTACATTTGACCCAAATGGGGTCACTAAATTGTTGAACAGCCTAAACAGACATAAGGCATCTGGGACTGATGGCCTGAGTGCTAAGGTGTTAAAGGAATGTAGTTCTGAAATTGCTCCTGTCCTGGCCTTCATCTTCAATGAGTCGCTTGCTCAGGGTGCAGTACCAGGTGATTGGCGACAAGCAAATGTAGCTCCGGTTTTTAAGAAAGGAGAAAAATATGATGCTGCTAATTATCGACCGGTGTCGCTTACATGCATCTGTGGCAAAACCCTCGAGCATATAATAGTATATAACATCTAAAAGCATGTAGCCTTTGAGAGCATTCTTGCTGACTGTCAGCATTGTTTCAGAAGTCAGAGGTCTTGCGAAACCCAACTTGTTCAGTTCTACCACGATTTAGCAGGCAACCTGGATGGTGCCCTAAATCGTGGCTACAGGCAGACTGATGTAATATTATGGATTTCGCATAATCGCACCGGTTCTATCTGGTGTCCCTCAAGGATTGGCCTCAGGTCCGGTCCTGTTGCTTATTTTCATCAACGATCTTCCAGACAACATCATGTCATCTGTTCGTCTTTTTGCTGATGATTGTGTTTTGTATAGGAATATCTTCTCCCCCATAGATTGCCAGATCTTGCAAGATGACCTGAACAGCCTCGCACTATGAGAGACCGATTGGCAAATGAAATTTAATGTTGCCAAATGTCATTCTATGAGGGTGACTCGGCACCTCCCTAGCAAGCAAATAAACTTTACTTAATTACTCTCTCCAACAGCTCAGATTAGAACAGGTTCAGTCCGCCAAGTATCTCGGTATAACGATTACACACAATTTGGATTGGGGTCAACATATTTCAGAAATATCAAGTAAGGCAACTAAGACAATGGGATTTCTTCGGCGCAATTTGGCACTGGAACCTAGGCAAACTAAGGAAGCTGCATACAAAACATTGGTTTGCCCTCAACTAGAGTATGCATCACCTATTTGGCATCCCTATCATAAAACTCAGATTCACCAGGTTGAGAAGGTGCAGAGAACAGCTGCCAGGTGGACCTGCAGTCGATGGCGGAACACAAGTAGTGTCGGCGATATGCTGGACGAGCTTGAGTGGCCATCCCTGGAGGCACACCTAGAGCAGTCCTCCTTAACCTTATTTTACAATATGTATTCTGGTACTGTGTCCCTTGAGAAGGATAAGTACTTGACCCAAGCACCAAAGTTGAGAAGGACTAGGGCATCCCATGACTCACAATACACTAGATACCTTCCATATAGTGATGCCCGGAAAAATCATTTCTCCCCAGGACTGTTCCTGTGTGAAATAGTCTTTCCTCTTCGGCGGTTCTGCCAAAACCGCTGAGGATTTTAAGGCCCTTATTTAGATTATCGGTCCAGAGGCATGTGTTTTAGCGTGCCTCTGATCTGCTTCTTGTAAATAGTTTTAATGGCCCAGACCGAAAGTTTGTTTTTCTCTTGAGCTGAATTCTAAATTTAGCCACCCACCACACCTGAGGTAATGATCAGAAAATGATCGTCTAAGTATCAAGAGATACCTTTGTGTGAAGGAGAGTCCCTTCAACTATGAACTTTGCTCTGGAGGATCAGTCTTTAGCAACTTCAGACCCTTAGCCACCTTTAAAACGCACAGCAAAGACTCTGATCAGACTGGGCGGATGCCAAGGCTGATCTGAGTCTTCGCTGGGCGCACATGCCACTTTGTTAATTTTGTCTTGTAGCGGCTCATATGTGCATATTGTATAGTTTATTTTCGGAGAAATTTATCCTTGTATGCTCATCAATCATAACAATTGCTGATAAAAAACAATGTCAGATTTGAAATATTAAAGCGCACAAGATTTCTACCATCGGCGATAAATCAAACATATCAGTTACAAAAGCCATTAAATTATTTGCAGTTAAATGATGTATTAGATTGTGTATGAACGCTAGAAGACATGAATTGAGCTTTAAGGCAAGAAACATAAAACATGTTAGGGAAAAGAAGAAAAAAAAAATGAACGCGAAAATCACAATAATCCCTCTATTGGTTATCCTGTAATTATTACTTTAAATTCTCAATACTATTGTATTATATACTGACTCAAACAAGTTCCGATACATGACTATATCTTGTTACTATGGTTACGACGGGAGCTAAAGCCCAAGATTTTTATATTTTCGAGGAAGAATGCCCATTTGTCTATGGTACAGTCCAATTTGATTTGTTGTCTTTACACTCAGTTTGTTACAAGAATGCTTTAAACAATACAAGGGTCATCCATCGTTTTCTCAGAGGAAAACATTGAAATTGCTGGATTTTGAAGTCAAACATGTTCCCTACAACGACAAATTTTCTCAAGCAGTACTATGCTACATTGCGATAGACGTTTGAGCTGTTAGACTGCAAAGCATTTGTGAAAGTTGACCGCTGAACGAAGAAGAATAAGATCCACGACGTAAGTCTCTTCATGTAAAAGAAACTGTGTTTAATGTCACTTACAATAGAAACTCCATCGGAAATTAAAATCGTTAGAAGTTATAGGAGTGTGACTTTTCTTCAATACTTATCACCTTGCCATATGGGGACAATGATTATAAAGCAGTATTGAATTAGTTGCAAACCAATTAAGACAGGCACAGGAAGCATGGCAGTTCTAAAATCTCTATATGTTTAATTCAGAGGGAGACAATCTGAAAGTTTCAGAAATTCAAACCTCGCCTTTATTGTCTGATTAGAAGGCATTGAAAATTTCAAGTGTTATTTTAGGTCCACTCCCTAAGACCTGTAATTTGCAGTAATAATTTTACATATGCGCATGCGCATTTTCATCTTACGACCCAAAACACTCCAGATAAATATTGCAAGATAACTCTTAAACCGAAAGATTTGGTTGCAAGACAATATTGCGGACGTTAGCTGAATGTCCGTTTGATGCGTCAAAAGGCGTATTTTTGTTCAACGATCACCAGGTGACTGTTAAATTTACTCAGAAGTTGGTATCGTATTATTTTTGAGTCAGTATATTTTACTGGATGATTTATCCCTTTGCAACCCACCCATACAGAGACTATTGTTACAGTATCAAATGAACGAATTAGTGACTCAGGTAACAGCGATGTACTGCGTGTAGCAGCAGTTAAATGCTGGTATAACTATTACACTTGAGCCAGCGTTTCTGTTTGAATGTATACTTAGCAAAAATAGAAACTTGAGAGCCTTTTTTATCCTACGGTACTCATGAAAAGGTCAGGTGTAAAAATCACTTTCATTTAGGAAAATATCACATTCACATAAAAATCAGGATTCTTTAGATAAAGCTATATCTAGGCTTATTTAGATGACACAAGGGTATTTTTCTCAGTTTTTTATGTTCAAAACCAGACTACAACCGAATTTAATGTCTTTTAAATCAGCTTAAATGATTAAAAAATATTTTCAATATCTTTCCATTATTAAGTTCAAGCTGTACGGACACATATCAAAGCAGGATCGATTAGGAGAGCGTGAAAACAAGAAGGAAAAATACAACTTAGGTCATATATATATTAAAAGTCATCTATTCAGTTTTAATGGAATTTCCATTGGACATTACAATTTTTATGTCAGCTTGAAAAATGGCTTTCAAACAAATTTATTAATAAAAATGGCAAGTTTGCATGACAATCAACAAAATCTCGACAAAAAGTAGAAAAAGACAAAATGCTTTAGGAACTATTATATCTCAAAAATTTCTATAAGTTTAATTCAAAGGGAGATAATTTGAAAGTGTTGACTCATTTAAACCTTATTTCTTATCGTGTGATTTCGAATTACTAAAGCATTTAAACAGTTTTCAGTGCTCACTGGAACGGTTGTTTATTGTGCACAAGAAAACCTTCTGCGAATGCGCAAATTAAATTTACACTCTGATTAATTAAAATAGAACTGACATAAACTAATAGATGTCCGTGATTCACAAATCAGACATCTTTCAAACCTAAAGTATTCAATATTGAATTTCAATATGTCATAGGTTGGCTGGAATTATCAAACTAAAACTCTCAAGTGTTTTTTTAGTATAATTTACAACGCATTGTGATGTTCTTACCAATCAGTTTTCTGTATACGATATAGGTTTTCTTAACTAAACCATTTAAACAATTAGTGAAATGAAGCAAGGTAACAATCACAAAGCACAGCAAACCCAAGACATCGAAAAGAGACCCAAAGACGATAAAAGTGAACGGTATGTTTTCGATATCAGACACAGCACCATCGCCCGAGCCGACATTCCCGAGGAGTAATGGAAGATGGTAACTTAATGCTGTGCATGCCTTGGTAAACTGAATTCTGATGCAGCTCTAAATAGAGAACACAATGTTCTACTATATTTCTTTTCTATTTTATCCCGTAAGCTTAAAAGGTTGTTGGGCACCACAGATGACTTCGAAAGGATCCCTTGCCACTTTAGCCTGTTTTCAGCTGCCCTAGTAAAGCACGCAAAGTCCGTCGCTGTCCAGTATTTAATACTGTCTTCCCACTTGATCTTCTGTCTACCTCTTCTTCTTTTCCCCTTGACTGTGTCCTGTAAAATCGTCTTTGTTTAACCAGAGGACCTTGAGACATGGCCAAACCACCTTAGTTTCAGTTTCTTGATTAGGGCCAGGAGTTGGTCATAGTCTCCAAGGGCTGCATGGATCTTTCTGCGAACCTCCCATTTGGTTTTATGATCCTTGCACGAAATGTTTAGTATCCTTCGGCAGCATCTCATATCAAAGGGCTGCGTTCTTTTCTCTAACTCTGCTGTCAAGGTCCACGATTCATAGGCACACAAAAATATGAAAGGACAGGTGAGTGCATAAGTTTCACTTTTGATTTAACAGATATGTTGTTATTTCTCCTAATTGGCTTCAGCTGCGTAAGAGCTGAAGAGACTTCTGCAATCCTTGAAAGCATCATGTTTACAGCCATCATCTGAAACAACTGCTCCATGGTATTCGAAGCTTGTTACGGTACACAACTTCTGACCTTTTACCTTGATCTCCCTCTGGATGCCATTGGCGTTGTTTGCCATCAATTTGGTCTTCTCGGCACTTATCTTATTCCTTGAGCAGATGTTTTCGAGACTTTAAGCTTTGGCTTCCAGTTCCTCCTCTTCCTCAGCTAGAGCTTGTATGCCATCTACTAACCGCAGATTGGTGAGATTTCTGCCGCCTATACCAACCTTTCCGTCATGTTCTTCCAGAGCATCAGACATGATCCGTTCGTCAAAAAAGTTGAAGATGGTGAGTCACTGAAGACATCCTTGCCTAAGTGTTGTTCTGAATCATTCTCTCTTGCTGCCACTCATCAGGACTGCATCCAGGAGTTGCTAGGTGGTGTGCACTAGATTGCAAAGATATTGTACTTCCGCATGGCTGCATGCCATACCCTGTCAAAGGTGTTTCGTTTTTACTCAATGAAGAATGGTACTGATTTTGCTAATGTCGGAGATACTTTTCACATAGGAATCTATGGTTAAAGATCTGTTATGTGGTACTCCTTCCGGAGCATCTTCTAACATCAAACTTATTCTTATATCAAGTTTATCAGGCAATACAAGAAACAGCGTAGAAAGAGCGAGGCTTGCCGAGCCATTCCGACGTGTTTTGCGAGCAACTGATAAACTTAATATCAAAAGACACTATCATGGTGTTTTCTATTCATTATGCATCATTAGACACTTTTAGGTTTCAAGAGCAAATAAATAAATAAATAAAAAAAATATAGAGCAGCATTCTGGAAAAACTTGCTGACGTCGCGATTGCTTGCTGAAGTAAGTCGGGACGTCAGTATATCAATCGAAAATTGTTATCAAGGCAAACGTCAGCATGTACATGTAGCACCTTGCCCGACTTTATCCAAATTAGTAGGACGCCCCGGCACTGAAAGTTACCCAGCCTGTAGAATTAATATATTAAGGAGTTTTATGCCATCAAGGCTCACTGTAATGCAAATGAAGAGGGCTGCAATGTTGGTTACTGTGACAAACAAAGTACTCGAACTATTTACCCAAAAATAAACCACAACACAGTCCAGGAAGAGAGTTTTGCATACTCCTCCCCGTCCCCTCCCCCTCCCCCCCCACACGCACATCACTCCTCACGCCCAAGTTATTAACAACTGTCTGTTCCGGAGCAATACTGACGTTATGGTGCATTGTTATTGTCATTGATCGTGGGCTTCTTTTAGTATTTAACATTTTGCACACTATCTAAATATCTCTGTGGACACCTGCTTGAAAAGAGCTGACTCCAGTCATTTCAGTTTTCTTGTTTCGCCTTTGTGTGCCGTTGTTAATTTTTATATTTTTCTCATTTGGTGTACAGGGCAGGATTTGGTAAACGATTGTCGCGGTTCCCGATAATTGCTTTTTCATGTTCTTACCTTATGTGGTTCTTCTTTTGTATCAAAAAGTTTGTCTGCTATTAAAATTGTGTTGGCGTCTTTCGTCTTCTGTGTTTTGATTTGCCTTTTCCATGCTATGCTTCCGTGATATTGTGATTGTGGTTCACTTCCACTAGACTAAGATCAATTTTGTCGTCATCGAGAATTGACTTTTCCATTTTGTTCTCTTTTTTATATTTGGTTTTCATTCAGTAGTTTGTGCAGATAGTGCTTTGTAACCACTTTACCTTGTTATCGTTGCTTATATTCTTACCTCTATGCATTATATGACGCTCATTTTGATGAAGATGAAAATAATTTGTTCAGTTTCATGTGATAAATCTTTCCCGCTTTGCCAAGTGAACTGCGACGCGACAAACCAACAAAGCGGCATGCGCGCCTAGCGAAGACTCAGATCAGCCTGGGCATCCGCCCAGTCTGATCAGAGTCTTAAGGGTTTAAGCTAGCTTCATGCAGACAATGAAGACTTTGTTCATATCAGGCCGATATCTAGGCTAATCTGAGTCTTCGCTAGACGTACATGCCACATTGTTGGCTTTCTCGTGTCGCGGCCTATTTATTGCTGATGTATTTCTCAGATAATGCCGCATAACATTTTACAAATGTGTATAAAAGAATTCCCGAATGAAGTTCAACTACAGGAATATTAAAACAGCGATAGAACAATGATAAAGTTGTTTCTGGAATGAAGCAGCTGAACATGGTCTCCCTCTGGTTCCGAAAGAAATAATTTTAAAGTAAAGTCTCCTTGAACACATTACAGACATTCACACAATTGCCTGTTATTGATCCTAGAGGTCCCAGGCAGGAGGGGTCTTTCAGATTAAACGTGTTTATGTTTTAATTTATTTATTAACTTTATTTTCTGTGCCAAGCGGGACGAGATTTCAGCGTCTGCTTTTGAAACGTCAGCTGTGAATCCTATTGCTAACCTAACAATTAACGCTAAGAAATCAAATAAAGAGTGACAAAAAAAGGAGAAATTTAGAGGCTGAAGAGTATATTTTTCAAAGAAAAATCTATCAGGGAATTAACACAACTTACATATGTTCCCTTTCTCTCACACAAGCACAAAACTATAACGAAGAAGGTTATTTTTTATAATTTCTATAGGCAGGACACTGAGAGTAGCAGACTGGACGCGGCATATAATATGGTGTGCACAGCAAACTGTTAACAGCACACAACAGACAAATAGAATCTATCATTAGTGCTTAGTTGGGGTAAGAAAATCACAACCCAAGGGTATACCATTCAAGTGGGAAATGAGGTTCTGTCGAGTTTCCCGCTTGAAGGGTAGATCCGAAGGTTAGGATCCCTACCCCCACTTGACACCAGTGATTGATCATTTTTCTCACCAACCAATATTGAAAAGATAATTTTGCCGTCTGGTTGCTTAAAACGAGCTTTCTGACGTCTTTAAGAGTGACTATGTGAGTGGTGTCATAAATCTTAATACGTTCAGCTTAGATCGGAAATCGAACAAAGCCAAAGGGCTGGTTCAGTAGCCGGTAAGCTAGAAGTTCATGAATTATTGACAAGCACTATGTAAAATGAATGTTTCGAAACACAGTTTGGGAAGCCATTGAGCAAAGAAATTCGAACGAATTCACGTGTAGCTTATCCTACATGGCTAGACGTGCGGGATATGATTTCCTATTGTTTTGAAAGTATAATGATGAGGGTTTGCGTGTCTTTGGATCTATCAGCTAAAGTAATAAGAAACAAACAAGGTTGATGTCCAGTTTTAATTTGCAGTTCTAAAATTGAAATGTTTGACACAGTTTTAATACAGAAAATACTGGTATTCCAGTTTCGGTTGAAACTTGGCATTCAAGTTCTAAAAACAATCTTTAACCACAAAGTCTGTATTTGGCAGTTTCCAAATATAACATTTTTAGTAGATAATAGTTGGTAAGTCCGAACTATGACGTCTTTACTTTTCAGTTGGAAAATCCTAACTGATCTTGCATTTTGAAAAATAGACAAAACTCTCTAGAACTTAGCAAACAGACACGCCCACGACCCAAGCTTGGGCCAGTAAAAACAACTAAATAGCATTTATATGAAGCCATAAAAATATGAATGATGACAATCAGTTAACAATCAAATTACTTTTAACTATAAGAGTGCCAAAGGCAAAATATACTTTCTGAAACACAAATAACAAAGGCAATAAAAGCGAGGTGTTACAACAACAATGACAGTGTTTAGACAGCTTGGATTGTTTGGTCCCACAATCTTGATTTCAAGACATTGAAATGACATATGTTATTTTAAGACTGATCAATTTTAGCAGCTTGCGAGTAAATTGTAACAGCGACACACTCTTTTATACAAACAATTTAAACGAACTTGACAAAATAAGGGAAAATGGTTGAAAAGTAACACAGTCAAACAATTTATAGTGTTACGTGAAACTAAATAACAGATAATCTATAAAACGCTATTTTTGCATCATAATAACTCCTCCCTGGTTCAAAAAAACTTTGGTCCCCAAAGTTAATTATTAGTTTTTAATTTTACATAGCACCCCGTTTGATTGTAGATGACATGCGCATTTCAAATCTCAAGCGACCGGTTAAAATTAACACTTAATCTACCAGCGACCTTGTCAATGAGCGTTGGCTCATTTGTCATCAGTGTAGCTCTGAATGGGCCGGGGCGTTAATCAATGTAAATCAGCAACTGAGTCTATAGGGGAGCTAAATATCCGAAATGACTAGCATTTCTCGTGAAATTTTGCGCTCTAACCATTCACAAATCACTTTTAACTCCCTTTCGAAAGAATATGATTTGCTTATGGAAACAGGAGCACGCATTTCCGTCGGCGTTCATATGGCATTCGGATCTGGACGAGAAGGGGCGTCCATATTTTCATTGGACCGGCGCTCTTCGGCGCATGCGCATGGGCTGAATCGGAAATAACGTATCCGTTGCCATTATAAAAACCGAAACCGGAAATGCTGAAAAAAGTTATAACATTTATCACTTTGATACTTTGAAATTTTGGACAGAGCTACAATGACACAATGAAAAAGTCGATATGAAGAGTAGCATGTCATGAAGCTTGAAATGCAGTGGTAGAAACAAATGCTGGCTCAGAACAAATTTAAGAATTTTCGCCTCCTCAATGATACTAATTTTCCACTCACTCGCTTAACAGCACTAATGCTGATACTAATATTCCACTCACTCACTTAACTGCAAAATTGCGTTCAGCATTTACATTATAAGTGTGTGTGTCTCCGGTGGCAAAGCTTAATAGGTTTACTCATAGCGTTAGATTTAGCGGTTGATGCAAATAATTCGCACAGGGGGGAGTAACTCAAACATAGAGTAACTTGCACGTGGGGAAGTAACTCGCAACTGTAATGCAAAAGGTACGATGCCACATAAGCTTTCCCATCATAGAGAGACACACCACTCACTATTTCTTACATACGCTCTAAGTAATTCATATACAACTGAGGAAAAACATTGACCTTACATATCTGCAATACATACTAGTAAACAACTTTATATTTTGAACAGTATAAGCAATCATTATTTACACCTCAGCTTAGATGAGAAATTGTATATAACATATTTAAACTGAAATCCAAACTGGTTGAACATTTTAACTCTAAAATATGTATACGCGTGTAAACTCTTTTCACAGATAATATTTAAGTCAAGTACCTCTGAGAAGTGAAAGTTACGTTTTCATTTTACATATTCGATTAAGTTCCAGGAGTATACTATTGCAGTGAGCATCCACTTTTTTCTGTTCTGCGGGACTAAGATTTTTCAAAAAATTGAGCCCCGATGCTCTTGAGTTCGCCAGTCCTGAACAGTCCTGTCGTTACTCACGGGCACATGCGGCAACGCGTCTTGAAATTCAGTATCTGTGAGTTCCTGAAAAGGCAAAGCAACACAAACAGATCTGTTTTCTTTCACGTTTTTCCTCTTAGTCCCTTGATACAACTCCCGGTACATTGTCTGGACCCGAGACAGTTTCCTCCGCATATTCCAAATTCTCTGGCTACATGACTCTTCGTCATCACCTACTGAAATTGCCATTAGCGGTGATGCACACTGTTCTCCTGGAGTTTCACTTTCTGTAGTCGTGTTTGCCAGTAAACCTAGCTTATCAGACAAACCCGTTTGTAATGGCGAATTCAGGGTCTTCGCAGCTTGAGTACTTTGCACGAGGTGAGCAATTGTACTCCTAGCTGCATTCAGTTTCCTTTCCAACAATTTAGCCTATCCGGTAGAGCGTCCCTAAATTCTTTATCACTTAAGTCACAAAAGGGCATCGCAGCACAAATGGACTTACTTTCAAGGAAACGCTGTCTTCTCTGTTGATCACGCAGCTTTTGTGCTCTGCTTTTCTGTTTCGCAGAAGGACTGAACTGTGAGAAATTGGCGACAGGCATAACGTAAGCCTCAACAGGTGCTGCACACTGATAACTTTGATGACCACCAAATGATCTTAACTGTCCAGAGCATAGAAAATTCCTTGTTTGTCTCCAGTACAAATAATCAATTTTTTCCTTTACAAAAGCTATCTCCGTAAACAAGATTATTTTCAGTTTGGGGAAATACTCGCTGGTTGCTCGAGGTACCAAGATCTATAAACGAGCTAAAAAGTCGTTTACCCGGATTGTACTCCACCAATTATAATGATGAGGGTTTGCGTGTCTTTGGATCTATCAGCTAAAGTAATAAGAAACAAACAAGGTTGATGTCCAGTTTTAATTTGCAGTTCTAAAATTGAAATGTTTGACACAGTTTTAATAAAAAAAATACTGGTATTCCAGTTTCGGCTGAAACTTGGCATTCAAGTTCTAAAAACAATCTTTAACCACAAAGTCTGTATTTGGCAGTTTCCAAATATAACATTTTTTAGTAGATAATAGTCGGTAAGTCCGAACTATGACGTCTTTACTTTTCGGTTGGAAAATCCTAACTGATCTTGCATTTTGAAAAATAGACAAAACTCCCTAGAACTTAGCAAACAGACACGCCCACGACTCAAGCTTGGGCCAGTAAAAACAACTAAATAGCATTTATATGAAGCCATAAAAATATGAATGATGACAATCAGTTAACAATCAAATTACTTTTAACTATAAGAGTGCCAAAGGCAAAATATACTTTCTGAAACACAAATAACAAAGGCAATAAAAGCGAGGTGTTACAACAACAAAGACAGTGTTTAGACAGCTTCGATTGTTTGGTCCCACAATCTTGATTTCAATGACATATGTTATTTTAAGACTGATCAAATTTAGCAGCTTGCGAGTAAATTGTAACAGCGACACACTCTTTTATACAAACAATTTAAACGAACTTGACAAAATAAGGGAAAATGGTTGAAAAGTAACAAAGTCAAACAATTTATAGTGTTACGTGAAACTAAATAACAGATAATCTATAAAGCGCTATTTTTGCATCATAATAAAAGCACATGGATATCTATCCTTTAAGCTGTGGTAGGTGTGAAAATATACTCAAGAATGTTCTGTTTGCTGTGTCCGCTTATCTGAAGCCTGATTATTGTTAAACAAAGAATCAAATTTGTGAAGAGCAGACATACATTATGCTTAAAAAACATTTTGTCAAAAACCACGAATCAGTGGTTGAAAACGGAAGCATACATGCAAAAGCTGATTCAATCTCTCGACCACTTATGGTATCGGTATTCAAACATCCCACAGGCACATAGTCTAACCGACATGGCTGACCGAGTGTCCAGTTTTTGTTTTTTCATGTCGTGGATGGTATGCAGATATTGAATGAACATTTGTCAGTTCCGGATAATTGCCTGTTTACCCCACAATTCCTCATGCGTGCTAAGTTTGTGTCGCAGTTGAAAGCTTTTTTGTAATAGTTCACTCATGAAGTTGTATAATAATGAAATTCCCAGTTGGTTGGTTAGTTCAGTATTTCAGTCTAAATCTAGCTGTCCCCCGAGAGAAGAGAAAAAAAAGATAGGCGATAGAAAAAATACAAACACCCCACCCACACCTACTGCAATCACAGTGGTCATGGCCCCACTGTTACTCAAACTAGTATGACACCCCGGCACAAAAATTACCAAGCTTTATCGCCCGACCGCAACAACTCCCGAAATTCTAAAATACGAAATTCAATACAGTATCCTTATGTATATATGACGATATACTGGATACTCTGTCAACTATGTCGGTTTTTTTGAGTGCTTATACATCTTTGCTTTTGTCTTCGACCACTATTTTGCCGTTGTTTGACAAAGTATTTCTAAGCATAATGCATGTCTGCTCTTCATTCTCTCACCTCTAATACTAAAATATCCCTCGTATTGTTATCTATTGGTTGTTCTTAGACGGGAATTCTGGTGTTTTTCGAGGCTTGTCTGGTTAAATGGTGCCAAGCCACAGATCTGTATCTTCTCATTTACTTTGTTTTTTATTTAATGTTTATATTATACTGTTTCACAATAGCTCATAAGCAGAAGATGAGGTTGATCGCTCGTCTAACTGTCAACTCGTATGTCAATGTTTTGCGGTTTCTGGATTTACTAGTCTTCTCCTTGATGTCAGAGAATAACTGCGATCTTTGATTGTGGCACTCTCTGGAGATAGTTTCCCTATTTTCTTTTATGATTTTAAGCTCTCTTGCATTACCAATTACACACACCGTCTGAATGCAGAGTAGGCTAACCTTAATTACTTTAAACATTGGAAATGGAGTTCTTGCACCACACCAGCTATGATTAGGCTTCTCATGTTCTTAGTTGCTTTTAGTTTGAATCTTTTAATTTATAGTAGTGTGTGCACAATAATTATAGAGCCGCTGATTGCTGATGGATCCCTGGTCTTGTAGGGAAAAGCACGGCTCAGATCGTGCAGACTCTTTTGTTGGTACGCTCATACAAACCGAATTATCTTAAAGACGAAGCGATACTTCTCGCTCTAAGTTTCCCGAACATCTAGGCCAAACCTGTAATTTATATTCATTATAACCATATAATGTCTAATAATGGATTTCCCTCGCCTCAGATGTGTGATTTAAAATAAAAGATATTTGCAACACAACTATGCCTGCACTATTGGGATCTGGCAAGATGTCAAATGTATGTTACGGCAATACGAGCTGGACCAGGCGTCGTGTTTATAGAACCACTTATTATAGGTTGCCATGCTGTTGCTAAGACTAAATTTCTATGAAGGAGATTCCCTACAACTATGAAATTTGTTAAGGAGGAACAGTCTGAAAAAGAATGTTCCTCCAGAGCAAATTTCATAGTTGCAGGGAATCTCCTTCACGACCCCACAAAGTTTATGCGGTAGATCTGTTCCAATATAATGTCAGTTCTCGGTAGCACCGAGGAGTCTTACGATAAATACAGCCAAAAAGAACAAAATAAAAGCAGTAGTGTTAACAGCTGTTTCGCCAAGTGTTGCTAAGCCTTTAGGCTAATTCAAATGAGACCAGGGATTTCATTTTTCATATGATTGTTATCGTTTACATGCGTAACTCTAGTGGTGACATGGCACATTCCTTCAAGGACGGTTACCCTCATTGTTGCAATTATAGAAAAGACAAATTTTAAAGAAGGTCGAGTATGTTGGTCTGGTCCGGATTTTCAGTGCAGCATGCTTTAGGTTTGACCAGACAACTAACAGACAGCTAAATGAGCAGAATAAAACAGGAAACTATACCCAAATACACACATCGAAAACATTATGCTCCATCCCGTTGTCGACATAATACATTCAGTTTTATTTGAATGTGTATACAGCATATTTGCATAGATGGGAGTCATATTAATTAGAAATATTCAGTCAACAACGGAATTATTTTTTTTTTTTCGTTGGCGTTTGAGATTTCAAGAAAATATAATTGTGACGCAATCCTATGAATTTACAGGAATGACCCTCTAGGTCTTAAAATTAGGTACGTGTGAACATCTGCCCATTCTGACCAGAGTCTTTGCTATCGGCACGGAAGTAAACTGGGCGGCTGTCTAGGCTGACCTGAAACTTGGCTGGGAGCACATGTCGTTTGGTAAGTTTTGTCGAGTCGCGGCTCAATTATTACTTTAACACAAATGTACTAGACTAATATGAAAATAGGCACTGCCAAAAGGCGAGCACATCGCTCTTTAGTATGGGTGGTGAGTGGCATGATAAAACCTCTCTATGGCCGCTACCATGTTAACTCTAAAGTTTTGGACAAAATGCGTGATCAAAGTGTAGACCCTGATCTGACTACTCATTGTAAGATTCTGGATTCAATTTCACAATGCTTTTATATGTCATTGCAACTTCCCAGCTGCGAACTCCGTCTACAAACTGATGAAAAACTGTCAGAAAATAGATTTACCCCCAGTACAGTAGTCTATCCCCTCGGAAAACGGGGTATACTTTTTCAGTTCCTTATCTACGGCGCTTTATTTCCTTTAAATTTCACCAAACGCGCAGCGTTTTGTGTGATCACAGAAGCGGTTACCGTTGACGCAATCTTGTTTTTTTCTCAAACGGAACGTTTGACGTCATTTCGTAACGCAGCGACAGCAAGACTGTCTGCCCTGTAGTTCTTATTGTTTCGTTGATTTCTATTCGAACCAGTCTAATCATAACTTCCGTTTGGTGTCGTTACGAAAGAAATTCTATCGAAATTAATGTATCTTGCAGGTAAAAATATGCCTTACCAATCCTCTACCATAGAGCTCCTGCTCTTTGAATTGCAGGCGCTACGCGCCTTCAAGCGAGTGCTCGCTATAAATTTAAATGAGATTTTCATTTATGACCTTTGTAATTGTGTTTTTACATCAATATAAATCTAACGAAATCATTAAACTGAATCATTTCATTGAATTAAGTGCAATTTCAAACAGTCGAAAAGTAGTCTGAGCTTCTAATTTTTAATATACCACCTGTAATTTTATTTTAGATTGCGTTTGCACTCGAAATCAAATTAAGTGAGATGCAGAATTTATATCTCAATATTTCTCAGAGAACGTTTTTTTGTTGTTTTTTTCTGAGTGTCTGTAGAAGTTGTTTTGATGTCTTCTCAAATTCTTGATTACATACAGGTTAGCATGTTTAAGGGTATGCACTTGAGGAACATATTGCTTCTTTAGATATAAATCTTTCGAAATTTTGTGGTTCCGTACTGTATTACTTGTTCTTGTTGTCAATCGTTCTTTCGTTCACCTGTTCTGCTGGTGGTGTTTTCATTCACGGGAGCTAACTGAACAGCTGTCTGGGAAACAGCTAGGCCCAGTTGTCTAGAACTAATGACGCCATTAGTTATTTCAAACGTTGATATATCAAATACGCGAACATTTCAAGTAGAAAAAATATGAAAAGCTGCAAAAGCTTTCAACATTATTTCAACAAAAACTATGAGTGTATTTGAATATAAATCCGTAAAACACTTAACGAGTTGACCTTAACGAAAGTAAAAAGTATGCAAAGACCAGGAACTGAAACAATCAAAATCCAAATCCAGCCCTCAAACCATAGTTGGAAACAACTAAGATTACAAATAATCAAAATACAGAGAACATATGGCCAACCGAGTGAGCAGCTTGTTCCCACAAGGTGGCCACGCAGCAACCCAAACCGAACCAAAAATAATAAGAACATGCATAAGGTAAAACATCACAAAAACTCTGACACCAAAAACAGGCAACAGAGAACCACAACAGAACTACCGCCTTGGAACGGTCAGTAATGAATTACTGGGGGGCTTAAATCGATTTTACAGGCCCAACCTCACCCTCAGTATCTGAAGTGGTACAAGACATTTAGTTGGTTGTTCGGTTCGCATGATAACCCTCTAACTCGTCAATGAATCATCACGGTAAACACATAAATCAATTTTCAATACCATGAAAACGCAAAGACGAGGACTCAACAGATACAACGGGCCGTCTGACAGGTGGAGATCCCTGTCCTGCCAAACAACCCCACTGGAAATCTGAAGCAAAAGAAGGTCACCTGTTCAGCCCCGGTGGACCAAGCTACAGACAAAAAGGCTCCGGTCCCAACCAACTAAAATATATAGCTTTAGGTCGGGGCCATCATAGAGTCTGACACCCGATCCCCCGGTGTGCAATTAAAGAGTGCAGCAAAGTTATCAACCGTGATTGGGTTAATCACTAAGCATGCAGACTGTCGCATAACATTTAAATTATAGCCTGTTAGGCTAACGATGCCTTGAACAACTGGATCCTGATTTTTGGTTTATGTATACATTTCGTGAACTGTTGTCAGTGTATGTAAATGCTACTTAACCCTTTCTTTTGAATGTCCACTCATTGGTCCGAGGGATGATGACATGGACATAGATACCATGATTGCCACCTACAATACAGTAGTGACTGATGCAGCCATTGAGATACTTGGGAAGGAACGCCACAGGAAAAAGCCATGGGTCTCTAGAGATGTTCTCAACCTCTATGATGAAAGGAGAAATTTGAAGAAGAAGAGGTATGAAGCAGGAGGAGCAGAATACAGGGAAGCAAACAACAGGATTCAGAAGGCAGTGAAGAAAGCAAAGGAGGACTGGATAGCTAGTCAGTGCGAGGAGATCGAAACTTGCCTGAACAAAAACAAGAGCAAGAAGGCATACCAGCTGGTGAAGGATCTAACTTCAGAGAAACAGGGTAGATCCGCAGCTATCCAGGACAGGTTTGGGAAATGCCTTACAGAAGAACAAAAGATTCTCTCAGCAGATGGACAGCATATAGCTCACAATTATACAACCATGAGACTGATGGTTCTGGACTGCAATCAGCCCCCAGAAGAAGATCAACAACCGATCCTTCGTGAGGAAGTTGAGATTGCAGTAGCAGCACTGAAGAAGGGAAAAATCTGCTGGCGTTAGTAATATACCAGCAGAACTTGTTCAAGCCGGAGGAGAGACCATGATTGATGTTTTAACTTATATCTGTAACAGGATCTGGAGAACAGGAGAATGGCCTACCCCATGGACTCAGTCGCTGATTATTACGCTCCCTATAAAGGGCAACCTACAGCTCTGCCAGAACTACAGAACCATCAGCCTCATCAGTCATTCAAGCAAGGTCATGCTGAATGTCACCTTGAACAGGCTTAAACCACAAGCTGAAGAGATAATCTCTGAGGAAAAGGCTGGGTTCCGAGCAGGAAGGAGCACCACAGGACAGATCTTCAACCTTAGAATCCTGTGTGAAAAGTATCTCCAACATCAGCAGAATCTGTACAATGCCTTCATTGATTTCTAAAAAGCATTTGACAGGGTATGGCATGCAGCCTTATGGGCCACCGTGAGGAAGTACAATATCAGTTGAAACCTAGTCCGCACCATTGACCAGCTATACGACAAGGCTACAAGTGCAGTACTGATAAAAGGCAGCACAGGAGAATGGCTCAGACAAACAGTTGGAGTAAGACAAGGATGTCTTCTGTCACCCACCCTCTTCAACATTTTTCTCGAACGGATCATGTCTGGAAGAACATGACGGAAAGGTTAGCATAGGTGGCAGAATTATTATTAATCTGCGGTTTGCAGATGACATAGACGCTCTAGCCGAGGAAGAGCAGGAACTAGAAGCGCTTGTTTAAAGTCTCGACCAACCCTACACAAGGTATAAGATGGAGATCAGTGCTGAGAAGACCAAACTATTGACAAACAGCGCACATGGCATCCAGAGGGAGATCAAGGTAAAGGGGCAGACCCTGGGTACTGTAAGCAGCTTCAAATACTTTGGAGTAGTTGTCTCAGATGATGGCTAAAAACAGAAGGTTCTCTCAAGGATTGCAGAAGCCACTTCAGCTCTTGCCAAGCTGCAACCTATTTGGGGAGATTACAACATATCTCTTGGATCAAAGGTGAAACTTTTGCTCTTCCTTGTCATTTCCATATTTCTGTATGCCTGTGAATCGTGGACCTTGACAGCAGAGTTAGAGAAAAGAACGCCGGCCTTTAAGATGAGATGCTACCGGAGGTTACTGAACATTTCGTGCAAGGACCATATAACCAATGAGGAGGTTCACAGGAAGATTCAAGCAGCTATTGGAGAATATGATGAACTCCTGACGCTGGTCAAGAAACGGAAACTAAGGTGGTTTGGCCACGTCTCAAGGTCTTCTGGTTTAGCAAAGACAATTCTTCAGGGCACAGTGAAAGGAAAAAGAATAAGAGGTAGACAGAACGAGAGGTGGGAAGACAATATCAAGGAGTGGACAGGAATGGATTTTGCCAGCTCAACTAGGGCAGCTGAAGACAGGACAAGGTGGAAAGGGATTGTTTTGAAGTCATCTGTGGTGCCCCAACGACCTAGTAAGGTTATGGGATAGAATAGAAGAAAAAAAATAGACGATGCAAGCTCTTTTTGGCTGGTTCTTTTGGGTTTAACGGCTTTTTGAAAGAGTATTTCAGTCTATATTGGGCTGTCTCCCAAAGAAAAAGAAACAGAAAAGAGATAATAGGTGAGAAAATGTATCCACACTATCCCCACCTGTACCTACTGCAAGCACAGTAGGCTATTGCCCTACTATTATCAAACTTAATCGGACGCCCCGGCACTGAAAGTCACCCAGCAGCATCGCCCTACCAGACCGCCCCACGATGTTAGGGAGATAAAGAAATAATACACCGTCTAACGGCACGAAACGTCATTTAAACATGCCTGAACTGTATCCGGGAATGCTACTGACATCAGCAATTAGTCTCACGAGTTCTCAAAGTATGTTTTTTTGTTGCAAAATAAAACACGGAAACTTTCCTTCTTTAGACGCACTATTTTAGAAGAAGTTTTGATAAAGTTTTTAATTTACACTAGTTCCTAATTTCTCATCGATGCAACTGCTGTATCATACATTTCAGTTTAATCAATTTGACATAACTTTATTCAAGGCGAGAAGTCGACGAACTCTGAGAATAGCTGCGTGAGATATAGGATCTGATTAAGAACATCTTTGTATATTTGCATGTTAATCATACAATTTCTTTTGATTTGGAATGATCAGGAAGCTCCTATCTCCCGTGTCTTTAATCATCATTTGGGCCGCGACACGAGAAAACCAACACTGTGGTTGTGCGCCAAGCGCCTGGGCATCCGCCCAGTCTGATCAGAGTCTTCGCTGTCCGCATGGATGTAGCTTAGACCCCTAGCTACCTGTTAAGACTTTAACGAAGAGTCTGAGCAAACTGGGCAGATGCCCAAGCTGATCTGAGTATGCACACAACCAATTTGTTGGTTTTCTCGTGTCGCGGCTCATTTCTGCATTCTCGTTACGCATGGAACTGCAACCGGGAGTCGATAACATACATGTGTCATATTAAGACTTGGCTTGATTTACGAGCACTTACACAGAATCTGGGATACTTTTAACAAAGACGATATAATATCAGGATAGACTTTTTAACAAAGACGATATAATATCAGGATAGACAATAACATGAAATTAGCAGATATAATTTGATATGCAGGATTGAATTTATCGTTGTCAATGCGTAATCCGTCTTCTTTTCCGTTCATTCACAAATGATAGACGTAATTGTTCATGCATCTGCTGCGAAATTGCAGCTGATAACAGGCGTAGGATACAGAAACATAATGTATCATGTCACTACGTCATTGTTTATGCATCTGCTGCGACATTGCAGCTGATAACAGGTGTAGGATACAGTAACATAATGTATCATGTCACTTTAGAATTCCGCTTGCACGAATGGCATCAGGCTGTGCCTGTAAAAGCGATTTCTGAAGACGATTTGTTACATACTGATGTTGAACATGATGCCATGATAAAATTTGATTGGTTAAATGAAAACGTCATAGGGCATTCGCGTCGTCAGCACGTTCAAACAAGATATGTTTGCTTTTCATTTGTTTGACGCCCTAACGCCTTAAAATCTTCAAATGACGACAAATAGGAAACAATGTAAGTGTCTTTTGATATCAAGTTTATAAGCTCCATTAGAAACGCGTCGGACAGGTTCGGCAAGCCTCGCCTTATCTACGCTGTTTCTGGCCACGCCTAATAAGCTTGATATCAAAATACACTAACAAGGTATTCTCTATTTATCATGCCATTACCTACATATGCGCTACACATCTTCTAGCCTAGTTTTATGTTAATTCCAACGGTATATTAGTGGACTAGTACAACTAAGGCGACTAAGACTAAAGACTAAACGCTATGCCAAAACCTAACGATGGCGGATTGTCTGACAAGTTTGCGAAAACGAAATTCCCGACTTCAGAAACCTTTGGTGGCATATATAAGGTCTCTAAGTTCGTGAACAAAGTTTTCCAGTTTCTTTCTTGAATAGTAATCAAATAATAAATCATAATCCCTTCTTTTCAAATAAAGCAAAAAAGGAAAACGAGCTAGATCCGCCACGCTTTGTTATTTATTTAACCGTGTCCAATCACGTGTATTTCACCGTTGCGCATAGTTGTACATCTTTACTAAAATGAGTTGTTGTTATTCATTTGTGTGATTGACATTTGGGTTGAAAATGGCTGAACAAGCCAGTGGAACAAGCATGAGTAGGATGAAAATTCGAGTGGAAAAGTCCTCCGAGGGCAAGAAAGCCTTGGAGTGTTTTCTACCTCTAGTGGGTTGACTGGGCAGTCGGGTCGGGCGATGGTGATGGGTAGCTTTCAGTACTGGTGCGTCCTACTTATTTGGATTATTTTGGGGCAAGGACCGGCAGTGCTTGCTATCTTGCAGTAGATACGGGAAGGGTTGTTTGGACGTTTTTTTCTCATCTGTCCTTTCTCCTTTCTCGCCTACTCTCTGGGAGACGGCTCGATATAGACTGAAATACTATCTCAAAGGGCCGTGAAAACCTAAACGACCAAACAACTAATTACCTCCCGCTGTCATTGTCGTAAACAAAGAAATATTTTTTTAAAAAAAAAAATCCTACAACTACATATAGTACCCTGGTGCAATGGTATGAGAGTCAGACCTGTATATGGGCTCCGGCTGAGAGCAAATATTTTTAAACATCTTAACGCGTTACAGCTCTTTATTTTCCTTCTCTCTCCTCAACCCCCCCCCCCCCTCCCCCCTCCAAAAAAAAAAAGGAAAACGGAATTATCAATGGAATGGTTTCATTAGTTTTCATCACCTCCAGAGCCTTCTATTTTTCTCATTGTTTTGCAAAATTTCGTAGCATGCGGGGCAAATCGGATATTTTGCCAATTCTAGTAAGCTCCTAACAGTGTAGAGCCTATATAAATATACTGCGATAGTGACCTAGCATACACATTTTTCCCCAATGCCTCCAACAACGGGTCCTTCCCAGCGGCCCCGCGGAACGAATCCATAATAGAACCGTCTGGGTGCCCGAGTCCGTCTGTCATCTGTGTCAAATTCAAAGATAGTGTGCACGTTGTTCCTGGGATCGGTATCCGACCTAGCCGCCCCAAAACGTGCCTGAGTACGATCGATTGATTGGGGCCTCGGTTGAAATTATTATCTGGAATAGAAGAAGAGCGAAACGTCGAAATTTATGACAAGAACGCTCATACGAACGGCTAAGCAATGCTTTGTGTAAAGCGCTCAATAGACTTACAAGACCAGCACCACTATCCGAGGTATAGGTCCAAATGCAACATAATTGCATGTAAAACACTTCGAAGAAAGCTTCAGAATAGAATAGAATGACGACATTAGGAGAATAAGTTGCAGAGTTCTAGATGCGAGTGGGCAATGGGTGACAATTTTTGTCAGATCTGCTAATAAACCCCTCATCCGAACCGCCTCAACGAGGCTGGATGAGGGACCACAAGCCTGTCAGTTCATCTGCCGTCACACTGTGTCTGGGCAGGCTTAGACATACTAAGCGGTTAACCTGGTTACCAATACTGAGTGCACATACTTCCGCCAGTAACAGACAACTACCCTTGCCGGCAGCCCGCTAGCGCAGTCGGCAGCGCGTCAGACTGCAGGTCAAGGGGTCCTGAGATCGACTCCCAGACAGGCCACATAACGCTCGTGGAGACTGATCATGAAATATTTTCTACGGTCATTCATTCCCTTCTGCTGATTCAAGAAGGGCAGTTGTCATTTACTGGCGAAAGTATGTGAACTAAGTACTGGTTAAACGTTTAGGAGATCTAATTAAAATCTTAAAGAGCTTCTTCGAGAGCAGAGAACACATACGAAAGAAGGAACATGGGCCATACCATGGAACAGTGTCATGGAATAGTTTGAGTAGGTTAACTGACCGCCTAGACATGACCTTAGCTGTTTACTTGGCCGTAAATGCTCAACAAAACAAACAAACTCACAACTGCCCTTAAGTCAGCGGAAGGGAGAGAATGAGCGTAGAAAATATTTCATGACCAATCTTCACGACTGTTCAGGGGCCGGGCTTTGGAATCGAACTCGCGACCGCTTGATCTGCAGACCGACGTGCTGCCGACTGCGCTAGACGGCTCGGTAGGACACATGTCAAATTCTGAGGGTACCAAACTCTCTGCATAGGATAAAGGTGATTTCTAGAATCTCCACATGTAACGCCTTTCGTGCCTGAACTGGTCCTCCGTGTGTGAACGAGACCTTGGCATGTAAATGGGCGGTTCATCAATGAAAACAACGAAAACAACAAAAATTAAAACAGGTAATGTAAATTGAATCTCCTCCAGTGACCGGGTCCTCCATGGTCGGAAAGGATTCACCACGAGTGAACGAAACCGTTATAGGTGAACCAAACAAGAAGATGTAAACTTGATCTGCACGTGTGTACATGTATTCTACGTCTGACATGTATGAACATTTCTGCTTGTCAGAATGGCTTCTCCAGGTGTGGACGAGATACCCACATATAAACGGGACGGGACGTGTGAACGAGATAGGTACATATGTACGTATGAACGGGACACCCACCTGTAAAAAGGTGCTGCACGCTAAATGGAGACCTTCGCGGGTCCTGTATTTTTCAAAGATCCAGCACGTAAAACGGGACATGCAGTCTGATTATCCAAGTATGCAAGGGATCGCCACAGGCGAACGGACAATCCATGGTTGAACGGGCTCTGCGCCTGTGAAGTGTATACGGGACCTCCACGTGTTAACGGGATCCGCATGTGAGAAAGGAACCTTCATTTGTGAACGGGTCGTCCATATGTGAGCAGGAACTGCATTTGCGAACAGGACCGCCACCTGTAAATGGATCTTCCACAAGTGAACGGACCTCCACATGTGTATTGGACTGCTACATGTGAACGGGGCCTGCACAAGTGAACGACATCTGCAAGGCTGTACCTGCGAAAGGGAACTACATATGCGAACGGGATGTCCATATAGGAACGGGGCTTGCATTTTTCAACGGATCCTCTACGTGTTAATGGGACTGTCCATGTGTGAACGAAACGTGAATGTATGAACAGGACCTCATTCCGATGTAACATTTAGGCTCGGATGCGCAATACGTGAATATTATACAAGTTTCTATCACAAATATGTTTGGACTGTATTTACAAGTTTCAAGGAAACATAGCGAGTTGCGACTCTAGACTGACGCTAGATGAATCCCCCTCCCAAGGAAAAAATGCTATACAAGATTCTATCACATATATGTTTGGACTGTATTGACAGGTTTCAAGGAAACAAAGCGAGTTGCGACTCTAGACTAACCCTAGATAAATAAAATAAAATTCACGTGTCTTGTCTAAGTAATGCAGAAGACAACTTTTAAATGAAGGGACCATTTGCCTTTTAAAATTGTCCAGGGGTAGCAAGTTTTTCATTTTAAAATGGTTCCTAACTGGCTAAGTAATGACTTTCATCAGACTGCCACTGTTTGGTGTGATGGACTTTCGAATAGGGACAAACTACATCTTCAAGACTAAAATGCTTGCAACAGATCGGCGCGGAGAGTTAGGGAGGGCGGAGGGGTTGGGTGTCCTGTGGGATTATAATTTTCTCTGCCTCGTCTTTGTCTCAACCCTATCTTTCCTTTCTACTATCGCGTTGTGAGACGGCTCGACGTAACTCAAATATTATTACTCAGTAAAACAAACAACAAACCATCAAACCAAATGCCGATTCAAGTATTGGCATCAAGCCAGTTATATTTTAGGTTTTCATTATTTACTGTCACTCAACGTTCAGGACCGCCGTGCAGTGCAAAGTTAATGTTGACGTCGGCTTAACGAAAGCACTCGTACATCGCATAATTTATCTATCACATTTTGAAGTCATACAGGCAAGAGCTCTAGCAAAAGAGAGAGCAGTTATCGCTTTGGGCTCGGCCATGTCGTGACGTTACACTTGAACGTTTTGAAGTTGGAGTGATAGAAGTTACGTTTAACAAATAAGAGTCAATGTTTTACCCTAAGGTGAATGGGTATACTTTCAAAGGAAACAACTCTGCCATTTTCATTTTTTGCCTCCCTTTTCAACGAGAGTCAAGTGTTAAACAGAATAACTTACCCACCCACCCCCTCTCCCCTCCCCCCCCCCCCCCCCGCCACGTGCAGAAAAGTTCTTTCCTTTAAGCGCAGACCCCATTTTAATGGAATTTATCTTCAAGGAAAGCAAATGGAAAGTCACTAACATTGTTGTTGTTCCCCTTTCCAAAAATGGCGGAAAAACATCAACGTGTACTCTTTTACCTACATATTTTTTTCAGGTGACCTTTAGCCTTTCTTACTTATTGTTGAGGATTGGGGAAATGTTGAGTACAATTTTTAAACATAATTCACACTGAGGTTCAAACTTTCCACGCGTCTCGTATTGTTACAAAAAGTCCAGGCTTCCACTCGTCTCTGTAGGCCTCGTTTTAATTTAGCCATATACCTAAATCTTGGGCCACTGCTCACACCGAGTAGGCGGCAATCGAAAACGCTCTTAACAGTCGATTAACGCGGGTCAAAAACCGTTAGAAACAGCGTTTTCGATTGCAAATTGGGGACAATTTGCAATCGAAAACGCTGTTTCTAATGGTTTTTGACCCGCGTTTGTCGACTGCATGAGCGTTTTCGATTGCCTCCTACCCGGTGTGCTGCTGGTGTAATATTAAAATTTGAACCTGTTGAAAAAATGACCCAACTGGCCACTTTTCAATGTTGAATATCGACCCAAAGAGCATTTTTCAGTGTTGAAAATTGACCTGGGTCAAGTTTCAACATTGAGAATTGACGCGTGGGGTCATGTTTTCACGGGGTCAAAATTTAATGTTATCCGGCTCAAGAACCTCGGGGCGAATACCCCATCATTTAAAGTTTACATTGTAGTATACAAATCAGTTTTCCCGATTCAATATGATTTATATTTGATGTGACGCAAAGGATGTAAATTTTTATCAGGTTTGGCAACGTCGAAATCTACAGTCACATTGGACGCTTCAATGGATATATATATATAGCCGTTCACTATTCTAAACAGTGAGTTTAGTCTTGAGTCAATAGCCGATAGCAGCATTAGTACTGAAATATACTTAAATGCTAAAGTAACATGCATATATGGATGCCAACTTGGCGTCAAACTTTCCAAAGCCAGCAAACATGAAATATAGATCAAGCATACACCTAATATTTGCTTCCCGGAAGGCAATTCTAAGAAGCTTCATCACAGGTTTGATAATTATACACACTGTGTTTAAAAGAGAAACTGACTTAAATGCTAGAGTCAGTGCCATGCGGGAAGTAGCATTTTACAAAGCCAGCAGTCCGTAAAATAAAGGTCAAAGGTTCAAAGACAACCAACAGCCCTTGAGACCTTTTTCCGAAAAAAATACTTTATGCAAGTTTTCATGATTGTAGGTATCATACTTTCAGCGAAATGGACTTACACGCTACGGTCGATGTAATTTCTTAAAAAAACTATGGGAAGATAGCAGAGTGTGAAATATATGTAAGGGTTAAAAACGTGCAACATGCCTCGGGAACATTATAAGAAGAAACTTGGTACCAGGTTTGATGATTGTATGTATAATAGTTTGAGAGAAATTACATGTAGTTTTAACGCCAGGGTCGATGTAATTGTGGACGGACTTACGGATGGACGGACGGAATGACTGACGGACAGACGGACGAAAAAGCGAACTGTCATATTGCACCTTACTCCTTGCCACAACAGTTGCAACAAAAATAAAGCAAAGCCAGAACAGTCAAAATCCAAGATGTCAGCTCTGTCGCAGCAAGTGGTTGCGAGGTTTTTCCGAATAACGTTCAAAAGGTCATTGACTACATGTAATACACACAACAACCTGTGTGAATAGTGAACCACAACAGAAGAACCAGTTTAGTCCGTTTGCTCCCAAATGCAAACGGCATCCCCAATATTTTCTCAAAATTGTTGAGAGGTAGAAGATTTTCAAATTGCTCATTCTTAATTTTCACTCTATACATAACAAAATCATATTTTTGTAGAAATGTGAGGCTTTGCATAAAAAAGTTTCAATACAAAAAAGAATCTAAAATGTGTCATTTTCACCTCTTAATTACAAGGGAGTAAAAGTTGGCTGTTGGAATTCCCGTTTTGTCTTACGTATTAGAGCATGTGACCAATGTATGCTATCCCTAGAAGAAAATTTGCATAATTATTTGAAATTTTATTCTGAATCCATTTTTTTCTATTTTTTGTTTCACCCATATATTATCAAATTTTGAAACACACACTTTTTACTCGTAAAACTATATAATATTTCAATGTATATTTACAATATAGTATCACCTGAACAGTGACACCATGCGTTACGCATGCGGACAGGTGAATACATTTTACTATTTCATTCATATACGCCCACACCTGTAGTAAACTGCGAGTTTACGCTTTTGCCTATCAACAATATTTTGGCTATTCTAATAAGCAAACGGCGCCCTTCAGTGAAACTGCTCAGTTTTTGCATTACTGTTAATGGAAAATATTTTACAAAAGCATCCAAAAATTTGGATTTTTTGTATTCTGTTATGTATAATTAAAAGAATCATTAGGACATTTGAACATTTGATGGAACTTTCATCGTTTTCGAGAAAATAAGCAAAACCCCGTTTGCACTTGGAAGCAAACGGACTATAATAAACAATTGGGAGAAAGGAAGTTGGGCTATATCAACTACTTATACTACATGCATTACTATTTCAAATATAATTTTGCGGATCGTTTTATCGAATTTACATAGTTTGTTTAAATAGAAATATAATTCAATTTCACTGCCTCCAAATCTGTTAGATAGGCGGATAAGTCTGTTTAGATTTGGTTTAAACATGTTTGATTTAAAAAAAAGTCTAACATTCGTAGCAGGAAAATATTGTTATAAACATAAACATAATATGTTTAGAACGAAAGAATTAGATTAATATTTAGTTCTTTTCCTAACCTGCTTAGATTGTGTTTAATAGCAGGCAAAAACTACTACCAAATTATCTTTCTTCGTTACGCAATTCAGACATTCCAAATAATTGCCAGTGATAACAACAAAATACCGTTCCGCCCTCTTGTGTGTCTACATTGTAAACAAAATTACTTTTTTATCGCGTTGCAAACAGTTTGCTGCAGGGGGGCTGCTTTATAGCAAATATTTAGTAGGTAATATGGGAGATAATCAAATTATATATTTCTGTAGTTCTTAGATATTGCATCTGTTTACCTAAAAACTCATTTAACAATTAAAGATGCATACTTTTCAAAATGCATCTTAAAATAGCGGTATGTTAGTAGCTACGAGCAGAGAAAACTTTTTTTACAGACATTTGTAATTTTCGGTGTATTAAATTTTGTACTTAGCAAAAAGAAAGCAATTTGATTAATTGTATTTCTTGTTTGTTCATATAGCCCTGTCTATAGCTGAAAATTTTATGTGTTTATCACAAACACGGAATTAAATTCCTAGAGAAAAGTGATAGGTTTGAAACAAATTACACTTTTTCATTGTATCATTTTCAGGTAGCATCTCACTTATAATTCGAGAGGAGCATTGCATAAAAATTTAAGTGAGATGATGCCACAGATCTGTTACAGTACCATGATAGCAACTATGGAATTACCAACTGTTGTGGTTAGTAACTTGGCAATATGACGTCTTGATGTACGTCACTTTATTAAGTATTTGAGTATTTTAGATTTTTAAAACTTTTCTATTAAACTATACATTGTAGCATCCCATTAGAATCGTCTCGATGAGGCGTATCAAAATAAAAAAAAGATGAAAAAAAAATTAACAGAAAGTGTTTATTATATATAGCTTTTGCCTATGTATTTAAGTACGATTTAATAATTTTGAACTTAATCAAACCAAGGGTTACGATCACGCCCGTAATTTTAATTATCGGTAACCTCTGACACGGAGCCTAACAGTGCGCCGAGACAGGCTGAGGCTTTAGTTGTTTTCACTTTTCCGAAGGAAGTTAGTTTGGACATATTTGGTTTTTAATACTGCATCCGTTTTACTCACTGGAAAACAATTAAGACTATCTCAATTTCCAATAACAAATTGATTCGGTCCCTATGACGGACTTTTGAAGCAAGAACAAGCAATTGGTGTTTCCTGCGTTTTTAATCAGCTAAATTCTCGTGAAACCATCACTCAAATTGAATGGTCAGTCTGTTGAACAGGATACAAAAAGAAGTTGCGGGCACAGCCTGAAAAACGTCGGTGTCATGAGTTATTAGACGTAAAGGCCAAATTGTCAAACCTCTTGTAAATCCGGTTGGGGTTATCAATTTTTGGTGCCGTCATTGATTCTCATTGCGCAGTTGCGCGCTTATCTATCGTTAATTGTACTTTCGCACTGCTTGTTTACCCATGTATTTAGTCCAGGTGGCCGAAACAGTTCAACTAGGTTATGCTAGTTTACTGCGTTGGAACAAAGTTGGCGTTTCGTACTATTTACAGTAGCAATAAACCTTTCCGAAGCCAAGCCCACTTTAAACATGTATGCCTCTTTTCATTAACTGCAAGGTAAATCACGGACTTATCTGTGGGAGATTAAACACGTGAGATTTTGTTTTGTGGGACTATGCCACGTGCTATATGTAAGTTGTCGCTGCATTGGTCTCATAAGGTGTCTTTTAGGTGTCATGCTATCTTTGGCTCGGAAAGATATATTTGTAAAAATTTGTAATAAGAATTGCCTGTCATTGTAGCTTTGTAGCAGTTTTTTTTTTTCTTGTTTTTTTTTTTCCCCAATGAGTGATTTCAAGTGACAATGAGGCGCCGTGGTAGAGCAGTTAGACGAGTTAGGATTTAGCTGTAACACAGAGCATTGCTTATTTGAAGCCTGATCGGGCCATTTTGATTCGGTTGTTTCGGACAGGGGTGTTTCAAAACAGCGATAGGAATGAAACGAGCTCCGCGGGCCTCTAATCTCTTTTGCCCTTATGGCCACAAGACGTCGGGAAAGTTTTTACCTATTTATTTCATAATAAACGTATTTCAACCGAATTTAGTGTCGCTAAAACCCAAAAGTTTGAAAGGAAAAAGCTGATGGGCATGTCTCGGCAGGCAATGAGCCGCCCTCTCCGATCCATACTTACTGACGTATTCCGCGAGACAGCGTATCTACAGAGTCTGACATAGGTGATATCTGTACTCCTCAACATGTATTTTGCATGAAGAATTAAAACTGCTCAATAAAACTCGCATTCTGCATCATCTCTAGTACTAGACAATCATGCTAACATTTGATCCGCGACAAGAGAAAACCAACAAAGTGGTATGTGCACCCCGCGAAGACTTCGATCAGTCTGGGCATTCACTAAAACTGATGCGAGCCTTTTCCGTTGCGCTTAAAGGGTAGCTAAGGGTCTAACCTAGGTCCATGTGATCTGAGACTTTGCTTGGCGCACATGCCACTCTGTTGGTTTTGTCATGTCACGGCTCAGTTGATCATACTGGTCTAATTATCGGATTTATAACATGAAATGCAGTCTTACTAGTCAGTCATGTCCCATTTATATTTTAGTCAGTAATCCTTACATATGATAGATGTGTTTATCAGCATTAAGTCTGATTAATGTGGCAACCTTCTGGGCTGTAACAATTTTGTTCAAAATAGAAGTGAAATTAGATGGCAGTCTTTGAACGTAATCTTGAATCAATCATTAGTGACCTCTTAGAAGGTGAGGAAAGCTGCAGTTGATACCACGATGTGTTAACTGAAACATTTCCCGAACGTAGCTTGGAAAAAAATGGTCACTTGCAAAAAACATAGCTAAGTAGGGGGTGGTGGTCGGGAGATGGTGCTGGTTACAACTTCCAGTGTCGGGGTGTCCTACTTATTTGGATAAAAGTAGGACAAGGGCCGACTGTGCTTGCAGTAGGTGCGGGTGGGGTTGTTGGGATATGTTTTTCCTCGTCTATCATTTATAAATTTGTTCTTCTTCTTTCTGGGAACGGCCCGTTATAGACTGAAATACTGCTTCAAAGGGCTGTTAAACCTAAAACAATCAACCAAAAATGCTAAGTAATATATTCGAATGTGTAAGAATATATAATTTTTTGCCTTTGAGTCTTGAGACAATCAATCAAACTCTTTTTGCACTAAAATGAGCCGCGACACGACAAAACCAACAATGTGGTTTTACGCCCAGCGCAGACTTAGATCAGCCTGAGCATCCTCCAAGTTTGATCAGACTCTTCGTTAAGTGCTCAAAGGGTAGCTAAGGGTCTAAGCTACCTCCATGCGGACAGCGAAGGCTCTGATCAGACTGGGCAGATGCCCAGGCTGATCTGAGTCTGCGCTGGGCGCACAACCACATTGTTGGTTTTGTCGTGTCGCGGCTCAAATATGTTTGTTATACTAAATACTTTTAACCAATTAATTCCGGGAAACTTATGAAAAGGGTACTAGGAATCCGTGTAGGCACAGATCAGATACCGGAAAGGGTCTACATTATTTTCCTTAAATATTGGATATTTTGAAATTCTGACAAATTTGTATACAAATATAAATTTTATACACCTTACATTGGAAATCCACTAATCATATGCATACCGCGCATATGCAGGGTTCTTAGAGAACTGTAAAGACATTAGAAGAAAAGTTCTGATACACAACATGAAGATGTGTTCAACGATAACCTCAGTTAGGAACAGTCATTATGCGCATTTCCAATCAAAACCACTAATTTATTTCGTGTGTAATTCAACGTGTACACATCGAAAAATTCCACAAAACTGAAAGTTAGTTCTATATTAAACAGGAGTGCCAAGTTGGCCCTAAATACCTTACCTGAGTATAAGGGTGTCGTGGTTCAGTTGTTTATGTTGCAGAAATGTCGTTAGAAGGCAATAACTGACAACCGCCTTTGAAATTTAGCTTCAAGTCAGTTACCTACACCTGCCTTTCTGAAATCAGTGAAATAGTGAGAATGCCCATATGAATTAGTTCATGTTAAATCTCTCCTTGAAAGTATCTGGCAGAGCTGTGTGTTCTCAGTAGCGTCATCTGCATCTCAGCCAGACAGCGACTGCACTGCAGTGCAAAGCAAAAGCAGTGGTAGTGAAATGTCTATGGTGCAATAAATACCATATGATAGTGTTAGAAAATTGAATCAGACTGATTCAGTCCGGTCTGTCACATCTAAACACCATAACAAGAAGAGGTTTTCCATCTTTTTTCAAGAATATTTGAGCCGCGACACGAGAAAACCAACAATGTGGGCGTCCGCCCAGCGCAGACTCAGATCAGCCTGTGCATTCACCCAGTCTGATCAGACTCTTTGCTAAGCGCTTAAAGGGTAGCTGAGGGACTAAGCTAACTTCATGCGGAAAGCGAAGACTCTGAACAGACTGGGCGGATGCCAAGGCTGATCTGAGTCTGCGCTGGACGCACGACCACATTGTTGGTTTTATCACGTCGCGGCTCATTTCATTAATATCATTTTGAGGTGTCTGGATGTGATAGCAGAGACTGATGGGCTTGAATGTATAGTGTCACCAGGGCGGGGCCATGTTTGAACCAAGAGGAATGCCTTGAACAAATCTTGGCAAAGGACTACAGCATAATGCAACCTACCAAGTCTAAAGGCCCAGTATTTTCAGACATGGGGATTTTTTTATGTTTTCCCTAAATAAGCTTATATATACTACTTGACCCTCCGGATAGGACCATTTTCGGCTCCAGGGCCATAATTTGATCAAACTGTATAGGATGAAGTTTAAACAGTATTATCTGATTGAACAGAATATTAAAAGGGTCAAAACTAAATAAAAGACAGAGGTGTTCCGAGAACATTGTTCATTTTAACTTATCGCTATTTTCTGGGTCTAGAAAGTCCAAATGATTAGAAACGTAGTGCCTACAGGCTTGTATTTCTATGTCTTCGTCTTTCATAGTATGCTCTTCAGCAATTTATGTATATTTTGTTTATCCGTGGTAAAAGTTTTTTTCGAATTCCGATGATGAATAAATAAATAAATAAATAAATAAATAAAAATGAAAAATTTTAAGACTTCCTGTTTGCTCCGTACAGGACATGGCCTTTATAAAATTGAACCGCTACACGAGAAAACCAACAGAGTGGCATTTGCATCACGTGGACAAAAAATGGTATGACAAATCGTAAGTGGTTGTGGTTCTTTGTTGCCTGTTTTTGGTGTCAGAGTTTCTGTGATGTTTTACCTTATGTATGGTATTATTATTTTTGGTTCGGTTTGGGTTGCTGAGTGGCCACCTTTTGGGAACAAGCTGCTTACTCGGTTGGCCATATGTTCTCTGTATCTTGATTATTTGTAATCTTAGTTGTTTCCAACTATGGTTTGAGGGCTGGATTTGGATTTTGATTGTTTCAGTTCCTGGTCTTTGCATACTTTTTACTTTTAATGCATTTTTTTCCGATGAACATTTCATTTTCAGCGAAACGTGAGTGGATGGGCACACCTCCGTGTTAAACCACCATGCTTACAAAGGGAATAATTTTGTACCGTTGTTTGCTCCATACAGGTCAATGCCTTTCGTAAAATTGAGCTGCGACACGAGAAAACCAACAAAGTGGCATGTGCATCACGTGGAAAAAATGGTATGACAAACCGTGCATGATTTTTAATGCTTTTTTTTCGATGAACATTTGATTTTCAGCGAAACGTGAGTGAATGGGCACACATCAGTGTCTAACGACCATTCCTATAAAAATTGATCCGTGACACGACAAAACAAACAAAGTGGCATGTGCGTCACACGAAGGCTCAGATCAGCCTGGTCAACCGTCCATTTTGATCAGAGTCTTCGCTGTGTGCTTTAAGTGTTGCTAAGGGTCTAAGCTACCTCCATGCGGACAGCGAATACTCTAATCAGACTGGGCGGATGCCCAGGCTGTTCTGCGTCTTCGCTGGGCGCACATGTCACTTGGTTGTGTCGTGTCGCGGTTCAGTTTAAGTCTATAGTGTGCATGTACCTTCTAGTAATATCCTTTGCCTTTAACATAGGTCATTGTTCTTGTGATTAAGAACATAACCAGAATTCTTTGAACTCGCAAAAGTCAGTTTCTTAATAACTCGTTAATTTTAAAAAACTATGGTATGGTCAGCGAACGGCCTTTTTACGGTGTACTTGTACCTTATAAAACTAACTTTTCCGATTTTCGAGATTTTTGTCTTCTGAGGTAATGTGAGTAGCACGTGGTGGATATAACATAGGTTTTCATCGCGCACGTGGTGTTAGGAACCTTATTTTCCACAGTTTGCCTCATACTTATTGCTTGTTGGACCGATTTTAAAGGGGTTTTCGTGTTTTTTTTATTACTATAAGCGACGCATTTTGTCAACGAAAAAGTCAAAGTTAAGAAACTGTGGCCTTAATTGTAGTAAATCAACTACTGTCAAATATTCCAAATAAACAGTAATAAGGTGATCGGGCCCCAAGGTTATAAAACTTTTTTCATGCTCAACTCAGCTGAGCATGAAATTTAAGATGCCCATTAAAGCATATTTCAGGCTCAGATAAGCCAAGAAGGCTATTTTTTCTGCTAAAAAATATTAAAATGCCAACAATTGTTGGCATTTTAAAATTTATGAGCAGAAAAAATTTCATGCTCAGCTGGGTTGAGCATGAAAAAAGTTTTATAACCTCGGGGCCTGGTATACTTGCAGGGGAAGAAACTTTTATTTTTGCCTCCCTTTTCAGAAGGGGGCAACTCTTAGAGGCAAGAAATTGCTCGTGTAGGAGGAGCAAATTCTCTCCTTAAAAAGTAGACCCTATGTCAAAGAGCTTCCTCATCCAAATAAGGTAAACAGGAATTCATCCAAGTTAAAGTAACATTATTTTCGGATAAATGGCAGGGGGCGTTTATTAGAGAAAGAGCGTTTATTAGAATTAATAATTGTTAAGATCACTGCCTATCTTTTACCTTTTCAGCTAAATTGGCCAACACCTAGGTGAAGTATTTTTCTTTGGTCTCCCTTCTTGTTACAAAGTAAAAAAAAAAACAGGAATTAATACGTCAACCAAATCCCACATTCCGCTCTCAAAACCAATAGGGAAAGAAGCACAATACAAACAGAAATTGACACGTTTACGAAAGACACGCACAGTAAACCGAATGAGCAGCTCTTTGCCAAACATGGTCAGGGGCGGTATTTATGAAACGACTTAAGTGGTTGCTATGCTGTTGCTAAGGCAACATGTCTATGAAGGAGATTCCCTACAACTATGAAATTTGCTCTGGAGGAACAGTCTTTTTAGACTGTTCCTCCAGAGCAAATTTCGTAGTTGTAGGGCATCTCTTTCATAGAAATTCAGCCCTAGCAACAGCATAGCAACCACTTAAGTTGTTTTATAAATACGGCCCCAGCTCCTGAAGGTTAAAAAATCCCTACCCCTTTTCCAGTAGGACATTCTCTTTTAAAAATTAGAACCCATTTTGGAAGGTCTTCGTTTGTAGGGAAGCAAACAGCAAGTCACAAAAGTTATTGCCCTTGGCAAATATGGCGGAAAAAACGAAACTGTACCTGTACACCTTCAAATAGTCTGTTTATAACACAGGTGATTTAGTCTATACATTTAAACATATTTTATCATTGTCAAGTATTTCATTTCTTTTGTATGTTTTAAATTTATGGATCTACAAAAAAAAAATAAACAATTTATTGAATCACTTTTAATAACATTCTGTCGTAAAGATATTCTTAGCTTCTGAATTTTAATAAATCGTGTTCATTTTATCCCCTGTCATTTCAATTTACATCACGACACCAGTCAAAATGTATTTGAGCCGCGACACGAGAAAACCAACAATGTGGATTTGCGCGAAACGCAGACACAGATCAGCCTAGGCATCCACCCAGTCTGATCAGATTCTTCATTAAGCGCTTGAAGGTTGCTGAGGGTCTAAGCTACCTCCATGCGGACAGCGAACACTCTGATCCGCCCAGTCTGATCTGAGTCTGCGCTGGGCGCACAACCACATTGTTGGTTTTGTCGTGTCGCGGCTCATTTTATTTACTCAACTATTTCTTAGAGTACCCGCTGTAATTCTGAATGCCTTTAGAAGTTGTATTTGTTTTGATATATGCCATTGGGTCTGCACTTGATGAGCTTTATTTGTTTAAGTGAAAATACAATTTTCAGCCCAGATTGCCCGAACCTCTTATTTCGATTGTGTCCAAAACAATATTTTGAACCTTCTTTTTCTGGTCGTCTGATATGAAAGAAAGATCAACTAAGTAACGTTTTCTGAGTCCGTATCGCTATTCCTTGAAGAAAGGCCCCCTCTCCTCTGAGTTCCAGTTTCAAGAGCATTCTTTTGACGTACATAATGGGAACGAATACACTATGCACAGTAAACATTTTTATAAACTCACCTCAAACCGAATCATGAAGCTGCTCCAAAATTGTCAAATAAAATAAATACTCATTGGTCAGTGGAGCCTTCTAATATAAATATATGGGTACGTGTCATGGAAAGCAACTACATGTATGAAACACACATACAAGTAAAATACACATGTAAATAAAAAGGAAAAGTATAACAGAAAATAGCTTCTGAAAAGTTAGATCCTTTGGAGGTTTTGATTACGACAAACGCATAAAAATAACAGTTTAATTGCATCTGTTCATGACCAGGTATAAGATGGAGATCAGTGATGACGAACAGCGCAGATGGCATCCAGAGGGAGATCAAGGTAAAAGGACAGAAGCTGGGTACCGTAACAAGCTTCAAATACCTTGGAGCAATTGTCTCAGATGATGGCTCAAAACAGGAGGTTCTCCCAAGTATTGCACAAGCCACTTCAGCTCTTACCAAGCTGAAACCAATTTGGTAAGATAACAACATATCTCTGGGATCAAAGGTGAAACTTATGCGCTCCCTTGCCTTTTCCATATTTCTGTATGCCTGTGAATCGTGGACATTGACAGCAGAGTTAGAGAAAAGAACGCAGGCTTTTGAGATGAAATGCTACCGAAGATTACTGAACATTTCGTACAAGGACCATATAACCAATGAGGAAGTTCGTAGAAAGATTCAAGCAGCCATTGCAGAGCATGATGAATAACTGACGCTAGTCAAGCAACGGAAACTAAGGTGGTTTGGCCACGTCTCAAGGTCTTCTGGTCTAGCAAAGACGATTCTACAGAACACAGTGAAAGGAAAAAGAAGAAGAGGTACACAGAAGAAGAGGCGGGAAGACAATATTAAAACGTGGGCAGGGATGGACTTTGCCAGCTCAACTAGGGCAGCTAAAAACAAGACAAGGTGGAAAGGGATTGTTTCGAAGCCATCTGTGGTGTCCCGACGACCTAGTAAGGTTATGGGATAGAATAGAATAGAATAGAACATGACCAGTATTACATGCACAATACCGTCCATGCCTTCCAGCACCGACTTAGGCAGAACATTTAGTTTCAGAATGACCATAAATGAACTCAGTGATCATAACAGATCTTGAAGTTATGTCAGTATAACTTATATGTTGTGTTTCAGTGAGTTTAATGTATATCTAGAAAAATAAATAGGAAGAAACAAAACAAAACAAAAACACACAATATTAGTCACGAACAAAGACATCATCAACGGCAGCCAAGTAAACAGCCTTTTCCAATGTAGGTAGTCCCCGGACTAGCCTACATATCACAAACAATATATATCAACAGCATAAACAGCAACAAACAACACATAAAACAACCAAGAATAACATTGTTTTATAAGTTGGATAATGCTTTGGCCTTGCAATACGTGTAGGTTCCTATGACATACTCACTGTAAAACATTTATATTTGGAGCTTTCTGAATTTCGGCGATATTGCCGGTTAAGGCAAAGAGCGCTGAAATATGCGTCCACCAATCTTTGATTTTCAATACATTCATAACAGAGATTCCGATAGAAAGTAGTTTCTGATGAGTATTTGAAATATGTGCCGATTCAGTAAACTTTACATTGTGGCATCTGATTAGACTTGCCTGGATGAGGCGATTTTAATATATGCCACCATGTATAATTTACTAGGAAAGTAAGAAAAAAGAATGTGTCCATAGTACACGGATGCCCCCGCCTAGTGCCCTAAGTAAGTTGGCACCTTGTTTAATGTAATGGCACTTGTAGGATAACTAGGTTTACAAAGGCAAACTTCTGTGGTACACGTTTTATCGTTTTCCTTAGGCAGATGTAGTGTGCTTCTCGGATCAAGAAAAGTGTGTGTGTGTGTGGGGGGGGGGAGGGGGGGGGGTTAGAGGTTGGTGTCCTGACTGTGATATGTGATAACATTCTGTATCTTATCACAGAAATGGATGCCATGCAACTTTCCAAAAGAAATAGCCCTGAAACAAGTAACTTTTCAAAACTAACAAACGGAAACCAATATTGTATGAAAGGAAGTTGAAAAAGGGCAATAATCCCAAAGGTAATTGGCGGATTTTACCCAAACATAAACCTGACCTGTATTTTATTTATAACATATCTGTGTATAAAATATAAATCCTTTCAAAGCTAATGAATGGACACCATTTTTACATACAAAATTGAGTTGAAAAAGGGCAATTACTCCCACAATAATAGACGGATTACACCCAACATCGAACTTAACCTGTATTTTATAATTATATACCTATGTATAAATTATGAATTCAATACACTAAATTAAATAATGTTTTCAAAGATATCGAACGCAAACCATATTTTCATACAAAATGAAGTCGAAAAAGGGATAATTAATGGATTTTACCCAACATCAAACTTGACCTGTATTTCATAAGTATATACATGTGTATAAAATATGATTTCAATACACCAATGTTTTCGTAAAATATCGAACGGAAACTATTTTTTCATACAAAATGAAAATTTAAAGAGTAACTTGAAAAAGGGTCATAACTCCCACAATAATAGACGGATTTCACTCAACATAAAACTTGACCTGTATTTTATGATTATATACCTGTGTATATCAAAGGGCCAATGGCCCTGAAATGACTGATTCTATCAGAATAAAGTCATGCTACATCGGCTCAAACTAATTTCAAACTTCAGTCCTGTTGTTAATGGTCCAGCTCCATTAATGTAAATAAGTCATTAAGCGCATGTTAATGCACCTGCAAAAATTCTATCTCTTGTACACAAGTAATATCTGAATTCTGACAACGGTTACTGCTTTTCACTGACTTTAAAGCACTCAGTGTTTGCGGCATTTCGCATTACCTATGGACCACGAGGAAGTCTACTCCAATGTTTACAATATGACAATTATAAATAGCCACATTACCGTTTGATGTCCAGTATATCACTTGCGAGATAAGTGGATAACTTTTACATTACATTCTCTGCAATGATTGACGTGCTCGAAATACTGTTTTAGGCAAGTTTACAAATGTAAAACAGTTTGTTTGTTTTTTCTCAGCGGCAGCTGATTTATTTACTTGATCAAATATGAGGGGCGCTTGAAGAGGGGGCTAATACGGTAATTGGCGGATTGATTTTTACTATTCAGTTTGTATTCGACCGCTGATGTCATTAGGAAACTTCTTATTTTACAAAACTACTTAAATAATTATACCTGCACAAGAATACGTTATATAAGTTCTAATTTAGCTTCATACAAAACTTATTTTCATTTCCAGACGTTTTTCAGCGAAATGACCGTACGATCACTGCATTTCTGAGCGGAAGAACACAGCTGTGAAAGCCACTTTCCAAAATACGCTTGTGACAGCATTGAATGACTGATAGAATCAGTCATTAAAAATATGAAAACAATACACCAAACTTTTCAAAAGATATCGAAAGGAAACCGTTTCGTACGGGATGTACGTACAGGACGTACGTACGGATAGCGGTGATACTATATGCCCCTCCCATTTTTAATGGCGATGGCATAAAAATAATACAACTTGACATCATTTTTTATCAGGAGCTATTGTATATCAGGAAAACGCCTTAATTAATCTGCGCTAAATGTCACTTTTACTGAATCGCTTAATCTCGATACCGCAGATATTATGTGCTTTACTGTAAATTTCATCATTGGTGTGTTCGTGATGCCTTATAACTTCAACAGACTACTTTTTTCCTTCTCAAACAACCAAAAAAAAAAAAAAAAAACCTAGAACTGTCTTAAAAAAGATCAAAGATTTTAGAATTGTTTCTGAAGGGTAAAAAAAACGCATAGCTGGCTTTCGTAAGACTGATTTAGATCTTTAGGGTCGTTCTAGATATGAGGCGCGACACGACAAAACCAACAAAGTGGCAGGTGCGCCCAGCGAAGACTGATCTAAGCCTGGACATCCGCCCAGCCTGATCAGAGTCTTCAGTGTGCGCTTAAAGGTACCTATGTGTCCAAGCCACATCCATGCGGATAGCGAAGACTCTAATCAGACCGGGCGGATGCCCAGGATGATCTGAGTCTTCGCTGGGCGCATATGCCGCTGTGTTTGTTTTGTCGTGTCTCGGCTCATATAAAAACGGCGTCTTATCGCCAAATGAATACGGTATTTTACATGAGTGTTTGCATCATATTAGGAGAAAAGTTTAGCCTACAAGCCCAAATAACTCATAATTTTGAGATCAAATACTTAATAAATTACATGCAATACTACTGTATATGCTCCATCTCTTCTGACGATCTGAAAAAAAAAAATAAAATAAAAAAAAAAAATGAATACAAAATGAAAATATGACACACCTCCATCAACCTTAGCGGATTTATTTCTTCAATTCAGATTACGAATTCAAAGTGATATGCATATGACGAAAAATAATAATAATGAAAAATAATAATCCGATTTCTGGGTTTAAGGTAGCCAGGCACTTAGAAGCACATGGATGCTACCCCGGGTAACCCGGATTAGTTTTACCGCTCAACAATGGCTTCCAAACGATGTAATGACCAAATCTGACAAATCACATCTTTCCCTAACCGTGCAATTAAACGTTGAGCAGTCTGTAAGTTACAGAAAATTTAGAGCAACACTCTAAAGTGAAGCTGCAACGAAGTTCTATAGGACTTAGTGAATTATAATTATTACAAAATGCCCCAGGCTCCAGTGCTCAAGCCCTGAAAATAATTTAAAGATAAAATACCGCCAAGACAACAGGCTCGTCCTCTTCCCCAGCAGCGAGTACAACACCATAGCAATCTCCTATCTGGAACAACCCTGTCTAGGGTCACGCCGTCGAAGAATGTTAGCTACCACGTGGCTGACTTGCCACGAGGCATTGCCACCCATTGCACATGTGGATGTCTTCTTCGTCCGGCCTCGCAAAAGAAAAAAATAACCGGTTGGTTTATATAAGCACAGACCAGACGGTAATTAGCGGAGTAAAAATATCTGAACAATTATCACCGTTGTTGAAATATATAAATGAGCCACGAAACGAGGAAACCAACAAAGCGGTTTGTGCGCACAGCGCATACTCAGATCAGCCTGGACATCCGCCCCGTCTATTGAGAGTTTTCGCAGTGCGCTTAAAGGATAACTATGGGTCTAAGCTACCTCCATGCAGACAGGAAAGACTCTTATCAGACTGGGCGTATGCCCAGGCTGATCTGGATCTTCGCTGGGCACACAACCACTTTGCTGGTTTCCACATGTTGTGCCCAATTTGCGTCAAGAGATAGGTCAGTGCACTGAGAGAAATCACTCGTCAGCTATTTGTTCTATGTCCTCCTCAGGACATCCGTCATGGAGCTTGTTCTCGAATATTCAACTATGTTTAGGTCCACGTTTATTGCTAGCACGTTGATTCAAAAAAGGGTAGCCTCGTATAACTGCGTGATACATATAGTATTACGCGTGCACTTTTGTGACCATGCAGGAGTGTAGAGGAAATAATTCAACCTTAAAAAAAATACATTCCCCTGTGATATCTTCATAACATAAGGTAGATAGATGCTAAATAAAATTTGGTGGGGCATTCATTTCATTATACCAGTTGAATAACCCAAAGGGCTATAAAGCATTTCGGTAAGAAATAAATCACCGTTTTGTTTTCCTAAAAACCAAAACTTTGTATTTCTACATACATTTTACTTTTTTTTCATTTAAATTCATGTCTCTAGCATATGAATGCACTTCCATTTCTGCAAATCGTATAATGTATAATATAGGATATTTGAAACAAAATGGTAAAAAATTGCAGTTGTCTTGACAAAAACGTATAATTTTACAGCTTTAATAAAAATGTAATGTAATTGAATTTAATGAAAGACGTCATGAAAAATATATTCAATCGACGGGGCACGCTTATGCATATTATTTTAAATAAAACTTACATTGTATGATACAGAATAAAAAAAACAACACACATCTCACTGCTTCATATCCTAGAAAAGCATTAAGTTAAAAAATATGCACAAAACAGACTGCCCATTTATGCATCTGCTGCAAGCACAGCCGGTCCTTGCCCTATTATTTACTTTTCTGTTATCCCGGCTCTACAGTGTACCATAAAGTAATGGCTACAAAAATGCGTAGATGGAATCCTTGATCGTTCTGGTTCCTGAGGGATAGTCTGATCTTGGTTTCCACTGTTTGTACAGACCTATCTGCCTGAGAACTTAGGATCGTTACGGTAGACATTGTTAGTGTGTGTATATACTCCACCGTTGACCGATTTCACAATGAACAATAACTCTCTTTCGTTTTAACAAAAAAAGCAACAACATTTATTCCGTATTTGAATACCTTAAGCTAAATATTTTGACACAGTCAACGGTTTCGTTTGATTGTTTTGATGGCGGGATATGGGATCTGATTATACCAATTCCTGATCATTGCCAATGCATTTAATTCTCATGATTCAAAGATTGTACATGTGGAAAGTGGGAAATTATACAGATGCGCAGGCTTATCATGTGTTTGTGTCATCTGTGTAGCATAGAGATATGTAATAATTTACCTTGGAAGGATGCCCTGATTTGTTTAGGAACAAAACGAAATAGTATGCTTAAAACTTGTTTGTATATATCATATCCTTGCATCGGAAACTAGGCATTCTGAGTGAAAACATGTTTTGAGCGGCGACACGAATAAACCAACAATGTGGTTGTGCGCCCAGCGCAGACTCAGATCAGCCTGTGCATCCGCCCAGTCTGATCAGAGTCTTCGCCGTCCGCATGGAGGTACCTTAGACCCTTAGCTACCTTTTAAGTTCACAAAAAAGACTTTGAGCTGACTGAGTGAATACCAAGGCGTATCTGAGTGGGCTGGGCGCACAACCACATTGTTGGTTTTGTCGTGTCGCGGCTCTTTTATATTCGTCATAGGTTTCAATCTATAATACTATATTTTTAAAAAATCTTAAACGTTCCTTAAAGAGCAGAGAATACATTCAGAAGACGGAAAATTGGCCAGACGAGGTAGACTACGCAGTTTTGGCTAATAAAGCCTCATCAGTGACCCTGAAAATATCTGGTGACGAAACAAGAGAAAACCATACTGTAATTTCTTAGTTGTAAATAGGCAGTCGATTCAAAGACTGATTAGTATTAACAAGAGCTGTCGCCTGACAGCATAGCTCGCCTGAATGGGTGCTTGCCCATCACACAGTTGCTATGGTGGTGTGGACTACTAAGCATAAAACTTCAGACAAGCATGTCCATAATGACAACGCGTTTATAAACAAAAGCTATCTCAGAAATAAGTCTTAAAATAAGATTAAAAAAAAAATCCACATGAAATGTCAAAGTCAATGAGCTTGAGGTCAAAGAACTAAGGGGTGGAGGTGGGGGCTGCAGGGGCTAGGATGTATGAAAACCTTGAACCATTATCTAACATCAGTCCAAGTATAAGTATAAACTGAGTCCATCGTGGCACTGTGAAATTATGTCTTCATAAATATAAAACTATAACAAATCTTTAAGACAAAATTCAAAGTTGATGACCTTGACTTCAAGGTCATGCAGTGGGGTAAGTATATGGTGTTTTGTAAAAACTCAAAACAGTATCTAACATCAGTTCAAGAGTAAATTAAATCTCTGCCAAGCATTATGAATCAGTATGCAATTAGAAAACTTTAATAAAGACCAAATTTCCTAAGTCCCTGACCTTAACATCAAGGTCATTGAGCGGGGGTCGGGGAAGTACTATGTAAAACTTTGAACTAATATCTAACTACAGTGCAAATATAAAAAGAATTCATCAGTGAATTCAGGAGATATGTGTCTTTAAAAAACTTTAACCAAAACATCCAATCAATAAAAAGACAATTTTCTAAGTTCATGGCCTTGACATCAAGGTCACTGAGGGGGTGGGGGTAGTACCTTGGAAAACTTTGGACCAATATCTAACTACAGTGCAAGTATCAAAGAAATCCATCCATGGGTTAGGGAGATATTGGGCTTTATAAAACTTTAACCAAAACATCCAGTCAAAAAAAACTCCCAATCTTCTAAGTCCATGACCTTGAAATCAAGGTCACGGAGTGGGGTGGGGGTGGTACCCTGTAAAACTTTGGACCAATATCTAATTACAGAGTAAGTATCAAAATAATCCATCCATGGGTTAAGGAGATACAGGTCTTTAAAAAACTTTAACCAAAACATCCAATCCGGACGCCGACGCCGACGCCGACGCGGACGCGGACGCGGACGCAGACGCCGTGGTGACAACGATAGCTCTTCCTGAACTTTCGTTCAGGCGAGCTAAAAATGATCCTAATAAAATTAAAAGACCATGATCTATAATAAGAGTCTAAATCAATCTCATATTTAGGATTCTCAGAATACATCCCCTGATCTCAAAGGACAAAAATAGAATATAATCTGCACTATGGATGATGTACGGGGAGGCGTTTAACGGTGACCACAAAAGTATATTAAAACGTCTTGTTTCCAATTCTCATGGTGGTTTATTAACTTACTTTTGGATCATATATATTTTTACTATTCATCTATTACTATCTCCTGTTGTTTATACCTTGGGGTATTAACACAGCAAATAAAAAATATCTGTGTTCTGCTATCTGCTTTAATTTTCCTTAGAGTTTGAAAAAAAAAAACAGAGGTAAAATCAATTGCCTTCATAAAGCTCATTCAACTATGCCAGCTCTATTAGTAAAAACAATACACTATAAGAACAAACGATTTTTTTTTCCGTTAGAGAACCGTTGTCTGTATTCCTGTAGAGCCCTAACTTTTGTTTCCTTGTAGTATAATTGCTTGTATTGCGTGTTAATTATGAGTTCAAATCATAATATTTGCTAAATCATTTCGCATAAACAACAATCTATCTTCTTCGCAGATCATAGACATCCCTAAACAATTTTGCATTTTGTGCCAGAAAAAATGTATGACTAGGTGCAACAGGCGAGTTGTGCAGTTAACAACAAGTTTGTGTATGATCATTTACTATCGGGAATTCTTGCATAAAACCATTTGCGTGTGGCCATAAAATGCCATGCATTAACGCTGGAGTTCAAGTGACTATAGAACTTGCTTATTCACAATGTGATCCGGAATTTGTTTTCAAGACAATACCTTTACGTTTTAAAATTATTTAGTATAGGTATATGTACAGCTCTTTTCAACATGCCACCAAGATTTTCTGTCTACTGTATGATGTGCTTTATTTTCACATTTAACTTGAAAAAATCACTATTTTACTTTCGATTTCGACAGCTGTACCGGTACCATTTCGTCAAATTTTGCCATTAGTTTTACATGAAGCGCCCTTATCTTTATTACAAATATTTTATGATGTATTTCGGTTCAGGATTAATAAAGCGTGTTAGATACCATGCTTTATAAGAGCAATTTGTTTCTAAGAAAACGAAGGAAGGGTCTCAAACTAGTTTGTATTGTGTGTTGCAAAACCGATTCTCAGTGAGACAGCCCATACAGTCAGAAAAAATGGGATTGGTCAGTCTTGCTTGCCGTGTGGTTTCGTCCCGTATTCTAATCACAATTATCATGCGTAAATCTCTTAATAGATTTTATTAATCTAATCTTAAACAGGGATTAACTGGCACTTTTTCGAATTAAAATGCTAACTCGGTCGAGTTTCTGGTTACATGTGAAGTGATCTTATTACAAACACTAGTGATTTGCAGATGAAAATATAGATTTAAAGCAAAGACAGCAACATCTAGCCATCTCAAAAGACGACACTATAGAAAACATAAATAGATAAATCACTCTTACCGAGTAGTTTAAATACAAACAATAAAAAACACTTTTTACACAAACACACCAGGTCATAACAACAGACGAAGATTTGCCCACTATATAGATCAGACAACGGGACACCTGTACTGTACGCTCCCACCCAGTGCTAAAGAAACTCATGAGTCGTATGGTCAATCCTATTCATTTGCAACTCTACAATACGACTAACGCTGATTGAATGAAACATGTATATCAATTTAAATTAAACTTCTGTGTCACGTTAGTTTATTGTCTGAAAGAAGTCCTTTAGCCTTCACGGGAATTAAACTACGCAGATAGATTCATGTCCTTACGACAGTTCACAATAGACGTGTCACTGACTTTTTGTACAGCTTTGCCCTCAGAATGTATTGAATAAAGCAACTTAATAACATGGGGTAGCGTTATATCAAACCCATTACTCCAGACAAATTATGCACGCAAACAAACAAAAACCGATGAAATGAATATATAAAAGCTTGCCATACTAAATGATTTTTCAAAAATTGTGCTGAGTAATTTTTAATAGCTTCTTGCTTCTTTTTTATAAACATTGTATAGTATTTAATAATAGTCTTAAAGCAGGCATGGATTGTATTTTCAGAATATCTTTCGCAACATATCGTTTTCAAAATGCATGCATCAAGTGATATATTTCATAAATCTTAGAATAGTACCGTTCATAAACGTCTACTGGACGCTTATGTAAAACATTACGCGAACTTGCCTCTCTCTGCCTCTCTTTCTCTCTCTTCTCTGTCTCTCTCTCTCTTAATTGAGTCGATTCTGGCGGGGATGTAATTTGGAAAAAGGATTTGCGACCATTTTTACTTTATTGTAAAGGAAATGGTATAATGTTACTCACATGAGTCTTACTTATCGTGCTATTTTTATGATCGAAGCAGTTTTATATATGCATTGTAAATTGTTTTTGTATCAGAATGTTGTTATTATCATTGTTATTGTAAAAATTGTTATCATAAAGATCTTCTAATGGCTCCCTGTTACTTAAAAGTTATGACAAGAGGATTATTATAAGCTTCATATTTCCAATTTCGCATAATAGGTTTGCATTTGAAGGAACTCTTTTAGATTTTTATTTTTACTACGTTTATCATTCTACATCATATTGTTTATTATTATTATTATTATTATTATTATTATTATAATACTATTTCTCAACTTACTCCTTTTTCCAGCCTTACTAATTATAAATTTGTTTAATATTCGTTATCTACAATTTTAACTACTGCTTCAACGTCTACTCAATTAATCTCTTGGTTCAGGAAACCTTCGTCTCCATAATGTATTAAAATTAAGTGTCTTTAGACAAGAATATCCCCTCAAAAACCAGGAGGTCAAACCTCTCTCGGTTGGATAACCGACAAGGAGAAGAAGGAATATTCGTAGAAGAAACACATGCAAATGAGGCTAAAAAGACTAACAAGCGACGGTAAACGTAGGTCGAAAATTGAATCTTTGAGAACAGAAACTAGGACTATGTTAAAAACAGCATGATTTATATGACAGTATCTTAATATGTGACGTTAAAGCCAATCCCAGAGACTTTAAGCGGTACGTTACTCGTCAAAAGAAAGCTGCTCATATTATGTACTACATGTACCTCTAAAGAGGCAATGATGTTGGAATCAGCAGATAAATTTAAGGGTCAGTTCACGGCTGGATTCTACAAAAAGAACACATCTGAGTTTTCCTACTTTATTTCCTTGCTCCTTTTATGGATTGTATTTTTGTTTCGACCGGAGCAGAAACAAAACTTCATTAAAACTTCATTGATTTTTTTGGTGACAGTTCCAATGCGATACTACTGCTGTGGTTCCTCAGTGTTACATGTTGTTATGTCCGCTTGTCTATGGTCTGTAGAAGTCAGAGCACCTGAATAGGTGCCCATCCTTCTGTCTGTTTTTTATTGCTATTCGAAGAATACAAAAGGTACAAATAGATGCTGCTGTTTGAATTAGGGTAGCTGTATGGGGAAGAGCTGCTCATTTGGTTTACCGTGCGTGTCGTTCGTAAACTTCTGTCAATTATTGCGTGTGTGCCTTTTTCCCATTTGGTTTTAAGAGTGGGATGTTGGATTTGATTGTATTAATTCCTGTTCATTGTCTATCTTTTTGCTTGAAACTCAATACTATTTCCAGACAGATAATACGCATTTTAGACGTGGCATGACTGCAAAAATTCAATTGATCACGGTTATAAACGATTTGAGCCAAACTCTTGGACAATGACAAAGAGGTTGGCACTTTTGTCTCGGACTTTAAGGAAACTGTTGATTCAACCCCTCACGACTACTGTGTTGATGGAAAAACACTGAACTGAATATATTCTTTTCTCTGTTACAGGCAGCACCGCGTTGAAGTAAATTGAGTTAAATCAGACTGGGCCCAGTTTGTCAAGACCATTGTTGATCGCGTTCTACATAAACATTATCACAGAAGATGTCGTTCTAGGATAAGTCTCTTTATTATATACCTATCCTATGTACACCCTTTGAACTGCCTGTTTTCTGGCCATCTGATACAGAAAGCCGTATCAAACTGACTTTTTTTCTGAATCCGTATCACCATCCCTTTATACGAGGCTATACCAAGAGTCCCAGCTTCAGGCGCGTCATTTTTAATGTGCATCGTTAAACGAGAAACGGGTCTGGTGACGTGATGTTAACAAACACATCAAAAGGTGCGCCTCGATTGCTTGGTTGCATTTGTGTCACAAACAGTTACATTTCTCTGCCGCAACAGGTTCGAATCCGGGTCGATGCAAAAGCGCTGGCAAGTATGAAAGGCTGGCAGTTCCCTAAGGTATATAGTCGACGTGTTATATTACGCCAGATCGAGTTACTATTATAATAATGTGTTTTTATTTCATTTGTGTATGCGTCATCCCGTTCTGTTTTTGGCACTGTGAAACACAATTGTTTATAGGAGAGGATAAATATAGGACTAGCCTACATCCAATCCTTAGACATTTATATATATGTTTGTTTTCACAAATGTATGTATTTTGTCAGAAATTTGTAATAAACAATTGTTTATGATTTGTCGGGCATTTTACTGACTTTTCAATGAAATCAGACTACAAAATACAAGAATAGCGATCATAAATGTTTTTTCTGTCAAGCATTACATTAATATTTTCCAGTTTTCTCAAAGAAATTTAAGCACTCGTCTAAAGTGACATGTTAAAAAGAATTCTTGGGGTCCAATGTATATTAACGAATGGACAATCAGTCATGGGATCTATTAAGTTGAGTCCCGTTATATCGAACTTACCTCAAAGTACCTTATTGTATCACTGCATCAAAAATATAATTTTGAAAGGTTTCCTACAATTTTAACTGTACATTTCCACTCCTGTTATTTCAAACTGCTGGTATCTCGATGTAAATTTTATGGTGGCAGAAATTCACTTCGAGATACCAAGAGTTGTCTTTATCATGCATCTGCTGCATAATTTACCTGATAACAGGGGTATGATAACATGATGTGATATCATGTCACTATAAAACTGCGCTTGCGCGAATGTTATCAGGTCATGCCTTAAGAAGCGATCTCTGAAGACGATTGGCTACACACTGACGTTGGCGGTGATATCAGCGTTCGATTGGTTAACTGACGTCACCGACTTACGTCATAACGCATTCGCGACGTCAGCAAGTTTGAATAAAATTGCGTCGCATTATCACTTGTTTGCCGCTCTTTACGCCGTAAAATCTTCATGATGCATGATAAATAGAAAACCACGTAAGTGTCTTTTGATATCAAGTTTATCAGGCTCGACCAGAAACACGTCGGAATGGCTCGGCAAGCCTCGCCATTCCTACGCTGTTTCTGGTCTCGCCTGACAAACTTGATATCAAAAGACACTAACATGGTATTCTCTATGTATAAGTAAAGTAGATGAGAAGGCAATGATCAGGAACCGGCACTATTTTTGACCACATTCTTTCTCAAATTGACAAAATGTAAGAGGAATATGACAAAGACGTCATACAGAGCAAAACGAGACAAGAGAGGACATAAAGGATCTTACATGAGTGTTCATGTATTATCTAATTTATTAAACGAGTAGGGGAAAAAGATAAGATGCGAGGCTATGCCGAGCATCTTATCGTTTTTCCCAACGAGTTTAATAAATTCAATAATACATGAGCACGAATACAGGATTATATTTATCATATGACACTAAAATATCATTTTACTAGCAAATTTTGCACTAAAACGTCGCGATTTCGCCATTAGAAAACGCGACGTTTTTATGGACGTCAACGCATAACGTTACGACGGAATTTGCATATTTAGTCCACTAGTTGATTAACGATTTTTATACATAGCTTTATCACAATCTCAGATGCGACGTCATATGATAAAAAATATAATGTCAGCTGTTTCGTAGTAGACATAACGATCCTTATTGTGAGGCATTCAAGTTTATTAAACATCTAGGCAAAATCTATGATTTGGATTCATTACAACAATATAAAGTCAGATAACGACTTTGCCTCGTCTGTTACATTCAAATAAAAGTCATTTGCCGCAAAAATAGGCCAACGCTACTACTGCGTCATTTATGTAAAATAAAACTACTTTGATCAGACTGTTCCTTTCAGGTTTCTCTACTCTACTATTCAGCCGACGTACAATAGATACTGCAGAAAATAACTGCATAATATTAGTTACCGTAACGTCAGATAGGACCATTTAATGCTGCTCCAATACACACTGCGTTTCATTATCACCCTGCCATTGTCCTGATATGACTGAAATACTGTTGAATAGGACGTAAAATTGAAAGTTATCCATCTATTTAAAGCTCGTTTTTACAATTGACCATCTTTCTAACCTGATCAGATAAGTCATTCTTGAATATTTACATTCTCAGTGCATTTTTTGAGAAGCCCAATGGTAAACCATTAGAACGCAATGTAATTTATACTTCAATAACTACATTGGTTCACGCGACGTAACATGGCGGTAATTGACGTCAAAATAAATCATGATTCTCCCCAGTCTGATTGAACGTAGGCAACGTAATGAATTTTTCTGACGCTGGTCTGCTGATAGAAGAAAAAAACTGCGCATAAATGTTTTTCTGGTTGTACTGTAGCCCCTTATTTGTGCTCAAATAATACATAGAAAAGAATGTAAATATAAGCAATGAACTTAATTTTTCTTCTGTTTATTGAAGAAAAAACTACATCGGGTAGCCAGCAAAGTTTACATGAACCCCTCCAGAGTTCATTTACTTTCCACGCGACCATATGTAGTTTTTACATCGATAAACATAAGAACATAAAATAAATTTATTCCTTAATTAAAATAAGGTAAGGCTGTAGCAGCCAGTTGTGTCGGTTCAGGAATGTTGCCCTCTCATCTACTTAAACGTATACACCAGCTGATAATAAAGATTCAGGTTGCAACAGGCCTTGCAGCAGAATGACTTTTCCTGTGACATTAGATTAAGAAACTAAGACAAAGTACGTTCAAGGCAATTCAGAGTATTTACAACCGTTCATGAATTGCACGTACGGTAAACTGTGTAAACATCCCTTTTCCAGGCAGTTGGTCATTCAGCTATTTAAATAAAAACACCACTCTCACAAAAGGTCAACAGGAATTAGTAACAGTTAGGAAACACAACAGAAGTACCGCCTTGGGACGGCCAAGTGTTCAAGAAAATACGTTCTATGCACAAGTTGTGGTATTACAGTAGTAAAACACGCATTTAAAGGTTTTGCGTCAAATTTATTTTCTTATTGCTATTGGAACTTTATAGTTATGAAGGACAGATACTAGAGTGAGCATTGCATCCCTACTTCAGAACAAAGTCAACACAACGAACGTCCTTACAATAGAAAGACAGTGCCAGATAAAGAGGAGCGTACACGAGTGGTCATTTCATATGAAATTTATGAAACGAGCCTTCGGCGGGTTTCATAGATTTCATATGAAATGATTGCGAGCGTAAGATTCTGTTTATTAAATATGTCCCTTTAAAATGGGATTTTAAGCCTACAAACGTAACATTATTTGAATAAAAAATGCATTGTTGACATGGACGTTGTCAATGACGTTACGTGTACGCGCAAAACTGTTATAACACGAGTGTTCATACGACTTTTATAACATGACGTTATCCACTGAATAACAGCGACGCCATATTACAAACTAAAGTAAAAAGATAAGCAATGATCAGGAATTAATACAATCAAATTCCACAAATGACGTAGAGCAAGTTCAGGATACTAATAATTCATTAATTCATACAGAGATATACAAAGAAGCTTACCTGAGATTTTGGTTGTCAAAGGGACTTTACATTTGAAGTAAGATGATTGGCTTAATGGAAAACATGACACAGGATAGTATCACATTAGACTACTGTTCTGTTAGATGCAAGCGGTACTATGCGGAAAACTTTAGATTATGTTCTAAAACTAAGACTGAATCGTCATAGCGACATGATTCTAAGCGGAGTTTGGTTTTAATTTTTTCCAGATTTATTGGCTTGCTGAAGGTTCTAGCTTCATCCGACATCTTATTCCTGATTTTTATGCATGTCATTTCCCCGTGCCATAAGAGCTGAGGTTGGTCTGTGCCGGATACGTGCATTAGCAGCGACCTGACTGGCGCACCTTGCTTGTTGTCTTCGGCTGATCTGTCTCACCAATTACGTCATTAAGTGTGGCTTTCAGAGGTATATTTGTTGCCCATCGAATCCTTTGCATCACATTTTTATTTGCGACACTGACGAACATTATACATTTATTCGCATTTGCTCTTTATATTTGGTAAACGTACATAAATATTATAATTTTCAAGAGCCTTATTAGTTGATATGAGTGATGCATGAAGTGCCATGGGTTTCCGATCTGCATAGGGAAGTGGAAAGTGTCTTGAAACAAAGCTTTATGACATAACACTAACATTTACGTATTATGCCATTGCCGAAGCAGGGGACCAGGGCTTGGGCCCAGTAAAATTAGTTTAAGCTTCCATCCCCAGTGATCTAACACAGAACGTTCAAAGTCGTTATTTCTGCTGAAACAGTTGTAGTTTGTCATTGTTTCATTGTCTCATATACGCTTCCCTGTGGTCATCTAGCAATACTGTCACCTGTAAAACTGCCAACTTTGCTTTCAGTTTTGTTTTGTTATTTATAATTAAAATTAAATAAAATAGGTGAAGACAGATATTTTTAATATCTCCTCAGTAGTTTTCAAGTTATATTTATCAAAATATGTGAGACACATGCCCATTTGTATAAAAACTTCCTAAGTTTTGCTGACCCAAACTTTTGAAACAATAAAGGTAAGATAGGTCTCGGCAGGCAAAGGACATCTCTTTTTGTCCCTCAATTACTGTCATTATCCAAGAAATATACAGCGGCATATGAATTATTATATTTAACAGAGAATTGAATCATTGAGAATGATTTATAGGTCTGAAAAAAATCACATTTTTCCTTTTTATGAATTTCATGTAGAATCTCACTTATAGTTTGAGAAGACTATGGCATACATTGTATACCATGCTCCTCTAGAATTATAAGTGAGATTACGCCATAGATCTGTTAATAGCAACAATCATGGAAAACCCAACAGTTATGCTTAGTAAAAAGGTAAAGGTAAAGGTTTCCCATACTCTAATAGCCGTAGGGGCAGTGGGGGTTAGAGACCCACTGTATCTTGCGCACAGCTGATGAAAGGCGGAGCCCATCCTCTCCTTTCGCAGCCTTATCCTTCCCTAATTCGAAAAAGGTACCCATTTACTGCTAGGTTGACAGAGAGAGTTTTCCAGTCGTCGGATGGCGACGGTGAGCCGCGAACTCAAGACCTTCCGGCGACTTTCTGTGCTTAGTACCTTGGCAGAATGACGTCTCGTTGATGGCACTTTGAAATCAAAATGGAATCTTAGTTGCTATTGTAACATATCCATGATGTCATTGATATCTTAGCACGACAAACAGTGTCGGTTTGGGTTGCTGAGTGGCCACCTTTCGGGAACAAGCTGCTCACTCGGTTGGCCATATGTTCTCTGTATCTTGATTATTTGTAATCTTAGTTGTTTCCAACTATGGTTTGAGGGCTGGATTTGGATTTTGATTGTTTCAGTTCCTGGTCTTTGCATACTTTTTACTTTTACCTTGGTCTGCCAATTTTTCAATGTCATTACAAGCTGAAATTCTTTAAAGAAAATTTCTCGTTCCCTCAAACAAATGATTATTCTCAAATCCTATATTGCAAAATCTCGGTGAAATTCCTTATCTCCATAAAACAATGCAATGTATTTAGTACATAAAGTGATATTGATCCATATATCACCGCTGGTCGTCCATTATGTATATAAAACAGAAAGACCACACATTATGCAAACACTCAAAGTAATGAACTTAGATCTCTAAAGAATTATAAATAGTCAGAATGATAATCAAAGGCATCGAGAATATCAAAGAACTCGTTTTAATCATTTTTTTTTTATAAAAGAACTTATTACGTATCTATATTGAACATCATGCAAAAAGACAAGAAAAAACAACTCAACTTCACTTTGATCCAATCTAGCTATTCGTATAATTTAGGTATCGTAAGCTCAAACACTAAACGTTGGCTGAGCAACGGCTGCAAAATTACAACAATAATAACAGAAACATTAAATTTTTATCTTTGGTTGGTTGGCTGTTTTCGGGTTTAACGGCTTTTTGGGACAGTATTTCAGTCCATATCGAGCCGTCATCCAGAGCAAGAGAGAAAGAAAAAGAGATATAATAGTGAGAGAAAAAATGTCCAAACAACCCCAATCCACACCTACTGCAAGCACAGTAGGCCCTTACCCTACTATTATTCAGATGAGTAGGACGCCGTCTTTCTGAAAGTTACCATGCACCATCGCTTGATCCGACTACCCAAAACGTTTGATGCAAAGCGTCATTTTGCCGGATATGTTTTAGTCTAGTATACAAAATATACGGGCATATATGATCTTAAGGAAATTTAAAGAAAAAATATAACTCACATGTAGGCATGAGTTTAAACGACCCTTCAACGGCACGGTGTGTCAATAACCCCACCTTTTTTGGGTAAAATGCACGTAACTTGTTCCATTCAACGGCAACTTCAGGAGAAAGCTGAATTTCGCTCACGATACAAGTTTTCAGAAGCCATCTGACAACCTTTTGCCTAAGTTAATATAATATTGTCCATGGCATGGAACAATACTATGAAATACTGTTATATTAGCAGAACAAACTTTAAATATATATGAGAAGACCAAACTGTTTGATGTTAGGCCATTGTAAGAGTTCAGAGGGACATGAATATGTTAAATTGTTTAATTTGTTAGACAGATAAACCCTATGTGGTTAATTACATAGGAAGTGTTCTGTAACATCTAAATGCTTGGATATTAAACCGACCAAGAACAGAAAAGTCACTTTATATTGTGAAACAACTACATATACACCTCGATGAAAGTTTAGCATAATTTCAGTTTCACGATGCTGTAACACATCGTGCAGAATGATTGCAAAATGTGAAGCACCGATAAAATTCATTGATTTGGGAAGATAGTATGTAAAGGCATGTGCCTGGTGAAATTTTCGTCTGACCATACGCATTTTAACGTTTGTAATTGTAATGCGTTTTTCCAGTAAAACACTTATTTTTCAGGTTTAATTTTCTGCAAACAAAAACAAGTGGCGCATGTAAAACTTCGTGCTACGTCAGATAAGGGACTGTCTTACTGAAGTCTTTAGTAAAAAGTTTGGAGTTCAAGTATCAAAGAATACCAATTTTCCGTAAGAAGTAATTAGGAAATACCCGGTTATCCGAGGGAAGAACTATATTGGGAAGAAGAAGAAGAAAAAGAAGAAAATTGCACTATCGGTCATTTTGGAAACAAGTTTTGACACTGTCAAGTTATTTCTTAATTCTTATGTCTGAATTTGAAATGACATGGCCACAATCAATGTACCACATCACAATATAACATTTCATCTACTGACTATACTAATGTGGAGAAGAAGCAGTTAAATTTGGCGATGTTCTGGACACAATTTTTAAAACGCTGACAATTGCTATTGAAATACAGTGGTCTTACCTTATGGCATTGTACGAAAGCCTATAAGGACATTTAACAAACAAGAAAAAAATAAAGTTCTCGAAATAACGAGAAACCAACTCGTATTAACGAGAAACCAACTCGTTATAACGACAAGCCAACTCGTTATAACGAAAAGCCAACTCGTAAAATCGAGAAACCAACTCGTTATAACGAGAAGCCAACTCGTTATAACGAGAAGCCAATTCGTTATAATGAGAAGCTAACTCGTATTAACGAGAAACCAACTCGTTATAACGAGAAGCCAACTCGTTATAACGAAAAGCCAACTCGTAAAATCGAGAAACCAACTCGTTATAACGAGAAGCCAACTCGTTATAACGAGAAGCCAATTCGTTATAATGAGAAGCTAACTCGTAATAACGAGGAACCAACTCGTAAAAACGAGAAGCCAAGTCGTTATAACGAGAAGCCAATTCGTTATAACGAGAAACCAGCTCGTATTAATAATGAGAAGTGATGTATCGAGAAACCAACTCGTTTATACGAGAAACCAACTTATTATAACGAGAAGCCAGCTCGTAATAACGAGAAACCATCTCGTTATAACGATAAACCAATTCACAATAACGAGAAGCCAACACGTATTAACGAGAAACCATCTCGTTATAACGAGAATCTAACTCGTAATAACGAGAAGCCAATTCGTAATAACGAAGAGCCAACTCGTAATAACAAGAAGCCAATTCGTAATAACGAGAAACCAACTCGTTATAACGAGAAACCAACTCGTCATAACGAGAAACCAACTCGTTATAACGAGAAACCAACTCGTAATAACGAGAAGCCAAGTCGTATTAACGAGAAGCCAAGTCGTAATAACGAGAAGCCAAGTCGTTATAACGAGAAACCAACTCGTAATAATGAGAAACCAACTCAATATAACGAGAAACCAACTCGTAGTAACGAGAAACCATCTCGTTATAACGAGAAACCAACTCGTAATAACGAGAAGATAACTCGTAATAACGAGAAGCCAAGTCGTAATAACGAGAAACCAACTCGTAATAACGAGAAACCAACTCGTTATAACGAGAAACCAACTCGTAGTAATGAGAAACCATCTCGTTATAACGAGAAACCAACTCGTAATAACGAGAAACCAACTCGTAATAACGAGAAGCCAAGTGGTAAATACGAGAATTCAAGTCGTAATAACGAGAAACCAACTCGTAATAACGAGAAACCAACTCGTAGTAACGAGAAACCAACTCGTTATAACGAGAAACCAACTCGTAATAACGATAAGCCAACTCGTAATAACGAGAAGCCAACTCGTAATAACGAGCAACCAACTCATTATAACGAGAAACCAACTCGTAGTAACGAGCAACCATCTCGTTATAACAAGAAACCAACTCGTAATAACGAGAAACCAACTCGTTATAACGAGAACCCAACTCGTTATAACGAGAAACCAACTCGTAATAATGAGAAGCCAACTCGTAATAGCGAGAAACCAACTCGTTATAACGAGAAGCCAACTCGTAATGACGAGAAACCAGCAATTCAGTATCAAGGGGAATAACACAAACCAGTTGTCAAAAGTAATGTCTGTATATCTTCAGTTATGTTTATATTAGCACGATGACAGGCTGCACGATAACTGAGGTCTACTATGTCTGAGTTCTAAGAATTTGCAAGCATTTATGAGGTTATGTGCAAGACTATGTGTGAGATCTTATGCGCAAATCTGTCTGATATTATTACATCTGATGTTAAAGATGTGCAAAGCCATGTCTGAAAGCTATTTGACCATGGTAGCTCAGTATGATAAGCGCTGGCCTACTGATCGAACGGTCCTGGGTTCAAGACCTGGAGGCGGAAATCTTTCCAACCATAGGCGGGGTTCCATTGCACATAACCTTACAGAGCCACCCTCTCATCGTCCTGATATGACTGAAGTAATGTTAAAAAAGACGTAAAATCTCAGGCCATCCACGCATCCAATTAAAGCTGTTAAAAGCAGTGCACAATTACAGTATGAGGTTTAAGGCATATATTTTGTGTCGAGATCTGCATAGAAGGTGAGCAGACTGGTTAGTAAAAGTATGCAAAGACCAGGAACTGAAACAATCAAAATCCAAATCCAGCCCTCAAACCATAGTTGGAAACAACTAAGATTACAAATAATCAAGATACAGAGAACATATGGCCAACCGAGTGAGCAGCTTGTTCCCAAAAGGCGGCCACTCAGCAACCCAAACCGAACCAAAAATAATAATAACATACATAAGGTAAAACATCACAGAAACTCTGACACCAAAAACAGGCAACAAAGAACCACAACAGAACTACCGCCTTGGAACGGTCAGTAATGAATTACTGGGGGGGGCTTAAATCGATTTTACAGGCCCAACCTCACCCTCAGTTTCTGAAGTGGTACAAAACATTTAGTTGGTTGTTCGGTTCGCATGATAACCCTCTAACTCGTCAATGAATCATCACGGTAAACACATAAATCAAATTTCAACACCATGAAGAAGCAAAGACGAGGACTCAACAGATACAACGGGCCGTCTGACAGGTGGAGATCCCTGTCCTGCCAAACAACCCCACTGGAAATCTGAAGCAAAAGAAGGTCACCAGTTGAGCCCCGGTGGACCAAGCAACAGACAAAAAGGCTCCGGTCCCAACCAACTAAAATATATAGCTTTAGGTCGGGGCCATCATAGAGTCTGACGACCGATCCCCCGGTGTGCAATTAAAGAGTGCAGCAAAGCTATCAACCGTGATTGGGTTAATCACTAAGCATGCAGACTGTCGCATAACATTTAAATGATAGCCAATACGTTTGTGACGTATTATTATTTTTCGGAATTGATCAGAAAAATCAGTCCTACCCTTAATCTTTTTGAATTTGTATACTAAGTCACCATAAAATTTTGGTTCCGATAGGCCTTGGTGTAAAAGAAATTTTAATCCGACATCAAATTTTGAAACCAATTCATGGTGTCTGCGATAGAATTTAGAAAAAGCCTTTCTAAGCTTATGATACCGATAGCCCTGTTGAAGAAGTTTAGCAGTTAAACATTTATTACGAGCATTAAAGTCATCTACATGACTACACACTCTAGCAAATCTTATAAGTTGAGAAATATACACTCCATAAGACTCTCGGTCCGTCACAGTAAAAGCATAAGTTTAGTAATGGTTACCATGGTTACAGCATCCTGACAGAAAAAGCTGCAGTTCTTCATGTACAGGCTCTCGTGTTAGACGCGGACCAGCGTCAGCGATCCTAATCATGGTTTACATAGCCCAAATTCCCCATCCTCACCCTCTCGCCACACACACACACACACGCATTCCGCACATTTTCTCAGAAGGCTCGGAAAAACGTATATACGTGATAGATGGATAAAGAGATTACAATGTATGTCCTTTTCAACAGTATTTCAGTCATATGATGAAGATGACAGGGTGATCATGAAAGGTACGTTTGTGCAATGAAGCCCCGTTTATAGTTGGAAAGATTTCCGCCTCCAGCAGGACTCGAACTTTGGACCTCTAGATCAGCAGGCCAGCACTTAACCGAAACGTATCTGAGTTAAATATGTTCTCGTAATTACGACTTGGCTTCTCGTTATAACGACTTGGCTTCTCGTTATAACGAGTTGGCTTCTCGTAATAACGAGAACCGAAAATTTACTATTATTAGATCAGCTAAAATTAGATGGAAATGGGTAATTCAACTACGTAACCCTTGTGCATTCAAAAGAACTCAGACTCATCACTGCCATCTTCTTCTAGTATGATTAGCCCGTATACATTTCATACTTTCTTGTATACATATTACTGAGTACCTGTCTTTTGTTTTTGAAGTCTACAACAGTACATTGATAGTGGAAGAAAAAAATGCAAATTACAAGTGGATAACCTCTTAAAAATTTTATAATATACATATCTTAATACCGCCTTATTAGAAATATTCGGCAAAAATATATCAATTATTTATTTATCAAATTAAAATTAGTTTAAAATTTGAATATAGGGATTTTATTTCCTTCCATTGGTCTATCGTTAATCTAATTAAGACAGACATCATACTACTGTAAAATAGTATATATGTAATTACTATCTAAAATACACTGATTCAGACTGATGATATTTCTCATAAAGAGGTGGTTAGGGTGCGCAAATAGCTCTACCTCCCTTTAAAAAATACAAGTATGAGCTTTTAAATAAATACAGGTTTCAACATAACATAACTTTTATTTTCACTCGCAGCACACAAGGTGAAACATGAGGATAGATGATAAAGTATTTGATGGTAGTATGACGAATTTTAAACAATTTGCAATATACCTAATCCCTAATATTACAAGAATAGCCAGAAGAAAAATTGCTGTTACAAATACTCAGTGCTCCAGATAAGAAGGAGTAGCAGCACAGGGACATCCTTCCACATTCCAGACTATAAAAATACGCTGCTATGACTCATCGATCATTAGAACCGTCTCGCCAGCGATAATCCAGGGACAACCTTCCGCATTTCTCCACGAAAAACGCATGCTATAACCCATCATTAGAACCGTCTCACTGAGACGGTTCTAATGAGGGGTCAGAACATACGCCCCGTCGAGAAACAAGAAAAATCATCCCGGAATTATCCTAAAAAAAGATCATTGTTGTTGTTGTCTTTTTTCAAAACTTTGAAATCAAGCACGTAATGGCTTATCGTTTACACATAAAATCTAGTGAACATTGTCACTATTCAGTAAACTCTCGATATCTCGAAGTCGAAGGCCATGCCAAACTATCATCTCGAAGTAATTTTTCAGGTCCCAGAAAATTTACTTTGAGATACCAGCAGCTTGAGATTGAGGAGTTGAAATGTAAAGAAAAATAGGAAATGTATCGAAACTATATATTCTGTGATCAAAGGATGCTTTGAGACACCAGTTGTTGTTCTTGTGTTATTGTTTAACGTCCACGGTAAACAGCTATAGTCATGTCGGGACGGCCCACTATTCCTGGGCAGGCCTAGACCTCCTAAGCGGTTAACCAGTACATCAGTGTCTGAGAAAATGAAAGCCAGCTTCTGTGATTGAATTTCATACATGATGCCAGGGCATGATTCTTCCTACACCCTGAGCAGGAACAATCTTTACCAGTCATGATTGGGTCATCAATGGTTTGCGCTGTGAACAATCTTTATGTTGTAGTCCGTTCATGGGACTGACATGGACCGTATAAAAGATTATGTCTTAAGAATGTATACTGCATTTACCTTTGTACTCAGCAGAATGAACAGAACACACCACTGGTTTCAAAAATTCCACCGCTATCTCCCTTTGTCTGTCTGTCTGTCTGTCTGTCTGTCTGTCTGTCTGTCTGTCTCTGTCTCTGTCTCTCTCTCTCTCTCTCTCTCTTACAAGCATGTTGGTGAAGGAAGTTTTCGTCAACTCTATATATATGGTCAAGATTTTCTAGCTAAGACTGGAGAAGAGGAAGCAGGAAAAGAAGAAGAAACAGATAAAAATAATGAAGAAATGAATAACGGTTCTAAGCTTCAACACCAATTTGGGTCACGTGACCACAGGTGTCGATAACTCTTTCCTGCAGTCCACCATTGACAGCACATTGTATTATTAACACCCTATGTAGCGTGTTAAATCATAATACCGTCCCTCAAACACACCCACACAACACCTAACACCTCAGTTGGGTATAGAAACACAAACTTTTAGTCCAGCCGGTACAGAATTTTATGCGAGTTATTGCCCTTGCTATTTTATTGTTGGCTTCTCGATGGTTTCTAATAATGATTAGGTTTCTCGTTATAACGAGATGGCTTCTCGTTATAACGAGTTGGTTTCTCGTTACTACGAGTTGGCATCTCGTTATTTCGAGTAGGTTTCTCGTTATTACGAGCTGGCTACACATGATTACGAGTTGGCTTCTCGTTATTACGACTTGGCTACTCGTTATTACGAGAAGGGTTCTCGTTATAACGAGTTGGCTTCTCGTTATTACGAGTTGGTTTCTCGTTATAGCAAGTTGGTTTCTTGTTATACCGAGTTAGTTTCTCGTTACTACGAGTAGGTTCTCGTTATTACGAGTTGGTTTCTCGTTATTTCAAGTTGGGTTCTCGTTATAACGAGTTGGTTTCTCGGTACTACGAGTTGGCTTCTCGTTATTTCGAGTTGATTTCTCGATATTACGAGTTGGCGTCTCGTTATAACGAGTTGGTTTCTCGTTTTTACGAGATGGGTTTTCGTTATTACGAGTTGGCTTCTCGTTATGACGAGTTGGTTTCTCGTTATAACGAGTTGGTTTCTCGTTATAACAAGTTGGTTTCTCGTTATTACGAGTTGGCTTCTCGTTACTACGAGTTGGTTTCTCGTTTTTTCAAGTTGGGTTCTCGTTATCACGAGTTGGTTTCTCGTTATAACGAGTTGGTTTCTCGTTATAACGAGTTGGTCTCACGTTATTACGAGTTGGCTTCTCGTTATTACGAGTTGGTTTCTCGTTATTTCGAGAAATTTATTTTTATTCTTGTATTGAAAATGTCCTTATAGGCTTTCGTAGCATTGTGTGTCCAAACACTTGCGGAGTTTCAAAATTCTTGTACCTCGGTATCTTCTGTTTACTTTGTGACATCGGATAAGAACAATGACGATAAAGTTTCTGACATATTAGCAGTCATATGTATCACTTATATCTGCTGCTGAGTTCACCATTAATTATATTAAACTTTTAGCAGGGAGTATATTTATGATAATGATTTCAAACAGTGCGGCGCCAGTTGCTTTGGGAGAAAGTGGTTATTCATTGCATGGGAAAATTCTTCAGGTAAACGAAGTTGACGATGGGATGTAACGGTTTAACTGTGCTTCATCTATGCTTGTCTTTGAATCGACTGCTTGTTTGAAATTTACAAAATTACATTGTACGAGGGGTGTTCATTTAATGATGTCATTGGGGTTCTACGAGGCGCGTTATTAATCCTGTTCACATTCCGATTACTTCAACCCTTCGAAGTATTCTTCCTTGACTAAAACACACTTTTCAAGTCTCAAAATCCATTCTGTACAGGCAGAGAAGTGGGCATTTTTAGGTATACCCTGAAGACACTGGTCAATTGCACTTTCAAGTGCTCTTCGGTTTCCATAACAACGACCAGAAAGGGTTTTATTTAGTAAAGGAAACAAGAAAAAGTCGTAGGGACTAAGGTCTGGCGAATAAGGTGGATGAGAGAGCTGAACTAACTTTTTCCTCTATCAAAAAGTCTTGGACAAGAACAAACTTGTGGGCAGTTGCGTTGTCACTGATAAGACACAAACCTTTTAAACCTTAAACCGGTTGCAGGTCTACATATTTCACAGTGTGCCTTAACTTTTGACATTACACCATTCTTATAAAATTTACCTGTCTTGCTTGTCTTGCTTGTCTTGCCATTTGGTATGGGAATTCGAACAATGGATCCATCGCGATTGAAAAATACCGCATGCAAAACTTTTGCCGCGCTTTTAATTCTTTTGGCAATTTTTCAGATCAATTTTACCTACCATAAACTTCGAAAAGCATTTTTTAAAATTCTTTCGCCGACACTATGAATTGATTTCTAAATTCAATGTCGGATTAAAAAGTCTTTTGCAACAGGGCCTATCGGACCCAGAATTTTATGTTAACTTAGTCTATAAATTCATAAAAATTGTAGGTAAGTCCGATTTTCCTGATCAATTCAGGAAAATTATTGTTCGTTACAAACGTATTGGATATAATATAAATGTAATGCTACAGTCTGCATGTTTAGTGGTTTACCGAATTATAGTTAAACACTTTGCTTCCCTCTTTAATTGCACGCCGGTTGGTCAGGCATCAGACTCAGTGATGGGCCCGACATAAAGTTATATAATTTAATTGGTTGGGGCCGGAGTTTGCCTTGTCTGTTGCTTGGTTATTCGGGGTTCAACTGATAGTTATCTTTTGCACCGGTATTTCAGTAGTGTTGTCTGACTTCCCAGGGGTCTCCTGGCATCGCAATACGTTCTTTCTGTTTGATCCTCATCTCTGGTTCATCATAGGCCTTATCCGTGATGTGTTTGTTTCCGGTGATGATTCATTGATGAGTTAGGCGCTTCGTGCGGACCAAACAGTTAACTTAATGTTTCAAACCGCTGTAGAAGCAGAGGCCGAGGTTTGGGCCCAGTAAAACATGTTTAAGCCCCCCCAAGTAATATATTGCTGACCGTTCCAAGGCGGTACTTCTGTTGCGGTTCCTTAATGTTATTTTGTGCTGTGTCCGCTTGTCTATGGTATCTGGCGCTTTGGTCTCCAGTATTGCTGCCCAGTCTGCCTTTTGTTTTATTTTGTTTTGTAACTAAAATAAAAAATAAGTTAAAATAAATATTGATGCTGATATTGGGGTAGCTGAATGACCATCTGCTTGGGAAAGAGCTGCTCATTCGGTATACTGTGCGTGTCTTTCGTAAACTTGTGTCACTTTCTGTGTGTATGTGCTTCTTTCCCAATTTGGTTTTGAGAGCGGAATGTGGGATTTGATTGTATTAATTCCTAATCATTACCCATATTTTACTTTAAATTTTTATGCCACCTGTAAAATGACCTTTTAGAGACAGCAGAGGTCCCATGTATCTGACACAGTTCACTATATATATATATATATATATATATATAGGGAGAAATGAGACAAACATCAAACAAAAATCTTCCCGGTAGCACTGGATCCAACAAATGGATTCAAAATGATTGAAATAAGTATATGGTAGGATTAAATCATCAACAGTGCAAAACAATATTTACTGAGCGCTTTCGGCTTTCGCCTTCTTCAGAGTTTACAGGTACAAGAAAAAAATCAAAATTTCAACATTTCTACAGGTAAATCAAGAAAAAACAAAATAATCATGAAAACGTTTCTCAATTTACTATTCAAATTCACATTAAACGACCAAAGAAATTGAAAAAAGGTCGTTTAACAAAGCAAAATTGCTACAAGGCGGCCGTTTCACGGCCCCAGTTCGAATTTGAAATTGCAAATGGCTGCCAAAATGAGAAAAATCGTATTATGCGATTTGTAGCGGTGTATATATATATCTGTGAAACTGAAGCATTCAGACCAACGCGACCTTTTATGTAAGCCCTAATTTCAAAGCTAGTTTTGTTTTTCATTTTGCATACAGTACCGGCTGAGTGTATATGAATGAACCAACTTGAACTTTCAATAACTTTTTAAAGACTGAACAGATTAGATCGAAATTTCATCATGTTATAGAAAATTACTCCCCCGTAAAATCACCGCAGTTTTCACGTGCTTCTTGTAGCCACGCGGTATGATGGGTCATTAGTGCATAAGTGTCTAATTGCAACACGCAACAGATCGCTACTGGGAACAGTCGCTGGTGGGCACGTTTTAGTCACTACTGGGAACGTTACAGCTGCAACTGTAGTTATCATTGTAAGAGTTATCCATCTTATATATTTGGACTCTGTGACTGTCGCTTGTTACTATCTTTTCGCGAAATAAAATTTTTGGATTGTTTAATTGATTTAAGACTTGGCAAATATTGTAGTAGTTGGGCCTGCTGTAGACCCATAAATTCAACTTTATGGCCAGGCATCTTGTTTCCGTAGTTGGCCCGTGAAGAAATGTTCTCGAATGTGAACCATTTTGGCATGACCCGGCGCTGCGTATTTGCATATTAAAACCTCTTACCTTGGCATACAGTCCATGGGCCCAGAGGGGCAACCATGCCTCCCCTCGCCCCCACTCCTTAGATCCTCGGACTCGCCATTTTGGCGGTTATTCAGTTTTCTCATTTGCATATCAAACAAACCGAAATATAAAAGTTCACGAAAGGATACTAATACAGGCCTATTATTAATAATAAAAGATTTTATTTTCAGTGGGTGACACAATAAGCTACACACTACTATTCCTTAAGGCCCACTTAACAAAACATGTAACGTTACAAGTCAGAAACGTAGAATAGAAAAATAGAAAAAAATACAAGAGACCTGATCACCATCACTCCCTCTCTCAAGAAAAGAAAGACATTAGTAGCAATCAGTACTTCTATATAATTTCAAAAATTGTGGCACCGGAAATAATCACCGTAATTGTCTCAAACATGGAACAGCCTGGTTTTACAATTCGGTAACCAAAATACGCAGATGAAATAACAAACAGTGTAGACTTTGATCAGCCTAATCTGGGTCTGTACTGTCCGCCCATACCTATCTGTCCCAATACCCAGAATGTATGGTATAACGGAATTAAAATAAGGAGGCCCAGTCCTGTAGCCTGCCCCAACCGAAAACGAAATTCATGAACGCGCCCCGATTTCTGGGTGATCGTGAAAAAGAAAATCGGGTCCCTTTAAATGTACATAAAAATAAATCGAACGTATGCATGTCTGCTCATAACACTCACACGAAATATGAATTTACATTTTTCCAATGAAAACAAATAAGAATGGACAAGTACACTGAACTTTCTCAATGGAGACACGCAGTATAGTAAGGGACGAGTCATTTATTATCAGGTGGGGGTACATTTAGAGGGGGGAGGTCCGAATTGCCTACCCCCCCCCCCCATCTGATAATAAATGACTCGTCCCTTACACACATCATCCCGGAGCCTTAGATATTTCTTTTTATGCTTCAGCGACGACTGTCAGGGGGGCATTAAAACTTGCGACTATCCATCAGTCCGTCTGTCTGTCCGTCCGTTAGTCACGTTATTGGGTAAAGAGTAACTGTAGTCAACTCCTCCCACACTTTTCAATGGATCGTTTTCAAACTTTGTACACATCATGGTTGTGGACATAAGGGACGAGTCATTTATTATCAGGTGGGGGTTCGGGTACATTTTCTATGATAAGGATTTTTTTACGACCCTCCCCCGCCCTAAATCCTACCAGATTTTTTTTCGAACCCCATAAAATGTGACAAAAAAGCTAATGAGTCCCCGCCCCCTCCCCCTAATCCCTTCAATCCTACATTAACATGATAATGACCATATTGACTATTATATGTCCAAATGACCAAATCTATGACAATGAACATTTTCTCAAATTTTATACAGATTAATGGTCCATTCACATGTAATATTTTTCGCATTTTTCTGTTTATGTTCACCCAGAATTTGATGCAGAATGCTCTGACGTAACGTCAGATGTTGGTGACAATTAGCGTAACATCAGAAAACGTCAGATTTTGAGCTATGTTGCCAGTTCATTGCAACGGCCAAAGCGCATTTCTTCAAATATGAATGCAATTGCCATCTGCAACTGATAGCCGAATAGATCTTTATTCGGAAAATATTAATTTTCTGGGCAACTTCGGGACAACTTACGATTTTGCTCGAATTCAATAGGAAGCCGCGGTAGCTCAGTAGCTTAAGTGCCGGCCCGCTGACCTAGCGGTCCGGGGTTCGATTCCCGCTTGAGGCAAGACTCTTTTCAAACATAAACGGGGTTTCATTGCACACATCCTTTCATTATCACCCTCTTATCGTCCTGATATGACTGAAATAGGACGTAAAATCGCAAGTCATCCATCCATCCATTGATTTCAATAAAACGTTATCAACGTACAAATACAGCTGCGGACAAAACCGCTAGATTTGCTTATTCGTATTTTACATCGGCTCTCAGAAATAAATTCCAAAAACATTCCTGGAAAAGAACTATTCGGAATAGGTATTTCATGTCCGCCTGATTCATATTTACTTTATATTAAATTTTGATTTGATTTTTATGCTCAGAAAAAAACACCCAATGTGCAAACTAAAGAAATCTGGCGTTGCGGACAAAACTGCTAGATTTGCAAAATTTGGTATTTCTTTAAATCGGATTATACATTCCGAAGTCTAATTTCACAGTTTGAAATTTCAAAATAGGTATTGTATGCTAGTAAATTTTCTTCTCTACTTCTGCTGCGTATTGGTCTTTAGTGGTCCCTTGATCTTCGTTGGGTGCCGCTCTTTAGTGCCAAAAATCAGAAAGTTACCTTTTTCTTGAATCGCTAAATGTTGGGTTTTCTTGTATACGGAAAGGCTTAACTTGTTGGCGTTCCAATGTTAGTTTACATTACTTCACTCGCATCGACGGTGAAAATTTTGTCGGTTTTTCAGCTCTGGTTAATAAATTAAGCTGAAATAACTAATTTGCATTGCGAGTGCGTTGCAACGTCTTAACATCAATTCTCTGTAAGCACCAAACTATTTTGTCCACGCACCGAAAGGGATTTTGATGACACTTATTTCAAATGAAAGGGTGTATCAAAAAACGAAAAAGTTATACTTAGTTTTGCGATTCTTCTTTCCGTTGTCATGGAAACGGCAGATGAAAATAGAAAATGTTGAAATTGGTGGGAAATTACAGTAGGTGGATATCTGAAGATTTTAAACATTCATACTTTGTCTGAAACTGATTAATTTTGCAGTTTTTGTATAAAGTAGACAACAAATAAATAATTCAAAGTGGGAAGTGTATATTCTGAAACTGCTGTTTGCTCCAGTTATCACTTAAATGTGAAATTTTAGGTTTTCTTGGTGTACCATGGTCTCCTATTTAAGAGGGCAATGTGCAAAACGCAGTCTGGTACAGACAGTGTGCCATATTCTAGTATATAAAGAAAAGCCTATAATACAAATTTCATAAAAAATCTGAGTGGGGTAAAGTAGTTTTCTGCATTAATTCTGGAGGTGGTTGGACCCCAAAAGCCAAATTTTCTTCAATTCTATTCTGCTTTGGTTGCTACGCAGTTACTTCCCGTGTTAGCTCTTCACAGTGAAACAAAGAAACTTGTAAACAATTACTGTAAATAAAGGCGGGTTTCCAAAGTGAAAGTTTGCCTGCCAGAATTTTTTATTCAATTGATTGGATCATCAGAGAATGTTACAAAGGATGCAGGTCACTACGTATATTTCCTGGTGAATGGTTGTCCTTGGACGTATCTCCAGTAAACAATTCTGACAGTGATATGTGTGTTTTTAAATCAGATTTAACAGTTGACTTTTGGTAAAGTGCTGTGCTGTAACCATTTCTAGCTCTGACGTTTGGGACATTTTCAGCATGTGAATGTTCAGATCATGGATAGATAAGCAGTTGTAACTGTTACTTTAGTAGCATCCTGCGGTGATACACTGGTCAAACTGTTTGAAGTTAGCTTACTGTTTTCTCTAGTAAATCTCCCTTCATCGGACATGGTAAAATCAAATTTCGTCACCCAAGCAGTTATCGATGGTTAGGCCTGTCAGTTATCAGTGCCTACACGTTAACATGGACAGACACTCCCACTTTATTTCAGACTATAAAAACACTCTGAAAAAGGCTAGGTAATGGTGGTTGTGTTTCAGACCAAGTACATAAATATTTACCATTCTGAACAAATCAGAGCAAACATAAATTTTATGCATTCACAGAGAAACATAAAATGATCATTGTCATGATTGTGCTGGTTAAATTTGTCTGCTGCAAACCCACTTTCTATAAACTAAAATCTTGGTATTTCCTGATGTGGTAATAAACGATGCTCCCTGCCCTGGATCCAGGGGTGGGCTTTGGGGCTTCAGCCTCCACTTCTGGTCAACAAATAATAAGAAGTATCTGATGACAGTTTGCGATAATTTATCCATGTGTTTAGATTGAAATACATTATGTTGTGTGACATCTCATTAGAATCGCCTCCCTGAGGCGATTCTAATGAGATATCACAACATATTTCAAGGCAAAAATGATATTACCAAAAAGGTCTCATCAAATTTGTCCCTAATTAGGTCATATATTTGCAAGCCCTCCCCTCCACCTTCAGACACATACATTTCGGTACCTCTCAGCCTCACCAGTTAACCAGAGCCCCACCAGTAAGTGTAGGGCCTGGCTCCAATAAAGTTTAGCCTGGTAATAAGTCTTTATTTACGATCAGATCAAATCTGTATTTGACCTATGGGTGATTTTCAAAAAAATGAAGTCAAAGTGTGACATAGAGGTAAAAAATTAACTGACCTTTGAGTTAAATAATTTCCATGTCACTTTCTTCCTAGGATGTCAAAGTGTCAGAAATTAACAGTAAATACTGTGTGAAAGCATCCAAATTTTTGTAATTTCTATGTTTCAGAGAATATTTGTTGTATTTTCAAAACATGGTATAGATCCCATATGACAAGTGCCATACTTGTTTTGGCAATTTCTAAGTTAATATTTTGGTATAGTTTGACAAGACATATATCGAGACATGATTCTATGCCATTGATTTGAATACTTTCTGTGAATAAATTTTTTTTGGCCAATTTTTTTGATAATTTGCCACTGAAATTGCTTTCTTTACCTACAAAAGTTTTTAAATTCACTTAATTTACTCAAATATTTATTCATAAATTATTTCTTATCAAAATTCAAGTCATTCTTGAAACACCCTATAAATTTCTTTTCAATCAAAGCATTATTTCATGTTGTAGTGGGTCTATAAAAGTGGTTGAAAACTGTGTTGCACTTGGGACAAAAACAGTTAGTTTCATCTAATAAGTCAGAATACTGCTTATTTTAGCACTTGCTGTGCCATTATATTTCAGATACTACGCATCAATTATCTACTGCAACAAACATCCTTCTAAAGGCAACGAAAATCTGTTACAGTCAACTGTCAGATCAAATATTCCGTCGAAAAACGGATTTCTTTGATTCAATTATAACTGTATTTAAAACCGCTCAGTTAAGGTCGCGGTAACTAGATTTGTGACGTCACTCTATACCAGAGCCCCGCTATACCCTGTGAGCCGCTAGCTAGCAGAGTGACCGCCGCGGAAGTCGTTTATAATGTAGCTGACAGGTACCGTTATAAACACATTTTGTGACATTGGTCAACTGAGCCGCCGTCTGTGAAGAAATGACTTTGATCCTTTGTCTTTTTATTATTTTGAGATAACGGAACGTTTCTGAATCGCCTCCAACAACGAAATGTTGCAGTAGTAGATTGACCCGTAGTAACTAGCGACATGCAAAACTATGAGCTCTGAACATAAAAATAACAAAAATATAAGATTTCTTTCAACAAACAGTATGCATTTTACAGTATGGATAAAAATATTTATGCTACAGGACATTATACTTAATATAAGCCAGTGTTTCATAAAGTAAATCAAGACAATACAGTTTTAATCATTTTGAATTAAAAGAAAAGAGGTTTCTAATGAAGTTTAATCAGATGTTCAAATGTACAGTGAAACGTTGCACTTGGGACAAAATCAGCCAGGTGTTTTCTCTTCTATTATTGAAAGTTCTACACCAATTTCATATACTGAGATAATTTATAACAACAGTCAGTTACGTTAAACATTAGAATCTAAGCAGACAAATGTAAGTTCAAAATAAAATGATAGTTGTATACATTTTAGCACCGTAATAAGATATACATGTTAGGGTTACAAAGAAATTTTTTTATGCTAGATAATTGTTTCTTGCTGTCGTTTATTGTCAATTTTACAAGTCTAACCATGTTTGCTTTATATCAGTTCAATTCCTGGAAAAAAAGATAGTTCTTGCAGTAATACTATTCATTTTTATATTTTTGTGTCCCAAGTGCAACGCCTGAAGGTTGGTTGAAAAATGACTGCTTATGTCGAAAGTAAACAGTTTAACTTAAAACTTTTGAAAGATTTCACATCTGCTCTCAATAAGTAATACATAAAGGAAAGAAAAATGGCCTTAAAAAGTTTGTATTCTGTAAAAAAGCTCTTCAGAACATTCCAGTTAGCAAAAAAACACATATTTTTTCAAATATTTACAGAAAAATGGCTTATCACAATATTTGAAAGGCATTAATTGTATGTATATATGCTTTAGCAATACTGATAAATGATAAAATTGGAGGTAAAGTGTATTGTTAGGCAATCATATTGCACTAATTAAACATGGAAAACTGTGTTGCACTTGGGACATCAGTTTTGGCAGCCTGTTGGAAACCATTGCATCACTGCATGATAAGGATTGCTTTAGATGGTTTTGTCCCAACTTGCTGCTTCTTAAAATAAATCAAAACAACATATTATACAGGAAATGGTTGTATGGTAGATCAAAAACTACAGAATGTTGCACTTGGGACAAATCTTGGTAACACATTGAAGGAGCTATTTTCTAAAATGTTACAAAGAGTTCAAACTATTAAACAGCTGGTAATTTACCCAACAACATTACACTTTGTCATTAACAACATGCAATTCATCTAGTGCTAATAATAAGAGAAAAATTATTTGTGCAAATCAAAAGAAGTTATTTTCACTGTATTTTTTTTTTATTAGGGGTATTATCATAATTTGTTGTCTTTGGACAGGTAAACAGACCAAAATTCATGCAAATTATATTGTAAACTCTGAGTTACTTAATGGTATTTGACATCCATGCACTTGTTTTTGATATAATGGAACATACAAGTTTTGGAAAGCATTTGAAAATAAGGACACATTTCAAATGTCACGCAAAAAACGTTTCACTTGGGACAAATTTGGGTATATTTAGTATCATAACTTCGGACCTAATGTATCAATTTTGATGAAACTTTGCATCAAGATTTACATCAATATAACACACATTTCAGGCACAAACAAAACTTAATAAGTATAAAGCTTATCAGCTGAACTTGAATTAAAAAAAAACTTCATTTTTTTTAAAATCACCCCTAAACACCCATACAAATGTTAGATTGTCACCAAAATATGGACAATAACTGGCTAACAATTACTATTTTTGATTTAAACATTTAAATAAAAGAAGAAAACTAGATCTACACTAAAGTAGTTTAACTCAATGATTCACCAGTGTATGACTTGTATCTTTACTGCAGATTTAAATGCAAACCAACAAGTCATATTTTAGATCATACTTAAGTAGGATTCCACAGCTGGGGTTTATAAATACACAAAGATTATACTATAGGTACCTTATTCTGTTAAACCAAAATATATTTGACTTATTACTGTCACAGAATACCTCTATCATTATTACTTGCACCAAAAAAAAACAACAAGTATGTCTGTCGTCCAGAGATGCATGTGCCCCTGAACAAAATATCATTTCTGTTTAGGTAAAAATAATTAGCAGAAGCTCCACTTTAGTTGATAGATTAAAAGAAAAAGTCCTAGTAATTTTTTCGAAGCTTTTATTTTCATACTCTGTTATTATTCATATTTAAAATTGCAAGTGTCAGACCACCGATAACTGTTTAATCTTGCATATAAATTTCCATTGGATCAATTTAATGGTGCAGTGGAGAAGTGATTCACTGTCCAAGCATCAAACTGTGTAAAAAAAATCCCCTAAAATTCATAGTGTGTAACTGTAAGTGGCCTAGGGTTTAATGTCCAACTAACAGAAATATACAGAAAGGGACAAGGGTATAAAGTCTCATCAGTGGGGCATCAAACTTGCGACCTCTGTATTTGTACTGATGCGCTTTATCCACTACACTATGGCCGCCCCTAAAAATTAACAGAATGGCATATATTGAAACAGTATGACATTCTATCTGACAAAACGTATGACGTCATTGGAAATAAATTCAAATTCAAATTCATTTTATTTTGAAAACCACTATCGGAAAGGTATAATTTGAAACAACAGAAACGGAAAGAATTATGAACAAGTCATTGTGTCGTACCAATTCTAAGGGAGACAACCTAAGCACAAAGCCACATCCCTTTAACTGTTCCAGTTTATATTGCCCATAAAGCCAGACAGTATACAGTGTATTTGCCTTATCACTCGGGCAAACCTGAGCAATTCCTACAGTGCTCCAGATAAGAAGGGGTAACAAGGACAACTCAGGGACAATCCACAACACCTCGCACTAAAGCACATATTGTGACCCTCATTAGAACCGTCTCGTTGAGACAGTTCCAGTGAGGGGCCACAACATATGTTTCCAGTGAGAAATAGGAAAAACATCCCCAAATCATCCATGTCACCCCCTCCCATTTGGAGCTCTGACATATAGACCTTGGGCCACCCTAAGATATGTATGTGTACATATCCTCGAGTAGCCCAAGGAGCACCCAAGTCACCATAACGAAAGTGCTGACAGTCAATTCATATGAGTGTTTATAAAATAAGACCATCTTAACCATTTACCATAATAATCCTAACAAATGCCCCTGCTCCAAGTTTTAAGGGAATTGACATTTGTACAAAATATATGGGTATGAATCGTCATGATTTTCTTTCTTTGGAGAGGGGGCATGGGGTAATAGGCGAGTTTACTGATACTGATGTAACACATTATTTCATTAATTTCTATGTTACTTTCATTGAATCTCTGTGCAGTATGACGGAGCGAAAGTGAATTTGACATTATAGAATCGAACATGGCATCAGTAAACAAACTTTGACGTTAACAAGAAGTGGGTGCCATTTTTCAGTCCCACTCCCTGCAACTCTTTGAAAATTCTCCATTATTATTTGCAGACTATGCCTTAAAAGATTGACAGATCAAAGATAAATCATATTTAATTGACTTATATGCATATTTTTACAGCAAAACCGGCAGCAGTGTCATCATTTTACTCGGTTTTTGATTGCAGTCAACAACAAAATGGCTGACACTCTTTAATACTCTCAAAACAAAAGTAGTTATGTTGAACGTGACTCCTTAACTCTGTGCGATATGCACTTGTCTTCGTGCAATATGCAAAAAATATTGCACGATTTTTCCAATGTAAACTGAAAGGGGACTTTTTGAGGTACATAATAATCTAATAAAAAAGCTTAATGTATCAAAAGTGAATCACCTTTCCCCTGCAGCATTAAAATGATCCTATGAAATTACCAACTACAGTGTCAAACAAAGGGAGACTACGATAGTAATATTATTATTGTGTTTTCTTATGCTGTATTAGAGACCAATTAACAAATAGCCGTATCAAATTGATCAGATCCTTGAGTCAAGGGACTTTGAGAAGGTTGTGGCATATACATGTAGTATAATCATGGAATGTGATTTTTATTTTTCTTTATACTCCATTGAATGTTCAGGAGAACAAACACCAATATCACATTTTCATCTGTCATCTGTGTATCTCTCTGAAACTGGGTTGCGTTTTGGAGCAGTGACAAAGAATTTTATGTTATGTAAAGCACACCAGAATTTCCTGGACCAGAAAATTAAGGTTAATAGTCAGAAGAAGATATGTGGTGTCCCTCGACATTTGTCCACTCATTCTCAAGGAAGGCAAGTCCCTCGTGGAGAGAGAAGGATCACGGAAGAGACGATGCAGAAGATCAACGATGTTACTGGTGTTGTTCTTCCAATTGGCATACGTAAGTAAACAAGGCTCAGTAGCTGCTGGCAGCTGAGGAATTTAACAAGAACACTCCTCCATAAATATTATCAAATTGTGTAGAGCAGTGGCGGTATGATTGACAAAAGGCAATTATTATCGACACATCCAGAGCTCCTAAAACTAGATATATGGCAGGCCATTTTACTATTTATTATGCATAGTGGATATCTAATATAGTTGTTAGATATCTGATATGCCAATTAAGATATCTAATATAAGATATATCCTATAAAAGATATCTGAAATAGGATATAGGATATAGGATATCTTACATAGGATATAAGATATCTTATATAGGATATGAGATATCTTATTTAATTTTTAATATAAGATATCTTATATGTTATATTAGATATCTTATATGTTATATTAGATATACTATATAAGATATCTAATATATTATATAAGATATATGTAAAATTAAATAAAGATATCTCATATTCTATATATAAGATGTATCCAATATAAGATATCTGATTTACAAAATAAGATATCTTATATGTCAAATAAGATATCTTATATACTGTATCAGATATCTTACATATTGTGTTGTGTCTTATGGAAAAGTGAAATAAGATATCTTATATACCTATACTAGATATCTTATAAAGTGTATAAGATATCTTATTTGACATATAAGATATCTTCTATAGGAAATACGATATCTTATAAGGGATATGAGATATCTTATTTAATTTTACATATAAGATACCTTATATAATATATTAGATATCTTATATAGTATATTACATATCTAATATAACATATAAGATATCTAAAATAACAAATAAGATATCATATGAAAAATTAAATAAGATATCTCATATCCTATATAAGATATCTTATATCCTGTATCAGATATCTTATATAGGATATAAAATATCTTATATGTTATATTAGATATCTTAATTGGCGTATTAGATATCTAATATACTATATAAGATATCTTATTTATTAGCTCCCATGAACGAAGTTCAGGAAGAGCTATTGCACTACCCCCGGCGTTGGCGTCGGCGTCGGCGTTAGCAAAATGTTAAAGTTTTACATTAAAGTTTTTTATGTGATGGGTAAGGCGCTGTCAGGCGAGCTATCCTGTCCCTGTGACAGGTCTTGTTATATAAGGTATCTTATATATATAAGATATCTTATATAATAAATAAGATATCTTATATAATATATTAGATATCTGATATAATAAATGAGATATCTACGTTCCATATTAAATAGTAAAATAGCTTGCTATATAGATTGACCGCTCCCTTCAGAACTTCAGCATAGAGGGTTTTTGTCCAACAAGTCAGCATGCAAAACAGTATTTTTGTCAGATTCTACCAAAATTCCTCAAACTGTTCAACTCGCTGAACAAGATGGTCGCCAGAGCTAAAAATAGGAAAACCTTTAAACCACTGCACTGCTTGCTTAGACACCTCTGTCTCAATATTAGGTTTCTTTACCTGGCAGTAAATTTTCCTGGGTTTACTTGAGTCATAGAGATAGAGAATGCCATGATAGTGTCTTTTATTTTCATGTTTATCAGGCGAGACCAGAAACAGCTTAGGAATGGTGAGGCCTACCAAACCAGTCGTATGTGTTTCTAGAGTGAGAGGTCATGCATGACCTTTGACACAAGGTCAAGTTAATTTATACTGCTGCATGTATTAAAGTTGTTCTTCTGTTTATCAGTATCAGAATTTTCATAACTATCTGCTATTTGTAATTTTCATACTGAAAATCAGTTAAAAATATTTCAAACATCGTGAAAAGCACATACCAGAGACATGGCATAGCTCTCGCTTTATAATTAACCCATTGCATTCTGGGTATATGTATTTTTTGTCGACTGCTGAAATTGTCGTCTGCATTAAAAATAAAAAATATTTTGACAATATTGGTCTAACTAACTCTTGTAGAAATGATGTCTAGGCAGCAAACAGTTTGGATCTCAGATCAGGCCACATGTTTGTGGGGCCTGATCTGGATCCAAACTGTTTGCCCAGAATGGAATGGGTTGACTGCTCATTCCAACCAAATATTCATACATCATTTAAAGATTCTTCGTTAATAATTTATGTTATAAACATGATAAATAATATTACGTTTTATTGAATGACTTTTTTCCAGCCATATGTACAAACTGTAGGAAAAAACTGGTTCCAGGCTCAAATAAACTAGACGATGCTCATGGATTTATGAATGAAAAGGTGGGTATAGAATATAAGGATCTATCATGGGTGTGAGGTGTGGATAGAAACATCTGTCACGAGGGTCACTGGTCGGAATCACGAGGCTTGCCGAGTGATGCAGAACAGTGACCCTCGTGACGGTTTTTTCTATCTGCACCTCACACCCATGATAGATACTATTTCTTGTACACCACGTTTTGTTTTAACTTCAGAACTTGTTAAAATGCGTAATTCTAGTGCTTGAGAGGTTTCAATTTGATTTTGAATGAAGGCGCCGCTTTCAACGACCGCCATTCGGCTCTTTACGTCAACGACTGGTGTGCATAAACTGACGTCATTTTTAACGTCTTCGTGACGTCATCATCTAAAATACCAAAGTCACTTGACGACGCAGGTACGTGAGCTCCTATACAACCAATGCATTGACAGCTCGTTATTTTTTCCCGATCCTGGGTCAGAGCACCAGGGTAAGATAGGATTTTCTATCCCAGGTGAAAAGAATGGCATTTTCTATCCGGTGTGCAAGAATAAATTTTGTGATACATTTTACACAGGGCAAAAAGTAAATTTTCTTGTTTGGGAAATAAGACATTGTTCCAGTTAGTTCTGAAAAGGGAAGCCAAGTCAATATTGAATAAACAGGTCTGCTCACAGAGGTGGTGCTTGGGGTGCCTTTGTATACCTTCTCTTGATGAATTATTTCATAACTCTGCAGTTTCAGAAACGTTAGGTCCGATATTTTGTCTCAAAATCATCATTCTATTAAGAAATGAACCCCATTTTAAGGATACTTAAAATTTTCACATGTCTTTCCAAAACTCTGTTTACTGGCCTTTGAGCTGCAGTATTGTTTTAAGAAGCCTAGTTCAAGTGGTATGTATGCAGGTTCTATACCTTGTACATAACATTATTTCAGGCCATTACCAGCAATCAATACGGCCAGTGTATATACATGTATGTGAGACAATATTTATATCCCCCTTTGAGAACTGGATGCTGATATTACGTTCTTTAAGTGCACTGCCAGTACTGCTAAGAAACACTAGAAGAATCATAACAGTGAAAACTGATTTCCAAGCAGGACCTACCAAATTTCACGAAAAAGAGGACTCCATATCTAGTTTTCGAGCTCAGGCATATATTTCGGCTTCTATAAGCCTCCGGCCTTTGAAAAGCCATTGGATCTTGTACTGCACTATTCCAGGTCACCCCTCTTAAAACATGGTGACATTGACCTACTTTCGTGAACTAAGACACCATGTCAAGTTCTGCACAGCATCTCATTTTCCCTAAGCCTCAGGCCTTCAGAACTCCGTTAGTGCCTGCATCAATTCACTCTTGGCCAATTCCCACAGAGTTAGGCCACCTTAGTGACCTTAACCTAGTGCTAAAGAAGACATAATGTAAAGTTTTTAAACTCAGCCCTGCATCAACTCTGGAACATTCTGCTATTATATCGCAAAAAGCTTAAACCATAGATTTCTCAGAAACAATTTAGGTCTAAGATATAAAAGTTGATATATGTTAATTAAATGAGCAAATTAAGACATTATGTTGCCAAAGATAAAGATCATTCTTTGATCTTTGCATGTTCAGTGTCTCTGAGATTCTGTTGCCCATGAACTGAACAGTTTCAAACATTGTCTCGTATGAAGCCACTAGGCAGATTGAAGCCATGTTTCATATGGAGCCTCCCTTGGTCAGGGGGACAAAAGTTTGTTCATATGGTCTTGATCACATGACCAAGATGGCTGCCATGTTCATACAAGGTAAAAATCCTTTAAAAATGTTCTTCTCTAGAACCAAAATGACAGTGACCTTGAAACTTAGTGGGTAGCATTGGGGACCCGAGCCCTACAGACTTTTTTGTACAAATGATGACCCTGCATTGACGGTGACCTAATTTATAGCAACTTTGGTTCCTTATGCTTTTATGTGGAAGAGTACTTAAACAGTGGATTTCACGGAGACTTTTTTTATGCCTAGATATGACAAATGTTGTAAAATATGATTAACTAAATGAATACATCAAGACATAAGGCCAGCAAAGGTCATGATCTTTCTGTGAACTTTGCTCACAGTCACAGAGATTTTAAAATATGCAGTCCTTTAAAGTCACTGGTTTAAAATTTGTAACGAATGAGGAAAATGACAAATTATGTCTGTTGAGTGTATAGTCTCAGGTGAGCAACAGGAACATTGGTCCTCTTGTTTTGAATTATAGATGACTTTTATGTCTTCTGACTCTCCATATTTACTTTTAAAGGACAGACTGAATGGAGCTGCCACTCCTGGACCACACCAAGAGAGCAAGGAAAGACAAACGTTTGGGATGATGGAAGTTTGTCCATGTACACAAAAGGTGAGAAAATGTTGGATAAGCTTGACGATAGTCTAAGTGGAAAAAGTTTTCCCTTGTAACTATGTGCATGTATTTGCACCAAGGCAGAACTTTCGTTTAGGACTGAATGACTGGTGGTCCACAGGACCAACTTATCCACAATTTAAGTGGTCCTCCTGATGTTTTGCCTTTGTTATGTTATTTCATTTAATTTCAAAATCAGTTGGTCTGCAGGACCAGCTACCAAAGACATCAACTGGTCATGCCCAAAATCACTGGTCCAGGACCAACGGACTTATGGTTAATTAAACCCCTGCAAGGAATATATAGTTTGCTGTGGGATAAATGCAACAGATGATAGCATTATTATGAACATAGGCCTGCTAATCATGCCCCCACAAGCCAGCCTCAAGGCATCAGGGGCTAACCTTGAAAATAACAAGCTCATCAAGACTTAAATAACTCTTTGGCCTATATCAGTGAAATGTCAATGCAAGGTTGGTAAGGATTCATACAACGCTTCTTGTGATGCCAACAAACTTTAAACTTGGCCGAGGTGGAGGGGGATATTGTTTTTTGGTCCGGATCCTGTTAGCATCGGCATGACAGTTCCTTGTGTACACATTAACTTATGATTGGGATGGCAGGTTTTCATCAGGCTTATAGGAATACCTCCTTGGGACAACCTTCAGTGCTAATTAGATGTTTGTGACCTTGACCTCATTTTCAAGGACACCATGGAACTAAAATTTTAATTACTAAATTTAGCCAAAACAAGGTTGTGTCTTAACAGGATCTTAGGAACCTTTGGTTGGATTCCTACCAAACTTGCAGATGTATTATGGGGATAAGCTTAAAAGAACTGCTAGGATATTGGTGACCTTGACCTCATTTGCAAAATCAAAAGGCAATTAAGCTTGTGAGCACAGTATCTCATGAACCTCAAGTTCTAACCAAACTTTAAGGAATATATTATTGGGACCAAATGTAGAGTTAGTAAGACAGTCAAACCTGTCATAAAAGCCACTTCTGCTAAGAAGAAACCTGTCTTAAAAGGCCAAATTCTAATATACCTAAATAGCCATTTAAGGGTAAATTGACCTGTATTAAGCAAGCACTTGCCTTAAGCAAGCAATTTTGGTCATTCCCTTTGGTGCTTGCTGAAAACAGGTTTGACTGCATACACCCTCACTGACCTTGACCATTTAGTCCAGAAAAAAAGGACACAAAAAAACTCCACTGAAATATCATATTATATACTTGAAGGTTCTAACAACAAGAAGTGTTACTGATAATCTGGATGGTGGCAGATACACTAAGGAACCATTTGTAAGTATTGCTGCAGATATGTTATACAGATAAACCTCAGTGGCCATTTCACATGAAATTTATGAAACCAGCCTTGGCAAATTTCCTTAATTTCAAATGAAATGACTGTGAGTGTAAAATTCAGTTTCAAAATTTGAAATTAGCGATTTTCCATATAGAAAAGATTGTTGTCACCTAGGGGATCAAGTACTACACACTTGTAACCATGTGGTATGTAACATGTGGTTGCGTGGCTTTATAACACCGAATAACAGCAGCAGTATAAGGATCATACAAGTTTTTTCAGTCATTAACATTTATAAGGCCCAGAGGAGGCTGTTTGAAACCGAGGCTTACTGGGCTGGAAGCACTTAAGAGCCCATGAAAATCTGTCTATTTATAGGTAATATAAAAACAAGAATAATGAAAGGTTTATGTTTATATAAACATTCTGATCCCAGTGGGTTGTCTGCCCCTGCCTTAGGCTAAATGCACATGTATAACCATAATTATTTTCAAAACAGTTTCTCTGAAATTCCTCGGCCAATCAAAAGTTTATGTGTATATAAACATTCTGACCCCAGGGGTTGTATGCCCCTGGCCTGGAGCAAAATACATGCATATAACCATGATAAATTTTCAAAAAATAATCTCTGCCATCCCTTGGCCAATTAAAGCCATATTTTATACTCAACAGGTAGCATAGACCCATGCTTTCTTTATGTGAACATACGTATATGAATCAGTTCAGACTGGGCTTATGTTGGATGCACATGTTGTTGGTTTTGTCATAAAATGGCTGCTTTTATGTTGTAGGGGGCGACCACTTCTGAGGCTATTGGCTGCAGTCAGTCCAGTGAGTCAACAAACATATCAGACGTCTCTGAAGCATCTGTGTCTGCTGTAGATAGACTTGAGAAATTAAACTCATACCTGGACCTGAGCAGTATTTCCCCTGTTAAAGAAACAATTGTATCTCTATCATCCTGTTCCAGGACACAGAAAAATAGATATATTGAAAAAGCTTTCCAAGTCTTTTCTGCCGTTTGTGACAGCATATGTCCTGGTGAAGGGGAACAACTCCAAGATTTGGTCTTCAAATCAGGGTTACCCTTAAAGCAACCTCAGTTGGATAATACTTCTAGGATATTAATAGATGTATACAGAACAGCAGACACATGGACCTTAAAGCGCCAGATACTGTCCATCCTGTCACAGAATTACAGTCACAAAGATATCAAATCAGTAAGTGATGTATTGTAAAGATGTTTAATTTTGACGGCAGTTTTAGTCACACCATGGCAAAATAAGTCTTTGCTTTATCCTGGATAACTTGTTTTGCTTAAAGGCCCAAGATTTCTTTATGACAGTGAAAACTGATCAGGCTGGTTGGAATTCCAGGCTGATTTAAGATAGAGATTTACGCTGGTGGTAATTATGCTGAAGACTCCAGGAAATGAGTCCATATTTTTCTTCAGAAAAAAAGAAACAAAAAAACACGCAATTTTAACCAAGATTTGGATGTCTGCCTCATTTCAATTAAGAATTTGTCTATATTTTCTATACATGTTTGAAAAACCTCCCTGATTTGATAGTCAGGTACCCCTCATGCCACTTTTAACTTATTAAATGTTTGCAATTGCAAAGCGCGAGTGATCAGTTCGCTACAGCTGACCGACAGATAGTTATATATTAATAAAAAAATTACAAATCACTACCGGCATAATTATATCCCACCCCCCACCCCCCCCCACCCCCACGCTCCACCAAAGGTGAGGGAGTACATATTTTTTTCATGGAGTGCATGGATACATCATTGGGTCAAGTTTAAGAACTGATTAGATTTTAGTGACCTTGACCTCATTTTCAAGGTCACTGGAGGATTTAGATTACACTTTCATGTACCCACTATATCTCCTGAACCAATGGAAGGAGTTTCACCAAACTTGCATGTCTACATCATTGGGACAAGTTTAAGAGCTGATTAGATTTTGGTGACCTTGACCTCTTTCTCAAGGTCACTGGAGGACTTAGATTACAATTTCTTTTAGCCACTATATCTCCTGAACCAATTGATGGTGTTTCACCAAACCTGCATGGCTAGATCATTGGGACAAGTTTAAGAGCTGATTAGATTTTGGTGCCCTTGACCTCATTTACAAGGTCACTGGAGGACTTAGATGACAATTTCTTGTACCCACGATATCTCTTGCACCAATGGATGGAATTGTACCACTTGCATGGATACATCATTGGGACAAGTTTAAAAGCTGATTAGATTTTGAGGACCTTGCCTCATTCCCAAGGTCATAGTCATCTACGTTGGATATCTTTAGAACCGGTGGACGGATTTTCTCCCAATTTGCCTAAATATTTTACTTGTACAGGCTTTTTTATTCATTAGAGGGGATGGGAAATGGGCTGGTGGGGGACATCAGTTTCTAGTTATATTTGGATTCTATCAATTAAAACGATTGAAAATATGAAAACTTTCTTCAGATTCTATTAAGAATCCACCATTTACGAACAGAGCGTTACAGTTTGCCGTTAATCTTATTTGGACTGAAACACCAGCTTTCAAGTTGTTTTGAGCCTTTCATAGTTGTAAAAAAACAATGTTACACCATCTAAGGTCAAGGTTGCAAGGCTTGTTGGATGGCTGATGTCACTTGAAAAATTGAAGTTGGATGCTCTGCCCAGTGATAAAATTTGTTACTCATTTATATCATCAGATTTTACCATTGGCATTATAGGCAGAGTCGGGTAGAATGCAAAAAAGTTATGAAGTATTTAATGTCAGGAATGCTAATTGCTGCAAAAGTTTAACTCTTACATTAAAGTATCCATAGTCCTATTAGCGTTAAAAAAACGTCTAAACTCAAATATTGTAGAAAGCGGTTCAACCTTCGCATTTGGTTATAAAATGTGGGTTGACATACATATATTGAGTCATATAACTGGCATAAAGGAGAGAAAACAAGTTTTTTGAAATATAAGACTTCAATCCACAAAATACAATATCCTGGTCTGATTTCCTCTCTAGCAATGCTATCTAAACATAGGCGGAATAGTGTTTGGGGCACCGCGCCTGTACATATTATTTATTCTATTTTATTCAGCTTATTAAAATTGAAAACAGATCATTTAAGTTGCCAGCTTAAATGACCTAAATAAGTTTTCAAACACTTTTTATGTGAAACTCAAGGATGTTTTATTTGTTTAAAGCTGGCTTATCAAGGTCATTTACATTGAAGAAACTATAGCGAGAAGCTTGCAGTGATACCTGATGATAATTGTTTTGTCTTTAAAGCAACTGAGACATGGGAGTGAAATGAAAAATTATATCTGTGCAAACTGACTTTCTAAGATAAAAAGGAAAGTTAATAGTGGTGAAGATAAATAGTTAGTCTTACAGTAAAATGAGCACACAATGACAAAGTCAACAATATGGTATTTGTGCCAAGTGAATAGCCGCATCAGCTTGTGTGTCTGCCCAGTCAGTTCAGTCTTAACGGTGTGTTTACTTGATATCTAAGGACCTAAGCTTTGTGGTGACTATAATCAGACTAATTTTGCCCTGGCTGATCTGAATATTCACTGGGTGCAATGCCACATTGCTGTTTTGTCAGTGTTTGGCCTTAAGTATAAAATTAAAAAATCCATATGAAATTTCAAAGTCCATGAGCTTGAGGTCAAAGAACTAAGCGGTAGGGGTGGGGGGGGTGTGGGGGGGGGGGGGGGGGCTAGGATGTAATAAAACCTTGAGCCATTATCAAATATCAGTCCAAGTATTAGTATCAACTGAGTGCATCGTGGCACTGTGAAATTATGTCTTCATAAATATAAAACTTTAACCAAAATCTTTAAGACAAAATTATAAGTCGATGACCTTGACTTCAAGGTCATCCAGTGGGGTAAGTATATAGTGTTTTGTAAAAACTCAAAAAAGTGTCTAACATCAGTTCAAGTGTAAACTAAATCTCTGCCAAGCATTATGAATCAGTATGCAATTAGAAAACTTTAATAAAGAACAAATTTCCAAAGACTGTGACCTTGACATCAAGGTCAGTGTGCGGGGTTGGGGTAGTACTCTGCAAAACTTTGGACTAATATCTAACTAAAGTGCAAATATAAAAAGAATTCATCACTGGGTTCAGGAGATATGTGTCTTTAAAAGACTTTAACCAAAACATCCAATCAGTGAAAAGACAATTTTCTAAGTCCATGACCTTGACATCAAGGTCACTGAGGGGAGTGGGGGTAGTACCTTGCAAAACTTTGGACCAATATCTAACTACAGTGCAAGTATCAAAGGAATCCATCCATGGGTTAAGGAGATATTGGGCTTTATAAAACTTTAACCAAAACATCCAGTCCAAAAATACTCCCAATTTTCTAAGTCCATGACCTTGACATCAAGGTCATGGATTGGGACAGGGGTGGTACCCTGTTAATCTTTGGACCAATATCTACCTACAGTGCAAGTATCAAAAGAATCCATCCATGGGTTAAGGAGATATAGTTCTTTAAAAAACTTTAACCAAAACATCCAATCCGGACGCCGACGCTGACGCGGACGCGGACGCAGACGCGGACGCTGACGCCGACGCCGGGGTGACAACAATAGCTCTTCCTGAACTTTCGTTCAGGCGAGCTAAAAACGATAATCCACTAGTGGATTAAATATGCAAATTACGTCGTAACGTTATATGTTGACGTCCATTGAACCGTCACGTTTTTTGATGGCGAAATCGTGACATTTTAGAGCAAATTTTGCTAAATAGTGTCATATGATAAATAGAATCTTGCATTCGGCATAGCTTCACATCTTATCTTTTTCCCCAACTCGTTTAATAAATTCATGTAAGATCCTCTATATAATACCTGCAGTAAACCTATCTGTTTCCTCTATCCCATCTCGTCTTCTCTTCTCCTGTCTCATTGTTATGTAGTCCCTTGCATCCTTATCACCTGCTCCGTCCTCATAATATACACTCATGTCAACATCCCAGTCATCAGCAGTCTGTTCGTCAAAATCTGAGAGAAAAAAAAAACAAATTATAAGTACAATCTAATTGTGTTGTGTTATTGTTTTACCTCCATGGTAAACAGCTATGGTCATGGTGGGATTGTTATTAACCTAATCACACTATTCCTGGACAGGCTTAGACCTCCTAGGCAGTTAACCAGTACTAAGTGCATATACTTTCACCAGTAACTGACAACTACCCTTCTTAAATCAGGGGAAGTGGCCGGACCAGGTATCGAACCCGGGACCTCTGGCCCTTGAGGCAGACGCGTAACCGACTGCGCTACGCGGCCCAGCTTATATAATCTGAGTACTTGTGCTAAAGTATTGGGACACCTAAAACCATTGATTTTCCATTTGTCGCAAATGAAAATTAATGGTTTTCCCAATATTTAAGCAAAATAGGGTACTAATTTTCACAGGAGCAGAGCATGATTATACCGCTTTGATGTACTTGATGTCTACCAGCATGTTTGTTTTTTGTTTTTTTTCCTGGGAAATACATGTATAACTTTCTAAAATTAGATTTCCAAAATGTAGAGTCTGCTACAGAGGTCTGGGGGCATGCTCCCCAGGAAAGTTTTGAAATTCTAGATGCCATTCCCTGCATTCTGGGCTTATTCTGACTGCATTTTCAGTTTGACTGGCTGGGTGTTTCCATGGAAGATCTACCTAGAGCGTTGCCCACCCCACTCTTCAAAATTGTTGGTGGGTACTGGCTCCTGCCTTCTCTCTTCCCCCCCCCCCCCCACCACCTTACCCCTAAACCTCTCCCCTGGTCCTATGCCTACGATTTAAGATCTGAAAAACCCTCATGTCAACAAGTTTGCCAATCAAAACCTGACATAATTTCTAATTGTTGACTTCAGAGATGATGATGAAATAATACGCTGACTTTAAAGCCCCTATTACACTGTTGCAAATTTGTTCTACGGCATAATGCTCCGCCCACTTTTTTAACAACTCGCCAGATGTCGTGTGAATTCAAAGAGGTGTTGCGGTATGTCGTAACAAGTCGTACTCACATCTGCGTATGTCGGCTATTGTCTGGAAGTGTCTACGAGAATTTTAAACCGTTTAAAATCCTCGCCACAACTCGTAGATCAGATTGGGCGTGGCTTTACTCATACAAATCTCGCAACTCACCCGTGCAGGAGTTGTAAGCCTTCTCACGCATTCTCGTGTGTTTTCAGCATGAGAAAGTGACTTGTGATTCATGACAATATAGTACGAAACAAGGCGAGTTACGCGCAACTCCTTACGAGATAGTTTACGAGACATCTTGAGTTTCCGACAACATCTATTTGAGTATATGTGACACATGTATGATAATGCGCGAGTTTGTCTCGGGTTTCACACGAAATTAGGCGAGATCACACAACACTGTCATTTATTCAATAGAAATCGTGTTATTTTTAAGCGGTTACGACCATTTACTGTGAATCATTCACATTCCTTTGCATTTATTGTTCAGTAATTACCTAAAATGTTTATAGAGGTTGCAGCATCATCTTGTCGATATACTTTCGTCACGCAGCAAACCAATTATGGCGTTTGATCACTGGATAACACCAAAATACACCAAAACAGTGGAGAAATTATAGAAAATCGCATAATATCGTATAAACTCGAAGAATTTGTGAAAGTATCGCAATTCATTGTATAAGTCTCGTGTAAATACCATACGGATGTCCCACTATATAGTACATATTTGCACTTATCGTATAAGACTCGTATAAGCTCTTGCTACCTCGTAGTTATAGTGTACGGCTATCAAAGGTGACTGTGCAGTTCTCGTAGAAATTCGCATGTTCTCGTAATAATCTCATACTTTTGTAGTAGAAACATCATACAGCTATGTCGTGAAACACTCATATACAGATAGTTTGTGGAAAAAGTTAGTTGAAAACTCGTAGTTATCCACTGTGATTTATCGCGAGTCTTATTTCGCCACGTACATCTCGCCGAAAATGTTGGGACAGTGTGACAGGGGCATAATGAGTCTTTGTGAGAACTTAAAAGCTAGTATAAATTCTCACCACAGTCTAATGAATGGATGACTTGCAATTTTACATTCTTTTTAACCACCCCGGCTGACTATGTATATACAAGGGTTGTTATGTGAGGAAAAAGAGCTGTTAGGAAACGAAAAAGAGTCATAGTTCCCAAACAAGCTGGTCATCGTGGCCCATGTATACATATAATTAGTTAACCAGGGCCCAGTTGTTTGAAGCATTGTTAGCCTAACGAGCTCTTTAAGATGTCAACTTCGTAAATGTTTTACAACTTTATAACCAAATACACTGATATTTTTTTCAACAAAAAGTGTTGGCGTTTTTGAGATATGAACATTTGAAATTTTAACGAAACGTTAACTAACAACCTCAATAGTTTTAACCAACTGGGCCCAGGTGTGTTAACAATAATGTCAGTCATATCAAGATGATTTGGGTTCAAGATTATAAACGTGAATATAATCTCAAACTCAAAATAAAGCACACTGATTGGCTGCTTCCGAGCATGTGCTCAGAATAACCTCGGGGCTTGGTCTACACTGCTTGCTCTGGTAAATGGGTACACTTTCAGAGAAAGCAACCCTACAACTTAATATATTCATATTGTTTCTTTGCATCTCAATGGGGATCAACTCTTAAAGGTAATAATTTGCTCCTCTAGGAGCATTTATTTTCCTTTCTGGAAGGGCTTTGTCATCCAGAGAAGCAAACAGGAAGTCACAAAAGTATTCTCCTTTTCAAAAATTGACAGAAAAACATGGCACTATGTCAATAGCTTGAAATATATTATAAAATAGACAGACATCCATGATTTAAATGCCATTTTTAGAAAGGAATAAGAAAGGGAAAAGACTCTTTACTTGAAGAGTTACTCACATTTAGAAAAGAGGCAAAACTGAAAATGGAAGATTTTTTCCCCTGATGTGTATCTGCTGCTTCCCCTTTTAGTGTATCCCTTCTAATAGCAGTCTGGCCCAGAGGTTATAAAACTTGAGTGCATTCTCAAACTCAAAATAATTTTGAGTTTGAGATTATTCTCAAGTTTTATAACCTCGATCCCAGAGCAGACCATCAGCTGTGTTACATTGGCTGCAAAGGAGCCCCAGTAGTTTAGTAGGCTAAGCCCTGGCCTGCTGATCTAGCGGTCACAGATCCGATCCACGCTTGAGGCAAGGAGCTTTTCAAGCGTAAACGTGGATGGTTCCATTGCACACAGCATTTCATTTTCACCCTTCCATCATACTACTATGACTGAAATACTTTTGAAAAAGACAAAATATCGCAAATCATCCATCCATACACACATTGGCTGCTCTATTAGGTTATATTAAAGAGTTGCGTTCTGGAAAAAACCTATCTTTGGGCATTCTGACATGCCCATGCTAAGACTTACTATACATATACATGCATATTCAGTTAAGTACACATATGTCTGTCATGAAAAAGTAAATGGAAAATTCTCAGGAACTGACACAGTTCAATCCAAGATCCCTCCCAAGACACCATAAGGGAAGTATTCAGATTCAAAATTATACCTGCCTACATGCTCCAAGCAGATAGCATACATGTACATAAACTTGCACAGTTGGCGTAAGCCTGAAAATAGTTTTTCACAATGCAACTCACGTGGCATTATTACATGTGGTCAGTCTAAATTTTATTAATTCTGTTTTAGTTTTTTTTTGTTTGCAGCCTAAGTAATAATTGTTTTCAAAATACTGGTAGATATTTATCACGTTTATTACCCACACTAAAAACCTGATAATTATAGTCAATATGCTAAACATATGGACAGAAGGGCAGGGGCTGTATTTATAAAATGACTTAAGTGGTTGCTATGCTGTTGCTAGGCTAAAACTGTATGAAGGAGATACCCTACAACTACGAAATTTACTCAGGAGGAACAGTCTAAACAGACTGTTCCTCCAGAGCAAATTTCATAGTTGTAGGGAATCTCCTTCATAGAAATATTGCCTTAGCAACAGCTTAGCAACCACTTAAGTCGTTTTATGAATACGGCCCCAGGTGCTTATAGTGCAGACCCTGATCATCTTAAAACAATCATATGCAGAGAGGAGTAAAAGGTGAAATAATTGATGATACACTGTCATTTTGCCTGTCCATAACAGCTTTGTTTTCTGATACATGCTCTCCATTTCAGTGCATAGGAAAGCAACCCTACAACTTTATATATTCATTTTTGCATCTCAATGGGGATCAACTCTTAAAGGTAAGAATTTGCTCCTCTAGGAGCATTTATTTTCCTTTCTGGAAGGGCTTTGGCATCCAGAGAAGCACACAGGAAGTCACAAAAGTATTCTCCTTTTCAAAAAATGACAGAAAAACATGGCACTGTGTCAATAGCTTGAAATATATTATAAAATAGACAGACATCCATGATTTAAATGCCATTTTTAGAAAGGAATAAGAAAGGGAAAAGACTTTTTACTTGAAGAGTTACTCACATTTAGAAAAGAGGCAAAACTGAAAATGGAAGATTTTTCCCCCCTGATGTGTATCTGCTGCTTCCCCTTTTAGTGTATCCCTTCTAAGAGCAGTCTGGGCCAGAGGTTATAAAACTTTAGAACATTCTCAAACTCAAAATAATTTTGAGTTGGAGATTATTCTCAAGTTTTATAACCTCGATCCCAAAGCAGACCATCAGCTGTGTTACATTGGCAGCAAAGGAGCCCCAGTAGTTCAGTAGGTTAAGCCCTTGCCTGCTGATCTAGCGGTCACAGATCCGATCCACGCTTGAGGCAAGGAGCTTTTCAAACGTAACCGTGCATGGTTCCATTGCACACAGCATTTCATTTTCACCCTTCCATCAAACTACTATGACTGAAATACTTTTGAAAAAGACAAAATATTGCAAATCATCCATCCATACACACATTGGCTGCTCTATTAGGTTATATTTAAGTGTTGCGTTCTGGAAAAAAGCTATCTTTGGGCATTCTGACTTGCCCATGCTAAGACTTCCTATACATATACATGCATATTCAGTTAAGTATACATAGTCTGTCATGAAAAAGTAAATGGAAAATTCTCAGGAACTGACACAGTTCAATCCGAGATCCCTCCCAAGACACCATAAGGGAAGAATTCAGATTCAAAATTATACCTGCCTACATGCTCCAAGCAGACAGCATACATGTACATAAACTTACATTGGCATAAGCCTGAAAATAGTTTTTCACAATGAAACTCACGTGGCATTGTTACATGTGGTCAGTCTAAATTTAATTAATTCTGTTTTAGTTTTTTTTTGTTGTTTGCAGCCAAATTTAAGTAATAATTGTTTTTTAAAAAAACCGGTACATATTTATCATGTTTATTGCACACACTACACACTACACACTTCTGATACATGCTCTCCATTTCAGTGCATAGGAAAGCAACCCTACAACTTAATATATTCATATTTTTTCTTTGCATCTCAATGGGGATCAACACTTAAAGGTAAGAATTTGCTCCTCTAGGAGCATTTATTGTCCTTTCTGGAAGGGCTTTGTCATCCAGAGAAGCAAACAGGAAGTCACTAAAGTATTCTCCTTTTCAAAAAATGACAGAAAACATGGCACTGTGTCAATAGCTTGAAATTATAAAATAGACAGGCATCCATGATTTAAATGCCATTTTTACAAAGGAATAAGAAAGGGAAAAGACTCTTTACTTGAAGAGTTACTCCCACTTAGAAAAGAGGCAAAACTGAAAATGGAAGAGTTTTTTCCCTTAATGTGTATCTCAGTTTTCACGAAACCTTGTCTGACCGCCTGACATGTCTGGTAAAAATTCATTCGGTCTGGTAAAAATATTCATAATTTTCAAGTGCATTTTAATCATTTAACCAGATTCGGTCCTGTAAACTCTGGCAGACTTTCGTGAACTCTGGTATCTGCTGCTTCCCCATTTAGTGTATCCCTTCTAATAGCAGTCTGGCCCAGAGGTTATAAAACTTGAGTACATTCTCAAACTCAAAATGAAGCACACTGATTGGCTGCTTTCGAGTGTGATTTATTTTGAGTTTGAGATTATTCTCAAGTTTTATAACCTCGATCCCAAAGCAGACCATCAGCTGTGTTATATTGGCTACAAAGGCGCCCCAGTAGTTCAGAAGGTTAATCCCTAGCCTGCTGATCTAGCGGTCACGGATCCTATCCATGCTTGAGGCAAGGAGCTTTTCAAACGTAAACGTGCATGGTTCCATTACACAGCATTTCATTTTCACCCTTCCATCATACTACTATGACTGAAATACGTTTGAAAAAGATGAAATATCGCAAATCATCCGTCCATACACACATTGGCTGCTCTATTAGGTTATATTTAAGAGTTGCGTTCTTAAGAGATGCGTTCTGGAAAAAAGCTATCTTTGGGCATTCTGACATGCCCATGCTAAGACTTCCTATACATATACATGCATATTCAGTTAAGTACACATATGTCTGTCATGAAAAAGTAAATGGAAAATTCTCAGGAACTGACACAGTTCAATCCAAGATCCCTCCCAAGACACCATAAGGGAAGTATTCAGATTCAAAATTATACCTGCCTACATGCTCCAAGCAGACAGCATACATGTACATAAACTTGCACAGTTGGCATAAGCCTGAAAATAGTTTTTCACAATGCAACTCACGTGGCATTATTACATGTGGTCAGTCTAAATTTTATTAATTCTGTTTTAGTTTTTTGTTGTTGTTTGCAGCCCAAGTAATGATTGTTTTCAAAATACTGGTACATATTTATCATGTTTATTACCCACACTAAAAACCTGATAATTATAGTGAAGATGCTAAACATATGGACAGAAGGGCAGGGGCTGTATTTATAAAACGACTTACGGTAAGTGGTTGCTGTGCTGTTGCTAGGGCTAAAACTGTATGAAGGAGATTCCCTACGACTACGAAATTTACTCTGGAGGAACAGTCTAAAAAGACAAGACTGTTCCTCCAGAGCAAATTTCATAGTTGTAGGGAGCCTCCTTCATAGAAATGTCGCCTTAGCAACAGCTTAGCAACCACTTAAGTCGTTTTATGAATATGGCCCCAGGTGCTTATAGTGCAGACCCTGATCATCTTAAAACAATCATATGCAGAGAGGAGTGAAAGGTGAAATAATTGATGATACACTGTCATTTTGCCTGTCCATAACAGCTTTGTTTTCTGATACATGCTCTCCATTTCAATGCATAGGAAAGCAACCCTACAACTTAATGTATTCATATTTTTTTTCTTTGCATCTCAATGGGGATCAACTCTTAAAGGTAAGAATTTGCTCCTCTAGGAGCATTTATTTTCCTTTCTGGAAGGGCTTTGTCATCCAGAGAAGCAAACAGGAAGTCACAAAAGTATTCTCCTTTTCAAAAAATGACAGAAAAACATGGCACTGTATCAATAGCTTGAAATATATTATAAAATAGACAGACATCCATGATTTAAATGCCATTTTTAGAAGGGAAAAAGAAAGGGAAAAGACTCTTTCCTTGAAGAGTTACTCCCATTTAGAAAAGAGGCAAAAATAACAAGAGTTGTCAGAAGACAACAAAGCGCGCCTAATGGGTGCCTGCCTCTCAAGGTTACGAGTATCTTGACTCAAAACATTGATAACATAATTAACCAGGGGTGAATGTGGTAGCTAGTGCACAAATGAATTTTTCATCAGAAGCTAGACTAAGTCAGTTGTTCCCTTTGGCATACAGGGCCGACTTGTATGCCACTATCTGGACACTTTGCGGACATTGAGGGTCGGGTCCTCGTGCACCAGACGGAGAGATACCAACTCAGTCTAACTTATAATGCCTCATGCTGACAAAGGGTGGTTCCTAGTATGGGTTTTCACACCACCTTTACCCAGTACTAAGTCGGTCTGATGACACCTCCTTACCCTTTGCAGACTTCTCATGTTTCCTTTGGCCCCACCCCATAACCTCACCCCTAAGCTGAACCAGTTGTCAAAGCCTGGTCTCCATATAAAATATTTTTTCTGTGATCATTATGTCCAGTTTCTTATTCTCCAGGGCAAGTAATGGTACCAGACTTATGATTTTATTCCCATTTTGAAAGTGTTTAATATGACCTGTTATACATTCTGACCCCTGGCCCCACCCAGTAGTACGGCAGATAGGCAGCCTATGAGAAGGTGCTACTGGTAAGGTTCTGCAAACATCTTGAGTTATATATCAGATTAATCGTTAGAATCTCTAGTTTACAAAACCGGCTGATGACACCTCTGATTCTGAGTACTAAGTGACTTACCTCCCCTTGAATTACCCCACCCATTTAATTGGGTAATATGATACTTAAATGGAAAAGAGTTAAAATCATTTATGAGATGGTACTTTGTACGATTTTTTATTTGTATTCAGTTTGTAGCTTATTTACCGTATATGCGGTACTTATTATTTACTTTAGTTTTCATTTTGTGGCGTTGTGATATCGCGTTTACGTTGAAATTTGTTTTGAAAATAGTTTTTTTAAATTTCAAGTTTACAATTTTTAATGTTGACTCCATCAGTCAAGATTTTGAAACAATATTTGCAATAAAATAGAAAGTCTAGAACCGTTGCTTTATGTATAGATTATCAGAACTCAAGATTTCAGTACAAAGACAATTGAAAAATTAAGTAAATACCCCACCCATCTAAATATGCATTGTAAAACTGGAAATCTTTCAGGCTCTTGCGGTTCAAAAAAGTAAGGCTAGGTCATATTGTAACATAATATACGTGACATTATAGGGCTACACATCTATGCTAGTTCAAATGAAATTACTTTTAGCAATCCTTCACGCTTCAGTGAGCAAGGATTAATTTACTTGAAACAGTATTATACAGACAGTACTTCTACAAACCTACTTACACAGAGGACATGTTCACAATATTTTATCACATACCATTTTTTCGCAACACTTCTAACTAGCAATGGAAATGCGAAATATATCTCCAGATGTTGTAAATAAGTGATTGTTTACCTTATAACTTATTTATTTGTTATTTACATTTCAAGTGACCATGCTGTATGCAACCCTTTGTTACTTTGTTATTTTTCTTTGCAAGCGTATACATATTCATTGTTGTTTTGATGAACTACTGGCATAGTTTTGACATCTTCAAGATTCAAGACATTGCAAAAGAACAGTTTACCTTAAAAAAGAACAAAAAGAAAAATTACCCACTCACTAAAATGCATTAGAACCTGTATCCTAGTTATAACAGCCGCTAAATAAATGTAGGCCAGGCCAGTAGGATGTTGCCCGGCCACCCGACGAAGTTGTGTAGACCTCATTTGTTTTAGGTGTCCTATATATGCAGAATATTTGCCTCTTTCTTGCTGCCTACTTAGTGGGGCGATTGAGAGTTTAGACTGTTAAATAAGTTACCAATAGAAAGTTTACAAAAATTACTATGTTCTTAAATAAAAATGAAAGTCATTAATCAATCTATAAATCGATATAAATTATTTATTTTTATATTAAGTGATGTAAAAACATTTTTAAATTTTAAACTTTTATTATTATGCTTAATATTTCTACAGTTTATAAGGCTGTAATCTATGTTACCATTAGATACGAATTGCTGACAAATAAAACTATAGAAGACAAAATCAAAATTGATAAATTGAATTAGTATTAGTATATTACTTTTAAGGTCTAGAGACAAGCTTTATAGTGGAAAAAAGTGGTTTCATTAAATTTTGTAGTTTACCATACAGAAACTGTTTAATACGTGTAATATATTTTTAATGCAATATTCAACTAGAAAATGTGTTTATGAAACACTATGCCCCCAACCATATGCTTGTCTCTAGAGAAGGTTCATCCAATAATGCTTGTACCTTTGTACCATAGGCTTACAATGCACTAAGTCGAAAAAGGGGCTTAACTCAGTCAAAAATTTACGAATTGTTTTCGAAAGTTAATCAGGTCATCTACACCTTGGGCAATGTCAACCTGCAAAAATCATGATCCTAGCATCAGGGGTTCTCCAGATATTTTGTTCACAAGCTTCCATAGGCAAATAATGCACTAAGTTGAAAAAGGGGCATAACTCAATCCAAAATTTACAAATTATTTTCAAAAGTTAATCAGGTCATCTACACCACAGGCAGTATCTTCCTGCATAAAATCATGCTCCTAGCATCAGGGGTCCTTGAGATATTTTGTTCACAAGGTTCCACAGGCTAAGTCGAAAAAGGGGCATAACTGTGGAAATACATTGCCGGCAGAAAAATAAAAAAAATACGGGTCTGCTTATTTTCCATACTGATTATGTGTATAAAAGTTTAAGTTCCTAGCTCTTATTGTTCTTGACTATATGTAAGGGTACCTTTGTACCATAGGCCTCAATGCACTAAGTCGAAAAAGGGGAATAACTCGATCAAAAATTCACGATTTTTTTTTCAAAAGTTAATCAGGTCATCTACACCACAGGCAGTATCTACCTGCAAATAATCATGCTCCTAGCTTCAGGGGTTCTTGAGATATTTTGTTCACAAGGTTCCATAGGCTTACAATGCACTAAGTCGAAAAAGGGGCATAACTCGGTCAAAAATTCACGAATTTGTTTCAAAAGTTGATCAGGTCATCTACACCTTGGGCATTCTCATCTTGCAAAACCTCATGATCCTAGCATCAGGGCTTCTTGAGATATTTTGTTCACAAGGTTCCACAGGCTAAGTCGAAAAAGGGGCATAACTCTTGAAATATGTGACCCGCGGAAAAAAGAAACAAGAGCTGTCGCCTGACAGCATAGCTCGCCTGAATTGGTGCTTGCCCATCACACAGCCGCTATGGTGGTGTGCACTCTATGCATAAAACTTCAGGCAAGCATGTCCATAATGAAAACACATTTATAAACAAAAGCTATCTCAGAAATAAGTCTTAAAATAAAATTAAAAAAAAAAAATGAAATGAAATTTCAAAGTCCACAAGCTTGAGGTAAAAAAAACTGACGGGTAGGGAGGGGGGAGGGGGGGGGGGGGCTATGTGGACTGCTTTGCATAAAACTTCAGGCAAGCATGTCCATAATGAAAACACATTTATAAACAAAAGCTATCTCAGAAATAAGTCTTAAAAATAAAATTAAAATAAAAAGAAAATGAAATGAAATTTCAAAGTCCATGAGCTTGAGGTAAAAAAAACTGACGGGTAGGGGGAAGGGGGGAGGGGGGGGGGGGGGGCTACTAGGATGTATCAATCAAAACCCTGAACCATTATCTAACATCAGTCCAAGTATTAGTATCAACTGAGTCCATCATCGTGGCACTGTGAAATTATGTCTTCATAAATATAAAACTTTAACCAAAATCTTTAAGACAAAATTCTAAGTCGATGACCTTGACTTCAAGGTCATCCAGTGGGGTAAGTATAAGGTGTTTTGTAAAAACTCAAAAAAGAGTCTAACATCAGTTCAAGTATAAACTAAATCTCTGCAAAGCATTATGAATCAGTATGCAATTACAAAACTTTAAAAAAGACAAAAAATTCCCAAGTCCCTGACCTTGACATCAAGATCACTGAGCGGGGTTGGGGTAGTACTCTGTAGATCTAACTACAGTGCAAATATAAAAAGAATTCATCTATGGGTTCAGGAGATATGTGTCTTTAAAAAACTTTAACCAAAACATCCAATCAATAAAAAGACAATATTCTAAGTCCATGACCTTGACATCAAGGTCACAGAGGGGGTGGGGGTAGTACCTTCGAAAACTTTAGACCAATATCTAACTTTAGTGCAAGTATCAAAGGAATCCATCCATGGGTTAAGGAGATATTGGGCTTTATAAAACTTTAACCAAAACATCCAGTCAAAAAAATACCAATTTTCTAAGTCCATGACCTTGACATCAAGGTCACGGAGTGGGGTGGGGGTGGTACCCTGTTAATCCTTAGACCAATATCTAACTACAGTGCAAGTATCAAAAGAATCCATCCATGGGTTAAGGAGATATAGGTCTTTAAAAAACTTTAACCAAAACATCCAATCCGAACGCCGACGCGGACGCGGACGCGGACGCTGACGCTGACGCTGACGCTGACGCTGACGCCGACGCCGTGGTGACAACAATAGCTCTTCCTGAACTTTCGTTCAGGCGAGCTAAAAACACGTGTTCGCTTATTTTTCACACTGATCATGTGTATACAGTTTCAATCTCCTAGCTCTTACGGTTCTTGAGATAGAGGACAGACGGACAGACGGACGGACGGACAGACGGACAGGCCCAAACCAATATGCCCCCACAATTTCTCCGACATTGGGGGCATAAAAACATTATAATGATTTGAAATGGCGCTTACATGTTGAGATTCAAACATTTCTCAAAGTATGACACTCTAAGAGTATCTTATGGAATTGATATTAATCAAACTGATGTAACTAACGTAAATAGTAACATGTAGCTTATGAGACTGTGATTTATGTTATCATAGAGAACAAGATTTACAGCACATAAAACAATAACTAACAAGTCAGAATTGGAAAATGAAATATACTTTCAACCCTTTGAGGGTATAATTCTAGCACAGCTTTTATAAAGAAAAGGTGGATGTGATTTATCTTGTGAAGACTACGAGACAGAAACTTTTCAGAGTTGTTGCATGAATTCTAATGCAGTTTCGTAGTCACCTTTATGTGTGAAATAATGTTGACACATAAATGGGGAAATATGTTAAAATAATGACAAAAAACAAGAAACAGAAAACAGATTGCTCAGGTGTATCTAGTTTGCTCACTAAAGCTGAGATTATTCAGATTTATGTAGTTTGCTCACTAAAGCTGTATATGCGCCCTAGATTTTATTCACTGTTATATTTATAGAAAAATAGTATCATTTGATAACCATACAACCTAAATGTATATGATAATATTTTTCTCTAGCCTTTTTTAAAATGTAGAATAAACTGAAGATAATGACAAGATTATGACATCAACACTTTTAAAATGTGTTTCACGCATAAAATATCTATGAGCATGCTGTGAGTTACTTTTCTTGTTTCTTGTAATATTAAATCTATACACTCAAGTCATGAAACTGAAAACTGTCTGGCGACAGTTTAAAGTAACTGATGTGCTTTTGACCTAAAAATGGCATTGGTGTAATTCAGAGTTCAAACACGACAGTATCACATTATATATGTATCAGTCTTACAATATTTGAGGTAATATATGTTAAGCGAGACTAGTATAGGGGAGAGTATGTAGTAACAAATTCTGAAAATAGTTATCCTGATTGCTCATAAAAACTGGGAGGCAGTTCTAATGTACATGCACAGTATATCATTTTATGGGGAATTGAGAGAAGGAGAGAGAGCAAAATCCCAAAATTATCCTTAAATTATCTTCTACCTCTTCATCCATATATAAATAGTGTATACACACTTTAAAAGTCTCTGATCAGTAACTCCTTGTGTGACAGTGATACAATTTCAGACAACTCCAAGTCCTCTAGGAAACCATTTACTTACTTAATTTATAATATAGTTCCACCATAGAATGCTAAAAGAACAGTTTCTGTAGCGCAAAATACTATTTTGGATGCATTTCATTGTTACTCATATTCGGTAACGTATATGACAGTGCAAAGTTTTGCAAGTTTGATAGCATTTGTTTTTATTTAACTGTGTATAAATGCATTAGTGTTCTTCATTGATTGTACTTACATGCTCATTCTAATCAGATTAAGTAGTTTGTCCATTCTTGGTAACGTAGACAACAGTACGGTTAGAGCTCCAGAAGACAATATTGATTTAATTCAGAGGCTTCCAAGCATATTTTCTCCAACACTAAAATCTATGTCTGTTATTGTGTTTATTTGGATGAGAATATGCATATGTCATTAAAATGATACGGCCACGTATATAACATGGGAGAAACAGCCAAACTGCCCAATACTCAGACAGCAGAAAGCAGGGAAATACTTTGCATACGTTGGGCTTTCAGAAAAAAGAACACGTTGAAAAAGTATCTCATAAAAGGAGAGGGAGATATTGGAGCTTAAAAATCTACTTGCATTTATTAATGTATCATTTGATCAATTTCAACCGACAGATGGACCGACGGACGAAAAAATGGATGAACTGACAAGGACAGATGGCCTTAAAGTACCGGAATGGACTGAAAATGGCACCAGAGTATGCAATTACAACGCTTTTATAATCAGAGGCTAGTTTTGACCACTGTTAAGCTTGTCATTTTTGAGAAGTTGACTGCCAAAACAGTGGTGAACACATGCTATTGACAAACCGACGTACGGACGGATGGAAAAATAAAGATATAGAGCACATATTACATGTATCTAAATGAGTGCGAGTTAATAGAAGTTACACATATATACTGTTTCCAAGCATTTAGCCCATTTAGCTGGTCTTAAAGTAGTAATTTAAGTAGATTTTCATCATTTATGTACGTTTTCTGTTTGACCGTGACCTTGACCTTTTGTACATGTTGAAATATATCTAGATAATTAATTCAACAATGAAATACCTTGTAAATTAGTTTCTGCATAAGACTTGACATATTTATTGTCGTGGTAATAAAACAGACAAATTCTAATATTGATGTCGAAAATTATCAACCTTTGGTAATCAACGGTAATTAACAAACAGACGCACGGACAAACACTGTTCAATAAGCCATATTCGTTAAAAGCTTCTATGTTTGGTTCATTCCATTTGTTTTCCGTACGTATTACTGGAAAATGACAACCACTTGTCTTTAGTTGAAATAAATGGACATTTTTGACGTACACCGACAAAAATTGTGTAATTTTGCTGTTTATGGGTACGTAAGTTTCAAGGGCCATAACTCTGTAAGTACTCAGCTGTGGCAATGTCATCAGCCGGATCCATACACTAGACATGCTGACAAATAATTTGGTATATAACACTTGATGTTTGCAGAACCTTACCAGTAAAGTCCTTAAGGAGAGCACTTTTGGGGCTCCGTCTGCTCTACTACAGGGGAACTCTACCATAAAGTCAAAGATGTTGGTCTGGGTAAGTATCATACTATATCTAAACTTTGTAGCATATAAGGTATTGAAGTTATGAGCTCGAAGAGAAATGTATATTCATATTGCACAAAATCACTCAACCATGAATAAAGGTCAAGGACACAAGAGTCTGCATGAATGCTTTGCTGCTGCTGCAAGCCAATGCTCCAGGGACAGTCCTGACCAAATACGAAGAGGTAGTGATCTATAAATAGTATGAGGTCATTCGCAATGTCAGGCTGATCCACTATGCCAGGTATAATGTTAATTCATCAAATAGTGTTAGAGGTATAAGGCAAAATCAATAGACCGTGAATAAAAGTCAAGGGCACAGGAGTTAGCATGGATGCTTTGCAGCAGCTGTAATTGTAGGGATATGTTTTTTTTGTCCAAGTATCAACTCTCTTTTCTCAAAGGTATTATGAAAATTGAAAATATTGCCTTCAAAACAGTGCCACACAGCAAAGTCAATCAACCGTAACATATGGGTCAAGGACACACAATTGTGTGATGCTGCTGCTGCAGTCATATGGATGTATATATGTACCAAGTATGATGACTGTAGCTACTGTAGTTTATAAGATACAGTGTTAAACATCGAGTTAAACGCAAAAGTTAACATTGGTTAACCTGATCACGGACGCCGACGAGGACGCTGACGGAGACGTGAACGCGAACGCGAACGTGGACGCTAACGCTAACGGATACTCAGACTACGACACCGGGGGTATCGCATAAGCCCTCCTTTGCTTCGCAAAGGCGCGCTAAAAATGAAACAGTTCTTTTCCCCTGATGGGTATCTGCTGCTTCCCCTTTTAGTGTATCCCTTCTAATAGCAGTCTGGCCCAGAGGTTAAAAAACTTGAGTACATTCTCAAACTCAAAATAAAGTACACTGATTGGCTGCTTTCGAGTGTGATTTATTTTGAGTTTGAGATTATTCTCAAGTTTTATAACCTCGATCCCAAAGCAGACCATCAGCTGTGGTACATTGGCTGCAAAGGAGCCCCAGTAGTTCAGTAGGTTAAGCCCTGGCCTGCTGATCTAGCGGTCAGGGATCCGATCCACGCTTGAGACAAGGAGCTTTTCAAGCATAAACGTGCATGGTTCCATTGCACACAGCATTTCATTTTCACCCTTCCATCATACTACTATGACTGAAATTCTTTTGAAAAAGACGAAATATCGCAAATCATCCATCCATACACACATTGGCTGCTCTATTAGGTAATATTTAAGAGGTGCATTCTGGAAAAAAGCTATCTTTGGGCATTCTGACATGCCCATGCTAAGACTTCCTATACATGCATATTCAGTTAAGTACACATACCGTAATCGACCCATTTACCGCACCGTGCGCTTAACTTTTTCAAAATTGCAACAAAAAGATGTGGTTAAAATGTATTTAATTACCGCACACTCAGAACAATGAAATGCAGGGTGACTGGAAAGAGGCAACATGGGTAGGACTGGAAATACTTTGTGTTTATACTTTTCATGAGTTCCCTGTTAATTATTGGGTTTTGTGAGAGTTTCAAAGAAAAAGCAGTGTGCGCTTGTGCAGTTGTCCGGAAATGGCCTTGGTGTGCAGTTATAGGGGCATGTGCGGTTAATGGGTCGATTACGGTTGTCTGTCTTGAAAAAGTAAATGGAAAATTCTCAGGAACTGACACAGTTCAATCCAAGATCCCTCCCAAGACACCATAAGGGAAGTATTCAGATTCAAAATTATACCTGCCTACATGCTCCAAGCAGACAGCATACATGTACATAAACTTGCACAGTTGGCATAAGCCTGAAAATAGTTTTTCACAATGCAACTCCCGTGGCATTATTACATGTGGTCAGTCTAAATTTTATTAATTCTGTTTTAGTTTTTTTGTTGTTGTTTGCAGCCCTAGTAATAATTGTTTTCAAAATACTGGTACATATTTATCATGTTTATTACCCACACTAAAAACCTGATAATTATAGTGAAGATGCTAAACATATGGACAGAAGGGCAGGGGCTGTATTTATAAAACAACTTAAGTGGTTGCTATGCTGTTGCTAGGGCTAAAACTGTATGAAGGAGATTCCCTACAACTACGAAATTTACTCTGGAGGAACAGTCTAAACAGACTGTTCCTCCAGAGCAAATTTCATAGTAGCTGGGAATCTCCTTCATAGAAATGTCGACTTAGCAACAGCTTAGCAACCACTTAAGTCGTTTTATGAATACGACCCCAGGTGCTTATAGTGCAGACCTTGATCATCTTAAAACAATCATATGCAGAGAGGAGTAAAAGGTGAAATAATTGATGATACACTGTCATTTTGCCTGTCCATAACAGCTTTGTTTTCTGATACATGCTCTCCATTTCAATGCATAGGATAGCAACCCCAGTTACCCTACAACTTAATATATTCATATTTTTTCTTTGCATCTCAATGGGGATCAACTCTTAAAGGTAAGAATTTGCTCCTCTAGGAGCATTTATTTTTCCTTTCTGGAAGGGCTTTGTCATCCAGAGAAGCAAACAGGAAGTCACAAAAGTATTCTCTCTTTCAAAAAATGACAGAAAAACATGGCACTGTATCAATAGCTTGAAATATATTATAAAACAGACAGACATCCATGATTTAAAAGCCATTTTTAGAAGGGAAAAAGAAAGGGAAAAGACTCTTTCCTTGAAGAGTTACTCTCATTTAGAAAAGAGTCAAAAATAAAAATGAAACAGTTCTTTTCCCCTGGGGCCGTATTTATAAAACAACTTAAGTGGTTGCTATGCTGTTGCTAGGGCTGAATTTCTATGAAGGAGATTCCCTACAACTATGAAATTTGGTCTGGAGGAACAGTCTTACAAAGAGTTGTAGGGAATCTCCTTTATAGATATTTAGCCTTAGCAACAGCATAGCAACGACTTAAGTGGCTTTATGAGTACGGCCCCTGATGTATATCTGCTGCTTCCCCTTAAGTGTATCCCTTCTAATAGTAGTCAGAGCAGTCTGTCAGGTTGGTTTACAAAGGAGCCCCGGTAGCTCATTAGGTTAAGCCCTGGCCTGCTGATCTAGTGGTCACGGATCTGATCCCCACTTGAGGCAGGAAACTTTTCAAATATAAACGTGCATGGTTCCATTGCACACAGCCTTTCATTATCACCCTTCCATCATACTAATATGGCTGAAATACTTTTGAAAAAGACGAAAAATCGAAAGTAGTTTTTCACGATGCAACTCACGTGGCACTATTACATGTGATCAGTCTAAATTTGATTAATTCTGTTTCAGTTTGGTTTTTTTTGCTGTTTGCAGCCCAAGTTATAAATGACGTCATAATACTGGTATTTATTTAGCACACTAAAAACCTGATAATTACAGTGGGAACGCAGACTCATCACATTTGAGTAATTCATTTTCTGAGCGGTCGTCTACGCACAAAGAAATAATCCCTTTTTTTCGCCGGAAAAAAATGGCGGGAAATTTTGAACAGAAACAGTCCCAAAATAATGCTCGTTTGATAAGATATGCAGTCATAGTTTTCCAACGGACCAGATCAGAATGAAATTTGATGTTTTGTTATTGAAATCAGACGCATATAGGTACCTCAATGCAGTTTGTACACCCAAAACAACGATCACAGTTTGACAACCGTTTTTCAGAAAAGTAAAACCCTACGACAGTACCCCAAAGTTATTTTGCAGAGAAAATTGTCGCACAAACCAAATTAGATGCCATTATAACTGAACCGTAGTTCATACATTCGACCGTCTTTTAGCGTGGTATATCTTCGGGAGAAAGTCTATTTACTTTGAAAATCGATAATGAAGTTGGTCATTTTTACGTATACATGGCACGTGCGTTTGTCATTACACAGACATTTTTCAGCTGGATCGACTTGAGGAGACCAACTGTTTCTTCATTTATGGTATAGTAAAGCTTGTATCATTTAGCATACTGTGAATTTATTAAGATTTTGCGTTAGTCTGTCTGCATGCGATTTTTTGGGCTTCTGAATTTAGGCTACACGCCGAGAACAAGAGAAAGCAAAACATTTTACACACCGGTCAACCACAAAGTTTGACAAACGAAAAACCGCCCCACCTTCAGGTGACAACTCGCCCCAGATTCTGAGACAACTCCCCAGACAACTTCCCCCAAGACAATGCCCCCCACATTCTGAGACCACTCGTTTTTCTAAAGAATTCTGTCCCGGACGACTCCCCCCCCCCCCCCCCCAACACACACGTACCCTTTCAGAAGGCATCCCACAAAAAGTACAAGAAACAGCTTGCCCTTCCTCATAAATCTGTCAAAACCCTGTCCCGCTAGGCGCTAAGGGACCGACCATTTGATATTCTGGGGTGGGGGTGGGGGGTGGGGGCTGGTATATTTTTCGAAAAAAATCCCAGTCTTTGGGTATGCAAAAAATATAGCTCATAAGGGGATTTCAAAAAATAATCTGGCCTCAAAAATCAGTGAAAAAAAATAACCTGGCTCCACCCAAAATTTTCAAAAAAAAAAAGTCTGGACCCTGCACTTTTGGTGGGTAGATAGCAACTGCCTACCTACCAACCAAAATCCCCCCCCCCCCCCCCCCCCGATCTATTTTTTTTTTCATTTAAGGGCACAACCTGCATAGTAATACAAACAGGTCTGAGCAAGCAATGTAGACCCAGGAGCAGTCTGATCTTGGTCAGCAATTTTTCCCTTATACCTGCACATTTTGGGTACACCATTTGTGGGTGACATGAATATGTTCAAAATGTAGGATGCTGTTATCTTAGAATTATGGGTAAATACTGTAACTGTGTGTGACATTTTATGTAGAACTATTATTTGTTTTTGTTGTTTTCATAGTTTGCAGGGATTAAAAAGAAAGCCTACCTACGTACTCTCCAAAAAAATCCTAGTTAATAGGCAACTTCAAACAAAAGAGGGCCACATGGAAGATTAGTTTTTACTAAATGTGTTTTACCCTCTGAAAATAAAGTCGATTATTATTATTATTATTTTAAATACTTTTTATGCTTGGCCTGTTGCTGAGATGGGAGGGAGGGGGGGGGGGAGGAGGGCATGAAGAAATATATAATCTATAGAATTAAATGCCAAAAATTATGTTTTAGCTTAAAAAGCGTAAAAACTGACGTTGTTTGTATTTCAAGACGGCGTATATATTTTTATGTCTCATAAATGAATAGTTTCTTTATATCTTCCAAATATTCAATAAATAACCTTTCAAATGGTATAAAATTTGTTACGTTTGCTCATGCTTTATAAATACTGTATCAAGGTAAAATTATAAAGATGGCTTGAAAATGAAATTGTTACCAACATCTGACGTTACGTCTCTATAAAGCTGTTAATAATATTAAACAGGGTTTGGAGACACAGCCCCCAAAGCCAAAGCAGTTTTGTTGATGACCGGCACCTTGAGATTTGATGGCACAAAAGCAGGCATTAATTTTACTGTTGGCATGATTTCATAGATTAATGATTAATTTATACTGTTTTACTAGCAAAGCAAATCAATAAAATGCCTGGCCGCATAGCGCCTGACTCAAGAGCCAGAGGTCCCGGGTTCGATACCCGGTCCTGCTACATACTTTAGTTTCACCCTCCGCTTATTCGAGAAGGGCAGTCGTCAGTTACTGGCGAGTGCATGTGCAATTAGTACTGGTTAACCAATTAGGTCTTAACCTGCCCAGGAACGGTGTGAGATCTGACCATGCCGACATGACCACAGCTGTTTACCGTGGACGTAAAACAATAAAACAACATCTACAATGAAAATATTTTTTCCAGGGCACGAAGCGGGCAATTGTTTTCTATTACTTATTTTTGTGTAAATGTTTTGAAGAAAAGTTTGAAAAAATAAAACTAATCTGAAAATGTAGGCGTCAGGGGAGTCTGTTGGGAGGGGAGGGGGGAGGGCTGCGTAAGCCGAGACAATTTTGTTGAAGTGAAGACTGATTGAAGAATTCTGACTCCGCCACATGTCTAAAAATATAGACGACCCCCTCCCCCCCGCCTGCTCCATGGCTTAATGATTTCCGCCCCCCCCTCATCAGTAGATCACCAAAAAGAAAATTCCGACCCCCTCCTGAATGTAACCCCCTCCCCCCCTGAATGTAACCCCCACCCCCACTGGTAATAAATGACTTGTCCCTAAGATATGCTTGTGACTCTTTGAAGAAGACGAAATCATTTTTTTTATTTTTCCACAGCTTTTTGTACTTCACAGATGGATGGATGACTTCCGATTTTACGTCCTTTTTAACAGTATTTCAGTCAATCAGGACGAAGGGCGGGTGATTATGAAAGGTTGTGTGCAATGGAACCCCGTTTACGATATAAAGAACTCCGGCAGGGCTCGAACCCGCGACCGCTAGATCAGTAGGCTAGCGCTTAACCCACTGAGCTACCGGGGCCCCTTTTTTGCACTTCGTGGTAGTCCTACTGAAAGAGTTTGCTATAAACTCCTCCCTACAATTTTCAATATATGCTCTTTTATCTTTGTAAACTTGTTGTAGGCCAAATGGCTTTATGATGGAGATGAAATAAATATTTTAAACTTAGTCATTTCAGGCAGGTTTACGACAATTTAGGGTATGAGGTTCGTGTTGTCAAATCCTTTCATGGATTTCAATATTTATCCGAGCACTGACATACGCATATTAGATACAATAAAGATGTGCGTTCTATTCTATTCTGTTTCAGTTCTCTTAACGACGTTCCCCAAATGGCTCAGCGGTACGTAATCATAGTTGCAAAACCTGGCGCCGAGTGTCCGTCCAATGTGCATTTGGTAGATTTAGTTTTGACAAAATTACGGCCTCTTCAACTTAGTTATTTTAGAAAACCTTTTTTTTATGTAAACAACATTTACTGTAATGTCTGAGGCTCAAGGCCATTATGAGAATAATTAAAACATGCATTGACTGAATTATGTTTTTAAAACATAGTCATTTCCAGCAGCAGCAGTTAAGATGTCATGCAAGCAACAATTTGAAGATGTAAACACCGACGGTCAGGCTGATAAAGTGGGAAGTTCTGTGGAAATTATTTATTTTTTTTATCTCTGGTTATGAGAACAGAAAACTAAATACAATTATTCCTCGATTCCCTTTCCTTGACTGGGCGGTGCTTATATCTGACCTTACCTTTCTAAAAAGGTACAATGCGGTAATGTTTTTATGCTCACTCGCGCAGAACAAAGCTAACTTTTACAAAAGGCACGGAATGATCGGAGATCGCACACCAATTTTCTCTTTTATCTTCTTTCAACCCAGCATACATCGTCTACACAACGCTGTGACGACGCCAAAACAACATTATGATGTCGTAACAACCTTGCATAGATGTCATTAAAACGTGATAACATGGTATCGACGTTCTTCCGACGTTATTTCGACGTAGTGTGCCTGTACGAAATTTCTTACCTAAGAGACAGAGTTTGTCCTGTTTTTAGCGAAGCTGGAAAAATCTGTCTTGCCCATGGGCTGGGACAGCTCACACGAGCTTGAATTCTGTGTATCACTACTCGCTCAATGAAATGTGATAAGCTCGGCTCAGCGATTCTGTACTTTATGCAGTATCTTTTAAAGCAATAAATTTCCTAAAAGAAACTCATTCCCATCATTATCTGAGCCGCGCCACAAGAAAACCAACAATGTGGTTGTGCGCCCAGCGCAGACTCAGATCAGCCTGGGCATCCGCCCAGTCTGATCAGATTCTTCGCTAAGCGCTTAAAGGGTAGCTAAGGGTTTAAGCTACCTCCATGCGGACAGCGAAGCGGAAGCCCAGGCTGATCTGAGTCTGCGCTGGGCGCACAACCACATTGTTGGTTTTCTCGCGTCGCGGCTCAACTGTTTCTATGTCTTAAAAGCGAAAAAAAAACAAACGAAATAGTCAATGTTTCACACAAGCACTGTCGAGGGGGCCGCCATTTTGAAGACGTTACCAGCTGACGTTTGAAATAACGTTGACGTTACGTCACAATACTACTTACGCTTGTATACGTTCGCATGGAATAATGGTTCCCCGTTCAATTTGAAATACTTATTATCGTAGGTAAGAAAAATAATCAATCATTGGTCTCCGATGCGGAAAGGGAAATCCCAACCCTCGGGCACAAGGGGTGTATCGGAAACTCGGCAAGTCTCGTTTCCGACAGACCCCGTGTGCCCTTGGTATGGGATTTATTTCCCTGTCCGTATCGGAGACCAATGATATATTCTATTTGTCTCATCATTTGTGATGACCTATAGCGTTTCCTGGGCATTTTTAATCTCACAATTATGCATAACAACTCACGCGCATGCTACTTCACCGATTTTTTATATGGACTGCTCAGTTTTGACCTTTAATGGCAACGTCTAACAGCCCCTTCCAATTGAAACTTTAGAATAGCCCTGGGCGTACTGATTTTCCGTAATAATGATTCTATCGTTTGATTTTCGACTACTCCAGTTTATACCTGAGGCGTTGTTTTACAGAAATATAAATGCCGGACTGTTCATACTTTTTCGCAGCTGTCACATCAGGGTTTACATTGTTTGCAGAAACATGTTTGTCCCATTTAAGAGTGACGTAGATTTCAAATTAATGTTGACATAATAAAACGTGGTCACCTAATATGACAAATGAATTTGTCCAATTTCGAATATGGAAGAAGATAGGATTTGTTTACATTGGAATGAATGCTGTGATACAGCTCATAGCTTAATGTCTGTTACTGATTTAAGACAGTTTGTCCTAATGTAAAATCTTTTTATTATTTTTGCACTGCTAAACATTATACCACCAAAACTTCATCTTCAGTTTTGACACGGCTTAAAATATGAAATAGAATAGAGTGGAATGAAACTCGTAGAGTTTTAGAGGGAACAATTTCTTTTTTTCAAAAAAGAATCACCATATCTCACTTGGGGAGCAAACTGAGCCAAGTCAATGTAGATTATGTAATTCATTCCAATCAGTTCCACTCCATTCTCTTCCAGATATTAAACTATGCCCCCTATTTATACACAGGTGAAGGTTATTTGGAGTAACCAAAACAAATTGATGAGCTAAGGATAGATGTAAGTCTAATGGACATTTTATGGCAATTGAAATGTTTCTTTGATTGACTCAAGAACTAGTGAGAAGAGTATCATATTGCGTAGCCTTATGTGAAGCTACCAAAAGAATCTGACCAGCAGAGTAATATACAGATTCAAGTGGAGTCCATGATAGAAACTATAATTGTTGGTCGCTTCTGGGAACATTGGCATTTAGATAATAGGTCTCAACTAGCAAGTCTGATATAGTCCGTTAGAGCAACTGTAACTACTGGTCGATACTGGAGAAATGATTGTAATATCACTACTACAGTCTCTGATTAAGTATATGATAGCAGCTGTCGCTCCTTATCACTACTGGGAACACTTGAACTTTCTAAAACATTTCGCCTATACTGGGAAATCATATATAGGCCATGATAGCAAGTTGCAATAGCAATCGCTGCTGGGAAAAACTGACACTGTCTTTGACAGTATATCTCTACTACTAATTCTGATATAGTCCATGTGAACAAATATAATAGCTACTGATCCCTTCTGAGAACACTTGCTCTTTCTTTAACATTTCGGCTCTACTTGGAACTATGATAAAGTCCATGATAACAGGTTGCAATACCCGTCACTACTGGGAAAACTGGCACTGTCTTTGACAACACACTTCTTCTATAAACTCTGATATAGTCCATGGGAGCAAACATAACTAACCATCATTACCGGGAACACTGGCACTGTCTAACACAATCTAAGCTCCCATGGCGTTTTTCAAAGTCCAGAGTAGATACTTACTTTGATTAAATCCATAGTAGATATTGTAAATCACAGTAAGTATCTATTATGAACCTTGAAAAACTCCATGGGAGAAAATATAACAACTGGTCGCTAATGGGAACACTGAAACTGTCTGTCACACACAGTCTATACAACGAACTTTCATATAGTCTGTGCTAGCAACTATAAGAATTGATCACTGCTGGGAACACTGACACTGTGTTTGACAATATAGCTCTACTAGGTACTCTTGATATACTCCATGACAACACCTTTAACTACTGATGACTACTGGCAGTGGCGGATCCAGAGGGGGTTCGGGGGGTTCAAAAACGAACCACCTCTACAGCCATAATTATTTCATTTTCATGGGGAATTTCAGTGAAAATTGGTCAAACTGCACAAATCGAACCCCCTCAGCTAATTTGAACCCCCTTTCCAAAATTTCTGGATTCGCCCTGCTACTGGTAACACTGTTACTGTAGATGACAGTAAGTCTATATTATGATCTCTGATATAGTTCATAAAAGCAACCGTATATTGATCACTATTAGGAACACTGACACTGTGAATTAGTTATTCTCTACTATGAACTCTGATATAGTCCATAAATACCAACGATCATTACCTATCACTACCGGGAACTCTTGCACTGTGTATGGCATTACGGTTGTAGCAGGACTATAGTCTATTATAAAAACAATATATGTTGAACACTGCTGGGAGCACTGGCTCTTTCTACAACAGTATGCACTAACACTAAGGAACTTGCCGGATTTAGTCCATGATAGTAAATTGCACTTTTGATCACTACTGGGTACACTGCCAGTACCTGTGATAGACAATGTCTGCTAGAAACTCTGTTTTAGACCTTTAATAATAACTTCTGATCGCTACTGGGAACAATGTATTGTTTATAATTTGCAAAAATAAACGAAGACCTCTGATACGGTCTATCATTACAAATATAACTAATGATCACGACTAAGAACACTGACACTGTATATCACAGTAAGTATCTTCTTTGAACTTTGAAAAAGTCCATGGTAACAAACATAAGTACTGATTGGTACTGGGAACACTGGTGCTTTCTATCACACGTAGTCCATACAACCAGCTCTCATATAATTTTTGATATAAGAACTGATCAGTGCTGGGAACACTGACTCTGTGGTTGACAATATGTACCTACTAAGAACTCTGATATAGTCCAAGACAACAAATTTTCTTCTGATTTCTACTTGGAACACTGGCAGTGTAGATTACAGTGAGTCTGTATAAGGATCTCTGATACAGTTCATGAAGGCAACCGTATACTGATCAATACTGGGAACACTGACACTGTAGATGACAGTTTTTCTCTATTACGAAATCTGAATAGTCCATGAATACCAACGGCCACTACCGATCACTACATGGAACTGTGCATGCACTGTGTATGGCATAAAGACTGTAGACTACTAGGATTAGGATATAGTCGTTGATTGTTGGTTGGTTGTTTTGGGTTTAACGGCCCTTTCAGACAATATTTCAATCCATATTGGGCCATCTCCCAAAGAGAAAAAAAGAAAGAAGAGAGAAATGATAGACGAGAGAAAATGGCCAAACAACCCCATCCACACCTACTGCAAGCACAGCAGGCCCTTGCCCTACTATTATCCAAATCAGTAGGACACACCGGCGGTGGAAGTTATACCCAGCACAACCACCCCCTATAGTCTTTGATAGCAAAAAAAATGTTGATCACTACTGGGAACACTGGCTCTTTCTACAACAATATGCTTTAATACTAAGGAACTTGCTGGATTTAGTCCATGATGGTAAGTTGCACTTTTGAACCCTACTGGGTACACTGCCAGTACCTGTGATAGACACTGTCTGCTAGAAACTGTGATACCAGCAATAACTCCTGATCGCTACTGGGAATACTTTATTGTTTATAATTTGCAAAATATACGAAGAACTCTGATTCGATCTATCGTTCCAAATATAACTAATGATCACTACTGGGACCACTTGCACTGTATATCACAGTATGTATCTTCTTTGAAATTTGAAAAAAAGTCCGTGGAAGCAAACATTAGTATTGATCGCTACTGGGAACACTAACGCTTTCTATCACACATAGTCTATACAAACAACTCAAATATAGGGTGGGATAGCAGCTTTAAGAACTGGTCACAGCTGGGCACACAGACACAGTCGTGAACAATAAGTCTGTAATAGAAACTCTGATATATTCCATGACAACAACTTTTCTACTGATCACTATTGGGGCAACTTGCATTTTCTATGATATTTCGGCTCTTCTGCGAGCCCTGATATAGTCCATTAAAGCAAATTGTATTACCAATCACTACTTGGAAGACTGTCACTGTCTTGGACAGTAAGCCTCTGCTATTTACTCTGATAAAGTCCATGGAAACAAATATAACTACTAATCACTTCTGAGAACACTTCCACTTTCTATGACATTACCTTATTTCCAGGAACTATGATAAAGTTCATGATAGCAGATACCGATCATTACTGAGAAAACTGGCACTGTCTTTCACCACACACTTCTTCTATAAACTCTGATAGAGTCCATGGGAGAAAACAAAACTAATGATCGCTACCGGGAACACTGGCACTGTCTATCACAGTAAATTTAAAGAGTAAATACACTTGAGGAACTGACTGAATCAGACGCCAAACCCTATCCCCAACATCAAAGGGAAAGATTGACAAAGACATTCCAACAAACAATAAATTACAAGTGATAAACCGAGTCAAATAATTTAGACCAACAGACGGGATAAAATGAAAACACAATTAGTTAAACAGCACCGAACATAAAACAAATGCAACCGCAACGAAAGTACCGCCTTGGGACGGTCAGTAATAACTACTTAGGGGTTTAAACCGGTTTTACTGGGCCCAAACCTTCACCCTCACCCTCCGCCGCGGTGCACATAATTAGTTGGGAGTTCGGCTCGTATGCAGGTCCCCTAACACATCAGTGAGTCATCATGGGCAACAATTAAAATCAGGAAAAGAATGTGATGAAGCAAGGATGAGGACTCGACAGCCAAAACGTGTTGAGACACCTGGAGATCCCTTGGGCGTCAGCAACACCCCTGGAACACTGTAGCAAAAGAATACCACCAGTTGAACCAGTTAAGTACCTACTATAGACTTTGAAATACTACATGGGAGCAAACTTTACAGCTGATCCTACTGAGAACACTGACATTGTCTATCTCACGTAGTCTATACGATGAGAACTCTATATGAGCCGCGACACGAGAAAACCAACGTGCAGCGCAGACTCAGATTAGCATGGTCATCCGCCCAGTCTGATCAAAGTCTTCGCTGTTCGCATGAAGGTAGCTTAGTCCCTTGGCTACCGTTTAAGCGCTTAGCAAAGAGTCTGGCCAGACTGGGCGGATGCCCAGACTGATCTGAGTCTGCGCAGGGCGCACAACCACATTGATGGTTTTGTCGTGTCGCGGCTCATATAGAGTTCATCGTATAGACTACTTGAGATAGACAATGTCAGTGTTCTCAGTATGATCAGCTGTTAAGTTTGCTCCCATGTAGTCTGTGAGAGCAACTAGTATAACTGATCACTGCTGGGAACACTTACATTGTTGTTTGCAATAAGTCTCTACTAAAACCTCTGGTATAGTCCATGACAACACCTTTAACTACTGATCACTTCTTGGAACACTTCCACTGTGTATGGCATAAAGCCTGTACAAGAACTAGGATATCGTCTATGAAAGCAAATATTACTGTTGATCACTACTGGGAATACTGGCTCTTTCTGCCAACACCAGGAAGCTTGCCGATTTTAGTCCACTTTAGTAAATTGCACATTTGATTAAAACTTGATATACTGCCATTAGCTAAGGCAGACTACGTCTACAAATACTGTGTTTCAGAAAATGTAACAGCAATAAGTTCTGGTCGCTACTGGGAACACTTTATTGGTTATCATTTGTAAACATCTACGAAGATTTTTGATATGGTCTATGGTTGCAAATATAACAAATGATCTTGCCCGGGAACACTGGCACTGTCTAGCAGAGTTAGTATCTACTATTAACTTTGAAAAAGTCCATGGGAGTAAACATAACTACAGATCGCTACTGGAACACTGATATTGTCTATTACAAGTAACCTAAACAAAGAATTCCCAAATCGTCTGTGATAAGAACTATAAGAACTGATCACTGCTGGGAACACTGACACTATGGTTAACAATAATCTCTTTCAAAAACTCTGGTATGTCCATAACAACAATTTTGAGTACAAATCACTACTGGGAACACTGGCACTGTCGATGACAGCAAGTCTATATCAGGAACTCTGATAAATGCTTTTATGCAATAGTATATCGATCCCTACTGGGAACACTGACACTCTGGGTGACAGTTACAGTAAAGCCAGAGAAAGACTTGACACCCTTGTGCAACCCAGTTGCACATGAGTTGCACTACACCTGAGCTAGCTTTGAGCATTGAGTTGCACCCCATTCTCAAACCGTAGTGCACCTGAAGTTCAGAGTTCAGATTGAACCTTTACACATACTTTTATGATTAGCCAGTCATGGAATGGACATACAGTTTGTGCACTACCCAGATCATCTTTTTTTAAATTTGTATTGCAAGAGTAAAGAAAATATAACAATTTTAAATTTGTATTGGTTCTAATTTTCTGATGTCTTTCTTTTTTCTTTTTTTTTTTTTCCTTTTATTTGCAAAATTGAAAATTATCTTAGTTTGTGTATTTTTTGTCTTTTTTTCTGTCTTTAATTCTTTCTTTGAGTATTTTAGAAGACAATTAAAATAATACACATATGTTAATTTATTCTTAATATAACAGAAAAAAAAATAAAATATTGTAATAATCTATTTCAAGTAAAGAGAAGCCATGTGTTGTAAGCTATTGAACCATCAACTTTATTTTTAAAGAAAATATAAGAATTTTAAATTTGTTTTTGCTTTAATTTCTAATGTCTTTTTTTTTTTTTTTTTTTTTTTTTTACTTTTATTTGCAAATTTGTGTATTTTTTCTGTCTTTAATTCTTTCTTTCAGTTTTTGAGAAAGCAATTAAAATGATTCATATCACATAATTTATTCTAAATATCATAGAAGACAATTAAAATATTATAATAATCTATTTTAAGTATCAGAAAAGACATATTGTAAGGTATTAAACTATCAACTTTATTTTATTATTTTATTTGATCTTGAATCATGACAAAACTAACACAATGAGTTGTGGATCAAGCATATTCAAAGGTAAATCTGATTGTTTGTTCTAAATCCACTTTCATTACGTTTTTGAATTTTGTTTATTGTACTGTTGTTTTAACAATAAACTCTAAAACGGAGTAGATACATGTATTCACACTTCTGCGGCGTCTTAAGTAAACAAAGTCAGAAATAAATTAGCCGCGACACGACTAAACCAACAACGTGGTTGTTCGTCCAGCGCAGAATTGAAATGCATGGATAAGAATTCAAAGACTAGAGGGCAAACAGTGTAGATTTGGATGATGCTGGTTATTATGAGCCGCATTATCTGGATCAACGCTATTTGCAAATTCTGCGCTTTTCGTTCTTTAGCGCTCTAAGTGTTTGAAAAAAATGGATAAGAATTCAAAGACTAGAGAGAAAACAGTGTAGATCTAGATGAGGCTGCTCATTCAATTGATTATGAGCCGCCACATGAGGATCTACATTATCTACAAATTCAGCAATTTTCATTTTTTGTTTCGAGCTTTAGATGTTAAAGAAATGGATAAGAATTCAAACACTAGAGGGCAAACAGTGCAGATGCAGATCTAAATGAGGCTGCCCACTATGAGCCGCCTCATCAGGATCTACACTATTTGCAAATTCAGCTATTTTCGTTTGCTCGCGCTATATTAAAGAAATGGATAAGAATTCAAAGACTATAGGGCAAACAGTGTAGGCTTATTATGAGTCGCCTCATCAGGATCTACGCTACTTGCAAATTACGCTGTTTTCGTTCTTCAAAATATAAGATGCCTTGTCTGCAAGGCTTAAGACAGTTTACTAGTTTATCATGTTTTCCTGCAATTTTTATCACGTTTTTTCCGCATTTTTTTTTAAATGGGGAACGACTTTTGTGACTTTCTTGTCTGCTTTCCTAAACAAAATAAACTCATATAGGAAAGAATTTGATCATAGGGGCTCACTTCAATTCTTTCTTGGGTTGAACCCTACATGTATATTGAAACAAAATGAAAATGATAAGAGTTGCTTCCTCTAAAAGTGTATCTGGTCACCTAAAGTAGACAAAACCCTCCTTTAGTTTATAAACCCTCTAAGCACCTAAAAGGCAGACGACAATTTACTTCTGCAAAATTTCGAAAAAACATCACAAATACAGAGTTCCAGACTGCAACCCCTTATTAGAACCGTCTCGGTGAATCGATTCTAATGAGGGCTTACAACTTACTTTTCTATGGAGAAATGTGATAAATTATCTGTAAATTACCACACTACCCCTTCTTATCTGAAGCACTGCAAAACAATAATGTCTACCCCTGCAAATAGTTGAAGTGTCTCTAAATTCTCTCATCAAGCAAATTCTTTAGTAAGTTAATCCGATCAAACAGGTATCTGTTTCACGATCGCAATGTTTGTATATGAAGTGTGCCGACACTTCGCTTCACACCCTCAGGCTTATCAATAACAAGATTTCATCGACTATTATGAAAAAGGGTTGGTGTTTTCCGAACACTCTTAGTTAAGTTTTAAAAAAATGAGGGAAAGAGAACACAAATGGAAAAAGAGGGTGGGGGGGGGGGGGGGGGGGAGTAAGATTCATATAATGCTTGTCAAAACAGTGGTCCATGGCCGGTCCGGATCAGCCGCGACGGCCTTGAATACAGTTTGAATTGGTGATCATATGAAATAAGCCGCGACAAGAGAAAACCAACAATGTGGTTGTGCGGCCAGCGCAGACTCAGATCCGCCCAGTCTGAGCAGAGTCTTTGCTGTCCGCATGAAGGTAGCTTAGACCCTTAGCTACCCATTAAACGCTAAACGAAGACTCTGATCTGACTGGAACAGTCACCAGAAAATTTTTGCCAAACCAGTTTTTGGCAAACTCACCTTGTAATTTTACTTGACTAAGAGACCTCATATGACTTGTGTTATATGAAATAGAGGTTTCTAAGTAAATCCTGTACCTTCTGGTCCAAAAATAATAAGAGGTCTAAATAAAATTTAGCAAAAAAGGTCAAAATCCCCATGGGGTTTTTGAAAACCCCGTGGGGAAAAATAATCCCCATGGGGAATTATGACTCTCCCCACGGGGAATATTCCCCATATTTTTTCAAGGGGAAAATTCCCCATGGGTAAATGTAATGAAGAAATATTTATTTAATATTCACACTTAGAGTATCAACAAAGACAAATATTAAACCTGCTACGCAATATTAGCCACCCAACCAAACCTTGATATTTTCCCCATGGGGTTTTGTCCCCGCGGGAAAATTTTGGACAAAATTCCCCATGGGCTTTTTCAAGAAATTAAAATCCACAAATTTGTCAAATTTTAAATTTGACATGGATTTTTTATCTTAAATAATTCGTTATGGATTGATTTCTGATTATTTTGTTAAAATCAAAATTTTCCCGCAGGGAAATTTCCCCATGGGGAAAAAAAGTATGTTGAATATTTTTCCCATGGGGAAAAATTCAATAGTATTCTGAAAAAATATAAGTTTTATAGTTAATTAATAAATGAATGAACCAGTTCAGTTTGAATATATCTGTATTAAGTTTAAAAGTAAAAAAATAATAATCAAAACAAATTGACATTATCCCCATGGGGATTTTCGTGCATGGGTTTTTTTTCTCATGGGGAATTTTTTCCCATGAGTAAAATTCCCATGGGTTCCTAAAGATTTTGGTGACTATTCCTGTCTTTGCTCAAAAATGTTTGTCCTGAAAATTATGCGTGATGTTATTCTTATGTTGCAAGTACACCTTGGAACTGACTCAATGAGCAATTCCAGTAAGTTCTCAGAATATGCATATTTAGAATTTCCCCAAGGATGCCAACGTGGCATCATTTAGATTATGGTTAAGGATATCCTAAATAGTGTGGATCTGCATCAAACATTTGTGCGGACTATTTTTTCGGGTTCTCGTCCAGGCACCCGGATTAAATGCATCACTCGAATTTACTCGATGTATAGTATATCTGCAACTGCAATTTTGCTGTTTCTATGATGTAAATGCGTTTATCGCGCAATACTTGGTGTGGAGACAATGACATCTCATCATTTCCTTTAGCTTGGAAGTGGCTGATAATGCAAAAATAACCAGCAAAGACATTTGATTATTTCTTCATTCATATTTCTTCCTAGAAAGACGGATACGTACCGACAGAAACACGAAAATATGCACGGGTCTTAGAAAATAAACCCTTTTTTGAGATTCGCTATTTATACTTTCACCAACATATATACGCATGCAAGCTTGCAAGAAGATGCGTAAACATACAGATAATCGCAGACATGGAAAACATACATATACATAAATTGGTCTTATTTTTAGCCAAGCCAGGCTTTTCCGACATGATTTTACAGCTGCAGATATAATTCGAAAATGTTTTCTCAAGAGTCACACATCTTAGAGACGCCCGTGCATAACCGCTATCCAAAAAAGTATTCGCTTTTTAAAAAAGCTGGCGACCATTAGCTTTTACACAAACATACAAAATAAACCGAATGTGCACAGCCTTGTGACTACAACTAATTGATTGATGTGTAGCTTCACGTCCACGGTAAACAGCTATGGTCGCTATGGTCATGTCGGGACGGTCAGGTAACCTAACCACACTATTCCTGGGCAGGCTTAGACTTCCTAAGCGGTTAGCCAGTACCAAGTGCACATACTTTCGCCAGGAACTGACAACTGCCCTTTTTTAATCAGCAGAAGGAGAAACAAAAGTATGTGGCCAGACCGGGTATCGAACCCAGGACCTCTACCGACTGCGGTACGCGGCCACGCCTTGTGGCTACAAATAAGCGGACAAAAAAAAAAACATCGACAAACGAAAACAAAAGCACTGCCTTTAACTGTCAGAAATAAGAAACGATGAGGACAAATGTTTCAAACTCCACTGATTCGCTACAGAGGCTCACAATGTCGCAGCCAGTTTGCAGCTGTAGCTATAGCTTTGTCAGAGTATCTAGGGTGGAGTGTAGCTACAGCTTTGCCGGAGTTATCTACGGTGGAGTGTAGCTATAGCTTTGCCGGAGTTATTTACGGCGAATCTATGATTTATCAAAATTGTTTCTGCTACAGTTCTAAGCCCGTTCTAAGTGAAAGCAAAAGTTCAAGCTGTATATGTTCGAGAGCAGAAAAATCGAAACGCTTTTTTCAGAGTGATATTCAATGTGAATGAACACATTGGTTTTGAAAGGGCGACTAGTTCATGAAAAATACGGTGCTTTTATTGAATTTGAATCCTTTCCCAATTACAACAGAGGGCAAGGGTTTGGATCCAGAAAAGAACAGTAGGTCCCCGACCCCTCACCCCCAGTAATCTTTTACTAACCCTTCCATGGCGGTACTTCTGTTGTGGTTCCTCAATTTTATATGCCGTTATGTCCGCTTGTCTATGGTCATCTATTAATATGGTCACCTGAATAGCTGCACATTTTGCTTTCTGTTTTGTTTTGTAATTCAAAATGATAGATGTTGCTGCTGTTTAAAGTTATGGTAGCTGAGTGACCACCTGTTTCGGAAAGAGGTGTTCAATCCGTAAGTGTATAATTGCAACACGCAACAGATCGCTACTGGGAACATTCACGGGTTTGCACGTTAGTCACTACTGGGAACGTTACAGCTGCAACTATAGTTATCATTGTAAGAGTTATCCATCTTATATAGTTGGACTATGTGACTGTCGCTTGTTGCTATCCTTTCGCGAAATAATTTTTTTGGGTTGTTTAATTGATTTAAGACTTGGCAAATATTGTAGTAATGGGTCTGCTGCAGATCCAGAAATTCAACATTATGGCCAGGCATCTTGTTTCCGTAGCTGGCCCGTGGAGAAATGTTCTCAAATGTGAACCTTTAGTGGCATTACCCGGCGCTGCGTATTTGCATATTAAAGCCTCTTACCTTGGCATACAGTACATAGCCCCAGAAGGGTAACCATACTACCATAAGCTTTTAAATATTGCGGCACCCAAAATAATCACCCTAGTTGTCTCAAACTTGGAACAGTCTGGTTTTACAATGCGGTAACCAAAAGATGCAGATGGAATAACAAACAGTGTACACCCTGATCAGACTGCTCGTCTAGGAACAGCCTAATCCGAGTCTGTACTGTCCGCCCATACCTATCTGCCCCAATACCTAGAATGTTATGGTATAACGGAATTTAAATATGGAAGCCCAGTCCTGTAGCCTGCCTTTACCGAAAACGAAATTCATGAACGCGCCTCGATTTCTGGGTGATCATGAAAAAGAAAATCGGGTCCCTTTAAATGTACATAAAAATAACCATCAGAGGAGAATGCAAATCCCCCGAGAGAAGACCCCCATGGGCCTTGGTAAAAAGGGTGCACTTCAAAACACATATAAGTACTTTAATGCTTCTGATTGGCATTATCTGTTTAACAGATGCATGATGATCTAAAACAGTATGCCAGATTGCTAAAAAGAGGAAAAGAGGTAATATCTCAAACAGCCACCATGTACACAAATGCTTAGCATATGATACACTCAACTTTCAAAATGTGCGAATAACTTCTAAAGGACAAACCCTACAAATCTAATTTTGAGCTCTCTAGTAAGTGAATTTGGACAAAGAATCCAAATCTTGAAAAAAAACTATTTGTTGTGTGTGTGTGATGGGGAGGGGGCGGGGTCAGAGAGAGTTAAGAGCACTGACTGATAAGATATCACAGTATGATCATCAATATTCTAAAAGGTATAAGGTTATTAAAACTGTGGAGCAGGCCAGTGTTATACAGATATGGAGCAGAGACTCAAACAGCAGCTCAAACTACCAAAGGGAAATAACTCACAAAGTATAATTGCAAGAGTTGTCATTCATGTATGAGACAAATCGTCATGACCTGTTCTGCATATCTGTGAAGTATCATGAAAATATTTTAAAATATATTCAAGTTATGGAGCGGACACCTAAAATCATCGAAGGGAAATAACTCAAAAAGAAAGCAAGAGTTGTCATTCTTGTTCACGACACGTCGTCATGACCTGTTCTACATATCTATGAAGTATCATGAAAATATTTCAAAAGGAATTCAACTTATAGAGCACACATCATACCTTAAAACAATCAAGGGGAAATAACTCAAAAAGTAAAAACAGCAAGAGTTGTCATTCTTGTTCGCGGGACATCGTCATGACCTGTTTTACATATCTGTGAAGTATCATGAAAAGGTATTCAAGTTATAGAGCGGACATGAAATCACACCTAAAATGATCAAGGGGAAATAACTCAAAAAGTAAGAAAGCAAGAGTTGTGATTCTTGTTCGCGACACATCGTCATGACCTGTTCAACATATCTGTGAAGTATCATGAAAATATTCTAAAGGGTATTCAAGTTACAGAGCGGACACGAATCTGCCAAAAAAATCACACCTAAAACCATCAAGGAGAAATAACTCAAAAAGTAAGAAAGCAAGAGTTGTCATTCTTGTACGCGACACATCGTCATGGCCTGTTCTCCATATCTGTGAAGTAACATGAGAATGTCCCAAAGGGTTTTCAAGTTACAGAGCAGACACGAATCTGCCACAAATCACTAAAGGGGAGATAACTCAAAAAGTACAATAGCAAGAGTTACCACTATTATACGTGACGCATCGTCATGGCCTGTTCTACATAACTGTGAAGTATTATGAAAATATTCTAAAGGGTATTCAAGATATAGAGCAGACAAGAAAATGTTTACGGACGGAAGGACAGACGGACGGACGGACGCCAGGCTCATCGCTATATTCCCCGAACCTTTCGGTCGGGGGATAAAAATAAGTCGAACATATGCCTGTCCGCTCAAAATACTCACACGAAATATGAATTTACATTTTTTCAATGAAAACAAATAAGAATGGAAAATATACTGAACTCTCTCAATGGAGACACGCAGTAGTTAAGGACGAGTCTTTATTATCGTGCGAGGGGGTACATTTATGGGGGGCGATTTTTTGGTGATGTACTGTGGGGGGAGGCGGGGGTCGGAAATCAATATTTCTTGGAGCAGAGGAAGCAGAGGAAGCGGGGGGGGGGGGGGGGGGGGTCATATATTTTATTAGGCATATTGGGCGGAAAGTGCCTTCCATCAGTCCTCATTTTCTTTTAAATGTCTCAGCTTCCCCCCCCCCCCCCCCCCCCCCCCCCATTACTCCTAAAATTTCACACTCTGCTCTTTCATACTCAAACTTACAAACATTTATAGAAATGACACAAAAGATTAGGGCCGCTTCATATTCAAAAACAGATATTTTCATCGATTTTCTGTATATTAGGACAGTATACAATTTACTATAAAATCATGTCGTGCAGACGATTTTGTTCTCAGTCAAATTAAATGATTGCTGATGACTCCCCAGGTGCCTTGTCATCAGCAAAACTACCGTGGCTTCTGGGGATACAGCCCCCATACCTCCTCCCCATTAATATTATTAACATTTTTATTGAGCATTCAACAATAGAATTCAGGATAACCATAAGCAGTCCTAAGAAAAGTGCAAGAAAAAGCAGACAAATTTTAAACAGACCATTAATTTGCATGATTAATTAACCTGTCAGAATAAGGAGAATAAGGAAATTTTTCATGCAGGTTTTGAATGAGGTCAGCCTGACATAAAATAGGTAATATGGTGTTTGTGTGCAGGGTAGCTGGGATGTGTGTGATTGTTAGTCGCGGTGGGGGGGTCGTAATTTTTTTTTCTCATCTATCGAGGGGGGTCGTGTGTGTGTGTGTGTGTGGGGGTCATAAACCGTTTTGTCATCTATCGGGGGGGGGGGGGAGAATAAACTTCTGGCGAGACTGGGTGGGGGTCGGCGGAAACATTCGATGAATAGTGCAAAAATGTACCTCCCCCCTCCCCATCTGATAATAAATGACTGGTCCCTTACATATATCATCCCGGAGCCTTAGATATTTCCTTCGGTGGGGGGATAAAAATGATTAACAACAAAAAGGGACATCACTCGTCAATCACATTAACGGAAGTAAAATAAAGTACAATGCACTTATATCAATGCCCATTCCATATGAGCCGCAACACGAGAAAACTAACAAAGTGGTTGTGCGCCTAGCGAAGACGAAGACTCAGATCAGCCTGGGCATCCACCCAGTCCGATCAGACTCTTTGCTAAGTGCTTAAAGGGTAGTTGAGGGTCTAAGCTACATCCATGCGGACAGCATAGACTCTGATCAGACTGGGCGGATTCCCAGGCTGATCTGAGTCTTATTTGGGCGCACAACCACTTTGTTGGTTTTCTCGTGTCGTGGCGGCGCCGTGATCGACTGGCTAAAGCGACTCGTTTATGGTGCAGAAGGATGGTGCAGGTCGCCGGTTTGGGTCAACTTGCGCCTAAAAACTCTCTGCCTAGTAAACACGTCGAAATGACATCATATCGACGACGCATCGACGTCGGTACGCTGTCATTTCGACTTAGTGTGCCCGATTGGTGTCAACCCCGCAGTAAATAGGTAACTTTTCCGAATCTAGGAATAAAAAGGATGCGACAGAAGAGGCATGGGCTCCTCCTTGCATGTGTTCTGCCCAAGACACATTGGGGCTCTACCCCCTTTATCCCAACGGCCACAAGGTAATAGGAGTTATGAGAAACCTTTACCTTTACGTACATTAAACTTCAAGATTCTACCTAAAACCATTATTGAGTGCTACAGCCGCTAAATGCATAAAGGTTAGACAAACAAACAAGCAAACAGACGTACAGGCAAATGCGAACAGACGGTACCAAATCAATATGCCCCTCAACTTTGAACTCGGCTACTTTGCAGTTGAAGGTATAAGAAATACAAAAATAAAAACTAACTCTGACTATTTTATAGCTGCAACTGTAACATTCCCAGTAGCGATCTAAATGTGCCCAGCAGTGATTAAAGTGGTCCCAGTAGCGGTCAAAGTTTTTTGCAATTAAACCCCACTCGTTCAATCGGTTAAAAACTGTGCATGCCTTTCGTAAACTTTTGCCAGTTTGTGCGTGTGCTTCATTCCCTTTAGGTTTTGACGGCAGGGTGTGGGATCTGATTGTATTCATTCTTTATAAAATGGAAAAATATGGGATATCTTTTAATGTGATAAAATATCAGCCATTTCACGAGTGCGTTGCACAAGTGAAATCGCTGATATTTTCAACATATGAGACGAAACATTTTGGTATTTAAAGATATTTTGATATTTACCGAAAAAAATGTAAAATTTCTGTTAAGGAGAATAGCGAAAAAAAGACCGCTTCATAAGTAGCTTTTATCCTAATCATTTCTTGTTAATTCTGCTTGGTTCAGCGCGTTAAGTGGGTACAATATATGTTTGCACCTACATAATGGTTTGTTATGTCATTTTAATGAACGAATAAAAATAAATCGGCGATTTTAGAAAGCCACTTGCATCTGCCGTCAGATTGACGTCGCCTGCAAGTAAGCGATACTCCAGCTCGAAAAGTTGCAGCAACGTGTGACGTCAGCTGCTTTATTTGACGTGCTTACATAATGTCAGACAAGTACTCCACATTTCAGATCATTTCGGAAAGAAGTTAAGCCCAAAACTGTCAAAATCAGCCTTGGTTTACTACATTGAAGAAACTATAAATCGTATCAGTCACAGGTAAATTAATACATTTTTTCACTGCAGGCGATATCACTTCTGTTTGTTCTAGATATGCGTTGAATTCAATATTAAGTATAAATTAAACATTATATTCTCCAAGAAAATTCTTTCCCACTAGAATAGCAGAGCCAAATCATTTATACAACATTATACGTTCCGCTGAGGTGTAATTAAATCACTTATATGTCTTTCTGTAACAAGTCAAGTCAAGTCAAGTCAATTTTATTTAGTTAAATCCTTACAAAATTAGGATTGTTACCAAGACAAACACAAACATGTAAAATAACTAACTACACATTAGTGATTAAATTTTTTTGGAGGGGTGACGGGGTGAGCTAAAACCAAATTGACACAGCCGCTCGTAGTACCGTAAATCCCTTCAAGTTGTGTGTCATGAACGGTAATTTTGTCACTGCATATACATGAAGTCAGACGGTACATTTTCAGCGCCATTTCAAAAATTAAAAAGCAAGATACGCATGATAAATCTGGGCCGATTTTTTTTTTATATTTGATACGAGTTGACTTTTGACAAGTTTATGAAATGGGACCAGTTGACTTGTGGTAACTTAAAAAAAGTATGGGGTGGGTTGTCCTTGGCCGAGATTTTTGTTGGGCGAGTTGTCTTTTGTCCGAGTTGTCCTGATTCCGTCAGTGCAATATCTGTTGAAGTGATAATAACCTTAATAAGCACACAATTAGATTCTCTATGTCATTTCGACTGAGATGTGCGACAACACTTGGAGAACTTTTATTACATGGCGCCTTTTAAACCGTTTGTCGACAGTATTACATTGCCGTGAAAGGCATATTCAAGAAAGCTGCATGCGTTTTGTAGGCGTCTTTTTTGGGTCTACATTGCTTATCGCAGAATTATTAAAAGATGGATAAATGAAATTGTCTATTTTTATAGATTATGCATATAACGATTTTATAGATTATGCATATAACGAGATAATAGTTGTTTGCACTCTTCAGAAGTCATTGTCATTAATAGCGGGCGATCAAGTAAAACAACTCGGCCGTGTTTTTCGCAGTTTAGGTACAGTCAAAATAACAGTCAAAATAACACAAATGACTGACTTACGTTATGATTTACCCAAGCAAGATGGCGACTCAATGATTTTTATTGCATTCAGTAGGTAAAACTACTTGATACATAGTATTGAAAATTTACTGCCGTACCCTGAGCCAATCTTCATAGGACTGTCTCCAGGTACGGTTCCGTACCTGGAGACCCAGAGTCTCGAGGTAAGGTTCTGTACCTGGAGACCCAGGGTCTAGGGATACAGTACCGTACCCGGAGACACTTCTTATCTAATATTGATCAGTGTATTCTTACATGTGCATACTTAAAGCCTTCCACTTTACACAGTGGTGCGAAGCTTCTAAACAAAGCTGTTTGTGAGAGAAAGAGAGAGAGAGAGCAATGAGATATACGAACGGATAGTCTGCAGAAGTTCCATCGAGTGGGAAGGTTAAATCCTTATCTAATCTGATCAAGTATGGTCAGGCATGTCAAAGGTCAACGCTTTAACAAAATCTGAAAGAGTTTCTTCAAGAGCAGAGAATACATTCAGAAGAAGGAAATGGGCCAAACTACGTAGTTCCGGCTAATAAGGCCTCATCAGTGACCCTGTGGTGACGAAACCAGAAATCTTTTCAGTGTTTTGTTTCATTGCTTTCGAATTACAGAGCTAGGTCCTCCTCATTTTTAGAATATGTTGATTATGCATTCCCAGACCAGCCTGTGTCGGGGTGGGCGTGTCCAGCGATGGTGCTGGGTAGCTTTCAGTGCCGGGCTGTCCAACTAATTTGGCTAGCAGCAGTGCAAGGGTTTGCTGTACTTGTGGTGTTTGCAGGTGGGGCTTGTTTGGACATTTTTCTCTCTCGCCTTTGATTTTTTTTTTGCTCCCGCTCTCTGGGAGACGGCTGGATACAGACTAAAATAATTTCTCAAAGGGCCGTTGAGCTCAAAACAGGGGGTGGTCGGGTAGTGCGATGGTACTGCCAGTGCCGGGGCGCCCTACTGATTCGGATAATGGTAGGGCAAGGGCCTGCTGTGCTTGCAGTAGGTGCGAGTGGCGGTTTGGACATTTTTCTCTCGTCTATCTATTCTCTCTTCTCTCTCCCTCTCTCTGGAAGACGGTCCGATATAGACTGAAATACCGTCTCAAAGGGCCGTTAAACCCAAATTAATCAATCAATCAATCAATAAACTCAAAACAACCAACCACACGCGGGTAATACCAATGTGCCTACCTGTACTTTCGACCGAGTCAGTCAATTACCATACATGCAAAAGTGGCTCTCGACCGAGATAATCAACAGCAGAATCAGCTCGGTCGACTGCCATTAACAATAGTACCATTTACCGTTATTGATAATGCTTACGATCGTAGTCTCGGTCGAAAGCAACTTGGTATAGTACAGACTCGGTCGAAAGCACAGGTAGCCAAATTGGTAAATACCCCCGTGAACCAGCCTGCGCATATTGTTGGCTGGACAGGATATAACAACAATGAACCAGTCACTCTTCTACAAAATGTCCATGCACGCATGCTGGTCTCAGCATGACGAGCTCACACCATATCGGGCACATAACACTGAATCAACGCTGAATCAACGTTGATCAAACGTAATGACACTGAAGCAACATCGGTTCAATGTTGATTCAAAGTCGTTTGTCTGATGAGATATACCAGATAAGACGAAAGATACAAAATGTTTATTTAAAGTCATTATCCTAAGTACTGGGACATTTCAACAACTACAGTTTCTGTCCAAAAATTAAACAAGAAAAATCTTTATAAAAAGATAATTGGCGCAGATTAAATGGAAGTGTATTTTGTTATATGTCTCTGGTTGAAGATTTGACAATAGCTTTCATGAATAAGTAAGCGATGTCGGTAGGCACCCACAACCGCAATTTTGACACTGGGTTGCGACAACGACCTATCTCAAAATTGAGCTGTTCAATTTGGAATTCAAAAATGGACACGGTCAATCTTGACATTGACCTGATTTCAAAATAGTTATCAACATGTTGCACTGTTTGTTGAAAGTAGAAACCGAAAGTAGATCGACGACGAAAAAAAAAAGTTTTAAAATTCTACGTCTGTTTTCGAAAACATTTCTATTGTAAAATTGCAAACAAAAGAAACATTTTGAATTAATTAAAGACAGAGTGCTAGTCAGTATTCACAGTGCAGCCTCGTATAATCACAGTGCAGCCTCGTATAATCCACATTTCACAAGATTCCATTGGTCAAATAACGCGTATGTCAAAATTTAGCCAATAATATCAAAGGTCAATGAATATTTAATCTTAGTTTTTTTCCCTCGTACTGCACTGTGAATACTAGCACTCTGTCTTTCACTAATTAAAAATGTTTCTCTTGTTTGTAATTTTACAATAGAAATGTTATCGAAATACTCAGATATTCCAAACTTTCTTTTTTTTTGTCGTCGTAGATCTACTTTCGATTTCTACTTTCGGTTTAATACACACAAACAAACAAACAGTGCAAATTATTGATAACTTTTGAAATCAGGTTAATTTCAAGATTGATTGCGGTCCATTTTGGAATTCCAAATTGGACAGCTCTATGTTGAGATAGGTCCTTGTCGCTACCCAGTGTTTTAGGTGCCTATCGACATAGCTTACTTATTCATGAAAGTTATTTCAACTCTTCAACTATATAGAGACATATAACAAAACACACTTCCATTTAATCTGCGCCGATTATCTTTTTTAAAGATTTTTCTTGTTATTCTTATTCTCTAATGCATATGGTAGATTTGCTTTATCTATCTATTAATCTATCTATCTATCTATTTATCTAGCCGTCCGTCCGTCTGTCCGACCATCCATCCGTCTATCTGTCTGTATTTTTGTGAATTAGACTGCATGAAATTAAACCCTCAAAGGTGAGAGTCCATTTTTATTCTTTAATAAGTCTGCTGATTAGCGTCAGCAACATCTACCTTCCACACTGCGCAGACAGTCTTGTTAAGCAAAACAAGCAGACCCAGATAAGTCTGCCCTAAAGAGACACTTTGATCGGGGTCTTTAATTCTACGTCTGTTTTCGAAAACATTTCTATTGTAAAATTACAAACAAAAGAAACATTTTGAATTAATTAAAGACAGAGTGCTAGTCAATATTCACAGTGCAGCCTCGTATAGTCACAGTGCAGCCTCGTATAATCCACATTTCACAAGATTCCATTGGTCAAATAACGCGTATGTCAAAATTTAGCCAATAATATCAAAGGTCAATGAATATTTAATCTTAGTTTTTTCCCCTCGTACTGCACTGTGTATACTAGCACTCTGTCTTTCACTAATTCAAAATGTTTCTCTTGTTTGTAATTTTATAATAGAAATGTTATCGAAATACTCAGATATTCCAAACTTCCTTTTTTTTTGTCGTCGTAGATCTACTTTCGATTTCTACTTTCGGTTTAATACACACAAACAAACAAACAGTGCAAATTATTGATAACTTTTGAAATCAGGTTAATTTCAAGATTGATTGCGGTCCATTTTGGAATTCCAAATTGGACAGCTCTATGTTGAGATAGGTCCTTGTCGCTACCCAGTGTTTTAGGTGCCTATCGACATAGCTTACTTATTCATGAAAGTTATTTCAACTCTTCAACTATATAGAGACATATAACAAAACACACTTCCATTTAATCTGCGCCGATTATCTTTTTTAAAGATTTTTCTTGTTATTTTTATTCTCTAATGCATATGGTAGATTTGCTTTATCTATCTATTAATCTATCTATCTATCTATTTATCTAGCCGTCCGTCCGTCTGTCCGACCATCCATCCGTCTATCTGTCTGTATTTTTGTGAATTAGACTGCATGAAATTAAACCCTCAAAGATGAGACTCCATTTTTATTCTTTAATAAGTCTGCTGATTAGCGTCAGCAACATCTACCTTCCACACTGCGCAGACAGTCTTGTTAAGCAAAACAAGCAGACCCAGATAAGTCTGCCCTAAAGAGACACTTTGATCGGGGTCTTTAATTCTACGTCTGTTTTCGAAAACATTTCTATTGTAAAATTACAAACAAAAGAAACATTTTGAATTAATTTAAGACTGAGTGCTAGTCAATATTCACAGTGCAGCCTCGTATAGTCACAGTGCAGCCTCGTATAATCCACATTTCACAAGATTCCATTGGTCAAATAACGCGTATGTCAAAATTTAGCCAATAATATCAAAGGTCAATGAATATTTAATCTTAGTTTTTCCCCTCGCACTGCACTGTGAATACTAGCACTCTGTCTTTTACTAATTCAAAATGTTTCTCTTGTTTGTAATTTTACAATAGAAATGTTATCGAAATACTCAGATATTCCAAACTTTCTTTTTTTTGCGTCGTAGATCTACTTTCGATTTCTACTTTCGGTTTAATACACACAAACAAACAAACAGCGCAACATATTGACAACTTTTGAAATCAGGTTAAATTCCAGATTGACTGCGGTCCATTTTGGAATTCCAAATTGGACAGCTCTATGTTGAGATAGGTCCTTGTCGCTACCCAGTGTTTTGGGTGCCTATCGACATAGCTTACTATGAAAGTTATTTCAAATCTAAAACTATATAGAGACATATAACAAAACACACTTCCATTTAATCTGCGCCGATTATCTTTTTTAAAGATTTTTTTTGTTATTCTTATTCTCTAATGCATATGGTAGATTTGCTTTATATATCTATCTATCTATCTATCTATCTATCTATCTATCTATCTATCTATCTATCTATCTATCTATCTAGCCGTCCGTCCGTCTGTCCGACCATCCATCCGTCTATCTGTCTGTATTTTTGTGAATTAGACTGCATGATATTAAACCCTCAAAGGTGATACTCCATTTTTATTCTTTAATAAGTCTGCTGATCAGCGGCAGGCCCGGATCCAGACCACCACATACTGGTGGGGCTGGGGTGTTGATATGTATTTGGGAAGGGAGGGGTGGGGGGGGGGGAGAGGGGTTGAAAATGACATAATAAAGGATAAATGTGATGAGATTTTTTGATAAAGTCTTTTTTTGCCTGGAAATATATGTTGTGATATCACATAAGAATCGCCTCGCCGAGGCGATTCTAATGAGATGTTACAACATAAATTTTAATCTACCCATACCCAAGTGGCGGGGCTGAAGCCCCAAAGCCCACCCCCCTGGATCCGGGGCTGTTAAGTGTCAGCAACATCTACCTTCCACACTGCGCAGACAGTCTTGTTAAGCAAAACAAGCAGACCCAGATAAGTCTGCCCTAAAGAATCAAAGAGACACTTTGATCGGGGTCTGTGCATTAGCGAATTCGTGCGATGTAGCCATGGCTTTCGTTTTGTGCATGCAGATTCCCCTCAGGGTCCATTAAAGGTGTGTGCGAACAACGAAGATTCAAATCTGACAGTTCGGTTGCGCAGGTTGACCTGAGCCTTTGCTGCTCGCATATACGTGAAGGAAGCACCCTTTTTGCGTCTCATGGATCAACCAATGAAGTGCCCGTGTTTTTTTTTTCTCTTTGTGTGTGTGTGTGTAGATTTGCAAGTACTTAACCCACAGATGGTAAGTAATATCAGGTTCTTATAGAAAACCATATATCAGCCTGCTTAAACCCAGCAGATCAGTAAGAAAATTTTCTTTCCTTTGCTGCTTTCTAGACTGTCAAGGGAAGCAATTATGCTCTTTCCATTTTATCTCCTCTTCTATCTGAAAATCAACAAGCTCTGAACAGATCCTTTTGAAGCAAGGATTATATGATCCGCGACACGAGAAAACCAACAAAGTGATTGAGCACCCAGCGCAGACTCAGATTAGCCTGGGCATCCGCCCGGTCTGACTAGAGTCTTCGCTGTCCGCATGGAGGTAGCTCAGACCCTTAGCTACCCCTTAAGCGCTTGGTCAAGAGTCTGAACAGACCGGATGGATTCCCAGGCTGACCTGAGTCTCCGCTGGGCGCACAACCACTTTGTTGGTATTGTGTGTCGCGGTCAATTATTGTAAAGAATGCAAAGAACTTAATTTGTACTCTAGGAGGAAATCCTCTAAGAGTAAATTTATTCCTTTAAGAGTTGATCCAAGCTCCAGAAATGAAAACCAGGAAGTCAAATAGTTGTTTCCACTTGTAAAAATGGTGGGACAATATGGCTGGCGATATATCCATTTGAATGTACGCACAAAGCATGTAGACGTTCGAGTTGTCATGAGAAAACATGCGTTAGAACTCATGTGAAGAGCAAACTTTGTAAAATCTGCGCGATACAGATTTCTCAGGTGCCATGAGAGTGTTAATTTAAAATGAACCGCGACACAAACAAAGTGGCATGTGCACCCAGCAAAGATTCAGGTCAGCCTGGGCGTCCGCCCAGTCTGATCAGAGTTTTCGCTATCCGCATGAAGCTAGCACACTCCTGGTTACCATTTAAGCGCACAGCAAGGACTCAGATCAGACTGGGCGAATGCCCAGGCTGATCTGATTCTTTGCTGATAACACGTGCCACGTTTTTCATTTTATCGTGTCGCGGCTCAAATGTCTAGTTCTATCCTCGCGGAGGAGCAGGATGATGTTTTGCGCTGTCTCAACAGGCTATGCATGAGGGTACCTGTTGTCCGCTTAAAATATTCCAGAAGCTCAGGACAGCCTGTGCGCATACGTCGCCTTGTAAGCGCATGCGCAACAACTCGACTATATAGAATTTATAGAGCAAGCAGCATTGTAAACGCATTTTGCGCAAGCTGGTTTGGCATGCAAATATTTCACAACTTAATACTGGTCTGGGAAACGCCGTTACGGAACTGAACATCATATACCTACAACAGATTGCTCCACTGTACGCCATTTAATGACTATGATATGGTGACTGATTGGGCGTTTATAATAAAATTATTTTTATCAAATAATAATTATTAATTAGAGTTAATTAGGGTTTTTATGCAAAGAGATTAGAATAGAATTTAAGACTGGTCGGATGTGCATTCTTACCATGCATTCTTACGACTATATAGAATTTATAGAGCAAGCAGCATTGTAAACGCATTTTGCGCAAGCTGGTTTGGCATGCAAATATTTCACAACTTAATACTGGTCTGGGAAACGCCGTTACGGAACTGAACATCATATACCTACAACAGATTGCCCCACTGTACGCCATTTAATGACTATGATATGGTGACTGATTGGGCGTTTATAATAAAATTATTTTTATCAAATAATAATTATTAATTAGAGTTAATTAGGGTTTTTAGGCAAAGAGATTAGAATAGAATTTAAGACTGGTCGGATGTGCATTCTTACCATGGTCTTTGCACTTAGCACGAAATAATGCCACTTTTCTTGTGACACGGCTCAATCCAGATGACAAGGTATTCTGTCATTTTATGACCCTGTTATATGTATGAGACTGGGTAATTCTTTGAAAGGATTAGAGGATTAGGGTTTCGGCTGTCAATAAACAAGAACTATCGTGCCAACAGTGTCAAGCAAAACCGAACCTTACAGCATATGCTTGGCCTATGCATCTAAATAACTGAACACAAAACAAACAAAGTGGCATGTGAGTCCAGCGCAGACTCAGATCAATATGGGCATCCGCCCAGTCTGACCAGATCTTCATTGTCCGCATGGAGGTAGTTTAGACCCTTAGCTACCCTTTAAGCGCACAGCGAAGCCTCTGATCAGACTACGCGGGTGTCCAGGAAGAAGTGTCTTCGCGTGGCCGACATGCCACTTTGCTTGTTTTGTCGTGTCGCGGCTCAATTGTCGATTTGTTAGACGGTTTAAAGACTAAATCGAGATCTTGACCGAGACTTTTTCTTTGGAGGGAAAACCCGTCTTATAGCCGTATAAGTTAGTTCATCTTTTGCGAACAGCAAAAGACTCTGTTCCGACCCTTCCACAAGAATGGGTCCTCTTTTCACATTAATGCGGAAAACATCTAACTGCTTTTACAAGTTAACAAATTTGAACAACTGTTTAGATTAGTCTAAATAATTTTCATCTCGGGGGGGGGGGGGGGGGGCGGGGGGTACAAGTTAACAAATTTGAACAACTGTTTAGATTAGTCTAAATAATTTTCATCTCGGGGGGGGGGGGGGGGGGGGGCATGCACTATTCAAGTACAAATTTTAGCACTCATTGCCCCCTCCGCCGCGCCCCAACGTTCCGCGAGGAGGAATCCATAGTTGAGTAACAATCCGTATCATAATACTGATACGTTTTTTTTTCAACGTTTTGCGCGGTGGAAGACATTGTAGAAGCTGCGCTTACTGGCCCACGTGCATCAGAAATGTGTTTCAGAACATAACCCGTACATCAGTATTCAAAGCTAAGAACTGGTGTTGAAGGGAGCGGTCTGGTCAGGATCTCCTCTGTATTGCAAACAGCTAACAGTTATTTAAGCAAATGAGACGCGGGATTCACACACGCATGTATGAACTATGCAAGCTCAATTCATCCAGCATCCAAGCAAAACCTGACATTTCCAGACTGCACATACGCGCAGGCTGTTCTGTGACGTTCGGACTGTACATTCGATGCGCATGTAACTGTCATATACATTTTTACCCACGTCGCGGAATATTCGCGTCAAAACTAGACTCAACATGTAATGCGCAGTCTGATCAGACATGGGCAGTTCTCTTTCAAACCAGTGCACAGCCTAGCCATTTTCTTTGCGAACCCTGATAGTGTGCATGTTTGTAGCCTGACACAGTTTGTTTATGCAAAGGTACTTTTTCTACGGATGAGGTCAATATTAGGTTAAATAACAAAGTGACACTGGATTAACATGATTAAGGCCTTGTGTGTGTGTGTGTGTGTGTGTGTGTGTGTGTGTGTGAGACAGAGAGTCTGACTTTAACGGTCCTTTCACCATACATTAGATGTTTTGGAAATGTGCAGTCAGACAAGACACAAACGTCTGCTTTCTGGAATATAATACCATGTTCTGTGAATTTTGTATGCCAGTGACCCATTTCTGGTTTGATGGATGGATGACGCCATTTTAAGTCCTTTTTCAACAGTATTACAAGTTATATCAGGACGATGGAAGGGTACTCCGTTTACAGTAAGAAAAATGTCCGCCTCCATTAGGTATCGAACTCGAACCGCTAATTAGCAGCCTCAGTTTTTACCCATCTGAGTTCCCGAGGCCCCTACGTGTATCACCACCAAGCTGTGTATTTGTACAGTCTGGTCAAAAGGCATACGCAATTTTCTCAAATGCAATGGGCGAAAAAATATCCTATGTATTTATCAAGGTGTAAAAAATCTTTCAAATTGTTTTTGAACTTTTGATAAAAAAGCATTTGAAGATGTCTGCGAAAATGACGGTAAATTATCCAAAGAAAGGAATACTGTGGGATCCGTTAGAGACGCCCCTGTTATGTTTGGACATATGCAAACTATGCAGTCTTTCCATCAGCTTCAAAACGTACGCAATTTACAGTTCGGTGCATAAGCGCAGGCTGTTCTAGGCATGCGCTATTTTGTATATGTCCAAAAATATGTTTTCCATGCGGTGATGATGGCGCCTTATCTATAAAACAGACTGCACACTGACAGTAAACATGTCATAGCTGCGGGCGGCGATTAGCCGTTGTGTCGGCAACAGTACCAAGTGTGTCTTAAAAAGATATCTTTATATACAGCGTAAATCCAGGTCAGACACCACAGGATGCGGTATCTGATCAGGGCCGTCACTGTTTGTATTTAAACAGAAATTTCTGAGCAGATCAGATACTCTGACATTCATCGAATATAAAAATAAATGAAACATCCAATGATAAAAACATCGTACACTGTAAAAAAAATCCGTAGATTTTACGGTAGAATAACTGGCAACTAGCTGCCAATCTCTTTCCCGTTATATTTACGGGCGTTTGCCTGTAAGACATTGTTGGAAATCACGAAATGGAAGTGTTATGTTAACTGGCCGCACTCGAAAATAACCTTATATTGTTGAAGGGCTATCAGACCAAAACGACGCCTGTTCTATTCTGTCCTACACGGCTTGATGATTCCTGCAACTTTTACGTGTACCCGTTACATAACGGGAAAAGGACTGGCAGTTGGTTGCCAGTTATTCTACCGTAAAATCTACGGAATTGTTTTACAGTGTAAATAAGTCAATAAACGTTAACATGCAGAATTTCTCTTAATTATTGTCAGGTCGAGGGCAGACAAGTAGATATACTGACGTCGGAAAACGTCCGCTCAATCTGGCGGTCCATTTGCCTGAAACCGATCTGTTCACTAAGTAAATGCCTTGATGCCTTAAAACGTGTGATAGTCTGACGACGGCATATGGAAATTCTTTGCCCGTAAGCCGCCTTTTCATGGAAGAGAAAATCTTAGACCTTGATTCCGGAAATTTTTTTGCGAGGCCTGATCAGGAAATGCGCAGTTCGTTGTTCCATCTGGTGTCTGTATGCTTGATTCCGGATAATGTCAACGCAGTCTGATCAGAAATTTTGTTTTGTGAATTATACATTCTATCGGTGCTAAATGCGCAGGTCAGTTGGAGCGTTATGTACATTCTTAGAAGCGCATGCGTATTTGCACGTTGCTCATGTCATCGCCGATCTTGCGCTAAATATACTTGCGGGTTTACGTCCTTTCCAACAGTATTTTAGTCATTTATGGATGATGGGAGGCTAATAACGAATGGCTTTGTGCAATTGAACCCCGTTTACGTTTAAAAAGGTTCTCGCTTCAAGCGGAGATCCCACGCGGGACAGCTAGATCAGCCTTACTGAGCCACCGGGGCTCCAAAAATGTTTTGGATTGGTGTCGTTAGAAAAGGTTTCTCAGGCCATGTACATAAAACAAATACTCGAATCAACCTGCGCGGGCATATACACAAACACATAAAAATGGTTTCAGTTTAAACTTTTAAAATTTCAGCATCAAATTTGCTCGGAATACAGAATACTTTGATTAGGCTGCGCGGACACGCGGGCTGACATGTCTCCTTCTGTCTGTAAAAATACTATTTTGCAGCGTGTTATATTTTTGTGTATTACTTATGGCAAGTGTCATAACCTTAAATATTAGGTGTTTGATCTTTATGACCACTGGCTATGAAGTTATTGATTTCTTTAGTTACCGTTTTAACGCGAGGTAGTTTTAAACGGTAAATTTCGTTAGCGTCTTTTGTGTCCGAAAATGTTACTGGCAGCAGGCCTGTGCGCGAACATTTGGGCTCCAATGTGGTTGTCCAAATTTTCGCGATGTCTGAATATTTAGGATCAGTGCGACAATACACGGCCGTGTCTGTGATATGAACGGTTCTTGGTCGAGGAGAGGACGGACACTGGACAGACGCACGGTGCCCGTACTGCGACCGAAGGTGTATGTTATGGGGACTGGGGAACAGCATGATGATAATTGGACTGAATAAAATATTAAGCCGAAAGTGCATCAGTTACTGAACAAGGATTTACTCTCAAAACTAATTTCTGAAACTGAAAAGCAGTAATCAAAATGTATGCTCGAATTTATTGTCAGAGGATACAGCGCATGCATGCAAGATGCAGGCCGGTTTGTCACCCGCAGATAGTGTATGTCTATAGACAAGATTTCTCTCTCGCCGCAGCCTTTCATATTATATATACGAAAACGTAGATGCTGCCTGAGGGCTCTTTTGTTTGAAATCTGCGAACAATGTAGTTTTTATATGGACTCTTTTATTTTGGTCCAATAATCTACAGCAATTGTCATAAAGTCTGCTTATCATTACTGGGAAATCCGTCCGTCTGTCACGCCTAAAACAACATTTGTATAATCAACTCCTCCTACAGTTTTTAAGCAATCAATCTGAAATTTGGCACAAATGTTGCGGACATATTGAAGATGTGCACCTGCCTTTTGAAAAACAGAAAAAGGAACCTAGTATGAGTAGGGCAACTTTTGAGGCCTCCATTCAATTTTACTTAAAATTACATGGTTCCTGTTGTGCTCACCATCTGAGTGAACCCAGCAGGCACATTACATAGAAAGGACGTCGTACTAACGTCGATGCGACGAAATGACGTCGCGCCGACGTTAGCGCGACGTCATTCTGACGTCATGTGCCCGCTGGGAACAGGTTCATAAGAAATAATATGTTTCTTCTTCGTGAATCCCCAGAATAACATGATTTCAGATATACCTGTGTTGTTTCAATAATTTTAGAAAGCTGTGTTTAAAAGGGTTTCTTTTAATGATATAAGATAGTTAATACAGCTTTACAGAACACTTGATAATAGGTTTTTGGTGGCACACTTCTAAGTGGCACAGCACTGCTAACAGATGAAGACAAAATCATGGCCTTTTCAAACGGTTGTGGCTATTGCAGAATGTTAAGGTTGTATAATAAACTCCGTCCACAGTTTTTACGCTATCAATTTGAAACTGTGCGCAGATATTCTAGAGATATTGAAGATATGTATGTGCTTTTTGAAGAGGGGATAATCAATTTTTATAACATTTCGGCCTTTTCAAACGTAGATTTTGTTTCGGTTTTGGCTAATACAGTATGATAAGATTGTATAATCCCGCACTCCTTTCACAGTTTGCTAGCAATAAGGTCGCGTTTACACGACCAAAGTTTCTATGACAAAGTAGGTTTGTCACAGAAAAAATTGCTCGTGCAAATGCCAAAATATGACAATGTTTCTTTGACAAATATATATGGTACAGTGCTTCGATAAATTAAATTTGTCCGTGTAAATGGAGAACTTTGCTAAAGATTATGTAACAAAGAACATTGCTACAAGCGTGGAAAATGTGACAAAGATTTTGTTTCATCGCTGCAGGAGATTTTGACAAATAATGTTTGGTCGTGTGAACACTGCAGCAAATATTTCATTGCCAACATGTCTGTGACAAAGATTCTATGGCACATTTTCTTTAACAAATAATTTGCTCCGTGTAAACGCAAAATGTTTGTCATACTTTCTTTCTTAAAATTTCTGTGACACAGAAACTTCGCTCGTGTAAACGCGGCCTTCAGAATATAAAGAATGGATAGACACGGGGGCATAATCTGTGTCTTACAAACACAATTTTCTAGTTGCAAATATGAGCCGCGACACGAGAAAACCAACAATGTGGTTGTGCGCCCAGCGCAGACTCAGATCAGCCTGGGCATCCACCCAGTCTGATCAGAGTCTTCGCTGACCGCATGGAGGTAGCCTAGACCCTTAGCTACCCTTTGAGCTCTTAACGAAGAGTCTGATCAAACTGGGCAGGTGCCCAGGCTGATCTGAGTCTGCGCTGGGCGTACAACCACATTGTTGGTTTTGTCGTGTCGCAGCTCATATGTTATTATCGAATTAAGGCTGGATGCGCATGCTGACCATTGCCTGTACAGTTAGCGTATGTGATGATGCTACTTTTTATGGTACGGCTCAAACCGCTTCAGCGTGATGACAAGTATTTTATGGCCCTGATATGTCTCGACATATTTGAGGGGATTAGGATTAGCGAATAAACAAGATTCCTTGTGTGAGCGGTTTCAAGCAAAACTGTGCCTTACAGCCTATATTTTCTACGAATATAGACCTATGCAAGTGAATTGTCGCTGATACACTGTTTATGCGAACAAAGTAGACTCTGCTCATATTGCACGGACAAAAAGGCTTCTATGAGGCAATTTTCGCAAAAGACATACGGTTTGCGGTTTTTTTTTGCACACGGTGAGCCTATATAAAAGGATTTCCCCAGGTACATATAGACAATTATTTACAAGGTTAAGACTATGCGTAAATGGCTTAAACGCCAACAACATTAGGCACAGCGAAGCAGACCCACTCTGCTCCCACTGCTGGGGCATAGAGGTCACTGACCACTATTTTCTACATTGCCCGACTCATACTGCGACAAGAAACAACTTAATAACTGCTCTCCAGAACACCCCATACACAGGGAGCTTGGCCACTAAAGCTTTGTTAACTGCCCAAGATCAGGAAATACTAAATGCCGTCTTCCAATATATTGAGGACACGGGCTACACAAAAATAATATAAAATAAAAACCTTTGGAAACAAAATCTAGGGATTAAAGGTTAACAGGAAACAAAGAAGTAAATTAGAGAAATGTAGAGATTCAGTTTACCAGCGAAATAGTGTGGGCATTCGGACAAAAACGATCCTTGCAGGCCAAGCCTCTATTTAACTTGTTCTTATCATTATTATTATCATTATCGTCATCGTTATCATATTTTTTTATACTGTATACTATAACCACCCACCCCTATATGCGTTACCTCCCGCCACTTTCCGTCATCTCTGCCGAAACATACCGAAAATTTGACTCAAAAACATGCGAAATTCGCTCAAAACGGGGCGCGGCCTGAGAAAAACGGCCCATAGCCAGCTAAGCATACATTCAACCACGGGAAAAATATCACAAAACCTCTTTTTGACACCCAAACATATCAACTCACGAGAAAAATCTAGAAAAAAAACGAAAAAAAAATTTCACCATTTTTCATTACCCCGGCCAATACCCCGGGAGCTTATTTGGACCAAAATACATAACACAAAAACAGCGATATTTGAAATAGGGCGGATAGGACGGAAGGAGGGTGTGAAGGGACGCTAAACTAAATAAGATAAACCTCTATACGATCTACCTATTTGCCCGAAATACCCCACCCACCCATACTTAGTTTTTTGTTTTTTTTTTAGCCCACGCGCTCCCCACCCAGCTCAGCCCCGAGGGGCGGGGAACAGGAAACCGCCCACACTGGCCGACACTGTCTGGTTGCAATGCCATGGCATTAGCACTTCTGGGTGTCGACAGTAGCTGACGGCATCTGATAACCCGCCGCCCAAGCGGCTCCTTCTCGCCCCCATTTTTTTTTATCTTCCTTTCTCACTTTTCTTCTCTCTCTCATTTCCCTCCACTCTCTCTCATTTACATATCCGTTATTATCATAATTACTTATTAATACTAAATATACGCAGGGAAATGGGCCTGCTAGCGGAGGACGGCACTGTCTGGTTGCAACGAAATGGTCGTTAGCACTTCTGTGGGTGCCGAGCCGAAACTACAGGCCCAAGAAACGATAACCAACACAGAGTTGTATCACTATTATATCCTTACCACCATTAGCTAACGCAGATTCATAAGACAATGATGTAGACAGGGACCTGCCGGTGGAGGGCGGCACTGTCTGGTTGCAACGAACTGGTCGTTAGCACTTCTGTGGGTGCCGCACCGAAGCTACGGGTCCCACCAATCGAAGTAAAATAAATGGTTTAAACAGGAAGAATAAGACAATGACCCAGCGAGCGAAAGGGGGCAGTATCTGGTTGCAGCGCACTGGGCGTTAGCACTTCAATGGGTGTCCCCCGGAGCCGCTGGGTCTTTAAGCTACGATGAAAAAACTCTCTTAATGTACACATATTCTGGTAAACACCAAAGATACTCAGGGGATAGGCGCGCGTCAGGACTATGACGCGCGCATGACCCCCTGAGGGCCACTGAGGTTACAAGCCCTGTACGCGTCCTGACACTCAACATGCACGAGCCGGTCTGAAACAAGTAAGGATTCGTACGGCAACATAAACAATACGTAACAAGATCCAAAATCCTAAACTGCTTGGACATAACTTTTCGATTTTCGGTTTTGGCAAGACTTTAGGAAAAACAGCCGCACGAATAATAGAAAAGTGATTATTAAGAAAGGAATTAGCACGTGAACAAAAACACAACCCTCCCTATAACAACGGGGAGGGATACTAAATACATTAATCAAGGGAAATCAGGGCGCCCGCAGGGCCAACCGCGTCCTCAAAGCAAAGCACAAACACAAACATGTAGGTAGAAGTAGGAATAGGATAATAAAAAAAAATATCATTATCGTCATCGTTATCATAATTTTTTATACTGTATACTATAACCACCCACCCCTATATGCGTAACCTCCCGCTACTTTCCGTCTTCTCGGCCGAAACATACCGAAAATTTGACTCAAAAACATGCGAAATTCGCTCAAAACGGGGCGCGGTCTGAGAAAAACGGCCCATAGCCAGCTAAACATATATTCAACCACGGGAAAAATATCACAAAACCTCTTTTTGACACCCAAACATACCAACTCACGAGAAAAATCTAGAAAAAAACGAAAAAAAAATTTCACCATTTTTCATTACCCCGGCCAATACCCCGGGAGCTTATTTGGACCAAAATACATAACACATAAACAGCGATATTTGAAATAGGGCGGATAGGACGGAAGGACGGTGTGAAGGGACGCTAAACTAAATAAGATAAACCTCTATACGATCTACCTATTTGCCCGAAATACCCCACCCACCCATACTTAGTTTTTTTTTTTGTTTTTTTTTTTAGCCCATGCGCTCCCCACCCAACTCAGCCCCGAGGGGCGGGGAACAGGAAACCGCCCACACTGGCCGACACTGTCTGGTTGCAATGCCATGGCATTAGCTCTTCTGGGTGTCGACAGTAGCTGACGGCAACTGATAACCCGCCGCCCAAGCGGCTCCTTCTCGCCCCCATTTTTTTATCTTCCTTTCTCAATTTTCTTCTCTCTCTCATTTCCCTCCCCTCTCTCTCATTTACATATCCGTTATTATCATAATTACTTATTAATACTAAATATACGCAGGGAAATGGGCCTGCTAACGGAGGACGGCACTGTCTGGTTGCAGCGAAATGGTCGTTAGCACTTCTGTGGGTGCCGAGCCGAAACTACAGGCCCAAGAAACGATAACCAACACAGAGTTGTATCACTATTATATCCTTACCACCATTAGCTAACGCAGATTCATAAGACAATGATGTAGACAGGGACCTGCTGGTGGAGGGCGGCACTGTCTGGTTGCAACGAACTGGTCGTTAGCACTTCTGTGGGTGCCGCACCGAAGCTACGGGTCCCACCAACCGAAGTAAAATAAATGGTTTAAACAGGAAGAATAAGACAATGACCCAGCGAGCGAAAGGGGGCAGTATCTGGTTGCAGCGCACTGGGCGTTAGCACTTCAATGGGTGTCACCCGGAGCCGCTGGGTCTTTAAGCTACGATGAAAAAACTCTCTTAATGTACACATATTCTGGTAAACACCAAAGATACTCAGGGGATAGGCGCGCGTCAGGACTATGACGCGCGCATGACCCCCTGAGGGCCACTGAGGTTACAAGCCCTGTACGCGTCCTGACACTCAACATGCACGAGCCGGTCTGAAACAAGTAAGGATTCGTACGGCAACATAAACAATACGTAACAAGATCCAAAATCCTAAACTGCTTGGACATAACTTTTCGATTTTCGGTTTTGGCAAGACTTTAGGAAAAACAGCCGCACGAATAATAGAAAAGTGATTATTAAGAAAGGAATTAGCACGTGAGCAAAAACACAACCCTCCCTATAACAACGGGGTGGGATACTAAATACATTAATCTAGGGAAATCAGGGCGCCCGCAGGGCCAACCGCGTCCTCAAAGCAAAGCACAAACACAAACATGTAGGTAGAAGTAGGAATAGGATAATAAAAAAAAATATCATTATCGTCATCGTTATCATAATTTTTTATACTGTATACTATAACCACCCACCCCTATATGCGTAACCTCCCGCTACTTTCCGTCTTCTCGGCCGAAACATACCGAAAATTTGACTCAAAAACATGCGAAATTCGCTCAAAACGGGGCGCGGTCTGAGAAAAACGGCCCATAGCCAGCTAAACATATATTCAACCACGGGAAAAATATCACAAAACCTCTTTTTGACACCCAAACATACCAACTCACGAGAAAAATTTGGAAAAAAACGAAAAAAAAATTTCACCATTTTTCATTACCCCGGCCAATACCCCGGGAGCTTATTTGGACCAAAATACATAACACATAAACAGCGATATTTGAAATAGGGCGGATAGGACGGAAGGACGGTGTGAAGGGACGCTAAACTAAATAAGATAAACCTCTATACGATCTACCTATTTGCCCGAAATACCCCACCCACCCATACTTAGTTTTTTTTTTGTTTTTTTTAGCCCTTGCGCTCCCCACCCAACTCAGCCCCGAGGGGCGGGGAACAGGAAACCGCCCACACTGGCCGACACTGTCTGGTTGCAATGCCATGGCATTAGCTCTTCTGGGTGTCGACAGTAGCTGACGGCAACTGATAACCCGCCGCCCAAGCGGCTCCTTCTCGCCCCCATTTTTTTATCTTCCTTTCTCACTTTTCTTCTCTCTCTCATTTCCCTCCCCTCTCTCTCATTTACATATCCGTTATTATCATAATTACTTATTAATACTAAATATACGCAGGGAAATGGGCCTGCTAACGGAGGACGGCACTGTCTGGTTGCAACGAAATGGTCGTTAGCACTTCTGTGGGTGCCGAGCCGAAACTACAGGCCCAAGAAACGATAACCAACACAGAGTTGTATCACTATTATATCCTTACCACCATTAGCTAACGCAGATTCATAAGACAATGATGTAGACAGGGACCTGCTGGTGGAGGGCGGCACTGTCTGGTTGCAACGAACTGGTCGTTAGCACATCTGTGGGTGCCGCACCGAAGCTACGGGTCCCACCAATCGAAGTAAAATAAATGGTTTAAACAGGAAGAATAAGACAATGACCCAGCGAGCGAAAGGGGACAGTATCTGGTTGCAGCGCACTGGGCGTTAGCACTTCAATGGGTGTCCCCCGGAGCCGCTGGGTCTTTAAGCTACGATGAAAAAACTCTTTTAATGTACACATATTCTGGTAAACACCAAAGATACTCAGGGGGATAGGCGCGCGTCAGGACTATGACGCGCGCATGACCCCCTGAGGGCCACTGAGGTTACAAGCCCTGTACGCGTCCTGACACTCAACATGCACGAGCCGGTCTGAAACAAGTAAGGATTCGTACGGCAACATAAACAATACGTAACAACATCCAAAATCCTAAACTGCTTGGACATAACTTTTCGATTTTCGGTTTTGGCAAGACTTTAGGAAAAACAGCCGCACGAATAGTAGAAATTAAAAGTGATTATTAAGAAAGGAATTAGCACGTGAACAAAAACACAACCCTCCCTATAACAACGGGGAGGGATACTAAATACATTAATCAAGGGAAATCAGGGCGCCCGCAGGGCCAACCGCGTCCTCAAAGCAAAGCACAAACACAAACATGTAGGTAGAACTAGGAATAGGATAATAAAAAAAATGACATACGCATATGCGTATGTGCACAAGTGCGGATACGCATATGCGTGTGAGAAAAAACTCCAAATACGGAGAAAAAAATAAATAAAAAAATAAAATAAAATATATACGGGTATGTCCATGTGTGCGTGTGTGTGTGTGTATGTATATATAGACACATACATGCATATATGTGTATATACCAAAAAAAATTAGGTAGACGCATAGGTAGGACAAGCATGGCATGTACACGGACAATCGAACAACGAAGATGACGAAACGACAAATCAACTACTACCGACAACCGACAAAGAAAAAACTCTCTTAGACCAAGTTATTAATGGTCCTGATCTTTTTAATATCGACGATAAACAATGCTAAAGTATCACTTCTTTACTTCTACAACACAACCGCTGCAACCAATGACAACCTCACCACCACCGACGCCGACAAACACAACAGATCGACATCGACAACTCAAACAACGCATCAACCGACGACACCAACAGATAACAACAACGACAAGACTCAACAACTACAACGACAACGCATCCACAAAGACCCGACCGACGATGGAACCCACGTACTGAAGACCCGACGAACGGTCTCGGATACCCCAGGGTGGATATGATGCTCTCGTGGCTGTTAGCCCTGGTGGACCATCCGTGACGACTAATTGAAAAAACAACAACAACATATAGACAATTGATGTAAACATGCAGAATGAAACAAAAAGTAGCTTTAACAATGTGCTCGGGTGTTTGCAGAAGCGTTTTGGCTCGTTTCTCAAGCAAGGATTCGCTCAAATTAGATGGCAACGGCTACATTAAAAAAAACGCTAAAGTGAACTAGAAAAACTCGTCGCCGGGCCGCGTAGCGCAGTCGGTAGGACACCTGACTCATAAGTCAGAGGCCCTGGGTTCGAAACCCGGTCTGGCTACATACTTTCGTTTCTTCTTCCGCTGATTCAAGAAGGGCAGTTGGCAGTTACTGGCGAAAGTATCTGCACTTAGTACTGGTTAACCGCTTAGAAGGTCTAAGCCTGCCCAGGAATAGTGTGGTTAGGTTAATTGACCATCCCGACATGACCTTAGCTGTTTACCGTGGACATTAAGCATCACATCAACCAGCCAACCAACCAAAAACTCATCAACTTACAATTCTGGCAAATTGATTATCGTAAATATTCAAGTTCTCCCCGTCTCCATATGACCTCGTTGTTGGTGGGACGTTAAACTTGAGTCCACTCACTCACTCAATTCAAGTTCTTGTAATGATAATTTATCACTAGCTTAGCGCGGCCTCAGACTTTATCGAAGGAAGCATATTCAATCTGAATGCATGCACCTCCATGAGAGATCCCTCTTACATTGAATTTGCCCCTTCCGCCATTTTTACAAAGCGGAACAACTTCTGTGACTCCTTCAAGATTTCACTGGAATCCTTTATTAAAAGGGCCTGCTCTTAAACGATAGCATTTGCTCCTGGAGTAGATACCTAGAGGAGCAAATTCTTTTAACAGCTGCTATTAAACGAAGTATTTGCTCCTGGAGGAGCGAATTCTTTCCTTTAAGAGTTTACCTTCATTGAGAATGGCGGCAGAGAGGTGATATCTCTTAAAAGTGTACCCAATCCACCTTACGCAAGATATAAGTATGTTGAAGCCTGTGACTCCAGGCCTCCTTCAAGCTGCGCCCCTGATTATAATTACTATTATTATTATTAATTATATTTTTTTTCCATTACAAAAAATCTGTCTTATGAAAAAGCTGTTATGTTTCCGTTGGATGCTTCAAGCAACTGACACGACTGAGGAAAAGGAATTCTATAACCTTTCGACGGTTTCAAGAAAATCGCTGCAAGGGCAGGGGGGGGGGGGGGGGGGTGTGAAATATTTGACTCTAAATTTTGACTTGCTTACAAGATCAGAAAAATAGAAAGTATAATCGATAGGAGACATATTCAACTTCACAATATATGACATTTATTTTTCTCATGACGTACGAGGTCACGGCGCAGGGATGACCCTACCAAGAAAAGTGCGCATGGACTTGTTCCTTTTTATGCCCCGGGACGATAGTCAGGGGGAATTAGGAGTTGCTCCTGACCGTCTGTCCGTTCCGTCTGTCTGTCCGTCCGTTTGGCACACTCTACGATATACATAGAGTTTGTGTAATCAACTCCTCTCACAGTTTGTAAAGGATCTTTTTCAAACTTTGCATATATATATATATATATATATGTATTATGGACAAACTGAAGATGTATATGTGGGTTTTAACAGAGCTGGAATAAATTTTGACAGAAGTACGGCCTTTTAAATTAGTCATTTCAGGCAATTTTTGCATTGTGGGGTATAGAGTTTGTGTATTCAACTCCTTCCACAGCTTTCAGTGGATCTTTTACAAACTTTGCATACATATTGTGGACACGTTGAAGATGTGCATGTGGGGTTTTGATGGAGCTAGAGTAAAATTTACCACTTTTATGGCTTTTCGAACTTAGTCATTTTAGGCGATATTTTGCATTTTATGGTATAGAGTTTGTGTAATCAACTCCTTTCACAGTTTTCAATGGATCTTTTTTAAACTTTGCTTACATATAATGCTGATATATTGAAGATGTGCATGTGGGTTTTTGCTGGAGCTAGAAATAATTTTGACAGAAAATGGCCATCTCAACTTAGTCATTTTATTCACTTCTTTGCATTGTAAGGTATGGCGTTTGTGCAGGTAAGAAGTTTTTCCAGAGGTAATATTTTGTTCAAAATTTAGCATTTTAACATTGCCCCCTTATGACAGTCAGGCTAGAGGTAAAGTGCGTTGAAACAATAATTGTTGATAATGGGCAATTCAGTGATGTGCACTGCCCTATGACAGGCGCTACACGGGGACATCATTCGTGTCTTACAGACACATTTTTTTCTTTTTTATTTTGATTTTGCTACAGATCTTTCCCTTTTTTTTCTCTTTTTCTCTTCTTATAAGATCAGTAAGATCAGTAGGGCGGTAACAAAAAGTTATGGTAAAATTAAAATCTTATAAAAATCCTTCAAGAGCAGAGAATACATACAGAAAAAGGAACATGGGCCAGACTACGTAGTTTCGGCTAATAAAGCCTCGCCAGTGACCCTGACAATATCTGGTACGAAACCAGAAGAAAAGCATACTGTAGTTTCTTAATTTTATTTGGGCAGTCGATTCAAAGACTGATTAGTGTTAAAAGGATCCAAATAATATAAAAGATGATGATCTAGAATAATGGTCTAAATCGATCTCAAATTTTAGATTTCTCTGAATTTATCCTCTGATCTCAAACGATGTAAATGAAATATAATCAGCACCATGGATGATGTACGGGGAGACGTTTTACGGCCTCCACACGGCACAACACCAGCTGCAGTTAGGTAAAATTAAAATCTTAAAAAATTCCTTCAAGAGCAGACAATATATAAAGAAAAAGGAACATGGGCCAGACTACGTAGTTTCGGCTAATAAAGCCTCGTCAGTGACCCTGACAATATCTGGTACGAAACCAGAAGAAAAGCATACTGTAGTTTCTTAATTTTAATTGGGCAGTCGATTCAAAGACTGATTAGTGTTAAGCCGAATTTCAGTAGTGAATTTTTCAAGTTTTTTTCGTATTTTGAAAGTGTCTAGTATCCTCACAGTATGTACTTAGAGCGTGCAAGGCCATGTCTCTAGCATATACAGAGAAATAAGCATCAATAAGGTGCATAGATAAATGAGGTGTGAGGGTCGCTCAAAATGTCATAGCAGTTGTCGAAAGGATAAGCAGTTGGCTTTCATTCTACTTCCATTATATATATTGCATATGAAACATCCCAGCGGGCACATGACGTCTAAATGACGACGTACATGACGTCAATGCGACGCGATGACGTCACATTGACGTTTGCACGACGTCATTTGACGTCACGCGCCTGCTGGGATAATGCTTAGCCAAAAATGTGTTTCTAATTGATAAATCTCAGTAACGATTCACGTTGACACAGTCGCCTGATGGATTTACCGCAGATGTCTTTGGCCCGATTTCATGAGAACGGAATTACTTAGTAATTCTTTTATGTAACCTAGCCGATTTCAAGTTAAAATTTAAAAGGTTGGATGATTTGAGCCGCGACACGAGAAAACCAACAAAGTGGCATGTGCGCCCAGTGACGACTCAGATCAGCCTTGGCATCCGCCCAGTCTCACAAGGGTCTTCGCTGTCCGCATGGAGCTAGCTTAGACCCGTAGCTACCCTGTAAGCGCACAGCGAAGAGTCTGATCAGACTGGGCGGATGCCCAGGCTAATCTGAGTCTGTGCTGAGCGCACATACCACTTTGTTGGTTTTCTCGTGTCGCAGCTCATTTGATCAGTTTTATTGCATTACCACTTCGTATATTCGAATGCAATTAGATCCGCTTCTCGCTAGTAACGACGCGATCCGAGCCAGATTGTTTTTATGATATCTTAAGATATGTTATCTTTGATAACCGAGAGGTCAGTTCGATGATCCGACCGCCCCCTAGCTATGCAGGGTGGCTCCGAATATGAATGGATGCACTTTATAAAGTGAAAGCAACTATTTTGCATTTTTTGCACTTCCCTGTGGGGGCAATTCTTTAAGGAAAGAACTTACTCCACTATGCTGTTGTTATTTTTGTTCTCTGTTCCCTTAACGACGTGCTCCAGTGGGGCTCAACGAAACGAATCTATATATAGTTGCACTTGCACCGAAGGCTGTCCTTTGTCTTATAGTCTGTCATCTTTCCAGTTAGTCAGTCTTGCCCAACCAACAATTTGCCGGGCCGCGTAGCGCAGCCGATAGCCCGTCTGATTCTAGAGCCAGAGGTCCCGGGTTCGATACCCAGTCAGGCCACTTACTTTCGTTTCTCCCTCCACTGGATCAAGAAGGACAGTTGTCAGTTACTGGCGAAAGTATGTGCACTTAGTACTGGTTAACCGCTAAGGAGCTCTAAACCTGCCTAAAAATGGTGTGGCTAGGTTGTGACAACATGCCGATCAGAGTCCAGGAAGACGAAGCGCGTCCTAGAAAAGAGACACCAGCAGAACGGGACCACAGGCCAAACCCGCCAAAACGAACTCTGGACCACCAACGAGGAAACACACAGGCGCTAGTAAGGTTATATGGGTTTTTTACAGGAAACCCTTCAATGTGCAAGTCTTAAAGTGTGCCCCAACTCGTCTCCTATGATTTGGCTACCGGGTGGGGGTCCCTTATATTATCTCTGTTCCTAAGTGAGGCTGAGAGACAGTTAAACACAGGTTTCCATTTTTCTTCTTTTAATAGTTACACTCATTTCAATATTTATATCACCATGGTGAAGTTTGAATTTTGTACTTCCCCGTCAAAAAAGGCACTAGTTGTAGCACGGATGAGAAACTCCATAAACGGAGCCAATGGCTCTGATAAGGAAATGTTACGGCGGCCTCCGACTCCGACTATACCGGCTGAAAATTGGACGGTGAAAAGGTAAGTTCCACATTTCATGGTATAAATTTATTTCAACGTCGTGAAACCTCATAAAAGGAGATTAAAGTTCAATGCTCTGGTCTTTTAACTTCTTTTCTAGGCTAAAGTATTTTAAAGTACAAAAAGTTCGCGAACATCTCGTACAAAGAATACGTAACAGTTGAGGATGTTCGCAGAAAGTGCCAAGCCGCCATCGGAAAACATGGTGAGCTCCTGACCATGGTCAAAATACGGAATCCGGGGTGGGTTGGCCACATTTCTATGTCTTCTGGCTAAGCATAGACAATCCTGCATGGCAGAAGAAGAGGCAGACAAACGAAATCAACATTAAAGGATGGACAGAGCTCTAAGGAAGCTGAAAACAGGACCAGGTAGAGATAGATCGTTGCAACGTCATATCTGACGTCCCAACGACCTGGCTTGGTTATTGAACATCATAGAATAGAATTATCAGGACACAGCGGAGACTTCTAGAAGCAGTCTGATCTAGGTTTACACTTTTTTTGGACAAGCACTCTTCCATCCCCATCTTTAAAGTTAATAGGGTCTTGGTAGACTCTGAATCCAGAATTTTATGATGAGCAAATCTGCGCACATGTCGTCTGGGCAACGCAGTTTACTTATAGTCTCTTGTAATATTGAGTTATTGCCTGAGCCCTAATTAGGCTAAGCATTGCTCAAGCTTTCCGGAGCATGTACTCTCCACATATTCTTTCAACGACGTGGCACGAATAAACCTTAGCCAGTTTATGCATCTGTTTGGCTTGGACCGCCAAATTCTTGTCCTTTCCAGAAAGTATATAGCAGAAAACGAATGTCTTCATGCACACGCTGGTCTACGTTTTCGTTGATGGCACGTCTTTGTCATGGTAGCTACTATTAAAGGCCGCATTGCTCTATCAGTAGAAAATAGTTTAGCATGAGGTATCGCGGCAAGCTTCTATAGTTTATTGTAAATGACCATGATTTGCCACTTTAAACAAATAAAACATCCTTGAGTTTCACATGTAAAAGGTCTGAAAACATACTTGGGTCATTTTAGTTGGATCTCTGTCAATTTCATTATGCTGAATAAAATGGTAAAAATACAATGTACAGACATGGAGACCGTATCACTATCCCGTCTATGTTTATGTAGTACTGCTAGACGGGAAACCAGAACAGGAAATTGTCTTTTGTTCAGGAATTTGTAATTTTTCAAAAAGTTGGTTTCTCTATTTTTTGCCAGTTATGTGACTCAATATACGCACATCAACCCTTATTTTGACAGTCAGGTACATAACCTTTAAAAGTTAAAAATATATAACTTGAAGCAGTTATAATTTTTTGTGACTATAGCATAAGTAACCTGTTTAAGTTAAAGTGTCTTTTTTCACCTTCATATTCTGGAGTTATAGCAATTTTTATGGACAGTTGGGTAATTTTCCCTGAAAGATCTCTTACATAACTTTATGATTAAGCAATACAATTCTGTACGCATCGTCTAGAAATTGGTACGCAAGGCACTTGAAGATCAGGAAATTAGCTACTTTTTAACTTACAACAGTTATTTATTTGGAGATTGCAGATCTGACCTTGGCCTAAATAATTTCAGACATAACTTAAATAAGTTATTTTCTCACTTTGAAATTAGTGGTAAATAGGATAATTTTTAACTGCTTCAAGTTATATATTTTTTAACTTTTAAAGGTTATGTATCTGACTGTTTGAGGCCGGGCCGCGTAGCGCAGTCGGTAGGGCATCTGACTCATAAGTCAGAGGTCCTGGGTTCGAAACCCGGTCTGGCCACATACTTTTGTTTCTCCTTCCGCTGATTCAAGAAGGGCAGTTGTCAGTTACTGGCGAAGGTATGTGCACTTAGTACTGGTTAACGGATTAGGAGGTCTAAGTCTGCCCAGGAATTATAGTGTGGCTAGGTTAACTGACCATCCCGACATGACCTTAGCTGTTTACCGTGGACATTAAGCATCAAATCAACCAACCAACCAACCAAAAACTCATCAACTTACAATTCTGGCAAATTGATTATCGTAAATATTCAAGTTCTCCCCGTTTCCATATGACCTCGTTGTTGGTGGGACGTTACCATAGCTGTTTACCGAGGACGTTAAACATCAAATCAAACAATCAACCCTTATTCATCACCAAACCGCTTTTTACTTCGATTTGAGTTTATGCGTTTTTACCACTGATAGGACAATGGAGACTTTAAAGTTCCCATAGTTCAATCAGTCGTAAAATCATCCCAACGCAAATCATTACTAAATGTGCTTCAACATCCAGGTTTGGTGATAAAATGTTTTCTTTTCAGTGCATCTTAATGCACAAAACGTTTCAGATAGATAGATAGATAGATAGATAGATAATAAACTTAGAGGCTAAAAATGTCTCAAGTGGCCATGTCTCAAAATCAGATTTATCACACAGATACAAAAATTTAGACTACCTTAGAAGCAATCTGCATGTTTGAGAAACCTGAGCTTCCAGCGTCTTTATCCTGCCCAGTGGTCCTATAAAGGTATTTTTTCTGGTCTGATAACTTTATCAACCCGTTAGAAACCTCAAGGACATCGCGTGAGATACTTCGACGTTAAAATGCTGAGTGCGATGTGGACGGACACACGGCGCCAAGTGTGTGTGACTATGATTACGTACCGTTGAGCCACTTGGGTAACGTCGATAAGAGAATTGAACTGAACTGAACTGAACAAAACAGAAAAAAATCCCATCCTTTCAGAGATTATATCTCTATTTTAAATCCATCATAAACATAAAGTTTGACCACTGAATTTTGTCGCACCTGCTTTAGGAAGATGGGATATAGGTTTCCGGATTTCCGCCCGTCCGTCATTCCGTCCGTCCGCCAGTCATTCCGTTCACATTTATGTTCCCTGGCGTTAAAATTTACGTTAACCCTAGCGTTAAAATCTATCTAATTTCTCCAAAACCACTGACCAATGGTTCTCAAATTTTATATAAAACATGACCAGACCGCAACACTTCAGGACGATAAAATTTAGCCAGGTCGAGAATCCAAGATGTCCGCCATTGCAACAAATTTCCGTTCACATTTACGTTAACCCTGGACATTCACATTTACGTTAACCCTATCTATCTATTTAATTAATTTCTCCAAAACCATGATAGCCATGGTTCTCAAATTTCATATGAAGCATAATCAGACTGCAGCACTTCAGAATGGTAAAATTCAGCCAGGGTGAGAATCTAAGATGGCCATCATTGCAACTAAAACGTTCACATTTACTTTAACCCTGGCGTTAAAGTCTATTTAACTTATTTTTTCCAAAACCACTGCAACCATAGTTCTCCAATTTCATACCGATTATGTCCAGACTGCAACACGTCAGAGTGGTAAATTCAGCCAGGTCGAGAATTCAAGATGACCACCATTACTAAATATGGCAAAAACAACAAAGTCAGCTTCTATTCCAGAACCTCTTGGTATATTCCGTTGAAATATTGCATGGAAGAACAGTGGGCCATGACCTCTGCTTCTGTGGAAGTGCAATGCAGGCGCGACATAGCATTCCGAGGAATTCTTGTCTTAACTAGATCACAAGGAACACGTTGGTGTCAAAATTAATATGAAATGGCTGAATGTTTTGTTTCACATCAAAACGGCAACCACTACAAGATTGGGTGGCCGGAAAACATTTCAGCTGGCGCAATGATGCTGTATGATTTTGCTAACCAGCCCCAGATCCAGGGGTTGGGCTCTGGGGCTTCAGCCCCGCCACCTGGACCCGGTAAGATTAAAATATATGTTGTGAGATCTCATTAGAATCGCCTCGGTGTGTCATTAGAATCGCCACACCGAGGCGATTCTAATGACACCAAAAACACGCAAAAAGACACCAAAAACTCTCATCAAATGGATCCCTTATTATGTCATATATTTTCAAGCCTCACCTCCGCCCAAACAATATGTTCTATGAAAGGGTTATCCCTTGGAAGCAAGGATCACACAAAAGAACTGAAAACTGTCGAGTGTACAAGTTGTCTGGGCCAGACTAGCCAGTTTCGGCCAATTAGGCCTCATCAGTGACCCTCAAATATTTTCAAAGTTCTACAATGGAATCAGTGAACCCTTCCCCTCCCACTTCCCAAATATATCTCGGCTCTCGGCACCTCTCTGCCCCGCCAGTTATCAGTCATCCAGAGCCCCACTAGTATCTGTGCCTGTCTAACACTTATCAGCCTGCCTCGTTTCGTTAGATAATTATCGTCAGATGTTGACTCTTTTCATGAGTCAATATTACAATCACACTCGGATGCCGCTGCTGTTGTATTTCTAGATTCCCTATGAGGCCTAGGCTTTCAGAAGTAGCATTGTTGACGTCGTTTGGTTGCTCTACGTCCACGGTAAACTGCTATGGTCAAGTCGGGACGGTCAGTTACCCTAACCACACTATTTCTGGGCAGGCTTAGACCCCCTTAGCGGCTTGCCAGTACTACGTGCACATACTTTCGCTATAAACTGACAGCTGCCTTGAATCAGCAGAAGGAGAAACGAAAGCATATGGCTGGACAGGGTATCGAACCTGGGACCTCTGGCTCTTTAGTCGGACGTGCTACCGACTGCGCTAGGCGGCCCGGCTTCAGCAGTAGCAAGTTTCCACAACTTCAAACATGCTTATAGTTGTTTCTGTACATGTTATTTTTCTAGCTGGAATCTATATGATGATAAACAGATAATAGCATGTTTTTGTTATCATCCTATTTCCCAGCCCTCGGCCAATATCGGACCTCGGGAAAGCCCTCGGCCCGATACTGGAACTCGGGCTGAGAAACAGGTGATAACGAAAAAAAAGTATAAATAAATAACATGTAATAATCTCCATTTACCAGTGTTGCAAGTAGGACGTTCTTACGGTGTGCATAGTTTAAACCTTAGAATGAAATGGATTAGAATGGAATGGAATAGAATGCATGAGATAATGTACATTCTGTTGTCTACAACAATTTGCTCTTTGAACTCTGAATTGTGCTCTTTCATAAAAGAATTTGCTTCCTCGGAGGGAGAAAATTGTTTCTTATAAGACTATCATCCCTATCAATGGAATAGAGTGGAGAAGAGTCTCCCTGCCTGTCCATTTCACTCCTCCATTCAGTGAAATGGACACGCATAGAGACTCTCCTCCATAGGAATGCTAGTCTTAAAAGAAACAATTTTCTCCCCCAGAGGAAGCAAATTCTTTTATGTAAGAGCACCATTCAAGGCTCATAGAGCAAATTGTAGATTCCACTCCAAATTACTCCATGTTTTAAACTATGCCCTCATTATTAAAGGGAATTCTCTGTAACCTCCAATTCCCGTTTGACCGATTTCGTCAATGTCATATATAAAGATAGATAAGATTACGAAAAAACTTTCTTCCTTCCTATATATACTGCTACAGCATTATGAGCAGGTGTACTTTTGTGCACTCCAGTGTTGCACGAAGAAAGCCTACATATAGCCATGTAGCTATATAGTAGGGATGTGCGGGGGTAACGTCGATATGAGAATTGAAACATGATGGTAGTAGGGATGTTTAACCTTCATAGGGGGCCTCCAGTTAACGTACCAATCCGAAGGACGGCATAGGTGCGGGGGTAACGTCGATATGAAAATTGAAATATGATGGTAGTAGGGATGTTTAACCTGCATAGGGGGCCTCCAGTTAACGTACCGATCCGAAGGACGGCATACTTATGACTTGCGAGTTTACGTCCGTTTCAACAGTAATCCAGTTATATCAGGACAATGCGACGGTGATAATGAAAGGCTGTGTCAAAATGGAACCCCGTTTACGATGGGAACGTTCTCGCCTCAAGCGAGGCTCGAACCCGATCTGCTAGATCAGTAGACCTGCGCTTAACCAACTGAGCTATCGGGACTCCTCGGACATAGGAAGACTTTGTCCTGGGCGGGGATCGAAGCCACGACCCTATGGCTTCACAGACAAGTTCACTAACCACTAAGCCACCGCGCTGCAAAACATTTAGACTAAGCCGCGACACGAGAAAATCAACGAAGTGGTTGTGCGCCCAGCGCAGACTCTGATCAGCCTGGGCATCCGCCTAGTCTTAGCAGAGTATTTCCTAAGCGCTTAAAGGGTAGATAACGGTCTAGGCTACCTTCATGCGAACAGCAAAGATGCCCAGGCTGATCGGAGTCAGCGCTGGGCTTACACACACGCACCCAATGCACTTGGTCACTTGCTTTACCTGTGAATCGAAACGGGAAAGAGATTTGAAGTACAATAATTGTAACTCTTATCAAACAGAGTATAGCCGCAACTGTAATTTCAGCGTCATTGCGGGTTGTTACGGTGCGAAAGGAAACTTCTTTCTGCATTTTTTTCAACAAAGGAATGCTCCTTTTGCAAAAATAAGATTTAGATTTAGAAAGGAAGGTATTTATTTTGGCTATTTTAGCCTTTATTTATCCGTACAGCGTCCATTAGTCTCAAATTACCCTGACGGAAAGTTTCAAAAAAAAAAATAAATAAAAAAAATAAAAAATAAAATAAAATACTCCAACCCAAATGCTTTTATTAAATCATTTTATTTTCAGAATTTGTAAGGCTTTGGTAAGAAACGACAATTAGTTTAATTTTTCACATTTGGTTCCATTCACATTGACCACAAAAAACGCTGCAGTTGGAAAAGTTGAATGGTATGCCTAAACGGTATTTAGTTCATTATCCCCCGCCGAAGGCGGAGGGAGATAGCTTTCCCCATGTCCGTTTGTCTCTCCGTCCATCCTTCCCTCCATCCTCCCGTCCGTATGGTCGTCCGGAGCCATAACAAATTAACCACTAAACAGAATTTCGTGAAACTTAAAATAATTATATATCACTATAACCTGCTGATGCACGTGAAGTCTCATCAGACTGGCCTCAGTAGTGCATGAGTTATTGCCCTTTAAATCAATAAAATAAGCCATAAGTAAGTAACCAATTACCAAACCTTCTACACAAGTCAGAACTCTGAAAGTAGGTTTCTTGTGGCGGGGCTCAAATATTACATAATTATGCAGTAGTCACTACACCACACATACAGGGAAAGTCACAAGGAACAGCAGGGATGATGACTTCCACTCTTAGGTGGTAGGCTTGGACAGCCAACTATAGAATGCTGAAGATCCCCAAAAGCCAATTTTATACAAAAGAAAAAATTGGGTTGCAGAGACCTTGTTTATTTTTCAACATAATTTCTACTTCAAAAATATGCTGGGAACTCATGGAGTCAGTTCCAATGAGCGCTAGCAACACAATTTAGAAAATTATACATCTTCAGGACAAACTATTAGGACTTGGGGAACCAATGGGAAAATTTACCCGCGGGAAAAATGCCCCATGAGAAAAAAATCCCCACGGCCTAAAATCCCCATGGGGAAAATCTCAATTTTGTTATGTTATTTTTTTACGTTTAAACTTAATACTTAAAACTAAATATACATAAGAATAACATCACACATAATTTTCAGGACAAACATTTTCGAGCAAAGACAGGAATATTCACCAAAATCTTTAGGAACCCATTGGAAATTTTACTCATGGGAAAAAATTCCCCATGAGAAAAAAAAACCCATGCCAAAAAATCCCCATGGGGATAATGTCAATTTGTTTTGATTATTATTTTTTTACTTTTAAACTTAATACAGATATATTCAAACTGAACTGTTTCATTCATTTATTAATTAACTGTAAAACTTATATTTTTTAAGAATACCATTGAATTTTTCCCCATGGGAAAAATATTCAACATACTTTTTTTCCCCATGGGGAGATTTCCCTGCGGGAAAATTTAGATTTTAACAAAACAATCAGAAATCAATCCATAACGAACTATTTAAGATAAAAAATCCATGTCAAATTTAAAATTTGACAAATTTGTGGATTTAAATTTGTTGAAAAAACCCATGGGGAATTTTGTCCAAAATTTTCCCGCGGGGACAAAACCCCATGGGGAAAATATCAAGGTTTGGTTGGGTGGCTAATATTGGGTAGCAGGTTTAATATTTGTCTTTGTTGATATTCTAAGTGTGAATATTAAATAAATATTTCTTCATTACATTTACCCATGGGGAATTTTTCCCCTTGAAAAAATATGGGGAATATTCCCCATGGGGAGGGTCATAATTCCCCATGGGGATTTTTTTTCCCCATGGGGTTTTCAAAAACCCCATGGGGATTTTGACCTTTTTTGCTAAATAATTTTTAGACCTCTTATTATTTTTGGACCAGAAGGTACCGGATTTACTTAGAAACCTCTATTTCATATAACACAGGTCATATGAGGTCTCTTAGTCAAGTAAAATTACAAGGTGAGTTTGCCAAAAACTGGTTTGGCAAAATTTTTCTGGTGACTGTTCTGGGTGGATGCCCAGGCTGATCTGAGTCTGCGCTGGACGCACAACCACATTGTTGGTTTTCTCGTGTCGCGGCTCAAATGTGTCCACAGCCTGGTCAGAGTCTACACAATTTGCAACCAATTACGACATATAATGCAACAGGAATATTTCCTTTCCACGGTGACGACGTGATACAAAGAATTAAGATGTCTTTGTAGATTTTTTTCATTTGTATTATTTTTTTCATACCTTATGTCTTAATTTGGACTAGTTGAGGGAAATCAATAACAGATACCTTGCTTTAATCACTAAACTTATTTCCTCAAACTGATTAACAATGATTTTCAAAACATATGTTTCACAATCTAATTGTAGTCTTAGGGATCTATGCAGCGAGCCTTGAAACAAAAATTTTATCTTTACAAATTGCGTTTTCTTTCTTTATTTGAAAATTCAAAATTTATTAAATTACAGAATATTTCAACAAATAAATAAATAAATAAATAAATAAATAAAATAATGAATTAAAAAGTTAATAATATTAAAATTGAAAATTATAATGGCGAAATATGTAAAATGGTAAAAAGTAAAGTAAGTACGATTTGTAAGTGATATACAAGAAAATATTAATATATATATATATATATCAAAATTTCTTTCTTCATAATTTCCTTTTTCAGTTCAATTCTATTTTATTTTATTTGCATTTTCTCCTTTTTATGTTTTTTTTTTCAAAATATATGGTTCTGATCTCCATTTGTTTAAGGTTTTACTGGATTGATTCATGAATATACACCACCGGGAACCCTGAAGCTGGCAGCGGTCTCAGCACTTTAATATTTTATGACTCTAATAACGAGGAGATTCAGAGATGCATTCGATATTCTTATTACCTGTTTATTGAAGAAGATTCCATTATGGGTTGAAGAGCAAAAACCAGACCTTTAAGTACACAGTAATCAAACATTTACACAAACAAGAAATCTTCTTGCCCAAGGATACATGTATTGACAGATGCCTTATTCAAATCCATCTCATTCGAGCCGCTGCGCGACAGATCCAACAAAATGACTCAGCAAAGACTCAGATCAGCCTAAGCATCCACCGAGGCTGATCAGAATCTTCTTTGACTGCATGAGCAAAATAGAGACAGATCAGACTGGACGGATTCAAATGCGTCTTCGCTTGGCGGACAGGGAATGTCATGGTTTTGTCAGATAGATAATCAGTGATTATAGAGTTGTAATGATATAAAATTATATATATAAGTCCACACATTTCTGTAATTACTTCAGAAATAGTGATAGAGATAATTAGCCAAATTTATTATCGTGTAACGTTATGTAAATAAATATATTGAAATATAAATAATTAAATACGCAGCGTTAAGCAAGCTCTTCCAAAACATCGATATACTAAAATAAACATATTTAAATGAGCATTACTAAACGAGGTGCTCTGCAATAAGGTAACAATTAGATAAATACTTACCTGAAAGAGACTTCTGTCTGGCTGTCATCTTCTGTTGTCTTATAACAACAAAAGCATTAAAGAAGTGTGTTGGGAATAACGCATTATATACATTTAAATATTATGGCACTTCTCACTCCACCTACTCATACTTTTATCACTAGGAAAAACTACTGACCAATTAAAGAAAGGGGTATTAGAAAAAATCATTGTTTGCGCACCTTCAAATTACTTTGATAGACTGTTCTATTTAATGTAATTATCCCAACCTTTTACCACTATTTTTAATTGATTGGTATTCATTAATAAATTGATGGTGATTACAGACTTCAAATGACATAAAAAGATCAAATTTGATATGTTTGGTTAAAGAAAAAGAGGGAATGAAATAGATAAATAAAAAGAAAGTAAAAAAGGAAAATCAAGAATAAATGGTGTCTTACAATGTTAAACTAAGAACTGTAGAGTAGGTTTATGGCAAATATACTGAACATGAATGTGCACATTGAATTCACAGGTGATTGCTGAGTTGGAAATTGGTCTAGTGCACTTGGGTCGCAAAGTCGAGTGCACCTGTGTCTCTGAGCTTACTCAAAGTCATGTGCACACCTCTCTCTGGGCTAGTGCACATCAGTTGCACTTTATGTCAAGTTTTTCTCTGGCTTATCTGTATTCTCTACTATTAACTCTGATATAGTCCATGAATATCAACGACCACTTCTGAAAACTACTCCGAAAGGTGGCACTGATTATGGCATAAAAGCTGTTCAAGGACTAGAATATAGTCTTCGAAAGCAACTTTACTGTTGATCGCTACTGGGAACACTGGCTCTTTCAACTGGTACAGTACACATCAACAATAGGAAACTTGCCGGATTTAGTCCATGGTAGTGGATGGCACTATTGATCATTACTGGGTTCACAGTCATTACTTAAGCTTGACAATGTTCACAAGAAAATCTGTTTCAGACAATGAAAATAGCAATACTTTCTGATCGCTGTTTGGGGAAAAAACTGTATTGTCTCTAATTTGGAAACATCTACGAAGATTTCTGAGACAGTCTATGATTGCAAAAATTACAAATGACCAGTGCTTGGAACACTGCCACTGTCAATCACAGTAAGTATTTACTAATTAGCTTTGAAAAAGCCCCTGGGAAAACATAACTTCTGATCGCTACTGGGAACACTGACACTGTCTATCACACGTAACCTAAACAACGAACACTTAAATCACCTGTGATAGCAACTTAAAGAAGTGAACATTGCTGAGAGCATTTACCCTGTTGTTGACAATAAGTCTCTACTTAAAACTCTTCTATAGTCAAAGACAACAATTTTAACTACTGATCACTACTGGGAGCACTGGCTCTGTGGACGACGGTAAGTCTATATTAAGAGCTCCAATGAAGTCCCTGAAAACAACAGTATTTTGGTCAGTGCTTGGAACACTGAAACTCTGGATGACAGTTATTCTCTACTATGAACTCTGATATAGTCCATGAATATCAACGACCACTTCTGAAAACTACTCCGAAAGGTGGCACTGTTTATGGCATAAAAGCTGTACAAGGACTAGGATATAGTCTACGAAAGCAACTTTTCTGTTGATCGCTACTGGGAACACTGGCTCTTTCAGCTGGTACAGTACACATCAACAATAGGAAACTTGCCGGATTTAGTCCATGGTAGTGGATGGCACTATTGATCATTACTGGGTTCACAGTCATTACTTAAGCTTGACAATGTCTACAAGAAAATCTGTTTCGGACTATGAAAATAGCAATAATTTCTGATCGCTGTTTGGGAAAAAAACTGTATTGTCTCTAATTTGGAAACATCTACGAAGATTTCTGAGACAGTCTATGATTGCAAAAATTACAAATGACCAGTTCTTGGAACACTGCCACTGTCAATCACAGTAAGTATCTACTAATAAGCTTTGAAAAAGCCCATAGGAAAACATAACTTCTGATCGCTACTGGGAACACTGACACTGTCTAGCACACGTAACCTAAACAAAGAACTGAGAGCACTTACCCTGTCGTTGACAATAAGTCTCTACTTAAAACTCTTGTATAGTCAAAGACAACAATTTTAACTACTGATCACTACTGGGAGCACTGGCTCTGTGGACGACGGTAAGTCTATATTAAGAGCTCCAATGAAGTCCCTGAAAACAACTGTATTTTGGTCAGTGCTTGGAACAATGAAACTCTGGATGACAGTTATTCTCTACTATGAACTCTGATATAGTCCATAAATATCAAAGACCACTTCTGAAAACTTATCGGAACAGTTGCACTGTTTATGGCATAAAAGCTGTTCAAGGACTAGGATATAGTCTACTAAAGCAACTTTACTGTTGATCGCCCCTGGAAACACTGGCTCTTACAAATGGTACAGTACACATCAACAATAGGAAACTTGCCGGAATTAGTCCATGATAGTGAAAGGCAATATTGATCATTACTGGGTTCACTGTCATTACTTAAGCTTGATAATGTCTACAAGAAAATCTGTTTCAGACAATGAAAACTGGGAACACTGACACTCTGGATGAGTTAATTTGTACTATGAACTTTGTTGTAATCCATTAATATCAACGGCCACGACTGATCACTAATGGGAACACATGCACTGTACATGGCATAAAGGTTGTACTAAGACTAGGATATAGTTTATGAAAGCAACTTTGACTGTTGAAGACTACTGGGTACTCTGGCTCTTTCTACAACAGTGCGCAGCAACACTAGGAAACCTGCCGGATTTAGTCAATGATACTAAGCACTTTTGATCATAACTGGTTACATTGCCATTGCCTGAGATAAAAAATGCTTACATGAAACTATGTTGCAGACAATAGTAATAGCAGTAACCTCTGATCGCTACTGGGAACACTGTATTGTCTATAATTTGGATACTTCTACGAAGATTTCTGATACGGTGTATGATTGCAAATATAACAAATGATCACTACTGGGAACAATGGGTTAATCACTGTAATTATCTAGTATGAACTTTGAAAAAGTCCAACGACCAAAATGGACCAAAAATAACCACTGATCGCTAATGGGAACACTGACACTGTTTTTCAAACGCATTCTTAAAAAGAACACTCATATAATCTGTGCTAGCAACTATAAGTGATCACTGCTGGTAACACTGACACTGTGGTTGAGAATATGTCTGTACAAAAACCTCTGGTATAGTCCATGACAACTCATTTAAGTACTGATCCATTCCGGGACCACTTGCAGTGTGGATGACAGTAAAAGTAAGGAGGAAAATTCAATTTCAGATCCACCCAAGACAACATGTTGGAAAGAACCAACACAAAACTAGTCATCACCTAAGACAACACCTGCGGCAGCCATTTGAACAGCCATTTCCCATGTAGGTGGTCAACGGGCTAGCCTGAACATCACAAACATCACAAACAATATATCAATAACAGACATAACAACCATCAACACATAAAACAACCAAAAAGAACCAAAACAGAACTGCCGCCATGCGACGGCTAGTAATGAAATAACTTGGGGGCTTAACAAGTTTGTGGTCGACCAACCTTCGCCCTTTATTCAACCTTGGTTCACCAGATACTTAGCTGCGCTGGCCAACCCGTCATAAACAACCACCGCCCACACTACAACCATAGTAAGTCTATAGAACAACAGTTTATCGATCACTTCTGATACTCTGGATGACGGTTATATCTCTAGTATGAACTCTGATATAGTCCATAAATACCAACAGCCACTACTGATCACTGATGAGAACACTGCACTGTGTATGGTATAAAGGCTGAACTGGGACTAGCATATAGTCTATGAAAGCAATTTTTACTGTTGATCACTACTGGGCACACTGGCTCTTTCTACAACAGTACTCATAAACACTATGGAACTTGCCAAAGTTTCCATGATGGTAACTCGGACTTTTGATCACTTCTGGGTATACTGCCATTACCTATAAAAGACAGTATTATACTAGAAACTCTTTTCTGACTATGATAACAGCAATAACTTCTGATTGCTACTGGGAAATACTAACATTTTCTATGACAATACGTCTCTTCTTGAAATTCTGATATAGAAGGAATGATAGCAACTTCTATAACTGATCGTTACTGGATACGCTGGCCGTTTCTACGATCGTAGCTATCATTACAAGTGCCTCTGATATAGTCTTAAATAGCGACTTTTACTACCCATCTCATCTTGAAACACTACTGATCATTACTGGGAACACTGATTAAGTCTATTTCAGCCACTTTTACAGTCGATTACCTCTGCAAATACTGCCAGTCTATAACAGGATTATTTTATCTTGTGTTAGGTACCAACTGTCACTACTGATCACTACTGGGAACACGAGCATTGCCTATGACAATAAGACTCTTTTAGGCATTCTAATATGGATTTAAAAAACAACAACATGTTTTACTACTGCTTAAGTCCATGAAAGACACTGCTACTATTGATCGCAACTGGGAACAGATACATTGCCTATGAAAGAAAATGTCCACAGGGACATCTTACCTGGTAAGTGATAGCGGTTTTTGCTTCTGATCACTACTGCACTGATTAGGTCTATGAAAACAATTAATACTATTGATAAATACTGGGAACACTGCCTCGTACTCAAACTGCAAGTATCATTACTTGGGTTATTAGACTTGTCTACCAAACCAACTGTCACGACTGATCAATTCTTTGAAGACAAGCATTGCCAAAGACAGTAAATTTATTCTAAGCATTCTGATATAGAGTATCATTACTGGGAACACTGGCATTTTCTATGACATAAACTATTACTTATTATAACTCTGATTTAGACATAATAAACAACTGCAACTAACGATCGCATTTCGAAACACTACTGATCATTACTGGAAACACTTACATTGCCATAACAGAAAATGTCTACATAAACATGTGATGTAGTAAGTGACAGCCGTTTTCACTTCTGGTCACTACTGGGAACACTGATTAAACGAATGAAGGCAAATATAGCTATCCATCGCTGCTATGAAGACAACCACAGTATAGACTTGGTTCTCTGAGATAGTCTAAAGTTCGAAATGTCATTACTGGTCACCACTGCGAACATAAGCATAGCCTATGATAGTAAGTCATTTCTATGAAGTCTGATGTAGAGAAAATTTATTTTGCAACTATTACTACTGATCATTAATGGGATCACTAGCACTGTCAAAGAAATCAACTATTACAATTACAATCATTACAATTAATTCTCTTATAGTTTGCAAAAGCAGTTGTAACAGTCGATCAGATCTCGAAATACTACTGACTACTTCTGTGAACACTTACAATGCCTGTGGTAGAAAATGTCTAGTTGCACATCTTATCTAGATTTTGATAGCAGTTGTCACTACTGATCACTAATGGGAACACTCATTAAGTTTATAAAAACAACTACTTCTTTCGATCGCTACTAGGAACGCTGCCACAGTCTCAAACAGTAAATATCTTTACAAGGAACATTGATTTGTCTACCGTATTTAATGCTACTACCGATCACTACTGGGAACACTAGCATTGCCTGTGACATTTAGTTTCCTCTGAGCATTCAGGTATAGAGTATCAGAACGGCTTATACTACTGATCATTTCTGGGAACACTGTATATGACAGCAACTATCACTTATTATAACTTTCATATATCCAAAATCAGCAACTGTAACTACCGATCTAATTTCGAAACACTATTGATCTTACTGTGAACTGTTACATTGCCTATTAAGGAAATGTCTACATGGATAGCTTATCTGGATAAGGATAGCAGTTGTTATATTTGATCAATACTGGGAACTCTGATTAAGGCTATGAAAGCAACTGCTGCTGTTGATCGCTACTGGGAACACTGCCTCATTCTAAAACTTTAAGTATCATTACTGGGAACATTAGTTTTGCACACCATACCAACTGTAACGACTGATCACTTCTGGGAACACTAGCATTGCCAATAACAGTTTCTTCTTAGCATTCTGGTATAGAGTATCAGAACATTTATAACTTATAACTGGGAACAATGACACGCTCCATGACAGCAACTATCACTAATTATAACTCTGATATGGTCATAATAAGCAACTGTAGATACCGATCGCATTTCGAAACACTACTGATCACTACTGGGAACACTTACATTGCCATTACAGAAAACTCTGTACTTGGACATCAGATCTAGTAAATGATAGCAGTTTTAACTTCTGATCAATACTGGGAACACTGATCAAATGAATTAAAGCAACCATAGCTATCTATCACTGCCATGAAGACAACCACAGTATATACTTGGTTCTCTGAGCTAGCCTAGAGTTCAAAATATCATAACCGATCACTATTGGAAACTCTGGCATAGCTTTTGACAGCAAGTCTTTTCTATGAAATCCGATATACAGTAAAATTGCGACTTTTACTACTGATCATTACTGGGATCACTAGCACTGTCAAAGACATCAACTGTCAATACAATTAACTCTCATATAGTCTACAAAAGCTGCTGTTACTGCAGATCGGATCTCAAAATACGAGAGTAACTACTTCTGGGAACACTTACTTTGCCTGTAGTTGAAAATGTCTTGTTGGACATCTTATCTAGTTTTTGATAGTAGTTGTCACTACTGATCACTAATGGGAACACTTATTAATTCTATTAAAGCAACTACTACTATAGATCGCTACTGGGAAAACTGCCACATCTTCAACAGTAAGTATAATTCCAAAGAACTTTGATCATGTCTACCAAATCGACTGTCACAACCGATCACTACAGGGTACACTGACATCACCTTTGATATTTAGTTTGTCTAAGCATTCAGGTATAGCAAACAGAACGTCTTTTACCCTTGATCATTTCTGGGAACACTGACGCTGTCTGTGAAAGCAACTAATACTAATTATAACTACGATATAATCTTTAAAAGCAACTGTAACTACCGATCACATCTCAGACCACTACTGATCACTACTTGGCTTAGTTATATTGCCTTTGATAGAAAATGTCTTCATGGATGTCTTATCTAGTAAGTGATAGCATTTGTAATTCTGATCACTACTGCGAACACTGATAAAGTCTATGAAAGCAACTTCTACTGTTGACCGCTACTGGGAACACTGCCACATTCTCAAACTTTAAGTATCATTACTGCGAACATTGGTCTTGCCTTCCATACCAACTGTCACAACTTATCACTACTGGGAACACTATCATTGCCTGTGACACTTAGTCCCTTCTAGTCGTTCTGATACAGAGTATCAGAATATTTATTACTACTGATTATTGATTGGAACACTGGCATTGTCTATGACAGCAACTATCACTAAAGGTCATAGTAAGCAATTGTATCTACATATCACTTCTCGAAACATTACTGATCAATACTGGGAAAACTTACATTGCCATGACAGAAAATTTCTACATGAACATCTGATCTAGTAAGTGAAAGCAGGATGTTTTACTTTTTATCACTACTCGGAACACCGTCTAAATTAATGAAGGCAACTATAGCTATCCATCGCTGCTATGAGGGCTACACCAGGATATACTTGTTTCTCTGAGCTATTCTAAAGTTAGTTCAAATGTCATTACTGATTGCAGTTGTTACTACTGATCACCAATGGGAACACTTATTAAACCCATTAAAGCAACTACTACTATCAATTGCTACTGGGCACACTGCCACATACTCAAACAGTAAGTCCATTACAAGAGACACTAATCTTGTCTACCGTACCAACTGTCACTCCCGATCACTACTGGGAACACTTGCATTGCCTGTGACATTTATTTCCTTCTACGCATTCTGATATTAAGAAGCAGAACGTCTATTACTATTGATCTTTTCTGGGAACACTACAATGTCTGTGGCAACAACTATCACTAATTATGACTCTATTATAGTCTTAATAAGCCACTGCAACTATCGATCGAATCTCGAAACAATACTGATCACTACTGGGAACAGTTTCACTGTCTGTGGTAGAACATGTCTAGTTGCACATTTTTACATTGCCTATGGTAAAAAAAATGTTTACATGAACATCTTATCTTGTAATTGATATCAGTTGTTATTTATGATCACTACTTGGAACTCTGATAAAGTCTATGAAAGCAACTACTTCTATTGATTGCTACTTGAAACACTGCAACATTCTCAAACTGTAAGTATCATTACTAGCAACATTGGTCTTGCCTACCATACAACAGTAAGGACTGATCACTACTGGAAACATTAGCATTGCCTGTGACACTCAGTCTCTCCTATGCATTCTGGAAAAGAGTATCAGAACATTTAATTCTACTGAACATTACTGGGAACACTAAAACTGTCTATGACAGCAACTATCAATAATAGTAACTCTGTTATGGTCATAATAAGCAATTGTAACTAGGTTTCATATCTCGAAACACTACTGATCGCCACTGGGAACACTTACATTGCCAGGATAGAAAATGTGTGCTAAGTTTAAACATATTTTATTTCATGAACATGACAAAGTACAACATTTTATCATTACAAGTTTAAGGATCAGAACGAAAGCAATAATACTTATTTAGTTCTTTTCCGTAGCTATGTGCACTTGCACATCTGATCTAGAAACTGATAGCAGTTTTCACTTCAGATCACTACTGGGAACACAGTTTAAACAGTTTAAATGAATTAAAGCAACTATAACTATCCATCGCTGCTATGAAGACAACCACACTATATAACCCTAGCACTACAATTAACTCCTATTTAGTCTACAAAAGCAGCTGCTACTGCCGATCGGATCTCAATGTACTACTGGCTACTTCTGGGAAGACTTGCATTGCCTGTGGTAGAAAATGTCTAGATGCATATCTTATGCAGTGGTTGATAGTAAATGTCAATACTTATCACTAATTGGAACACTTTTGTATTCTTGTAGAGCAACTACTACTATTGGTCGCTACTACTATTGGTCGCTTCTGGTAACACTGCCAAATTCTCAAACAGTAAATTTAAAGAGTAACTACACCTTAGAAACTGACTGAATCAGATCCCAAACCCTATCCCCAACATAAAGGGAAAGATTGACACAGACATCCCAACAAACAATAAATTACAAGTGATAAGCCGAGTCAGCAGCTCTTTCCCAAATAGGTGGCAACTCAGCTATCATTATTGAACTAAATAATTTAGACCAACAGAAGGGTTACAAATTATACGAAAAACATATAACAACTATTTTTAACTATTTTCTATTTTTATCATAAAAGGGTTAGAATGAGACCACAATAAATTAAACAGCACCGAACATAAAGTATCATTACAAGAGACAGTGATCTTTTCTACCGTATCAACCGTTACTCCCGATCACTACTGGGAACACAAGCATTGCCTATTACATTTACTTTCTTCTCAGCATTCTGATATTGAGAAGCAGAGCGTCTATTACTATTGATTATTTCTTAGAACACTGACAATGTCTGTGAGAATAACTATCACTAATTATAACGCTATTATAGTCTTAATAAGCAACTGTAACTACCGATCGAATCTCGAAACAATACTGATCACTCTTGGGAACAGTTTCAGTGTCTGTGGTAGAAAATGTCTAGTTGCACATTTTATCTACTTACTGACAGCAGCTGTCCATTAGTATCACTACTTGGAACTCTGGTGAAGTCTATGAAAGCAACTACTACTACTGATCGCTACTGGGAACACTGCCACATTCTAAAACTGCAAGTATCATTACTAGGAATATTTGGTCTTGCCTTCCTAATTAACTGTCACGAAAGAAATCACTACTGGAAACACTAGCAATGCCTGTAGCACTAAGTCTCTTCTATGCATTCTGATATAGAGTATCAGAATATATATTAGTATTGGTCATTACTGGAACACTGACACTGTGTATGACAGCAATTATCACTAATTATAACTCTGATATGGTAATAATAATCACAACTGGGAACACAGACATTGTCTATGCCAAAACGTTTGTTCTAGGAAGTTTGATACAGAGGTTACGATAGCAATTAAATTACTGATTGTTACTGGATAAACCGCCCTAGTCTATGATCGCAACTATCACTACAAGTACTTCTGATATGGTCTAAAATAGCGAAATGAGCTACTGAACAAATCTTGAAACACTACTGATAACAACTAAGAATACCAGTATTGCCTTTGTCAATTAGTCTCTACTAGGCATTCTGATAAAGAATATTAGACAATATTTTACTACTGAGCATTACTGGGGACATTGCCTGAGTCTATAGCAGTAACTACGATGTTTAAAATACCAACAGTCACTACTTATCGCTACTGGGAACACTGGCGTTCTTTATGAAAGTCTCCTCTAGGATATCTTATACAGAAAGTAAGATAGCAGATATTATTGATGATCGTTAGAAGTAACACTGGCCCTGTCTACAACAGCAACCACTACTACTGGTATAACTGATATAGTCAAAAATCGCAACTGTAACTACTGATTATATTTTGAAACACTACTGATCACTACTGGGAACACTGAAGTTGTCTAAGACAGTATTTACTACGTATCCTAAGTATCCCTACTAAGAACATATATCTAGTCTAAATAAGTTCTGAACAGTAAGATCCTTTGGAAGCAAGGAATGCATTAAACAACAGAAAATAGCAGACTCAGCGGTTTAATTGCGTTTGTTCACGACCAGTAATGAAATGTGCAACACCAGCCACGCCCCCCTAGTACCGGCTTAAGCGGAACTCTATTTCAAAACTAACCCAAATGAACTCAATGATCCCAAAGGACCAGAAAATATAATCTTCATTATGATGATGTAGGCGGAGACGTTTTACGGCCGCCACACGGCACAAACACTAGCTTCAGTTAAGATAAATAGGTTCAGAATGGTAAGATATCAAAGTAAAGTACTAACAGTAAATACTGATCACTACTGGGAACATCGGCATTGTCTATGACAATACGTCTCTTCTAGGATACTGATATAAAGGGTAAAACAGCATTGTTTTATTAATGATTGTTACTAGATAGACTGGCCGCGTCTATGATCGCAACTATCACTACAAGTACCGCTGATATAGTCTAAAATAGCGAAAGTAACTACTGATCAGATCTTGAAATCCTACTGATCACTACTGGGAACACTGATTAAGTTCATTAAAGCAACTTTTACTATCGTTCGATTCTGCGAATACTGCCACAATCTATACCAATCTTGGATCAAAGGTGAAACTTATGCGCTCCCTCATCATTTCCATATTTCGGTATGCCTGTAAATCGTGGACCTTGACAGCAGAGTTAGAGAAAAGAACGCAGGCCTTTGAGATGCTACCGAAGGTTACTGAACATTTCGTATAAGGACCATATAACAAATGAGGAGGTTCGCAGGAAGATCCAAGCAGCCATTGGAGAATATGATGGACTCCTAGCGCTGGTCCAGAAACGGAAACTATGGTGGTTTGGCCACGTCTCAAGGTTTTCTGGTTTAGCAAAGGCGATTCTACAGGGCACAGTGAAAGGAAAAAGAAGAGGCAGACAGAAGAAGAGTTGGAAAGACAATATTAAAGAGTGTACAGGGATGGATTTTGCCAGCTCAACTAGAGCAGCTGAAGACAAGACAAGGTGGATAGGGATTGTTTCGAAGTCATCTGCGGTGCCCAAACGACCTAGTAAGGTTACGGGATAGAATAGAATAGAATAGACTAGAACAGAATAGATTACTCTGGCCACTGACTTAGTCTATGGTTGTAACTATCACTACCAAGAAGTTTGGTATTGTGTAAAGTACCAATAGTCACTACTAATTGCTACTGGGAACACTGGCATTGTTTAGAAAGTAAGAAAGCAACTATTACAACTTATGGTAGGTGAGATAACTGGTCCTATCTATTACAGCAAATACCACTATTAGTAATACTGATATAGTCAAAAAGTAGCAACTGTAACTACAGACAACATCTTGAAACACTAGTGATAAATCCTGGAAACACTTGAAATTTCATGACAGTAAGTCTTTTCTACGTATTCTGAAGAATGTAAGATACCAAATATTTGACAATTCCAATTTAATCGGATTCGGACACGTATTTTGAATATGGTCAAAATAATAAAATAATATGCTTTGTGGGGGGGGGGGGGAGATTTCTCAAAGGTGTAAAATAGTGTGTGCAGCTTGGTACATATACATGAAACAGCTGCCAGTGCTCACGTTGTGGAACAGGCCTCCCAGCATGCAAATGACGTCAAAATGACATTGTCTTAATTTGATGCGACGTGGTGACGTCCCATCGATGTCAGTATAACGCCATTTCAAAGTAATGTGCCTGCTTCTTGGCTCAGTCTAAAATGTTAGGTCCCGGTGGGCACATAACGTCAACACGACGTTGTACTGACGTTGATGCAACTTCATGTCGCAGAATGCAGAAAAATATTTTTATAGGCCTGTGCGGAATTCGAACTCACAACTCCGCCTAGCACTGCATCATCTGTCATCGCTACCAACTGCGCGCTTCCGAGACACCCCAAAAAGATTGCTAGAGTAGCACTGATATAGGTAGAGGATAATGCAGTGCACGTCGTATATTGAGTTCATCTCAATGCGTTGCATCTGTTCCGTTCGCCAATGAAAGCCTACCAGATCCAGAGGATACAAGTGAAATTAGATAAGTATTAGTGTTAGAGAAATATGTTTTCATACAACAGTACTTTCGAAACTGATACAGATTTATAATTCAGATATAATAAATCAACTTTGCCGGCAAATGCTGAAAAAATATTTTAATAGGCCCGTGCGATATTCGAACTCACGACCTCGGCAACTGAGCCTAGCACTGCACCATCCATCAACGCTAACAACTGCGCTACCGAGACAACCCAAAAAAAGATTTTTCGCGTAGCACTGATATAGACAGCGGATAATGCAGTACACGTCATTGAAAAGTTCGGTGAAAATCCATTTGTTCAAGAAACATGTGGTAACAAGAAATTATCACGACGCTGTCTTAGAAAATCTAACACTTTAAGACTTCCTGTCCAAATAATGCATCCATGCAAGTTTGGTAAAATTCAAACCATTTATTCAAGACATATAGTTGTTAAAAGCTTTCATCCAATGCCGACATGGACGCCAACACCAAATGGATCCGAAATGAGAAATAAGTAAAAATCTAAGAAAGCAAGAGTTGTCATTCGCGACTTATTGTCATGACTCGTTCTACATATCTTAAAAGTATCATGAAAATATATTAAAGGGTAATCAAGTTACGGACCTGCTAAAACCATTAAGGAGTAAATAACTCAAAAAGTATGAAAGCAAGATTTGCAACAAATTTGTGAAGTCTCATGGATATTCAAGTTATAGAGTGGTCACAAAATCACAGCCAAAACCGTCGAGGGGAAATAACTCAAAAAGTAAGAAGGAATGAGTTGTCATTCTTGTTCGCAACATATCGTCATCACCTGTGTTATGTATCTGCGAAGTATCATGCAATATTTCAAAGGGTATACAAGTAACAGAGTGGACACGAATCTGCCAAAAAAGCACAAAAGGGGAGATACCTCAGAAAATATTATGACAAGAGTTACCATTCTTATACGCGAAACATTATCATGACCTGTTCTATATACATGTAACAATGAAAATATTCCAAAGAGTATTTAAGACATGGAGCAGACAAGAACATTTTACGGACAGACGAACAGAAGACGAACGGATAGACGGACAGCCGGACGCCAGGTTCATCACTATATCCCAGAACCTTTCGGTCGGGGATGAAAATGCCTAAAACAAAAAGGGACTGACTCATCAACATTAACGGAAGTAAAAAAAAGTACGATCCACTTATATTAATACCCATTCTATATGAGCCGCAACATGAGAAAACTAACAAAGTGGTTGTGCGCCCAGCGAATACTCAGATCAGCCTGGCCATCCGCCCAGTCCAATCAGACTCTTAGCTAAGAGCTGAAAGGGTAGCTGAGGGTCTAAGCCACATCAGTGCGGACAACATAGACTCTGATCAGACTGGGCGGATTCCCAGGCTGATCTGAGTCTTTGCTGGGCGCACAACCACTTTGTTGGTTTTCTCATGTCGCGGCGGCGCCATGATCGAGTGGATAGAGCGACTCGTTTATGGTGCAGAAGGATGGTGCATGTCGCCGGTTTGGGTCAACTGACGCCTGAAAAACTCTCTCTGCCTAGTAGGCACGTCGAAATGACATCATATCGACGTCGCATCGACGTCGTTACGATGTCATTTCGACTTGATGTGCCCAATGGGTGTCAACTTTGGTATTTTTTTCGAATCTGGGAATAAAAAGGATGCGGAAAAAGAGGCATGGGCTCCTCCTTGCATGTGTTGTGCCCAAGACACTGTTGGGCTCTTAACACCCTTCATCACAACGGCCAAAAGGTAATAGGAGTTATGAGAAACCTTTCCCTTTATGTACATTAAACTTCAAGATTCTACCTAAGACCATTAATGAGTGCTACAGCCGCTAAATGCATAATGGTCGGACAAACAAACAAGTAAACGGACGTACAGGCAAATGCGGACAGACAGTACCAAATCAATATGCCCCTCGACTTTGAACTCGGCTACTTTTGCAGTTGAAGGTATAAGAAATACAAAAATAAAAATAACTCTGACTATTTTATATCTGTAACTGCAACGTTCCCAGTAGCGATCAAAATGTGCCCAGCAGTGATCAAAGTGGTCCCAGTAGCGATCAAAGTTTTTTGCAATTGAACCCCACTCCATTACTGACACAATTAAATAAACGACCTTCGTACGTTTTCCTCTGGTTTTGAATGCAAGGCTTATTCTGAGTTACTGATGAGGCTTTGTTAGCCCAAATCTACGTAGTGTGACCCACCTTCTTTCTTATGAATGTCTTCAATTCTCAACTTTACAAAACGACTAAATCTAATTGAATGGAACAGGTACATCATTTTACATTATTGCATAAATAATGGTGTCACACGCTATTTATAGGCATGTTTTAACAAACACAGACCCATGTATTGACCTGTGTTTTCACGCGCCGATAATAACCACCTTAGCGACTTTTTGTATGCAAGTTGCAGGGCAATACTCCATCAGTGCAGAAACGAGCGACAAAACTGCAGTTGAAGTTATCCATTTAAGATTTCAACGGAAGAGTTATAAAAAATTGGATATTGTATAAATAAAAGTGCAGATGACACTGAGTGAAAACTTTGATAAACATGATTATGACTTGTGAAATGGTGCTAAAGTTTGCACAAAAAATCACGGTATCTAATCATGTCATGAAACAAAGATTTGGCCTAAAATAGTACGTCAACATTTTCGTTATTTTTGTAGCGTTGTGTTGAATTTATGAAATAATAGCGACCAAACATTTTTCCAATGTATTTACGTTTGCAAGGTCCCTCGGGACATGTTGAACGGCCTCGGCCAATACGACGGCAGCTGCAAGCGGCTTTCTTAAATCGCCGATTTCTTTTTCTTAATTCATTAAAATGACATCATAAACCATCTAATGGTTAAAAACTATGTTTACAGCCAATATTATCCCCACTGAACGCTAAGCAAACATAACGCGAAATGACATTTGAAGCGGTCTATTTTTCGCCATTCTCCTTAACAGAAAAAAATATGAACCAGAACATTTACTTCTTTTCCGGTAAATACCAAAAATATTTCATCTCATGTGTTTAAAGTATCAGCAATGTCACTCGTGCTACGCACTCGTAAAATGGCTAATATTACCAATATATTCAATAAAGTATATTTGGCACCCATCGATGTCGTGACAAACGTTGCAATATTCTATGTGTTAATATTGTCGTCCTAAAATTAATATATTCAATCTATATTGAAATATTTATCAAAACTAAAATTCGTGTTTATTCACAACATAATATATATCTAAATGTCAAACAAATTATTGGCAATAACAATGTATTTGTTCATAAATATATTTATCTGAGGTATAGAAATAGTTTTATATTCTAGAATAGATGTTATGCATATCGAAATATATTTGTTTACAATAATATTTATGTGCGATATGAAAATATTTTAAATCACATAAAATATTTATTGGCAATATTTGCTTTTATCCACAATAAAATAAAATAATCAAGATCAATTTGCAAAAGCTTAAAATTTATTTGCTGAAAATATGTATTGTGTAAATAAGCAAGGACAGAAACTTTAACTGCAATTGGGAGATAAAAGAGAACAGGACTGGTGAAATGTTTGGTGGGTGATTGGTTGGGTTTGTTTGGTTTTACAAATACTGCTTTACCCTCATTTCCCTCAGTATTATGCGCAGGTTTTGGTGGTTGTGGGTTGGGATTGGCCAAGTCAGGGATGGGGTGGGTGGGTGTTATCGGAGATGTAATCTATGGTAAGTTAAGGCAGTATAGAGAGACAGACATACTTGCAGATGGAGTGGGGCGGGGCTGATAGGGAAAGCTGGATGGGTTGGGCTGGCTGAGGTTATGTGAAAAGGGGCGAGGCGGAGAAGGCCGATGTAGGATAAGATACACTGGGCTGCTGAAAAGTTTACTTCAGATGACTGGCTAAATAAATAAAATTTTCCTGTTTGGAAGCCTTATTAGACTTGAGGTTTAAAATCCGCTAAAAGTGGGAGAAGAATAGTCCATCATGAGCCAATACATGTGAGATAGGGAAATATTACCATCGAGGACGGAATTGCTGCCAGGGACTCGGCAAGCCTCGTCCCTGTTTGAAATTCCGACCCCTCGGGTGAGATTTCCCTATCCTACATGGACACTCATGATGGATTAATATAGTCTGATACTGAGTTTGTACTGACGCAGGTTAAAATGCATTGCAAAAATAACTAACCAACCTTACATGATCACCTGCATGTTGAGTCTGACTATCTCACTCTTTGATTCTCGCGTTTACAGATTGAGCAATCCACTTGGCCTTTTCAGTTTAATTGCAAACGGACAAGGGATGATTAAAAGAAATACTTGGACTCTTGCAGTAGAACTTTTGACATTATGACTGCCCATTCTGTTTATACTTGTTAAACTTTGTAATTTAATAATAGAAAATAGGTAAACATACAAGTTGCTGCTCTTTTAAATTAAGGTAGCTGAATGACCACCTGTTTGAAAAAAAGGCTGTTCATTTGGTCGACTGTGCGTGTCTTTCGCAAAAGTTTGTCAATTAACGTGTGTTCTTTCCTTTTGGTTTTAGGGCGGGGGGTGGGATTTGATTGTTATAATTCTTATCTTTTTGCTTTATATACAAGGTTTATCCATTTTTCTGCAGTAAATTGCATACTATTAGGTAATTACAGAGACGTTATCATGTACCTTATTTTTATTGTTATTTTTGTTGGCTTTCAATTAGTCTTTAAACGTTTGCCTATTGTGTAGGATATAGCCTTGTGGCCATCCTCTGGAAATGAGCTGACTTGTTGACCAGTTCCTTTCTTGTTGTATATAATGTGTCGCCCAGAACTTGAAGTATTTTTTTTTCCTTTTATCATTATTATTTTATTTTACGGCAGGATATGCAAGTCGACTGTGACAATTCCAGATCACTGCATTAACATCTACTTTTTTCAAAAATGAAAAGAAGCTGTAAATATTGAAAGCGGAGCAAAGCTATTCCCTGAAAAGGTTGCAATATGTCCATGAAAAATAAACATTGCTGCAAAATGTTTTTGAGTTGTGCTGTTTATGGCACGTTGAGGATTATTCGAAAGCTCAGAGAAAAGTCATACGTTAATATATTGTACATGCTGAAAAGGTAGTATCTCGGTTAAGTGATATGATGCCAAAGGATGTAAGAAATAAACTATCAATTCTTTTATCTCTTCAGCTGTATTTTGATATTTCTAGGGAACACTCTTCTGTTTATGGAATGTATAATGACAACGTGTGGCTTACACAAGAATTAAGACGTTTATGGCTAAAGAAGTATGGCTTGGGTGTTATCTCAAGGTGAAATGGTACACTGGGCACGTTCGACAGAACAACTTGTGTGGACCCGAGCAATAGTCAGGAATTCTTCGACTGCTCGAAAATATATCGGAGATATTCGAGTAGCCCGCGGAATGCCTGTGTATTATTCGGGTTATCCGAGTAATTATGCCGAACATGCCCACTGTCGGGAGAATCAGCTCTTCCAATTTCATGTTTGCCTCTTTTTTTCAGAAATGGAAACTCTTAAAAGAAGAAATTTACTATTTTACTCATTTTGGAGGAAATCACTCCTAGGCCCTTCTGGAAGGATTTCTTCGCCGAGGGAAGCAAACATGAAGTCACAAAAGTTGTTTCCCTTTGAACAAAATGACATATAACATGGCGTTTAACCCATACACTTTTATAAAGATGGGCAGAAATTTTAAGCTGGTAATATATGCTTCCCTATTGGAAAGTCACCGTATCTAGGCTACTCTTCAGGCAACTAATTGCTCTTTACGCTTTTTTTTCTTCATATTAATCTTTCAAGAAGGGATGTGCAATCTGACACGCAAGTGCTGCCTTCTCATTAAAATCAACTCAACTCAACTAAGCTTCATTATGAAACCTGTCTCAGAGCACTCGCTGGTGGCATATGAGAACAAGAGGGTCAAGAGGCCCTGAGACGCTCTCCTGAGTAAAAAAGGTCAAAGGTCAAACTAGGGTCATAATGATAGTTTGCAACCATTTCAAAATGGTTCTGAAGATTGTTAATCTTTTTCAATGTATTGCTATGGTTCCAACCCTGGACCCCGGGGGCTAGGCTATTTTGGACCTGGGGCCATCATTTGAATAATCTTGGTAAAGGACCACTAGGCGATGCAAAAAGCTAAAGGACCAGATATGATTTGGGCCATATTTGGCCCCCCTCTCAAAATTTATTCAAATATTGTCTTTTTCGTTAGTCATCTTCTCGACAATATAAATCTAGAACATGGAGATGTTACGGCTTGTACAAGGAAAGTTACAGCCATTCGTTTGTTCATGCAGTTTTGCCCTGATTTTTAGCAAAATTTAGGGGGCATGGATACGTTTTGCCATATATAACAAAGAAAGGAATTTAAAAGTAAATAATATGTATCAGATCTAATAAAGTATGTAATATTAATACTAAATCTCTTTGACATTTACTGGTCTGCATCTTATCACGTGCATGAAGGGCGATAACTCTTGATAGATCACTGAAATTTTCGGATTACAGAAACGCTACATTAAACTGTTTTTCAATCGAAAATTTACGTTTTAGGGGCATGCCACAATTGCAGTATTTTGTCTTTCAATGGAATTTAGATAAACCATTCCTTTTAAGATCAACTCATGTGCAGCAGTCACTTTTTCTCGGAAAAGAACGTATTAGTCTGAAAGAAATCATATGAACAAATATTTAAAAATATGGGGGTTTTGATAAACTTTGCATTATTCTTGCGAGTTGATAAGTTCAAATAATAAGAAATGAATACAAAAACAACAAAGATATAAAGCTAATAAAAATATTTTGCATTCAAAGTAAACATTTATCTCTAAGAAAGAAAAAAAAAGGGAGATAATTTTAACTTATGATTTACATTGAAACTGCATAGCAATTAATAGTAATGAACACATTTCTTTTTATAACTGCTGACTTGGTTTTGCAAACATAGGCCAGATTTTTTATGCGCTTCCTTTTATATACGTTGTTATATAAACAAAAAAATAAAAGTTAACTATTCACCCTAACCGTTTCCATGGCAACGACTTTCAAAAAAAAAAAAAAAAAAAAAAAAAAAAAAAAATAGATGGAGGGAAACAAGAAATTAGATATCTTTCATACATGTACTTGCTTTTATACTTGTTTTTATCGTGTGGTTCATTATTTTCGGACGATTGTTTAAGTTATTAGTATATCAACCATATATGTAATACAAACTCTTAATGAAGCTAATCAGCAGAATGATCAGATTCGCAGTCGTGTATTTCATGTATGAGAGTGGGTGGGGTAACTAAGACACTGAGTTATTCATACCGTAATACTGGGTAACTGGGTAATTCACAATCTTCGTCCTATTATATAAACAGCCGTAGGTATTGGAAACAAAGGGCACTGAATATTTTGATTAAACTATGCATTGCTTATACTTCGCCATAGCTAATCTGTTACTATGGTGCTATTATCAACTACGGCGGACTTTAGAGCTACTACTGCAATCTTATCTTCCTCACAAAGGATCGCTTTTAGATCTTCGTTTTGACGCTGAGTGCAGTCCAGAACTGCATTGTCACCATAACACTCATGATTGTATAGCTCAGAGCTATTTTCTAGCCATCTGCTGAGAGTCTATCATTCTTTTGTTAGACATGTCCCAGACTTGTTCTGGATAGTTAGGATCAACCCTGTTCTCTGAATTTTTATCCACACCAGCTGATGTGCTCACTTGCAGTTGTGTTATTTTAGGTATTAAGTTTCAGTCTCTTTGCACCGAGTATCCCTACTTAATCAGTCCTCATTTGCTCTCGTCAGGGCATCTGAACCCTTTTGTAAGCCTTCCTGTATTCTCTTGCTCCTTCTGCTTCATACCGCCTCCTTTTCAAATTCCTCCTCGCATCGAAGAGGTCGAGAACATCCAGTGCCCAGTGCATGTACCTGCGATGTTCGTTTCCAAGTATTTCTTTTCCTGTATCAGTGTAACTGCTGTATTGTAGGGCGCAGAAAAATGAAAGGAAATCGCACTAGTTTAAATCGTCCCGTACGTGCACGATTTCGAACAGGGTTTAATTTTTTACTTTTTTTCGGTTTGACACTTCAACAGAATGTCTGTTGGTAAAGTATATCCAGCAGATATATTGAAAAACGGGCGTGACCCCGTCATTTCTCAGTCAGACAATACCCAATTTGATGTTACTTGGTTTTATTTATCACTTCTAACATACAATTTAAAGAGAATCTTACAAGTGATATGCATAAAAATAGTGTTTGATGATTTGAGGTCTGAAGCATGTTTCTGCAACACGGCCCTGCCCCTCCTCCCCCCCCCCCCCACACACACACAGAGAAACACACACTTATCTCCCATCACCACCGACACCAATTAATGGATTCATGAGTACAAATATCGTACCACTACTACTTCCTATTACTATTTCAATTCTCCTAACGACGTTCCCCAAGCAGCTCAGCGGTAGTACAAGTACCGTCTTTCGGTCCCGTCTTTTATTCGCTGCCCCGATTGCAACAACATTGCAGTTGCATGTATCCTTCAGAATCAGGAGTTGTTTCTGACAATAGGTCAAGCGTCGTCATGAATGAAGACGCGAAAAACTAAGTTTTGCACCATATATTCTGGTATTACTTATCAAAAAGAAGGTAAAGCGGTCTGTTTTGGTTTTTTATTTAGGAAAATTTCTTGGCGATCCGTAGATTGTATACCTTCACTGCCAAAAGAGTTCCTGTGGCACGCGCGTCCTTGTAAGGCAACCGTTGTAAATGACGTTATTTTATTTAGAAAAGTTTAAAATTAGGTGTCAGCGCAGGCAAGTGCACGGCTGAATTTTTCATACATTGTTGATGTTCTTAAAATGCATTATCATGCAAAAAATCAGCTGTGCACTTGCCTGCGCTCAGGTAGTTTTCGGCCCAAATGCAAGCAAAAAATGGCCGAAAATGCCAAAACCAGCTGAGGAGGGGGTACATTTAGAGGCTCAGAAGAAGTTAAATATCATTAGTGTATAGATTATTTTAGTCAGAATTGACGGTTAAATGTTTAAACTCATACATTACATGAACACAAGTTAAAGAAGTGCAATTTTGAAAATTCATAAATGAGGGGGCCAAATATGGCCCAAATCATACCTGGTCCTTTCAAGCATCTGAGCCAAGTGGTTCTGAAGAAGAAAATTTTCGAATATTTTTCTATGTATTTGTATGGTTCAAACCCAGGACCCCCTGGGGCCGGGCCATTTTTAAACAAACGTGGTAAGGGACCACTAGGCAATGCAACATTCCAAATTTCAAGCATCTGCACTAAGGGGTTCTGGAGAAGAAGGTTTTTAAGTACATGGACATTTTAATTTCGAACCCAAGACGCCCCGCCCCAGGGCCATTTTGAATCCCAGGGCCACCATTTACACAAACTTTGTAGGGGTCCACCAGGCAATGCATCATACCAAATTTCAAGCATCTGAGCCAAGTGGTTCTGAAGAAGAAGAAATTTTTAATAGTTTTCTATGTATTTCTATGGCTCAAACTCAAGAACCCCTGCCACAGGCCATTTTGGGCCCTGGGGCCATCATTTGAACAAACATGATAAAGGACTATAAGGCAATGCATCATAGCAATTTTCAAGCATCTATGCCAAATGGTTCTGAAGAAGAAGAAATTTTTGAATATTTTTCTATGTTTTCTATGGTTCAAACCCAGGACCCCCTAGGGAGGTGCCATTTTAGACCCTGGGGTCAGAATTTGAACAAACTTGGTAAAAGACTACTAGGCGAAGCAACATACCAAATTTCAAGCATCTGAAAGTGGTTCTGAAGAAAAAGATGTTTATATAGTTTTCTATGTATTTCTATGGTTCAAACCTAGGACTCCCTGCCGCGGGGCCATTTTGGACCCTAGGGCCACCATTTAAACAAACTTGGTAGAAGACTACTAGGCAGTGATACATACCACATTTCAAGCATCTAAACCTCATGGTTCTGAAGTAGAAGATTTGTCAATATTTTTATTTGCATTTCTATGGTTCAAACCTTGGACTCCATGCCAAGGGGTCCTTTTGGACCCTAGGACCACCATTTGAATAAACTTGGTAAAAGACTATAAGGCATTGCTACATACCAAATTTAAAGCATCTGAGCCTTGCGGTTCTGATGAAGAAGAGTTTTGAATGTTTTTCTATGTATTTCTATGGGTCAAACCTGGGACTCCCTGCCCTGGGGCCATTTTAGACCCTGGGGCTACCATTTGAACAAACTTGGTAGAGGTTTACTAGGCAATGTTACATACCAAGTTTCAAGCAGCTGAGCCAAGCAGTTCTGGAGAAGAAGATTTTTAAGTAGTTTTCAGTTTCGAACCCAAGACCCACTGACCCAGGGCCATTTTGGACCATGGGGCCACCATTTGAACAAACTTGGTAGAGGACCATTAGACAATGATACATACCAAATTTCAAGCATCTGAGCCAAGCAGTTCTGGAGAAGAAGATTTTAAGTAGTTTTTAGTTTCGAACCCAAGACCCCCTGCCCCAGGGCCATTTTGGACCCTGGGGCCACCATTTGAACAAACTGGGTAGAGGTCCAACAGACAATAATTCAAATCAAATATCAAAGCCCTAGGCCTAGCGGTTTCAGAGAATATGTCATTTATAGCAAATTGTTGACGACGGACGACGCACGACGGACGACGCTGGACGCACGACGGACGACGCTGGACGCACGACGGACGACGGACACTTGGTGATCACAATAGCCCACCCTAAGTGAGCTAACAAGAGGACCAATGGTCCTGTAGCTCACCTGACACTTGGTCCTGGTATATATTTTAATGCTTTCATACATGTATATAGCACCAGGGCAGGGGCAGATAACCCCCTCCCTTGGGGATTAATGTTGAGTCCCAATTCTATACACCAAGCCACAAGGTCACTGGGCCTTTGTTTCTGGACAAAGATTTCTGAAGGGTTTTTATCATAAATGGGTGTGGCGGCCACCATGTTCATACGACCATGACCATCTGAACAAACTTTGATTCCTTTGACCCAGTATTAAAGCTCCATAATATATGGAACACAGTAATCATTTGTATAAACTATGATGGGCCTGAGTGCCCAATGCTACATACCGGTATCAAGTTTCAAGGTTATAGGCCTTTCGGTTCTCGAGAAAAAGACGTTTGAAGCGTTTTTACCATATATGGGCATGGTGGCCATCTTGGTCAAGTGACCAAGACCATGTGAACAAACTATGGTTCCTTTAAGCCGGTGAAGCTCCATATGAAATATGGCTTCAACTGACCCTAGTGGCCACTGAGAAGATGTTTGAAAATGTTGACGGGTGACAGAATCTCAATGACCTTGTACAAAAGTCAAAGAATGACCTTGACCTTTAACGACAAAATATCTTCATCTGGTCATTTAGTCAACCATAAATACCAAATATTGCACCTTAGACTTAAATAGTTTCTGAAAAATCCACTGTTTAAGCATTTTCCCATATAAAAGCCGACATAATGTACCAAAGTTGACAGTGTCATAAATTAGGTCAAAGTCAACGCACGATCATTTGTATAAACTATGATGGGCTTGAGTGCCCAAAGCTACATACCAAGTTTCAAGGTCATACACCTTTTGGTTCTGGAGAAGAAGATTTTGAAGGGTTTTTACCATATACGGGCATGGCGGCCATCTTGGTCAAGACCCTGAGAACAAACTTATTCCCTGATTACACTTAGACTCCATATAAAATTTCGCTTCAATCAGACCAGTGGTTTCAGAGGAGTAGATGTTTTGAAAATCTTGATGAAGGACAGACCGACAAAATGACCTTGACCTTTCAGTGACATAATTTCTTCATCTGGTCATTTAGTTGACCATATATACCATGTATTGTATCTAAGACTTAAATAGTTTCTGAGAAATCCACTGTATAAGCGTTTTCCCATATAAAAGCCTAACATAACAAAGTTGACCATGTCGTCATTTAATTCAAGGTCAACACATGGTCATCATTTGTATAAACTATGATGGGCCAGCATGCCCAATGCTACATACCAAGTTTCAAGGTCATAGGCCTTTTGGTTCTTGAGAAGAAGATTTTCAGAGGGTTTTTACCATATATGGGCATGGTGGCCATCTTGGTCATGTGACCCAGACCCCGGGTATAAACTTTCGTTACCCCATCCCACTGAGACTCCATATGAAATTTGGCTTCAATCGGCCCAGTGGTTTTAGAGAAGAAGATGTTTGAAAATCTTAACGACGGATGGTCCGACGGAATGACCTTGACCTTTAGTGACATAATATCTTCATCTGGTCATTTAGTCGACCATGTATACCAAGTATTGTACCTAATACTTAAATAGTTTCTGAGAAATCCACTGTTTAAGCATTTTCCCATATAAAAGCCTAACGTACCAAAGTTGACCATATCATAAATTAGGTCAAGGTCAACGCAAGGTCATGATTTGTATAAAATATGATGGGACTGCATGCCCGATGCTACATACCAACTTTCAAGGTCATAGGTCTTTTGGTTCTGGAGGAGAAAATTTTTGAAAGGGTTATTACCATTTATGGGCATGGCGGCCATCTTGGTAATGTGACCCAGACCCCGGGTATAAACTTTCGTTCCCCTATCCCACTGAGCCTCCATATGAAATTTGGCTTAAATCGGCCTTGTGGCTTCAGAGGAGAAGATGTTTGAAAATCTTGACGACGGATGGTCTGACGGAATGACCTTGACTTTAGTGACATAATATCTCCATCTGGTCATTTAGTCGACCATGTATACCAAGTATTGTACCTTAGACTTAAATAGTTTCTGAGAAATCCACTGTTTAAGCGTTTTCCCATATAAAAGCCTAACGTACCAAAGTTGACCATGTCGTAAATTAGGTCAAGGTCAACGCAAGGTCATGATTTGTATAAATTAAGATGGGCCCGCATGCTTAAGGCTACATACCAAGTTTCAAGGTTATAGGCCTTTTGGTGCTGGTGAGGAAGATTTTTGAAGGGTTTTTACCATATATGGGCATGGCGGCCATCTTGGTCATGTGACCCAGACCCCGGGTATAAAATTTCGTTCCCCTATCCCACTGACACTCCATATGAAATTTGGCTTCAATCGGCATAGTGGTTTCAGAGGAGAATATGTTTGAAAATCTTGACGACGGATGGTCCGACGGAATGACCTTGACCTTTAGTGACATAATATCTTCATCTGGTCGTTTAGTCGACCATGTATACCAAGTATTGTACCTTAGACTTAAATAGTTTCTGAGAAATCCACTGTTTAAGCGTTTTCCAATATAAAAGCCTAAAGTACCAAAGTTGACCATGCCGTAAATTAGGTCAAGGTCAACGCAAGGTCATGATTTGTATAAATTTTGATAGGACTGCATGCCCAATGCAACACACCAAGTTTCAAGGTCATATGCCTTTTGGTAATGGAGAAGAAGATTTTTGAAGGGTTTTTACCATATATGGGCATGGCGGCCATCTTGGTCATGTGACCCAGACCCCGGGTATAAATTTTCGTTCTCCCATCCCACTAAGACTCCATATGAAATTTGGCTTCAATCGGCCCAGTGGTTTGAGAGAAGAAGATGTTTGAATATCTTGACGACGGATGGTCCGACGGAATGACCTTGACCTTTAGTGACATAATATCTTCATCTGGTCATTTAGTCGACCATGTATACCAGGAATTGTACCTAATACTTAAATAATTTCTGAGCAATCCACCGTTTAAGCGTTTTCCAATATAAAAGCCTAACGTACCAAAGTTGACCATGTCATAAATTAGGTCAAGGTCAACGCAAGGTCATGATTTGTATAAAATATGATGGGCCCGCATGCCCGATGCTACATATCAAGTTTCAAGGTTATAGGTCTTTTGGTTCTGGAGAAGAAGATTTTTGAAGGGTTTTTACCATATACGGGCGTGGCGGCCATCTTGGTCTTGTGACCTGGACCAAATATATAAACTTTCGTTCCCCCATCCTATCAAGGCTCCATATGAAATCTGGCTTCAATTCACCCAGTGGTTTCTGAGAAGAAGATGTTTAAAAGTCTGAACGCCGACGACGCCGACGACGACGGACGACGGACCATGTCTATACTATAAGCTCACCTTGACAGGTGAGCTAAAAATATAGCAAAATAAATAAAATAGCGGGCATCATACCGAAAGAATAAGCATATAAAGATGGATAGAATCAAGGTATGTTAGAATTAGTTGGTCTACATTTCAATGTATCGAGTTATATTTTTCTCCTACGGCCACGCCTCTCCCCCAATCCACTCCCCCCTCCAGCCCCAACCCTCATTCCCTACGAGCTGCCTGTGATAAGCTTCATGATAAGTTTAGTTGCGTTTTATGTCAAAATTGCGCTTACAGCGGAAATAAGACATCCAAAATTAGTCTTACAAATTACTCCGGTAACCTAGACGCAACGAATTGCCAGCCTCTGGTAAACGGAGTCGAAATTACACGTCACAAGATGTTATTTGAGCCGCGACACGACTAAAGCAACAAAATGGCATGTGCCCTAAGCTACCTTTCAAACACAGAGCAAAGACGCTGATCAGATGTGGGTGCTGCCCAAGCTGAGCTGAGTCTTTGCGGGCCGCACATACCACTATGCAAGTTTTGACGTGTCGCGGCTAAAACTTTTATGTCAAAACCACGACGAACGAAACCATTCGCTCATTATTCGCTGCATCGTATATTCCCTCTATTACATGTTATCCTAATAACATATGCAGTTTTTGTTTCAAATTAGCAGATGTTAATCAGATGTACACTGTGTTTACAACCATGGTCGAGCATGCACATGCACGAGCAGTCTATGGATGCAATGGAATCAGCTGTCTATTTGAGAACTTGTAGTACTAGACTGAGAAAGATTGCTTAAGAGAGCTTCAGTGGGCGCACATTCCACGTTGTTGGTTTTGTCGTGTCGCTGCTCATGTTATTATATCAATCAATTAGATAATCTCTGGTATTCACTACTCACTGTGGCCTGAGCCCATCGCTATTTTCTTGCGCAAGATTATGTTTTATAATGTTTTACATATCTAACTGTAGCCATACTTCAGAATTACTGTAATGGCTAATGTTCCTCATCGAAATCGTGATATATCTTATGTTCTTTTCCTTCTTCTTATTGGATTTCTCCTCGCTAACATTTGGCAGTTTTTACTTAACGCGATGTATCCTAGTCAAGGAAACGTCAACATGAGCGCACTTTAAATGAGCCGCAACGTGAGAAAAGCAACAATGTGGTTGTGCGCCCAGCGCAGACTCAGATCAGCCTGGGCATCCGCCCAGTCTGATCAGAGTCTTCGCTGTCCGCAATAAGGTAGCTTAGACTCTTAGCTACCTTTTAAGCGCCTAGCGAAGAGTCTGATCAGACTGGGCTGATGCCCAGGCTGTAATTAGTCTGCGCTAGGCGCACAACCACATTGTTGGTTTTCTCACGTCGCGGCTCAAATATCGCAGACAAATTTCTGGTCTGACAATGAATTTTCACTTTTGAATTACGTTATCTTATTTCATACTTTTGTATAAAAGATCAAACTCCAAGTAGTTCTTTTTATTTTATTCCCGACTAGTTTCGGTTATTACAACATTTTTCAAGGGACATATTTGTAAACAATGAAACAAAATGAAATCAGCGTTACATGACGTCAATGGCAACGACGTCAATAATGACAATGACTCTTAAGTAAAAACTTAATGATTTATCAGTGATTTATATTTAACAACAACAGGATCTTAGAAGATGCAAAATTACAGGGAAAATGCAATTTTAAAACAAAATATTAAGACGCCTGTAATAAATGTCATGTTAAATGAAAATAGAGCCGCGGGACAGCAATGCCTACAAACTCACATATACATGCGAAGACCCAGACCAACCTGCGCAACCATGCTGTCTGACTAGAGCTCCCATAGGTTGCATGAAGGATTTAAGCTTCCCTAGTAACCGCAACAGAGTGCATATTAAAGGAGAATCAGACAGTGCAGACACTTTATGATGACAGGCCAGAGAAACAACTGGTGCATACTTTAAGGAAAATCTTATTAACATCATTTTTGATTAATAAATTAGAGCCGGACATGCTTAGTGTTTAACGCAATCATGTTTAACCTTTGCTTACTTCTGAAAGGCTCTTTAATTGCATGTCGGTGAGTCCGGCATTAGACTCAGTGAAGGGCTGGACATAAATCTGTTTATTTAAGTCACTTTCATGGTCATTTGCAGCTTCAAATGGTGGGCTTCGTTAGCTTCCGTATTTCAGTGGTTTTCTTTAACACTCCTTCACCTCCAGATGACAGAATACCTAGCATCATCGCTGAGTCTTAACCTAAGATTATTCATAATCTTTTTATACGTGATGTTTTGGTTTACCGTGATGATTCAATAATAGGTGGGGAAATCTTCCCACGGACCAGGCAGGTAAATAAATGATATATTAGCCGCGACACGAGAAAACTAGCAATGTGGTTGTGCGCCCAGCGCAGACTCAGATCAGCCTGGGCATCTGCCCAGTTTGATCAGACTCTTCGTTAAGAGTTCAAAGGGTAGCTAAGGGTCAAAGCTACATCCATGCGGACAGCGAAGACTCTGATCAGACTGGGCGGATGCCCAGGCTGATCTGAGTCTGCGCTGGGCGCACAGCCACATTGCTAGTTTTCTCGTGTCGCGGCTCATTTACGACCGCAGAAGCCACAGGGGAGAATTTTAACCCTGTAAAACCGGTTTACCATTTTAACCTTGTAAAACCGGTTTACCCTCGCCCCTCTGTTTCATCTCCACCAAGTTATACATTACTAATCGTTCCAAGGCAGTACTTCTGTTGTGATTCTTTACAATTATATTGTTGTTTCGTCTGTTTGTCAACAGTTTTTAGCAATTCAGTCACTTATACCGTTTGCTTTTGAGGGTAGAATATGGGATCTTTTTGTTCATGATAATTTCCTATCTCTTTACTTTGATGCGGCCCCAGCTCCCTCATCTTCATTGTTCTTGGTACAATATGTTTGTCTCACACTGTCATTTCCTATATTTAAACTTGCCACAGTGTTAGTATGTTAGAGCAACAAGCATGGTATGTTAGAGCAACTAGCTTCATACACCGATGAACGACAATTGATCATGTAACGTTGTCGTCAAGCGACGTCAAAGGTTAACTAACGTCATAATTGGCCACGTAGCATTCATCTGGTGCCACGTCATGGCGACGGCTGTTTAACGTAATGGCCAAATGCGACGTTGCTAACTTTCCTTCGACCAATTTGTTGCATATTCTACATTAAATTAACACAAAACGGAACAGAAAGGGTCTAAAATTAAGTGTGAATACAAGAATTAGATATAAATCAGCGTTCATCGAGTAAAGAAGACAATGGTCGTCGCTAAAATTCTACAAGACGTGCTTCGAGCTTCATGGGATTTTAGCTCCACCCACTGAATTCATCACACGATGAACTCTGAAAATTCAAATTTCAATTCTTAAATAGAGATCAGTTTCTAAACTGTACCAACACGATAATGTTGAATGCAATTGCGATATAACTATGTACGGTTCTTGGGTAATATATTCACTACAACTCTAAGGGCGAGTATTGGGATCCGGTTAACCTTTGGTTAAGCATAACCTTTCACCACCCTCCATAATTCATTGCTGACCGTTCAAAAAGCAGTACTTTTGTTGCAGTTCCTTAATGCTACCTTTTCCATGTTGGTGCATTCGTTCTCTTGGTATTTGAGAGGTGATTTTGATGGGTTAACTCAATGTCCTATTGTTTGGTTTACTATGATTGCCTCTAGTAAACTGCTGTCAGTTAATGTATAAACTTCTTTCCCTTTTGGTTCTGAGGGCTTCATAGGAAATCTGATTGTATCAATTTCTAATCTTTGACTTCTCATATTTTTGCTGAGTATTAGCACATACGCTCCTTGATATTTTTCTTTTCGCATCTTTCAATAGATTTATAATTCCGCTAATTAGTATTAAAAAACGAAAAGATCACATTTCTATAAGACATGTGACTTCGGTCTTTAGCATGCCAATGGGTTGATCATAATCGACTAAAATAATTAAACGAGTAGATCTGTCTGTCCAAGGTTTTTTTTCCCAAGCATTCAAAAGCCCGTTGCCTCGTGATTTGCAAACTGTTGTATGCGTCTGGTGCAGAAATGTTTCACGAACAGTCCTCTATCAACCACATGAAATTTATGTAGCTTGCACGATTTGGCTGGTTGTCATGGAAACCGAAAGGTTGAAAATAGAAAATATATTCAAAAATCATCTTCTCAGAAACTATGCAACCAATAAAGCTCAAACTTCAAGGAAAAATCTGAGTACTAACTTCTACAAAAGTACTGTTTTTCTTGGCAATTGCTCTGGCAGTTTGGTTAATATGGGAACTTAAAGCTACCATTGACTTAAAATGGCAAAATAGAAAATTTGCATTTATTGCTATGCCACTGCAGATAGTTTGACAAAACTTTCATAGAAATGTACCTTGAGTAGTATTTAACCAGCCTTATTAAATTTATGCAAATTGCACAATTTGGCTGGTTGCCATTGCAACCGAATAGTTAAAAATAGAAAAATATTTTAAAAAATCATCTCCGCAGAAATTGTGTGGCCAATAAAGCTCAAACTTTACAGAAACATTAGTACTAGCCTCTATAGAATAACAGTTTTTCATGGCTATGGCAACTAAGAGTTTCCATTGACTTATAATGGGGAAAATGGAAATCGGCAATTTTTGCTGTCTCACTGCATTTACAATGTATTTAGATTTTCTTGCTACAGAAATGTTTCTTGAATAGTCCTCGATGTTTCATATAAATTTTCTCCAAATTGCTGAATTTGATTGGTTGCCATGGCAAAATATAGGGTAAATTTTCGAAAAAAAAAATGAAAAAAATCTTCTGCTCAGAAGCCATTTTGGGGATTAAGCTGATATTGTGCAAACATGTTTGTGACAGAAGCTTCTACATGAATTGTGTATTTTCTTCCAACCCCATAACAACATTGGTTGCTATGGCAACTTATAGTTTCCATTGACGTATAATGGGAAAAGTAAAGCCATGAGGAGGATGAAGCTGATACTTTGCATACATTTCAATAACATTAGCCTCTACCTAACGTATGTTTCATATTATCATTGCCCATGTGGACTGGTTGCTATGGCAACTTAAAGTTCCATAGACTTACAATGAAGAAAGTGGACATTTGGTATCTATTTCTGTGTTACTGCAGATATTTTGACAAAAGCTTTACAGAAATGTTCCTAGAGTAATCCTCTATCAGCCATACGAATTTTTCCCAAAGACCTAATTTTGATTGGTTGCCGTTGCAACTGAAAGGCCAAATTTTCAATTTTTTCATTTTTTTTTTGCCAAAAATCTTCTTCTCAGAAGCCATTGAGGTGGGGGGGGGGGGGGGGGGGTGGGGGGGGGGGGTTAAAGCTTTTTTTCATAAATGTTTGTGATATTATCATCTACATAAATGGTGTGTTTTATTGTTGTTGTGCGTGTTGTTTTGTTGCTGTGGCAATTTAGTTTTTCCAACATAACCTCAGTGCTCAGGTGAGCCATATAGGGCCAATGGCCCTTTGGTTAATTTATACAAGGATTGTTCATTCCTATTCAGGATATTTTGACTCCAAGCAACAAGCTCTGACTCAGAAAAAAGTTATTAGAACTTTTTAAATGGGTGATGACACTGGCATAGGTCTTTAAAAAGCTGTCGGATAAGTTACTTAAAGCATGTGTAATAAGAATGGGCAATAGAAATCTACAAATCAGTCAAAATTCGTTGACTAAATAGGGAAACAGCGCATAAGTTTTATCAGCTAAGACAGACATTATACAATGGAAGATATGAATTCCGGCAATTTTAAGAAAATTCCATTTATGCCCAGCCGATCGTTAAGCAAAGATGGTCGAAAACCTAAGCACGCGACCTTTCGCAAGCATAACATAGCTTTCTCACATATGCGCAGACCAGGCTTTAACACGCAGTCGTAAGAAATATATTGCCTTTTGCTTTCATATGAAATAGTTCGGCTAACATATGCTAGTCATATGCTATGGTATGATACATGTAACTGCAAGGCTGGTTCTTGATTTCTTGCAGCTTGGTAGATACAAAGGTTTTTAGCCTACATTAGAACATTTGAATGATTTTCCATAGAGCGTGTTAAGAGCCAATGCTTTTCTTTAGTCATGCGCACTATCCGGTAATTACAGAGACGTTATTATCAATTCTCTGTAATCATCAAGAATTTTATAATAGGGGTGGCTCACGCATGGTCTCAGATTTTCTTCAAACTTGCTGACAGTGTGAGATGTATCACAAAAACAAATGAATGACCGCTGTTTCATTCATTTACACTTCCGTTGCCATGGTAACGGCTCCCAAAGATTTTGGCCAAAAATGAACCAAAAATTTCTTAAAATTGAACATTTTAGTCCTTTTAGTATTGTTAAATTTACCATTATTTGGCCAAAATATGTCTTGTTTGTGAAAATGCAGACCTTTATAAATAAAAATATGTTTTAATATTTCCCTCACTGAATTGCTGTTGTAGTCTCACATACCATGGAATGTGAGTGGGGTAAGCAGGTCCTGAAAAATGTCGTTTTTAGGCATATTTGAATTGGTACACCAAAGTTGCGCGGGCACTCCGACATATACGCATACTAATAAATTTTACAGTGGGATTTAGAAATTTATAAAACGAAAAAACATGTATGGGAAGTTACCATCATATGGTCGTAACCATGGCAACAAAACCTCCCCTATTGAAAAACTACAAAAACACAATATTGTTAAAAAAGAATTCATTTATTTCTATATGGTGTGATAAGAGCAATTTCATACAGTCAGAATTGTTATTTTAATTTCGCTCTTGTGTAAACAATCAACAGATACTGTGAAAAAATTAATTTTAGGCCATTTAGGGGCACCAAAAGGGACGAAAAGTGAAAATTTCAATACAAAACTCAATAATATCTCGTTTCATTTCTAGAAAAACAGCACTAACAACACTAAAATATGCTTAAAAGCTGTTCTGAATATATCATGCATTGTATAATGACACTGTGTAACCTCAAAGAAGAAAGAAGGGAAATTTCCACTCAAAACACACACAATTCTTATTTTACTTCTGGAGTATATAGGCCGTGAGACAGATAAGGTTTACCTCCCCCTAAGCTGGAGTATTGTAGACCATAATTTTCTAAAAGTCAAGTATCTTAGAACTATTTTGCAGCATGTTAGCCCTCTGACGAATGGGGTGTTACGCTGTAACAGCCTGTTGTAAACGTTACCCATTACAACAATAAACATAGCATAAAAGTTATTGAAAATTATAAAACAAAATAGAAGTCGTTTTCCTATGTTTAAAATTATACTATATTCTAATAGAAAAATCCAGTAGCTAAATGTTATGATGTTTATATTATCGCTTTAGCTTACATGGTGTAATATACGTGACATGTGTCTTTACACTCTATCCAAATTGCTAGTTCTATCCAAAGTACTTTCTTTTTGTAAATTATTCCTTCCATATTGTACCATATATTTATAACTGTATTAAAGGCAATTTATTCATCTTTTCAGATCTGCAATTTTTTTTATCCTATCTTATATATTTTGTGAGAAATAGAATGTTGAACACAGTAACCCCTTACAAATGTTCCATATTACAGTTATCACTTGCGGTATAATTCAAGTGCTCGAATTACACTGTTGGTGTTGAAAACAACAGAATAGTGTAATATCGAATATGTCAGCCTATTAAAATAGCAAGGAACAGTGGCGCAATATTTTGAAAGCAGCTGGCTCGGCCATAAAGATCGGTTGTATACGTTATCTAAGACTATTTTTTTTTTTATTAAAATCATATTGTTTTTAGATAAAATAATTTTGTTTTCTTTGGTAGCAGTTTCTTCATAAAAGAATCTTTTAATATTAGAAAAAAATACATTCTGGTTTATTTTTTATCATTAGCTATTTCTATTAGTGATGTGAATAGCATTAATGTATAAGATAGTTCATTATTTTTCCTCTAATCAGTTTTTTTTTCATTTTCTTATAGAAAACAATAACAAATATAAGTCTGGCAGTTCTTGTAATATTTTGTATACTTGGGCCTATCAACACTTTCATCCTTGATTAGTTTTAGGGATTCATGAGGAGTGTTTATACGTGATTAAACACAGTATTTATATACTTCAAATTGTAATGTTTAGAAACGTGACATATTCTAAACATGCAAACCTGGTTTTGCTATTTACTTGGTTATTATATAAAAAAATCAAAGTATTTCATAATGACATTTCTCGCCATTTTTCTTTTAGAATTTTTACAGTTGAGTTTGAAGGATGGTAACATTCATGAAATTTTGTTATATAAAGCTGAAAAAATGCAAAAAGAGAGAAAAAAAAAACAACCAAAAAAAAAAAAAAAACAGGACGGTAAAAACAAAAAAAAAAAAAAAAAAAAAAAATAGAAATTCAGAGAAGATAAAGCCACGGTTTGTAAAAGCCAGCATTGATTTTGCATATAGGTATCGAATAACATGATATAAAATAAGTTTGATAACGTTAAAACTTGAGCGGAACTTGAGCAGTTTCGTCCTGTTTTTGTATAAAACTATAAAATAATCAGTAATCAACAATACAAAATGTGGTACAACTTGTTTATTGACAGGATTTGGGAAAATTTTTACGTGCACACTAAAAAACTCTAGAGCAGAATAGTAAATCTGAAGTTTGAAGACTTCAGCCAAAAACAGTTATGCATCAAAACTAACGTGAATACTTGCTTGTAGTGTATACTACCTGTGTAAAACTATCTTGTATTTTACGTTACCAAGGGAAACAACATTGTTCAGTTTCAGTCAAAAAACAAACATACGTTTGAAAATGTTAAATGGTAGTGTTAATACGTTGCTTAATTAAGTTCATTTAACATGTAGTTCCTAACAACAATTTGTCAGCCAGGAGTTTGTGAGTATAGTATCAGAAACACTTAAGACATAAATAGAGAACTCGCAGCTTACGCATGATATAATAGCAATGTATAAGTGCTATGTTTAAGATAATCTATATTTCTATGCTTTTGTTTCTTGCTCTTTTAAGTCTGGCTATATTAAATCATCGCTTAACGAATCGATCTAAAAAGAACACATAGATATGTTTCGTTAGACAAAAATATTCTTATTTTTCCAGGGACAGTGTTACAGTGAGCTCTAACAACTTAATGAAATGGAAAATTAAAATAATAAAATACATTAATGTTGGTCATTGCTGTTCAGATATTTATGAGCAAAGTTAATTGTTCTCATTCAGAATGTACTCACCTACACTGGAGTTATACTTTGCAGCATAATAGTGAGAAAAAAAAACAAAAAAAACAAGCAAGTAACGTATACAACTATTCATTGAGAGTTTATAAAGTCTTCATTTTCAATTCCTTTGACCAGTAATACAATATTTCTGAACAGCAAATAATCAAACAATAGAGGACGTGCATACCTATACATGCAAAGGAAGGGCTCACCTAAATAATTTACTGCATTTCGTCTCCATGACTTTGTATACCATATTGTTTAGCAAAAAATGTTGTTGTATATTGTGTATTCATGATATTATACTGCTACTCAAATCATTCTTGTCCAAGTATTTTGAATGCTGTTAGATAACACAGCGTTTTTGCAGTATCCAAACAACAATTTAAGAAGCTAACATATTGAAAACGTCTGACTGAAATTTGTCTTTCGTAAGATCTTTAGTCATTGATAGTTACAACTAAATATTTGTATCAACAGAATGACAAATAGAACTCTAACAGGATGATGACAGAATGCTGTATGCGTTATAAACAATGTCCATTTCTGTAATCCTTAAATGTTCATATTGTTAATATGTTGCAATGTATTCAATGGGGGCTGTGTAAACAGATCACGTAGATAACAATTTAACAAGCAAGTTATGATTACAGGACTACACGTTTTCTAACCTATGCAAAGCCGTTACTGTGCAAAGAGGCTGTTGGCTGAAAAAGCGGCTGACAGCAAAGCAATAATGGTGTTAATGCCGGTCAACCGAGTTGATACTGCTTTTGATTGCCTCACCGGGCAGTCACAGTGACCTATTTGTATGCAGGGCAATTCAATGGCTCAATCAACAGCACAGGTAGCAAAATTGATTTTATCCCTATTATGACTCTAAACCTAAATAGTGATAGTTACATCATATATCAACTTATACTTACTTCATTTGATGCATAAAATTAAAAATAAAATCATTTTTATGAAGTCACTTTTAAATGAGACTGAATAGAAGGCAAGGTCGAACTGCTTCAGCTGTAACGATCTATGTGCGTCTTGCTGAACCCTTGTGCATTTCAAAGAGCTAAATTTACCATCTGAATACTAGTGGTAAGCTAATGTTACAACAATGAATGCTTTATGCCGCCAGGGAACTAACATTGTGGTAACAGGTCACTCACAAAGCTTATCCTCAGACATATTACAAACATGTAACGTAATGTACTGTTAGATTGCCTTTCAAATATACACTAGCCGATTCTTTTTTTAAGTTTGAAAACACATAACATTGGTGTTTCTTCATATTTAAATGTACAGCAGTGTCTACTTAAGACATACCGTAATGCAGATAACATTGAAAAGTAAAAAGTATGCAAAGACCAGGAACTGAAACAATCAAAATCCAAATCCAGCCCTCAAACCATAGTTGGAAACAACTAAGATTACAAATAATCAAGATACAGAGAACATATGGCCAACCGAGTGAGCAGCTTGTTCCCAAAAGGTGGCCACTCAGCAACCCAAACCGAACCAAAAATAATAATAACATACATAAGGTAAAACATCACAGAAACTCTGACACCAAAAAACAGGCAACAAAGAACCACAACAGAACTACCGCCTTGGAACGGTCAGTAATGAACTACTGGGGGGCTTAAATCGATTTTACAGGCCCAACCTCACCCTCAGTTTCTTAAGTGGTACAAAACATTTAGTTGGTTGTTCCGTTCGCATGATAACCCTCTAACTCGTCAATGAATCATCACGGTAAACACATAATTCAAATTTCAACACCATGAAGAAGCAAAGACGAGGACTCAACAGATACAATGGGCCGTCTGACAGGTGGAGATCCCTGTCCTGCCAAACAACCCCACTGGAAATCTGAAGCAAAAGAAGGTCACCAGTTGAGCCCCGGTGGACCAAGCAACAGACAAAAAGGCTCCGGTCCCAACCAACTAAAATATATAGCTTTAGGTCGGGGCCATCATAGAGTCTGACGATCGATCCCCCGGTGTGCAATTAAAGAGTGCAGCAAAGCTATCAACTGTGATTGGGTTAATCACTAAGCATGCAGACTGTCGCATAACATTTAAATTATAGCCAATACGTTTGTGACGTATTATTATTTTTCGGAATTGATCAGAAAAATCAGTCCTACCCTTAATCTTTTTGAATTTGTATACTAAGTCACCATAAAATTCTGGTTCCGATAGGCCTTGGTGTAAAAGAAATTTTAATCCGACATCAAATTTTGAAACCAATTCATGGTGTCTGCGATAGAATTTAGAAAAAGCCTTTCTAAGCTTATGATACCGATAGCCCTGTTGAAGAAGTTTAGCAGTTAAACATTTATTACGAGCATTAAAGTCATCTACATGACTACACACTCTAGCAAATCTTATAAGTTGAGAAATATACACTCCATAAGAGGGACGACGTGGAACGTCACCATCCAAAAATGGAAAATTAACTATATCAAAGTCAAAGTCATCACGTTTATCATAAATTTTAGAAGATACAAAACCGTTAGAAATAGATAGATGTAAATCCAAAAAGGGGGCCTCGGTATCTGAAGTATTAGCTTTATTCAATTTAAGTTCAGGTGGGTAAATTTGGTTAACCATGCTTTCAAAATAAGGATTATCAATATTCAGAAGATCGTCTAAATATCTAGAGGTTGAGTTAAATGCCTCAATGATATCAGCTTGATTATCAACAGAAAGAGAAGTCATGAAATCTCTTTCATAACAAAATAAAAACAAATCGGCCACAAGAGGAGCACACTTTGTACCCATCGGAATACCAACAATTTGTCTGTATAACTTATTACCAAATCTGATGTAAATATTATCTAAGAGATATGATAAGGCGTCACATACATTCTGACATGACCAAAGACTATATCCTCTATATATTTTACGGTCAGTAGAAGTGAAAAACGCTTTCTTATCGTTACAGGCAATATAAAGGGTATCTTCATTTTTGGAGAACTTTTTGAAGGCCCTCTCAATCAAATCAACAAGTTTTTCCTTTATTAAATTATGGGGTAATGTGGTATAAAGAGTGGAAAAATCATAAGTGGACAAACTAGTCGCACGGAACCCTCTTGACTTCAGTTTACTAAGTACCTCACCAGAATGTTTTATAGACCAAAACATATTTTTCCCTGACCTCTCATACACTGTCTCATAGTACCAAATGACACGAGATTTCACAGCAGTGAGGCAAGAAGTTAATAATTTAGATAATTCTGTAGTAGTACAAGAGCTAGAGTTGGCAATGAATCTAGCTTTATACGTTTTTTTATGAAGCTTAGGTAACCAATACATCGTAGGAAGTTTGTCTTGGCGTTCCTAAACGTTAACAGCAAACTTTAAAGGCAAATTATTTGAGTGGCTATTAACGACAGTCTTCTCATCTGTAAAAGTCTCTTCGTAAGCCGGGGTGCCGTTAAGTTCCTGCTTCAAAGTGTTAATATAGTGCATCCGACAAACAACAACAATGTTGTTTGCGGCCTTGTCAACAGGAACCAAAACATACTTCCTATGAAAATCCTGGATACCCTGCTTCAAATATCTAAAGGAAGATTTAGGCTTAGGAGGTAAAAGATTAGTATTGTGTGAATAAAACTTTATACGTTTATCCACAATATTAAAGATACTTAGTTTCCATTTCTTTAAAGCGTTACTTTCAACACCCTCTCGTTTACACCAACGATTACCAAAATCATTTAATGCAGATGCAATTTCTTCCCTACATCTGTTGAAATCGATATGGGAAGGGAATCTATACTTAGGACTGCAGTAGCTGATGTTAGGTTTCCTAGATTTTCTCATCATTTTGTAGGTTATATTCTAAAAAAATGATACATTCTGTCCTCAATTAATATTTCCACTGCTAAGTGCTACCTAACTTATCTCAGCTAGGTATGATTCGAAGAAGAGTGATGGAGCATGTATACATTTCAGTCCACCAATTCAGCGATTTAGTCGCATTCTATTTTTTTATCTTTTTTTTTGTATTTTTGTTATGGTTATATACATAACATATTTATTGTGACTGCTGACTATTGTTGTAAGACTTTAGTTTTTATGTATTAGATTATCAAAATCGACGTATTTGTGATCTTAGCTTTCTCTACGCTTCAATTCTTACAATTTGCTCCTTATATTACATGTATATAGACATAGAAGGAAAAAACGTCAAATACAATGTAAGCTACGTTACACGGATTTTTCAAACGTATATTTGACATGTCAATAACTTTGAAACAGCAATTTATGTACCAGCATACAAAACCCAACATTATTTAGGGTGAATACTTACATGTGTGTAACAATGCGTATTTTCTATTATGACGTGAATATATTAATATGGGTAGATGTAATTGACGTTGAAGTCAAACATTAGCGCCCCAACGTACAGAGGGTTAACATAAGTCATTTTGTTTCTTATATAATGTAGTTTTGTAAATAAATAGGGTACAACCCCCCCCCCCTGGGGTGAGGGGGGGGGGAGGGGTCTATGGCAAGCTCAAGGTCTGCTATCTGATGAAAGTGTTCAAAGATACATGTACCATGTACACAAAAGATCTTTAGGGCTGCAACTATTTATTTGCGTTTATTTTCTAAGAGACAGTGAAGAACCTTGATAAGTGCTAATGAACTATCTTATACATTAATGTTGTTTACATCACTTCTAGTAATAGCTAATGATCAAAAACAAACCAGAATGTATGTTTCTTATACTCGAAAATTCTGTTTTGAAGAAACTGCTAACAAAAGAAACCAAACTGTTCTATCTTCAAATTATATGATTTTAAAGAAAAAAGTCACAGGCAACATTTATAAGCGACAGTTACGGCCAAGGGACTATCCGAAATAGTGATAGAGATTTGTTCAACATATTGTCCCACCCATAATTGCTGTTTCGATAGGCTGACAGAGGCAATTTTACCTTATACTGTTGTTTTAAATTCCCATATTGTTATACAAGCATTTGAATTATCAGGCAATAAATAATCAAGATATGGAATATTTTGTAAGTGGGTACTGTGTTCAACAGCCCATTTCTCCCAAAGTATAAATGATATGACAATAATATCTGCTGAAGTGAAAAGATGAGTAAGTTGCCTTTAAGACAGTAACAAAAGTAAGGTCTAATACGGAAAAGAAAACTTACAAAAAGAAAATACTTTGAATGAAAACAGCAATTAATGGAGTGTTATTTATCTATCTATTTGCAAAGACAAATATCACGTATGTAACGCCACGTAAGCTAAAATGATCTTTAAAACATCATAAAGTGTAGCTACCGTATTCTTATGTTAGAACATATTATAATTTTATACTTGTGAATGTGACTTCCATGCTTTTGTAACTTTCAATATTTTCATATTATATTTACCGTTTTGATGGGTAACGTTTTTAACAAACTGTTACAGCACAGCGCTTCCATTGCCAGAGGGCTAAAATACAAAATACTTGTAAGACATTGGGCATTATGTAAATCATGATCAATAAACTTCCTACAAGAGGGGTCGAGGAGGAGGTAACCATAGATGGCTTGTGGCCCAACAAGTGATAATTGAGATATGAAATATCTTCTAAGAGTGTAGTGTGTTCAACATCCTATTTCTCCCAAAGTATAAAAGTTAAGATAATAATATTGACTTATTCGAAAAGATAAATAAATTGCCTTTTGGACAGAAGCAAACCTATGGTCTAATACGGAAAGAGAAACTTACAAGGATAAATCATTTTGGATGGAAACAGCAATTTTAATGAAGTGTAAAGACAAATGTAACGTATGTAACGCCATGCAAGCTAAACTGATCTATCAAAGAGCATAATTTTTTAGCTACTGGATTCTCCTTATAGACCATATTATGATTTTAAACATGTGAATGTGACTTCCATACTTTTGTAAGTGTCAATAGTTTTATATTTTATTTATGTTTTGATGGGTAACGTTTGTAACATTCTGTTATCGCGTAACCAAACAATCGCCAGACGGCTTACATGTTGCAAAATACTTGTAAGATACTAGGCTTTAAGAAAACTGTAATCTACAGAACTCCCGCTAGGAGAAGTGGATAGGGGTAAACCATATTTGGATTGTTGCCTATTTTTGGCACAAAATTTTTACCTGGTCGGGCCCCCAAAATGACCCTTAACACCTTCCCATCTGGGCCCACAATCAATAAACTGTAGTAAAGCAAAGACCTGACTAATAAATTGTGTTTATCTACTAACATATTGCAGTATTAAAGTGCTGTGGATGAACAAAGACTTATTTAAATGTGATTCTTCCACTTTTCGTTTTTAAAAGGGTAACATAATTGTTGCCATGGTAACGATAAGAAGATGGTAACTTCCCACACATGTTTTTCCATAATGTTAAACATGAAGTACCATTATTGACAGTGGATATGTGAAGATGTGTCAAAGTACCCGCGGGGCTTTGGAATAATGGGTTAAAAATGATGAAAAACGATGAATTTCAATATCTTGATACCCCACCCACCTTTGAAGCACAAGTGTGATTCTATAGTCAACTGAATTCGTTTTAGTACCTCGCTATAGAATTCATCCTGAGTAATATTTGAGAGAACAATTTACGATTTACAATAAATATATAAAGTTTAGAAGATGTAATAGTGCAAAAATAGTCAATTTTCACTGATATTTTTAGAGTTTCAGGCCAAATATTATAAATCCCGTTACCATGGAAACGGGCCATAAAAAATAGGTAGTTGTATTTCAATATTTTCTTTTGAAGTGACAAGGAACATGCTCAGAAAGTTTCGTTAAAATCTGTGACTAGGCGTGAGCCACCATTCTCGATGGTTACAGAGAATTGGTATTATCATGTAACCTATTTTTATTGTCATTGCTGTCGGCTTTCTAGTAGGTATAGTCTTATGGCCATCCTGTGGTAGTTAGCTGACTTGTTGACCAGGGGCCGTATTTATAAAATGACTTAAGTGGTTGCTATGCTGTTGCTACGGCTAAATTTCTATAAAGGAGAGTCCCTACAACTATGAAATTTGCTCTGGAGGAACATTCTGAAAAAGACTGTTCCTCCAGAGCAAATTTCATGATTGTAGGGAATCTTCTTCAAAAATCTAGCCTCAGCAACAGCATAACAACGACTTTTTTAAATTAGTGGTTTTATAAATACGACCCCAGCTCCTTTCTTGTTTTATTTCATGTGTCGCCCTTATTATTTTTCTATTACGGCAGGATGTGAAAATTGATTTTGTTGTTTCCTGATTCCCGCATTCACATCTACTGTTTTTTTCAAAAATTAAAGAAGAAAAACAGAAAAAATTGTAAGCGGAGCAGATCTATAACTTTATTGTTAAATCCTGAAAAGGCTGCAATAAGTTTATGGGAAAATTTACATTGCTGAAAAACATCTTTTGAGTAGTGCATTATGAAGAGAGATTCTGATGCAAAGACCTCGTTGTCTATATTTAAAATGACTGTTCTGTGTTTTGAGCCGCGAAACGACAAAACCAGCAAAGTGGCATGAGCACTCAGCGAAGACTCAGACCAGCCAGGGAATCCGCCAAGTCTTATCAGAGTCTTCGCTATGCGCTTTAAAGGTAGCTAAAGGTCTGTGCTAGCTCCATGCGGACGGTAAAGACTGATCAGACATGGCGATTGCATGTATGCTATGTTACATGGCTCCGAAATTATAAAACTTATTTTCGTACTCAGCTGAGATTGTGTCAAATTTTATTATTGAATAGAATTCAAAACACTTATCAAGGTTTCTTTGAAGTATTCAAACAAGGGAAATTCGGTAAAAAACAAACACCTTAAAGCACAAAAATCTCTGCAAAATGCATAATCCTTATTAAGTCCGAGTTGGAAATTCCATGCTCAGCTGAGTTGAGCATAAACAATATTTTTATAGCATCGGGGCTAGGTCACTAAGCTTTCTGCACAGATTCATTTTGTAGTTTGCGCTTGCTGCGCATTATTCGGAGGAAACTCATACTTTGACTTACAAACATGCTAGAAGGGCAGTCGTGGGTCAGAGATAAGGTACAAAAGGATATTAAAAAATAAACTATAACGATTTTGATCTCTTCAACCGTAATTTAATATTTCTAGGGAACACTCTTCTGTTTATGGAATGTATAACGACAACGGGTGGCTCACAGGAGAAGTAAAGTGTATAATGGCTAAACCACCATGTCTTATGCGCTATCTCAAGGTGAATAAGTACACTGCACTGGGCACGTTTGACATATCTAATTGGGTAGACCCGAGTAAGAGTCAGGATATTCTTGGGGTGCTTGAAGATATATCGGAGTAGTCTGAGGGATCCTGCGTATTATTTGGGTTTACCCAAGTAATTATACCGAACTTGCCCATTGTCTTGAGAATCGGTACTTCCGATTTCGTGTTTTCCTCCTTTTTTCAGAAATGACAACTCATAAAGGAAGGAATTTACTCTACACTCATTTTGGAGGAAATCACTCAAAGGAACCTTTGGAAGGGTTTCTTCCCCGGAAGAAGCAAACATGAAGTCACATAGTTGTTTCCCTTTGAACAAAATGACATAAAACATGGCGTTTAACCAATACACTTTTAAAAAGACACACAGGAATTTTAAGCTGGTAATATATGCTCCCCTATAGGACAGTAACCGTATCTAAGCTACTATTTAGGCGACTAATTTGTCTTCAGACGTTTTTTTTCTTTATATTAACCTTTCAAAAGGAGTCCGCAATTATGACACGTAAATACTGGCTTCTCATTAAAGTCAACTCAACTCAACTCAACTTTATTATGAAACTTGTCTCAGGACACTCGCAGGTGGCATATGAGAAAAATGTAGCAAAATAAAATGACATGGCGGCCAACATATCGAAATAAAAAAATGTAAAGTTGGATAGACTTAAGGTATATTAGAATTTGTCGGTCTCCATGCCAATGTATTTATTTATATTTTTCTTGTACGACCTCCCCTCTCTCTCTCTCTCTCTCTCTCTCTCTCTCTCTCTCAAAGCACTCATCTCCCCCCCCCCCCTCAACATATACACCCTGCGAGTTGCCTGAGATAAGATTCATAGCACGTTTTCGTTGCGGTAAGTTAACTATAAAAATAATGATGGCATTTCTGTGTCAAAATTGCGGAGTGATCTCGCTTACAGCGGTATCCATACATCTCTAAAGAGTCTTACAAACTACCCCTGTACCTAGACGCAACGAATTGCCAGCCTCGACATTACACGTCGCGCGATGTTATTTCATGTCAAAAACACGAAGAACGAAAACATACGGTTATTCTTCGCTGCATCATAGATTGATTCCCTCTATGACAGATTCTCTTGATGCCATAGGCAGTTTTTGTTTCAAATTAGCAGATATTCATTAGATTTAAATGGCATCTACAACCATTGTCGAAGCCAGTGGTCGTCGCTAAAATTCTACAAGAAGCACTTCGCTCTTCGTGGGATTTTAGCTCCGCCCACTTGCTTCATCACACACACTGAACATTGAAAAATCAAATTTCAATTCTTAAATAATGATCAGTTTCTAAGCTGAACCAATACGAATGATGTAGAATGAAATTGCGATATCACTGTACGGCTCATTAAATATTCATTTACTTCAACTCTAAGGGCTAGGATTTTCACCCGGTTAGCGTTTGTTTAAGCACAACATTACCCCCTCCCTTAATAATTCATTGCTGACCGTTCTGGAGCGGTCCTTTTGTTGTGGTTCCTTATTGCTACCTGTTCTGGTTTTCCATGTTGGTGCTTTCGTTCTCCTTAAATTTGAGAGGTGATTTTGTTGGGTACGGTCAATGACCATCTGTCTGGAAAGAAGCTGTTATTTCGGTTTGCTGTGATTGCCTCTAGTGAACTGCTGTCAGTTAATGTATAAACTTTTTTCTTTGGATTTGAGAGCTTGTTGGCCGGGCCGCGTAGCGCAATCGGTAGGGCACCTGACTCATAAGTCAGAGGTCTTGGGTTCGAAACCCGGTCTGGCCACATACTTTCGTTTCTTCTTCATCTGATTCAAGAAGGGCAGTTTTCAGTTACTGGCGAAAATATGTGCACTTAGTACTGGTTAACCGCTTAGGAGGTCTAAACCTGCCCAGGAATAGTGTGGTTAGGTTAACTGACCGTCCCGACATGACCATAGCTGTTTAGCGAGGACGCTAAGCATCCAATCAATCAATCAGTCAATTTGAGGGCTTGTTAGGAGATCTGACTGCATCAATTTCTGGTCGTTGCCTATATTTTGACTTTCCAGACTTTTCGCTGATATATTAGCACACAGGCTCCTTGATGAGTTTCTTTTCGTACCCGTTTATAGAGCTTGAAGTCCGCTAATTAATACTAAAAACGGAAAGATCACATGCCTATACATATGACTTCGGTGTTTGGCATGCCAAAGGTTTAATCATATTCAAATAGAAAATAAAGATGAGTAGATCTGTATGTCACAGTTTTCTCCAAGCATTCCTAAGTCCTTTGCCTCGTGTTTTGCAAACACATGCCTGACTCCGTTGATTCAACTCGGTCTGCTGCATGAATTGGATCCTACAACGTGACTCTATATGACGGTGATATGTTTAAACCACGGAGATCTAATATGTTCTAACAGTATTCATCAAGGAATGTGTTGTGGATACGGAACTTTTGAAAAAGGAATCGGCGGTTAAATTTCGAAAGATAACCGAATGTTTTCGTTCTAAATGTCTCTGTACCAAATCGCAAATTGTATTATATTTTTCTACCATAAAGAGATACAGTATAAAACTTACGTATGACGGAAATTAGAGTTTGGTATTATTTCCAAAACTCCCAACTAAACCTCCGACGAAAAATTTCAAAAACCTACACAAAAGCATCTCGGAATCTCTCGCGACGTGCAGTTGTATAATGTTGCATCTCATTTTCCGAGCCAGGATTGTGGTTGCACCTTGAGCCCATGGGTAGCAAATGTTCATAAATATACGCCATAGCCAGCTAAATATTTTGATTAAAAGCTTGCAAACTGTTTTGATTTTGATACGCGTGCAACAAGCTGCTAACCATTACATAAAAATCGAAACAGCAATATTTAGTCATGTTATGCGTGCATTGGGCAGTAAATATGAGCCGCGACACGAAAGAAACGAATAAATGGCATGTGCGCCCAGCGAAGACTCAGATAAGGCTGGGCATTCGCCTAGTCTGAGCAGAGTCTTTGCTGTTCGCATGGAGGCAGCTTAGACCCTTAGCTACCCTTTACGAGCAAAGCGAAGATTGGTCAGACTGGGCGGATGCCCAGGCTGATCTGAGTTTGCGTTTTGTGCGCACAACCGCTTTGTTGGTTTTCTCGTGTGGTCATATATTCCAAATGACCTATACTTCACATGCAGTAAATATAAATTTTTCTTACACAGACACAAAAGCATACATATAAAGGCATAAAATAACTTCAAATACTCATACTAGCCTGCTCATGTATTCAGTCTGTTCATAATAGCTTGAATATACAAGCTAAATTCAGAATTGTCATTTCGCTTCGTCATGGTAACGCTTGCATAGTCAAAGTACACTGCTCATAAAACGTAAGGCATAGAGGCAAATAGAAATATTGATACTAATGGTTGGTTTATTTTATCATTTTATATTGATAGGGCACTATTCAAGTGATAATAGTCAGCTAAAACAGAAGCTTTTACAGCAGGTCGCTTAACCTAGAGCAACCTTTAAAGGACTTTGAGGTCTAAACCTCAAATTCGCATCAGTGAAGAAAAATCACATGGATCCCCTTGTTCTGTGAATAGTAGAATTCTTCATAATTTTTCAAACTGAGAAACAAATCCACTTTGGTAGGCTTTATTGCATTAAATAAGGTGTTGGGCTCTTGCAAATGTCACCATCGGTGAGTCGATTCATCACATAAAGGTATCCATTACGCCTACCATTTCGCCCTGAGATTCGCATGAAGAAAGTATTTGTAGCTTGTTAGCTGTGGCATTACGCGTATGTCTTAATAAAGTTGCATAAAAAATGATCGGTCATTGCCGTGCTGGAGTCGTGTGAAATTTGGGTGTCAACCCTGTATTGATGCTGTTATTGGGGAAGGTGAATGACCATCTGTTTGTGAAAGAGCTGCTTATTCGGTTTACTGTGCGTGTCTTTCGTAAACTTGTGTCACTTTCTGTGTGTATATGCTTCTTTCCCTATTGATTTCGAGAGCGGAATGTGGGATCTGATTGTATTAATTCCTGATCATTGCCCATCTTTTTACTGTCCAGTTTACTCTAGGCCATGTGACAAGCTTAAACGGATCAATATCCAAATTGAAAGTCTCTATGAATATTAATTTTATGAATCATAACAGTTTAATGCCCATCAACATTTTTTAATGCTGCTGTCTTAAATGTGTTAATATCCCTTACTTATTTTGAGCAGTATAGGTTCTAAGTAAGCTATCTCAATTAGTTGAATGTTACAGTTGAATTAAACCTATCACAAGAAGTCGGGAATAATCTGTTCTGAAAAAATGCAGCATAAAAACCGCTTTACCCGTTCATGCCTAGCGTCAAAAAAACGGGACACAGACAAACAGTGCAGAGCCAGGTCAGACGCCCCATAAAGCGGCGTGTGAACAGGGTCTCCATTGTTTGCTTAAAATCAAATCATTTCTGGAAAAAAAATCAAAAGTGAAACTCTTACCGGACATCCCTAATGATGAATTGACTCTTACATTTGATATGGGTAGAAGAATCCATTGCCATTAATGGGTTTATTTAACACAATATGTAATGTGTTGCTATGACACAGATTTCCTAAGACATTGTGTAAGCTTTGGCTACTATATCCTGTCTGTTGATATGTATACATTTTGTATCAGACAAGGGGATCAGTACCGTAAAGTCACATTTTTAAGAAACAAGAGGACCATTAGGAACTGGTCGATCTCCTGAGCTCTGACACTGTCATGTGGTATGAAATGTTTGGACATCTGTTTTCGATATCAACTTACTGGTCTTTTGTAGATTTGTTAGCCATAGTTTCAGAGGATAGGACTCATTTAAAAATGTTGGCAGACGCCAGAAAAGTGACCTTTGGTCAAGGTCACTAAATAACCTTGACCTCTAAAACTCCAAGGGGTTGAAGTCGACTGCATTTCCATATGATTGAGCATAACAGCAACAGAAAAATGTCCTTTTTGTTTTTTCCAGTCAAAGCCTTTAAGACCAAATTTGACCTTGTCATAATAATAGGTAAATATCAACCCAGTGCTATGAGTTAAATAATCTTTGTTGTATACATGGAAAAGAAAGAAGATTTTTAAGGTTTTAACCATATATGGGCATGTCGGCCATCTTGGTTATGTGACCTAAACCGAATATACAAACTTTCTTTCCCCCTTCACTTGGAGGATGAATATGATATTTAATTGTAATTGCCCCAGTAGTTCCAGAAGAAAAGTCGTTTGAAAATTTTGAATACGGACAATTGACTACGAAGGCTACCATCCTATAGGCTGTCCCAGAGCCCGTGGCTCTGGGGTGCTAAAGCTTTATATTCTCAGGTTAGATAAGTTGTTATTGCATTATCTAACCCAAGACACAATGTGGGAAAGAGGCAACACAAAGCTAGTCATCACCAAAGACAACACCAGCGGCAGCCATGTGAACAGCCATTTCCCATATAGTTGGTCAACGGGTTAGCTTGCTGTTGAATATCACAGACAATATATAAATAACAGACATCGCAACTAACAACACATAAAACAACCAAGAGGAACCGAAAAAAACTGCCGCCTTGGGACGGCCAGTAATGAAATTATTGGGGGCTTAACCGAATTTGAAGAACAAACAAAAATCTCAGGAATTAAACAAAACTGTGTAAAAGCAAATTTCATCTCATCTACTGTCTTATGGTGAGTAATTCGATGTATATTCTATGTATATTTTGCGATTTCAATATGACCTTGGTCAGAGGTTTTAAAGCTTGAGTACATTCTCAAACGCAAAATAAAGCGCACTGATAGGCTGACTCCAAGCACATGCTCAGAAGCAGGCAATCAGCGTGCTTTCTTTTGAGTCAAGATTATTCTCAAGATTTATAAACTCGAAGCCTGTTGAAATGCCAGATTTATGTGAATTTTGGATGTCGACTCGCACTTACAGATTACTTGACTGGATATATCGTCCCTATTTGAAGCTAAATGTCTACAAAAGATTTTATCGAACCTTACCGTTTTAATACAATACAATATCAATTTAGTCACTTATACCGTTTGCTTTTGAGGGTAGAATATGGGATCTGTTTGTTCCTGATAATTTCCTATATCTTTACTTTGATGCGGCCCTAGCTCCCTCATCTTCATTGTTCTTGGTACAATATGTTTGACATACACTGTCATTCCCTACATTTAAACTTGCCACAGTGTTAGTATGTTAGAGCAACGAACATGGTATGTTAGAGCAACTAGCTTCATACACCGATGAACGACAATTGATCATGTAACGTTGTCGTCAAGCGACGTCAAAGGTTAACTAACGTCTTAATTGGTCCACGTTACGTTCGACTGCTGCCACGTCATGGCGACGGCTGTTTAACGTAATGGCCAAATGCGACGTTGCTAACTTTCCTTCGACCAATTTTTTGCATATTCTACATTAAATTACCACAAAATGGAACAGAAAGGGTCTAAAATTAAGTGTGAATACAAGAATTAGATATGAATGAGCGTTCATCGAGTAAAGAAGCCAATGGTCGTCGCTAAAATTCTACAAGACGTGCTTCGAGCTTCATGGGATTTTAGCTCCACCCATTGAATTCATCACACAATGAACTCTGGAAAATCAAATTTCAATTCTTAAATAGTGATCAGTTTCTAAACTGTACCAACACGATGATGTTGAATGCACCTGCGATAGTACTATGTACGGTTCTTGAGTAATATATTCACTACAACTCTAAGGGCGAGTATTGGGATCCGGTTAACCTTTGGTTAAGCACAACATTTCACCACCCTCCATAATTCATTGCTGACCGTTCTGAAGCAGTACTTTTGTTGCGGTTCCTTAATGCTACATTTCCACATTTTCCATGTTAGTGCATTCGTTCTCTTGGTATTTGAGAGGTGATTTTGATGGGTAAACTCAATGTCCATCTGTTTGGTTTACTATGATTGCCTCTAGTAAACTGCTGTCAGTTAATGTATAAACTTCTTTCCCTTTTGGTTCTGAGGGCTTCATAGGAAATCTGATTGTATTAATTTCTAGTCGTTGACTTCTCATATTTTTGTCGAGTATTAGCACATACGCTCCTTGATATTTTTCTTTTCGCATCCTTCAATAGATTTATAATTCCGCTAATTAATATTAAAAAAAGAAAAGATCACATTTGTATAAGACATGTGACTTCGGTCTTTAGCATGCCAATGGGTTAATTATATTCAACTAAAATAATTAAACGAGTAGATCTGTCTGTCCAAGGTTTTTTTTCAAGCATTCAAAAGCCCGTTGCCTCGTGATTTGCAAACTGTTGTATGCGTCTGGTGCATCAAACCGTTCAGTTGCTGTCATTGGATCCTACCACATGACCATGTAAGACGATGGTATATAAAAAAAAACATGGAGATCTGATTTACAAGGTCTACCAATATGCGCCCCAAAAATATGGTAAATTCACGGAACCTTCAGAAAAAAAAACGTTCATTCAAATTCAGAAAGACGACCAAATGTGATTATATATATATATATATATAACCCAATTACGAGTAGTACAAGACAAAACTGAGAATGATATAATTACATATGTATCCACCTTCAATCCACAAAATCCAGAACTCTTTCAAACTATTCAATATAATCTTCCCATTTTATACGAGGATGAAAAAAATGAAGAAAATAATAGAAGAAACCAACATAATTAAGAGCAAACGACAACCTAAAAACCTAAAAAAGGTGTTAACTAGGGCGAAATTTGAATACAATATAATTACCCCCGAAGTTACGAAATGTAACAGGTCTAACTGTGGTGTTTGTAATCATTTAATCACAGGAAATAATTTTCTTTTCAAAAATGGTTATAATTTTCAGATAAGATCCAATATGTCATGCGAAAGTAAAGACGTAATTTATGTGATGCGATGCACCGGGTGCAACGAGGAATATATCGGAGAAACAGGGGATACCCTGAGACACAGAGTTACGGTGCATAGACAGCAAATACGGGACATTAATACAAGAATGCTTTATGTGAGTCATCATATAGACTGTGCAAGAGGACAAACTATAAAATTTAAAATTACCTCAAAATAGTTTTATTTTTACCTTATTTCATGTTTCCCCACATTTGGCTAATATTAAACATATTATTCTTATGCAGTTACATTACTTCTAACAGATATATCTAGATATGATTCATATTCATAGTGACTTTTGGAAGAGTAAAAAAATTCAATTAGGGGTTTCCCACTGAACGGAAATGTGACAAACGATGCACCATTGACAGCCACAAGGGGGTTGTTTATCAGCGCTAAATGAGCCGGAAAGTGAAAGATTGTACTTCTAGTGCAGACTCAGGTCAGCCTGTGCATCCGCCTAGTCTGGTCAGAGCGTTCGCTGTCCACAAGATGATGACTCAGATTCTTAGCAACCCTTTACATTTTAGGGAAGAGTATGATCAGACTGGACGGATGCCCAAGCGGATCTAAGTCTGCGCTTTGCGCACAACCACTTGTTACTTTTTGTTTTGTTTTGTAAATCAAAAATTAAATACTATTAGATAAAAATAGATGCTGATACTGTTTTTGATTAGAGTAGCTGAATGACCACCTGTTTGGGAAAGAGTTGCTCATTTGGTTTACCGTGTGAGTCTTTCGTGAACATGTGTCAATTTTTCCGCGTGTGTGTGCTTCTTTCCCTATTGATTTTGAGAGCGGGATGTGGGATTTGATTGTATTAATTCCTGATCATTGCCTATCTTTTTACTTTTCACGTGGCGTGGCTCATTTATGTTCTGGTAGTTGTGTGGCTGTTTTAGAAATATCCATGTTATCAAATACCCTCTTGATAGCGTTTTCACGCAGGCGGCCCGGGTTCAAAACCCGGCCGGAGCTTTTTGTTTTTTTTATGAGTCCGTTACATCTGGCGCCCAACGTAAATGACCCACATGAGTCTCGGAGCACATCCGTGATAAGATTCGATTCGATGAAACTCAAATTGAGATTCGGAGACGAATTTAAAATGGAGGGGGTGCATGTAGTAGTGATAGGCATAAGATACGCTTATACTGCCTTGTGGTACAAGCCGGCTTTTATAGTGACGTGGTAGAGTGCGGGACTGTCACGCAGGCGGCCCGGGTTCAAAACCCTGCCGGAGCTATTTGTTTTTTTATGAGTCCGTTACATTTATGTAACCTCGTTTTGTTTTGGTATCAGTATTTCCGTCTGGTGACGACTGAGCCTTAATATCAGAGCGCCGAAGTTATATATGCACAGCAGCCAACTGAAGCTCCGCTTTTACATCCGCACAATAATCTGGTGATTGTATGCAAGTTTAGGTTATATTTAAACCATAAAGTATACGTTTTCTCTGGCAGTGTGGCTGGAACCTTGACCTTCAAATTTAAAGAGTAACTACACTTCAAGAACTGACTGAATCAGATCCGAAACCCTATCCCCAACATCAAAGGGAAAGATTGACAAAGACATCCAAACAAACAATAAATTACAAGTGAAAAGCCGAGTCAGCAGTTCTTTCTCAAATAGGTGGCAACTCAGCTATCTTTACCGAACTAAATAATTTAGACCAACAGGAGGGCCTCCATTCAGTGACATAAGATTTGGACGTTTTACAAGAAATGCCACTCTTAGGAGGTCAATCCACCCCGCATAAGCTCACACCGTCAGAATGATGTGACATAGTCTTGAAAGTTTAAAGTTTTGTATGGTTGAATGTTTGAAAATTTTAGCTCACCCGAGCCAAAGACTCCTAGGGAGCTTATTAGGATAGGCTGTGCTTGAAGACTGTCATTTTCATTTTTATATGGGATGATTGTCATCAAAGTGTTCGTCCTTACAAACATGAATCATTTGAGTAAAGTTATACAAGTAATCCCTCTTTTATTGCACGCCGGTTGGTCGTGCATCAGTCGCAATAATGAACCCAACTTTTAAGTACATCTTTTAGTTGGTTGGGGCCAGACCTTGTTTGTCTCATGCTTGGTTTACGGGGTTCTACTGGAGTTTTATTTTACTCCAGTATTTCAGTGATGTTGTTTGACGCACCCCAGAGATCAACAGGTGTCGCAATAAGTTGTTTCTGTCGAGTCCTCATCTCCCATTTCATCATAGGTCCTAACCGTGAGTTGTATGTATTCTTTGATGATACATTGATGGGTAATAATCCTTCATATGCGGACCAAGCTGTTAAGCAAATCGTTCGAACCACTGCAGACGCAGATGAAGTGGGTTTGGATCCAGTAAACCCAGCTCACACCTCACAGTAATCCAAGGCGGTTCTTCTGTTTTGGTTCCTTAGCGTTACATGTTGTTATGTCCGCGAAATTATGGTCTTGAGAAATATGGTCATCCGAACAGCAGCTCATTCTGTTGTCAGTTTTGTCCTGTATTGTATTCCAAAAATAGAGAAAATAGGTAAAAATTAAGGTTTCTGTTCTTTTTAATTAGAGTGCTGAATACCCATTTGTTCGGGAAGGGGCTGTTCATTCTTTCCCTTTTGGTTTTGAGGGCGAGATGTGGGACTTGATTGTAAAAAAAAATCCTTGCCTAGCTTTTTAGCTCACCTGAGCCTTTAGGCTCATAGGTGAGCTTATAGTGTAGCCAGGCAACCGTTCTATTCTATTCAATCTTCCATCATCCGTTGTCAACATTTTCAAACATCTTCTCCTCTGAAACCACTGGGCCGATCGAATCCATATTTTATTGGAGCCTACCTAGGTTAGGGGAACAAAAGTTTGTCCGGGGTATCTGGGTCACATGACCAAGATGGCCGCCACGCCCATATATGGTAAAACCCTTCAGAAATCTTCTTCTCCAGAACCAAAAGGCCGATGACCTTGATACTTGGTATGTTACATAGGGCATGCGGGCCAATCAATATTAGCTCACCACAGCCGAAGGCTCACAGAAGAGTTTATAGTATAGGCAGGCATCCGTCATCCGTTGTCCGTCCGTTCGTCGTCCGTCATCCGTCAACATTTTCAAACGATATCTCCTCTGAAACTACGAAGCCCATTGTTACCAAATTTCATATATGGCATTTATAGGCATGGGGAACCAATAATACTGTTTTTTTTATCCAAATCGCTTTAGAACTTTGGTTACTATCATAATGGTAACTTAAAGTTTCCATTGACTTGTATGGGGAAAATTGAAAATTTGCATTTATTGCTATGTCACTGCAGATATTTTAACAAACCTTTTACAGAAATGTTTTTGAAGAGTCTTCTAGCAATCACATGAAATTTATGAAGATTTCACAATTTGGCTGGTTGCTTTGGCAACCGAAATGTTGAAATAAAAATATATTAAAAAATTATCTTCTCTGAAACTATGCAACCAATAAAGCTCAAACTTCAAAGAAAGGATCTTAGTACTAACTTCTACAGAAGGACTGTTTTTCTTGTCAATTGCTTTGGCAGTTTGGTTGCTATGGGAACTTAAAGTTACCATTGACCTAAAATGGCAAAATAGAAAACTTGCATTTATTGCTATGCTACTGCAGATATTTTGACAAAACTTTCATAGAAATGTTCCTTGAGTAGCCTTTAACCAGCCTTGTTAAATTTATGCAAATTGCACAATTTGGCTGGTTGCCATTGCAACCGAATAGTTGAAAATAGAAAAATATTAAAAAAAAATCGCCGCAGGAACTGTGTGGCCAATAAAGCTCAAACTTTACAAAAAGAACCTTAGTACTATCCTCTATAGAATAACAGTTTTTCGTGGCAATTACTCCAGCAGTTTGGTTGCTATGGCAACTAAGAGTTTCCATTGACTTATAATGGGGAAAATGGAAATTGGCAAGCTTGCTGTCTCACTGCATTTATTTAGATTTTCTTGCTACAGAAATGTTTCTTGAATAGTCCTCGACATTTCCTATGAAGTTTCTCCAAATCGCTGAATTTAATTGGTTGCCATGGCAAAATATAGGGAAAATTTTCGAAAAAAAAGGAAAAAATGAAACAATCTTCTGCTCAGAAGCCATATTGGGGATGAAGCTGATATTGTGCAAACATGTTGGTGACAGAGGCCTCTACATGAAATTTGTATTTTCTTTCAACCCCATAAGAACTTTGGTTGCTATGGCAAATTATAGTTTCCATTGACTTATAATGGGAACAGTGAAGCCATGAGGAGGATAAAGCTGATACTTTGCATACATATTAATAACATTAGCCTCTACCTTAAGTATGTTTCATATTATCATTGCCCATGTGGACTGGTTGCTATGGTAACTTAAAGTTCCATAGACTTACAATGGAGGAAGTGGACATTTGGTATTTATTTCTGTGTTACTGCAGATATTTCGACAAAAGCTTTACAGAAATGTTCTTAGAGTACTCCTCTATCAGCGATATGAATTTTGCCCAAAGACCTGATTTTGATTGGTTGCCATTGCAACTGAAAGGCCAAATTTTCATTTTTTTTTTTTTTTTTTTTTTTGCCAAAGATCTTCTCAGAAGCTATTAAGGGGGGCAAAGCTTATTTTTTGCATAAATGTTTGTGATATTATCCTCTACATAAATGGTGTGTTTTATTGCTGTTGTGCATGTTGTTTTGTTTCTGTTGCAATTTAGTTTTTCCAACATAACCTAAGTGCTCAGGTGAGCGATATAGGGCCATTGGCCTTCTGGTTAATTTATACAAGGATTGTTCATTCCATGCAGGATATTTTGATTCCAAGCAACAAGCTCTGACTCAGAAAACGTTATTATAATTTTTAAATGGGTGATGACACTGGCGTAGGTCTTTAAAAAGCTGTCGGATAAGTTACTTAAAGCATGTGTAATAAGAATGGGGAATGGAAATCTACAAATCTGTCAAAATTTGTTTACTTAATAGGGAAACAGCGCATAAGTTTTATCAGCTTAGACAGGCCTGATACAATGGAAGATATGAATTCCGGCAATTTTAAGAATATTTCATTTATATCCAGCCGATCGTTAAGCAAAGATGGTTGAAAACCTGAGCACGCGACATTTCGCAAGCATAACATAGTTTTCTCACATATGCACAGCCCAGTCTTTTACACACAGTCGTAAGAAATATATTCCCTTTGGCTTTCATATAAAATAGTTCGGCTAACATATGCTAGTCATATTCGAAGGTATGATAACAGCAAGGCTGGTTCTTGATTTCTTGCAGCTTGGTAGATACAGGATGTGGAAATTGATTGTGTCGTTTCCTGATTAATGCATTCACATCTTCTGTTTTTTTGAAAATTGAAGAAAAGCAGAAAAAACTGTAAGCGGAGCAGAGCATAAATTTATTGTTAAATCCTGTAAAGGCTGCAATAAGTTTATGGGAAAATTTACATTGCTGAAAACATCTTTTGAGTAGTGTATAATGAGGAAAGTTTCTGATTCAAAGACGTCGCTGTCTCTGTTTAATGACTGTTCTGTGATTTAAGCCGCCACACGACAAAACCAGCAAAGTGGCATGAGCGCTCAGGGAAGACTCAGGCCAGCCAGGTCTTATTAGAGTCTTCGCTGTGCGTTTTAAAGGAAGCTAAGGGTCTGGGCTAGCTCCATGCGGACGGTGAAGACTGATCAGACATGGCGATTGCATGTATGCTATGTAACATGGCTCTGAAATTATAAAACTTCTTTTTGTGCTCAGCTGAGATTGTGCTCAAATTTTATTATTGAATAGAATTCAAAATACTTAACAAGGTTTCTTTGAAGAATTCAAACAAGGGAAATTCGGTAAAAAGCAAACACCTGAAACCACAAAAATCTCTGCAAAATGCATAATCCTTATTTAGTCCGAGTTTGAAATTCCATGCTCTGCTGAGTTGAGCATAGACAATATCTTTACAACCTCGGGGTTAGGTCACTACGCTTTTGCACAGAGACATTTTGTAGTTTGCGCTTGTTGCGCATAATTCGGAGGAAAGTCATATTTAGACTTACAAACATGCTAGAAGGGCAGTGTCTTGGGTCAGAGATAAGGTACCAAAGGATATAAAAAATAAACTATAACGATTTTGATCTCTTCAACTGTAATTTAATATTTCTAGGGAACACTCTTCTGTTTATGGAATGTATAACGACAACGGGTGGCTCACAGGAGAAGTAAAGTGTATAATGGCTAAACCACCATGTCAAATGCGCTATCTCAAGGTGAATAAGTACACTGCACTGGGCACGTTTGACATATCTAATTGGGTAGACCCGAGCAATAGTCAGGATATCCTTGGGGTGCTTGAAGATATATCGGAGTAGTCCGAGGGATCCTGCGTATTATTTGGGTTTACCCAAGTAATTACGCCGAACATGCCCATTGTCGGGAGAATCAGCACTTCCAATTTCATGTTTTCCTCTTTTTTTCAGAAATGACAACTCTTAAGGTGGTGATTTATTGTAAATGTAAAAATCTGCATAAAACCATAAAAAAGTAACAAATCTCCCTGAAAGTTAGCAAACTTCTTATCTTTGTTGTTCTTTACAGTTTAGAATACAAAATAGACCTACATGCTGCATAAAAAAGTGTTTTTATAAGGAAAGATCAAAGGGTAATTTTCTGCGAATAAATCTGAAAAAATAATATCGTTACTGAAAATTTACGTAATGCTGAAGGTGCATTATTGCATAATGAAGAGCGTCCTAGCAATTATTTATTCCAACTCTTTCTCAAATTGTAATATAGACCAGATGAAAACGGTAGCTTTTTCTCAAATGTTCAACATGTACAAAGTAAATGTACACTGGACGCATTTATTAAATATAGGGTAGGCAAGCATGCCTATGTAACATCTACAGTATAAATAATACATTACTGACATGATCAGTGGTGTGTAGATGAAATTGATCAACCTTGTTAAAATAGTATCACCTGTCTCACCTGTGTGTTTTGACAAAAAAAATTTGGACACAGACTGCATCTTTTTTCATCTGCTCAGCCTGATAATGTGTGAAAGAGTTTGAAAAAATAATTGCTAGGACGCTCTCCATTATGCAACAAGGTACTCATAGCACTACGTATATTTTCAATAATGATATTATTTTTTCAGATTTATTCGCACAAAATTACCCTTTGATCTTTCATTATAAAAACACTTTTTAACATTAACAAATGCTGCATTTTGGGATTCTAAATTATGAGAAACAACATAAAAAGGGCATCTGCTAAGTTTTGGAAAGATCAGTGTTATTTTGAGTATTTTATGCAAATTTTTGTCTTTGTCCCAAATCAGTGATTATCACCACCTTAAAGGAAGGAATTTACACTACACTCATTTTGGAGGAAATCACTCCCAGGAACCTTTGGAAGGGTTTCTTCCCCGAGAGAAGCAAACATGAAGTCACAAAAGTTGTTTCCCTCCTGAACAAAATGACATAAAACATGGCGTTTAACCAATACACTTTTATAAAGATACGCAGAAATTTTAAGCTGGTAATATATGCTCCCCTATAGGGCAGTAACCGTATCTAGGCTACTATTTAGGCGACTAGTTTGTCTTCAGACGTTTTTTTCTTTATATTAACCTTTCAAAAGGAGTCCGAAATTATGACACGCAAATACTGGCTTCTCATTACAATCAACCCAACTCAACTAAACTTTATTCTGCAACTTGTCTCAAGCCACTCGCAGGTGGCATATGAGAAAAATATAGCAAAATAAAATGACATGGCGGCCAACATATCGAAATAAAAAAATGTAAAGTTGGATAGACTTTAGGTATATTAGAATTTGTCGGTCACCATGCCAATGTATTTATTAATTTTTTTCTTGTACGACCCCCCCCCCCCTCTCTCTCTCTCTCTCTCTCTCCCAAAGCACGCATCCCCCCCCTCCACATATAGACCCTGCGAGTTGCCTGAGATAAGTTCCATAGCACGTTTAAGTTGCGATTAACTATAAAAATAATGATGGCATATCTGTGTCAAAATTGCGGAGTGATCTCGCTTACAGCGGTATCCATACATCTCAAAAGAGTCTTACAAACTACCCCTGTACCTAGACGCAACGACGCACGTCGCGCGATGTTATTTCATGTCAAAAGCACGAAGAACGAAAACATACGGTTATTCTTCGCTGCATCATAGATTCCCTCTATGACAGATTCTCTTGATGCCATAGGCAGTTTTTGTTTCAAATTAGCAGATGTTCATTAGATTTAAATGGCATCTACAACCATTGTCGAAGCCAGTGGTCGTCGCTAAAATTCTACAAGAAGCACTTCGCTCTTCGTGGGATTTTAGCTCAGCCCACAGGCTTCATCACACACACTGAACTTTGAAAAATCAAATTTCAATTCTCAAATGATGATCAGTTTCTAAGCTGAACCAATACGAATGATGTAGAATGAAATTGCGATATAACTGTACGGCGCATTAAATATTCATTTACTTCAACTCTAAGGACTAGGATTGGCACCCGGTTAGCGTTTGTTTAAGCACAACATTACCCCCTCCCTTAATAATTCATTGTTCTGGAGCGGTCCTTTTGTTGTGGTTCCTTATTGCTACCTGTTCTGGTTTTCCATGTTGGTGCTTTCGTTCTCCTTAAATTTGAGAGGTGATTTTGTTGGGTTAGGTCAATGACCATCTGTCTGGAAAGAAGCTGTTATTTCGGTTTGCTGTGATTGCCTCTAGTGAACTGCTGTCAGTTAATGTATAAACTTTTTTCTTTGGATTTGAGTGCTTGTTGGCCGGGCCGCGTAGCGCAATCGGTAGGGCACCTCACTCATAAGTCAGAGGTCCTGGGTTCGAAACCCGGTCTGGTCACATACTTTCGTTTCTTCTTCATCTGATTCAAGAAGGACAGTTTTCAGTTACTGGCGAAAATATTTGCACTTAGTACTGGTTAACCGCTTAGGAGGTCTAAACCTGCCCAGGAATAGTGTGGTTAGGTTAACTGACCGTCCCGACATGACCTTAGCTGTTTAGCGAGGACGCTAAGCATCCAATCAATCAATCAATCAATTTGAGGGCTTGTTAGGAGATCTGACTGCATCAATTTCTGGTCGTTGCCTATATTTTGACTTTCCAGACTTTTCGATGATATATTAGCACACAGGCTCCTTGATGATTTTCTTTTCGTACCCGTTTATAGAGCTTGAAGTCCGCTAATTAATACTAAAAACGGAAAAATCACATGCCTATACATATGACTTCGGTGTTTGGCATGCCAAAGGTTTAATCATATTCAAATAGAAAATAAAGATGAGTAGATCTGTATGTCACAGTTTTCTCCAAGCATTCCTTAGTCCTTTGTCTCGTGTTTTGCAAACACATGCCTGACTCCGTTGATTCAACTCGGTCAGCTGCATGATTTGGATCCTACAACATGACCCTATATGACGGTGGTATGTTTAAACCACGGAGATCTGATATGTTCTAACAGTATTCATCAAGGAATGTGTTGTGGATACGGAACTTTTGAAAAAGGAATCGGCGGTTAAATTTCGAAAGATAACCGAATGTTTTCGTTCTAAATGTCTCTGTACCAAATCGCAAATTGTATTATATTTTTCTGCCATAAAGAGATACAGTATAAAACTTACGTATGATGGAAATTAGAGTTTGGTATTATTTCCAAAACTCCCAACTAAACCTCCGACGAAAAATTTCAAAAACCTACACAAAAGCATCTCGGAATCTCTCGCGACGTGCAGTTGTGTAATGTTGCATCTCATTTTCCGAGCCAGGATTGTGGTTGCACCTTGAGCCCATGGGTAGCAAATGTTCAGAAATATACGCCATAGCCAGCTAAATATTTTGATTAAAAGCTTGCAAACTGTTTTGATTTTTGATACGCAGCAACAAGCTGCTAACCATTACATAAAAATCGAAACAGCAATGTTTAGTCATGTTATGCGTGCATTGGGCAGTAAATATGAGCCGAGACACGAAAGAAACAAATAAATGGCATGTGCGCCCAGCGAAGACTCAGATAAGGCTGGGCATTCGCCTAGTCTGAGCAGAGTCTTTGCTATTCGCATGGAGGTAGCTTAGACCCTTAGCTACCCTTTACGAGCAAAGCGAAGATTAGTCAGACTGGGCGGATGCCCAGGCTGATCTGAGTTTGCGTTTTGTGCGCACAACCGCTTTGTTGGTTTTCTCGTGTCGTGGTCATATATTCCAAATGACCTATACTTCACACGCAGTAAATATAAAATTTTCTTACACAGAAACAATAGCATACATATAAAGGCATAAAATAACTTCAAATACTCATACTAGCCTGCTCATGTATTCAGTCTGTTCATAATAGCTTGAACATACAAGCTAAATTCAGAATTGTCATTTCGCTTCGTCATGGTAACGCTTGCATAGTCAAAGTATACTGCTCATAAAACGTAAGGGATAAGACGACACAGAGGCAAATAGAAATATTAAATTATGGTTGGATTATTTTATCATTTTATATTGATAGGGCACTATTCAAGTGATAATTGTCAGCTAAAACAGAAACTGTCACAGCAGGTCGCGTAACCTAGAGCAACCTTTAAAGGACTTTGAGGTCTAAACCTCAAATTCGCATCAGTGAAAAAAATCACATGGATTCCCTTGTTCTGTGAATAGTAGAATTCTTCATAATTTTTCAAACTGAAAAACAAATCCACTTTGGTAGGCTTTATTGCATTAAATAAGGTGTTGGGCTTTTGCAATGTCACCATCGGTGAGTCGATTCATCACATAAAGGTATCCATTACGCCTACCATTTCGCCCTGAGATTCGCATGAAGAAAGTATTTGTAGCTTGTTAACTGTGGCATTACGCGTATGTCTTAATAAAGTTGCATAAAAATGATCGGTCATTGCCGTGCTGGAGCCGTGTGAAATTTGGGTGTCGACCCTGTATTGATGCTGTTATTGGGGAAGCTGAATGACCATCTGTTTAGGAAAGAGCTGCTCATTCGGTGTACTGTGCGTGTCTTTCGTAAACTTGTGTCAATTTCTGTGTGTATATGCTTCTTTCCCTATTGATTTCGAGAGCGGAATGTGGGATCTGATTGTATTAATTCCTGATCATTGCCCATCTTTTTACTGTCCAGTTTATTCTAGGTCATGTGACAAGCTTAAACGGATCAAAATCCAAATTGAAAGTCTCTATGAATATTAATTTTATGAATCATAACAGTTTAATGCCTATCAACATTTTTTTAATGCTGCTGTCTTAAATGTCTTAATATCCCTTACTTATTTTGAGCAGTATAGGTTCTAAGTAAGCTATCTCAATTAGTTGAATGTTACAGTTGAATTAAACCTATCACAAGAAGTCGGGAATAATCTGTTCTGAAAAAAAATGCAGCATAAAAACCGCTTTACCCGTTCATGCCTAGCGTCAAAAAAAAAAACGCGACACAGACAAACAGTGCAGACCCAGGTCAGACGCCCCATAAAGCGGCGTGTGATCAGGGTCTCCATTGTTTGCTTAAAATTAAATCATTTCTGGAAAAAAATTCAAAATTGAAACTTTTACCGGACATCCCTAAAATGATGAAAAAAAAAAAATGATGAATTGACTCTTTCATTTGATATGGGTTGAAGAATCCATTGCCATTAATGGGTTAATTTAACACAATATGTAATGTGTTGCTATGACACAGATTTCCTAAGACATTGTGTAAACTTTGGCTACTTTATCCTGTCAGTTGATATGTATACATTTTGTATCAGACAAGGGGATCGGTACCGTAATTTCACATTTTTAAGAAACAAGAGGACCATTAGGTCTTGGTCGCTCTCCTAAGCTCCGACACTGTCATGTGGTATGAAATGTTTGGACATCTGTTTTCGATATCAACTTACTGATCTTTTGTAGATTTGTTAGCCATAGTTTCAGAGGATAGGACTCATTTAAAAATGTTGGCAGACGCCAGAAAAGTGACCTTTGGTCAAGGTGACTAAATAACCTTGACCTCTAAAACTCCAAGGGGTTGAAGTCGACTGCATTTCCATATGATTGAGCATAACAGCAACAGAAAAATGTCCTTTTTGGTTTTTCCCAGTCAAAGCCTTTAAGACCAAATTTGACCTTGTCATAATAATAGGTAAATATCAACCCAGGGCTATGAGTTAAATAATCTTTGTTGTAATAGATGGAAAAGAAAGAAGTATTTTAAGGTTTTAACCATATATGGGCATGTCGGCCATCTTGGTTATGTGACCTAAACCGAATATACAAACTTTCTTTCCCCCTTCACTTGGAGGATGAATATGATGTTTAATTGTAATTGCCCCAGTAGTTCCAGAAGAAAAGTCGTTTGAAAATGTTGAATACGGACAATTGACTACGAAGGCTACCATCCTATAGGCTGTCCCAGAGCCCGTGGCTCTGGGGTGCTAAAGCTTTGTATTCTTAGGTTAGATAAGTTGTTAATGCATTATCTAACCCAAGACACAATGTGGGAAAGAGGCAACACAAAGCTAGTCATCACCAAAGACAACACCAGCGGCAGCCATGTGAACAGCCATTTCCCATATAGTTGGTCAACGGGCTAGCTTGCTGTTGAATATCACAAACAATATATAAATAACAGACATCGCAACTAACAACACATAAAACAACCAAGAGGAACCGAAAAAAAACTGCCGCCTTGGGACGGCCAGTAATGAAATTATTGGGGGCTTAACCGACTTTGAAGAACAAACAAAAATCTCAGGCATTAAACAAAACTGTGTAAAAGCAAATTTCATCTCATTTACTGACTTATGTTGAGTTTTGCGATTTCAATATGACCTTGGTCAGAGGTTTTAAAGCTTGAGTACATTCTCAAATGCAAAATAAAGCGCACTGATATGCTGACTCCAAGCACATGCTCAGAAGCAGGCAATCAGCGTGCTTTCTTTTGAGTCAAGATTATTCTCAAGATTTATAAACTCGAAGCCTGTTGAAATGCCAGATTTATGTGAATTTTGGATGTCGACTCGCACTTGCAGATCACTTGACTGGATATATCGTCCCTATTTGAAGCTAAATGTCTACAAAATATTATATCGAACCTTACCGTTTTAATACAGAATCGGCGCTGTTTCTAAAACCTAGAAATTCAGATAGCTTACATCTCCAACATTTTGTGAATACAGTCAACTATCGATATCTCGAAGTCGAACTTCAGTCAAAACTACTGATATCTCAAAGTTAATTTTCTGGTACCAGGAAATTTACTTTGAGATTTCAGTAGTTTGAGATAACATGAGTTGAAATGTAAAATAAAAATAGAAACATATTCTTTACTTTTAGAAGATACTTTGTGATATCAGTGTTCGAGATATCGGGAGTTGACTCTTTTGATTTATATGCTGATGGCACGTTACGTTTTCGAACCATACAATATCTTATCTACATAACAACACATGAAATATTATCAAACTTAATATCATTAATTTGCACGTCATCCTTGTGTTTAAGTTTCTTTGGCAGTTTTTTGTTACTTGATGGCAAGTATCATCTTGTCCGCAGATACATTGAACTGATGATCCATATCGTCCACGACAAATCCTCTCATCCATTTTAAAGTTAGGACTCTTTTTGTTTCCTCAGATACAAAACCATTCAGTTTGACATTTTCTCTGCCGGAATGCGTCGCTAAAAACAAAACAAACAAACAAAAAGTGGGGCCAAAAGTCAATAGATATGAAATAACTGCGGAAAATACCTTCTGTTACACCACATGCGCGATGGAAACCCACGTGATATCCACGTGCTTCCAACAGTACACCAGAACAAAAATTCTTGAGTTCGAGAAATCTGTTAGTGCTCAATTTAGTTTTTGTAAATTGCACGTAAACTGTGGAAAGGCCGTTCGCTGACAATAAATGTCGCAGTCATCTAAAATCAACGAGTTATCAAAATACTTTAAATTTACGATGTATAAGCAGAGAGTATTTGCGATTTACAAGTATGCTGGTTCCTTTCATAATTAAATAAAACAATGACCTATGTATTAGAAAAGGTGCATGCACACTTCAGACTTAAAACTATTCAGACTGAAAATTGGCGTTCTGTTGTCGTTCCTTTGATGTGTTTTTGATTTCAGTTGACTAACGTTTCAAAGTCTATATTAAAAAAAGAGGTAAACTAATATTCTGAGCAGTTTATTATTTTCAAATTCTGATATTACAGCCAAACCTCAATATTTCAAATTCGAAGGCATTCCCATACTACTGACACCTCAAAGTAAATTTTCTTATCCCAGAAAATGTACTTTTGTTATCAATAGTTTGAGACAACAGAAGTTAAAATTTAAAGAAAACTAGGAAATGTGCCAAAACTATATTCTCTCCTGTAAGAGGTTACTTTGAGATATGAGCCGCGACGTGACAAAACCAACAATGTGGCTGTGCGCCCAGCGCAGACTCAGATCAGCCTGGGCATCCTCCCAGTCTGGTCAGAGTCATCGTTGTCCGCATGGAGGTAGCTTAGACTCTTAGCTAATCTCTGAGCACTTAACAAAGAGTCTGGTCAATTTGTGCTGCTGCCCAGGCTGATCTGAGTCTGCGCTGTCCGCACAACCACATTGTTGGTTTTGTCGTGTCGCGGCTCATATCAGTATTTGAGATAACGAGAGTCAACTGTAATTACCGTTAGACACACGTGATTATGACGCACATTTTTAACCTTCACATTTTTTCCAGCTTTACTGTAAAATACGTTACAATATTGTTATTTTCTCGGTATGATTCGTTGATATATTGCCAACAATATGCCCGTTTCCATTTGCAAGTTCAAAGCGCCTTCGCCTTCTTGATTTCGATTTAAAACCAAACAACCGTTTGAACTCTTTTCGGAAATTTATACTCCATATCAAATAGTACACAAAATTCAAACAGAAACTGAGATAATATAAAATCTGGAATAACTGTTGAAGAATTCTGTCCTCCAAGGAGTAATTCTGTTGGCCAAATACTTCTGTGATAATAAGGTGTCGTAGTTTATTGGCATGACTGGGAGCACTTAAAATAACAAATGTCAGACTTATGGCTAATAACACTCGAGTTATTCGGACTAAAGATCTTTGTTTCTTTGACAACCGTCGATTTGCGTTGTTTCTTCTTATGCACACATTTCTAGCGAGAATTGCTAAGATTAAAGCTGTTGTTACCATGGAAGGTATTAACAACGTAACCACTGTATCCCAGAAAAAATAAACCCGATTTAAGGCTCTGTATTCATCCACTTCTGTACAAATAACAGTCCCTCCTCCGAAATCTACTACTCTAGTTGACCAGAATTGCCCTAAGTACATAAATACTGAGCAGAGAACGATTGCTGTCACCACAATCTTTGCACGGAAAACTGAGCAAAATGTCACTGCACGTGACAGATGGAACGTCACAATATAGTTCTCTATCGTGATGCAGACTATATACCATATTGAAAGAAAGCTGCAAAAGAAAATAAAAGAAAATTAGACTAAAAGAAATGAAGCATATTTAACGTCAATTTGCGTACACATTTGCGATTTTCATAATTCTTCATTGTAGTGTAACATTATTGCAAATACTGGAGGTAAAGGTTTATAGCAGCTATGGGAATTTTGTTAGTTTTTTCCCAATTTATATGGTGCATCAAATCCTTCTACTGTCTGAATAACGTGAGTGTTTGTGTTTAACCAAATTTCATAATGTCTTCAATTTAAATGGGGTCGATGCTTAACTTCTGACGATGTGTTTGTCGTGGCTAATGGTCTTTGTCTCGTACCTTGTAACGTAGATATAAATTACACATGAGCTGACAAACAACTGATGTACGCCCACTTGAGTGGTAATTGGCAGGTTGCATAAACCGCAATATGAGTGGCTGAAATTTTAGCGGAAACAACTGGCATTTTTGTTTTTGCCTCTCTTCTATACGCAGTCTGCTGTCGAAGGAGCATGTTTGCTATCGCAAGAGCATATTAGTTCAAGAGATGATCCCAATTTGGAACGGTGTCGTCACCAGAAAAAAAAAGTCACAAGTTGTTCTCCTTCGCAAATATGTCGATAAAACACGAGAAACTGGACCCATATGTGCCCATAGACCTTAGATAATCTCATTTGAAGATGACAATGAAATATGAGGAAACAATATATTGGCATCAAACATCGATAGATCATGAAATGAACACTGAAACATTGAAAGTTATACAACGTCACTCCATTCAGAAGATGCCATGACATCACTATGTGTGCATGTTGGGCAAATAATACCGCGACACGACTGGCATGTGTGCTTAGCGAATACTCAGATCAGCCTTTGCATGAGCCAAGTCTGATCAGAGTCTTCACTGTCCGCATGGAGCTGGCTTAAACTTTTAGCTGCACTTTAAGCGCACAGAAAAGACTCTGATAAGACGGGGTGACTGCCCAGGCTTATCTGAGTATTCGCTGGGCGCACATGCATCCAACTTTATTGCTTTTGTCGTGTCGCGGCTCAATTATGTCTGTAGATTAAGACCTTACAGTCACATCAGTCTGTACCGTCTATTTATTCGGCTAGCAGTTTCAGACATTTATCAGGCCAGTCAAATGAATTAATCCAAATTTAAAGATCATAACATGAATACTGGGGCCGAATCCAGGAATTTTGGACAGGGGGATCACATTATCTGAGAGGGTTTCGATTTGTGTACTTTGTACCATTTTTCCGGAAAAAATCCCATGAAAATGAAATAATTTAGGCTGAAGAAGGGGTTCCTTTGAACCCCCCACCCCACCCATCCTAATCCGCTACTGAACTATAGATAGAATTTTCATGTGTGACCTTAACTTGATAAACAGAAAGACAAAAATTACAATGATGTATGGGAGAATAATAACTAGAATATATCATATAAAGATAGTTCATCAACAGTAAATTGGTATATGAAAGGATAGGAAACATTATTCCATTAAAAACATAATTGGTAAAAGTTTGTGAATAGGGAATAAATCAATCAGTACGTGCCTGCTAATGACAACAATGTACCAAGAAAATTTGAACTGCGTCACGTCAAAATGTACCTTACGATGTGCGCCTTCTGAAAAGAGAACATTCAGCTTCCGCTTCCGCGAGGACTATTCAGAATCTTTACTCTTCATGTGTACTATGAAACTTTTTGGAATTGCAAAAAAAAAAACAAAAAAAAAAAACGCCCCACCCCCACCTCACCTTTTTAAGGTTCAACTCAATCTCGCTAATGCGTAGGATGCATTGTCGCTTCTTATACTATTCTTAATTCCTTCAGTGCCATAACCGAAAATAGGCCCTGTAGTATTTGAATGCTGGACATGTTATTGCTTGGGAAAGGAAAAAAAAAATATTTTACATATTTTGCGGACCTAGCATTTTTTTTTATTATTATCATTATTTTTTGGCGCTTTAATATTAAAAGTTTCGTTATAGTTATACATTACGTTTCTCATATAGATCGCGTAATACATGTCGAAACAGACACATGTATATTTCACCATCATGCGGATAGAGACAGCGCTAAATAACTGGATGACATTATTTTTTATAACTATTTCAACAGTTTTTCAGTCCCGTTAAGACGCATTGAGGGTGATACATGTAATGATAGGTTGTGTACACTAGAATTCCATTATCGCCTGAAAAGAGTTTCGCTTCCAGTAGGGTTCGAACCCAGACGGCTAGTTTAGCATGCCAGCACTTAGTTAGCCCAATGAGCTATCGGAGCTCCTATGTACATGACAGCTAATAGACTTCAAGCTCGCACAGTCCGATCAGGGGCTCTATAGTAAACACGAGTGACTAACATATCACATATGAGCTGCGACACGACAAAACTTAACAGAGTTGCATGTGCGCCCAGTGAAGACTTAGATCAGCCTGGGCATCAGCCAATTCTGTTCAGAGTCTTCGCTAACTGCATGAAGCTAGCCGGCTCATAGCTACCCTTTTTAAAAGCGCACAGCAAAGACTCTGATAAGTCGGGCGGCTGCCCAGTATGATTTGAACCTCGCTTGACATAAGTGCCATTTTGTTGGGTTTGTCATGTTGAGGCTCAATTATGTTTTTATTTTAAATTACTAGTTTTGGCAATGCACAAAGGCTATGCACATGGTGACGTTTTCTCGCGAAGAAGCCTTCAAAATAGACCAATTGGATATGCATTAAGACTGAAAGAAAAGCATAGCTGTCTTGGGAATAAATCACACTTTGGCATGACTTAAGCATATTGATTAACTTTGGATTTGTTTTCGTGCAGAAGTATAACCACAGTATCCGAACGCGCTGTACAATCTCTTCCGGTTTTCATAGCGTCGAATCGAGAGTACAAACATTCGCTTATAACCAGTAGTCGGAAATCATTATGTTTTGAAATTTTGTCCGGAATCTGCTGCGTCATTTATAGTCATTCGGCTTCGAAAATGTAAAGAGGTAAGTTTAATATAATTTGGTGCTCAGTTTTTTACTTTATTACACTGTACAATGTTGTGTATGGGTGGGTAGTAATTGGTACAGTATTCAAATCGCCCATGGCATGGTTCTAAAACCATTTTGAGCATTTTCTTACATGTTTTATAAAAAAAATATAAAACAAACGGAAGGCGTTATCAATCTACAGTTTGCTAGTTTTGTTTGAGGGCTGGATTTGGATTTTGATTGTTTCAATTCCTGGTCTTTGCATACTTTTTACTTTTGATAATAGGATGATAGCTAGGTTTTGCACGACACAAACTCGTGTTAAATTAAGCTGTTTGGGAAAAAAAATGACGGCAAATAGTTTTTCATTGTACAGGGCAATAAAGCAAAAGACCGAAGAGCAAATTATATCAAAATCATCTCTTTACATTTTCAAAGCTGAATAACTATAGTGGCGCAGTAGATTCCAGATAAAAACTCAAAACATAATGATTTCCGACTACTGGTTAAAAGCGAATTTTGTTCTCTCGATTCAACGCTATGAAACCCCAAAGAGATGGTACAGTGCGTTCGGATACTGTGATAACATTTCCCGTAAAAAGCAAGTGTGCCTATATTGTGACATATTCTAATCGCGTAGTCACAAATACTCTCAGTTTGATTCAAGCTGAATGTACAGTGAAGCATTATTGGTTTTTTTTTGTTGTTGTTGTTGTGTTGCTTTACGTCCACGATAGAACATGTCGGGACGGTCAGTTAAGCTTTACGCCAGTAAATGACAAATGCCCTTCTTGAATCAGCGGAAGGAGAAACTAAAATAAGTGGCCGGACCGTGTATTGAACCCGGGACCTCTAGCTCTTGAGTCATACGACTGCGCTACGCGGTCCGGCATGCCATGTACAGTATACATGTAGCACGAACGCATACGCGCATTCCCAGTTTCAACTAAACGTTAAGGAAAACTGCTTTTGCAAATGGTTAGCCAACTATAGCATTTCTATTCGACTCATACACATTATGTAAAGTTATCAGTACATCTGCTGAGTAAACGGATAAACTCGGGAAATTTTCTGAAAAAAAAAAAAAAAATGAAACAAAATAAATAAATAAAAATTATAGAAAAATAAAAGAAAGAAAATATTGTAAGTGACCAAAAGGACACAGACAGAGGTTTGGGGATAACTCCACCAGCTGTACACTTGTGCAAACATATGAGCCGCGACACGAAAAAAACACAAAGTGGTAGTGCGCTCAGCGCAGACTCAGAACAGCCTGGGCGTCTGCCCAGTCTGATTAGAGTCTTCGCTGTCCGCATGGAGGTAGCTACCATTTGAGCACTTAAAGAAGAGTCTGATCAAACTAGGTGGGTGCCCTAGCTGATCTTAGTCTGCGCTGAGCGAACAACCACACGGTTGGTTCAATAATGCATTTCACACATATGAGTCGAGCAGTATTGCCATATTTTGGCTTACTATCTGAGGAAGCTAAAATTTTCATCGTGATGACAAAGTTGAGCCGCGACACGACAAAACCAACAAAGTGGCTTGTGCGCCCAGCGAAGACTCACATTGGCCTGTGTGTCCGCTCAGTCTGATTAGAGTCTTCGCTGTCCGCATGAAGTTAGCTTAGACATTTAACTATCTTTTTAGGTGAGATCAAAGAGCCTGATCAGACTGTACCTATGTCAAGGCTGATCTAAGTTTTGCTGGGCGTACATGCCACTTTGTCGGTTTTGTCGTGTCGCGGCTCAGATTAAAGTGGTTTAACCAAGCTGGAATTTATTTAACAACAGAGGATGGAACTGTGTGTTAACAAATCATTGCCATCTTTCAGATAAACCGTAAAAAATCGAAGTATTTGGGACATGGTTTCTTGATAAAAGTAGATCCAGATGATGTTGCTGATATACGTGTATGGGACAATCTGATCTATGTCTGCATTATCAATAGTTCAGTCGGCATTTATTTCATGGTTGCACATAGCGAAAATTAAACAGCTTATTAAACATTCATGAAATTTTAAAATATAATAATAAAAAAAGGGAAAACAAGTTGAGGCTTCCCCTAATTTATGGTTATCAGCTGAGGGTGTTTTATAGCAGCCTAACCACTTTGGCTTCAAATAACAAACTATAATTCTCCCCACATATCCCGAGATATTACATCTGCTCGACCATTTTGCTTGATTTTATGGACATGAAGGAGAATTTAGTGTCAAGTTGCTTTAATGTATGAACTTTCTCGCGCAATTAAACAGACAATAAAAGTACAAAATTTTGCCTGAACGTTAAAAAAAAATACAATGTACTGTTTTGTAATTGGAGAAAAAAGTAGTTCCGAACGGACGAGGGTTTTACCAAATTATTTCCAATATTTTGCTTGACAAACGTTTCATATATATATGAGCCGCGACACGAGAAAACCAACAATGTGGTTGTGCGCCCAGCGCAAACTCAGATCAGCCTGGGCATCCACCCAGTCTGATCAGAGTCTTCGTTGTCCGCATGAATGTAACTTAAACCCTTAGCTGCTACCCTTTGAGCACTTAACGAAGGGTCTGATCAAACTTGGCAGAAACCTAGACTGATCTGAGTCTGCGCAGTGCGCACAACCACATCGTTGGTTTTGTCGTGTCGCGGCTCATATTTCGTTTACACTGATTGCGTGACGTGCAAATCAGGCAAACAGCCTGCCTTGAGCCATTTAGACGACATGAGAAAATTGTGCATTGGAACGAAACGGCGCAATTTTCTGCACTTTGTGTGCTGTATGTATTATGCACCACTGATGAGTTGAACTGCGCATTCTGGCCGATTTCTTCTTAAGTGAAGGGATAATTCAAGAAGTGCTAAATGATATTTTATTTATTTTATTTATTTATTTTTTGTTTGTTTGTTTTATTCTATTTTTTTCACAAAATATTAACTTTTTAAATAATGATTCCGAACTATTTGGCTACTCGTGGGGCTTATTATTGATCTTGGCAACGTCGCTGTAATAGAAGCAGATCGCAGTGACTGCGTTCAGAACCAAGCATATTTTTTGACCAATGTAGCGATGAGCTGCCACCGCTGGCCATTGTTCTCCAGTGACTGTCACAGTTTAAAGCGAGCATGTCCAAATTTCTAAAAGTCACTGTTTACTCTTTTGTAACTGAATATCCAAAACAGTGACCTGGCTGCAACGGTGAGAGCTGCCCTGGTATCGGTGAGCAATGTTCTGCTAATGGTAGGCATTGACCTGCTAAAGGCGTGCACTACCCTGCTGACGGTGAGCAATGCCTTGCTAACGGTGAGCACTGCCGGATAAGGGTGAGCACTGCTTGCTAACGGTGAGCACTGCAGGCTAAGGGTGAGCACTTCTTGCTAACGGTGAACACTGCCGGCTAAGGGTGAGCACCGCTTGCTAACGGTCAGCACTGCCGGCTAAGGGTGAGCTCTACTTGCTAACGGTCAGCACTGCCCTGCTAACCGTAAACACGGACTGTCAGCGGTGAGCACTACAATGCTATCGGCTAGCACCGCCTGGTAAAAGTAAGCACTTCCCAGCTAAAAGTGAGCACTGAACTGCCCTGTTAAAGGCAAGAACTGTCTATTAAGGATAAGCTCAGCTTTGCTAACGGTAAGCACTGCCAGCTAACGGTGACCACTGCATATAAACAGCAAGCACTGCTTGCTAAAGGCCCTGTCACACTACAACGTTTCAGACAACGTATGCCGACGTATGAAAAATTTATCCAATACGCTGGAGATAAATTAAAACATCAAACAGCAGCCGGTTTTGGAACGCACACATAGGGTACTGAAACGTTTTAATAACTTATTCACAACTTATCCCTAGCGTATACATAACTTATACAGGCGTATAACAGCGTGTTCCCAGCGTATCTGTAGCGTTCTTGTCTTATGCCGAACGCATGCACAACGTTAATCTAACTTACGCCGACCTTATGTATAGCGTGTTGGAGCGTGCTTCGACGATCAGATGTAACGCGACGGCTCTCTACAACACTTTTTATTGAAGTGGACGTGGATCGATGGACATGCTTAAAAACGAAAGCAGGTAGTAGCTGACCCAAGAAAACTCCATCTTTACCACCTGCATGCCTACCGTCGTCACAATCATCACCCGACTGCCGTGCCTACGATGGTAGCCAACCTCCCTCTCGCGCAGACTCCAATGCCTCTTTAGTGGTATCCGTGGCGGCATCTGCAGCAGCTGTGGTGGCATCTGAAGTATTAATCCCCTCTCAAGCTCCAAAACGACAAGCAGAAGCGGTCCAAGAAGATTCCTTATTTAAAAGTGATGAATTGCTGATCTGTATCCAATATATATAGCTGAAGCCCTGGCCGCTGGGGGATATGTTACCTAAATACGCTCAGTGCGTTCGTGACAAGTTGAATAAGTTCTAAGGTCGTCAGGCATAGGTTGGATACGTTCTGGATACGTTCGGTATAAGTTACAGGTAAGTTACCTATAAGTTAGAAATAAGTTACGCGTACGCTACACAATGGACCTGCTGGCTGCCGACGTATGTCAACGTATGATTAACTTACAAGTTACGTGCATGAACGTACGTATAACTTACATGTACCTGTCGCGTACACCAAACTTATGACTAACTTATAAACAATACGTCGGCGTACGCTGAAATTTTTATGCATGCACAAAATTTTGGCCGCATTCGACGTACAACAACTTATACCAACGTATTTGAGCGTGCTCGTAACTTGTTCATAACTTACCCCTAGCTTATTCAACGTACATCAGCGTGTTTGCTAAATTTCTCATACGTCGGCATACGTTGATGCTATACGTCACTGTGTGACAGCCACTTAACAGTTATCTCTGATTGCTGAAGAGAGCAGTAATTGGCAGTGGCTTGACATTCATGAGCAGATTCTACATACCTAAGTACGCGACATACATCATATGAGCCGCGACAAGAGAAAACCGACAAAGTGGTTGTGCGTCCAGCACATACTCAGATCAGCCTGGGCATCCGCCCAGTCTGACCAAAGTCTTCGCTGTCCGCATGGAGGTAGCTTAGACCCTGAGCTAACTTTTACGCGCTTAGCGAATACTCTGATTAGACTTGGCTGATCTGAGTCTTCGATGGGCGCACAATCACTTTGTTGGTTTTCTCGTGTCGCGGCTCATATCATTATTTTCATGATGACATAAGCAAGTAATTGACCCTTGTATTAACAGCTTTAGCTCCCGAATAAAAATGTAACCCATTCAGGTAAATGAGACTAAAATGTTTCCTCTAAAATATAATAAATAAATAAGTAAAATGAAATAAAGTAACTTTAAAATTAGCAGAAGCGATTCTACAGGGCACAAAGAAAGGAAAAAGAAAACGAGGTAGACAGACGAAGAGGTGGGAAAAACGGCACACGGTGGAAAGAGATCATTCGGAAGTCGCTTGTGGTGCCCCGAGGACCTAGAAAGATTATGGGATAGAATAGAATAGAACATAGAATAGTGACATAACTTTATATGCCTAGTGGTCCCATAAACAGAACAGACCCAGATTAGACGCCGCAAAACGTGGAGTCTGAAAAATGTCTACACTATTTGCATCAATTGAACAGTAATTTCTATTTAAGAATTAAATATTATATGAGCCGCGACACAAGAAAACCAACATGGTTGTGCGCCCAGCGTAGACTCAGATCATCAACAAAGTGGCGTGTGCGCCTAGCGAAGACTCAGCTCAGCCTGGGCATTCCGCCCAGTCAGATAAGAGTTTTTATGCTGTTGGAATGTAAGTAGCTTAGGTCCTTAGCCACGTTGAAGCCCTCAGCGAAATCTCTGATCAGAGTTGGTGGATATCAAGGCTAATCTGAGTCTTCGCGTGGCGCACATGCCACATTTTTGTTTGTTAAACGTTAATGTTTTATTTGATATGTTTTTCTATCTAAACTATTTTTGATATAGTCACGAGTATTGCCATGTGGGCATCCCTCGGCTTGAATTCGCAGTTAACATAAGCCGCGACACGAGAAAGCAAAAAACGTGGCATGTGGCATAGACGCAAATGTGCCTGCGT